>OZ024723.1:25627416-26227416 GCA_964016875.1 Fallopia convolvulus | reverse complement strand
GTTGAGTGGTTTGGATTTTCACCAGTTGGAATTGTGCTTCCATGGACTATTGGTTCGGGAATGAGAACAGCATGATCGACCCGTTTGCTACTCTTCTGAGACCCGAAACATGAGTATAGACTCCAGCAGCCTCCCCAGTTTCTTTTCTGCAAACATGTACAGAAAATGAATATCACTTTTTAAGTTGTAATATAAATTACACTTCACCATCCGATTTTGATTTTTTTTTTCGAGGAATGGTAAAATATATTGAGAAATCAAGAAGAAATTATACTTAACCAAGTATCCAGAAAAACATACAAGGTGTAAAATACACACAACTCAAATGAGCACCTATACATTCCAAACCCAGCAAGACTCCTAAAAAACAAGTCCAAATGTCCAAGCACATCATTGTTCTTAGGAGCTTATCATACCAAAACTGAGGACACTACACTTCCTTGTGTCCTAGTGACTAACTTGAGTTAGTACACTCAACAAGATAGCACATGACACTACGCTTTCTAGTTTCCTAGTGACTAACTTCAGTTAGTACACTACACCATCCGATTTTGCTGCTGATAAAGGCAAGTGCATTAAACTAGCCTTAAGAATACAATAAACAGATTCATGCTTCGTGTAATTTACAAAATGGTATCTTACAAGTACCACAGGAAGTGAGCTGAGAAAAATATGAATAGAGTGCCATAAATTGAATAGGCGGATTGCAATATTCTTAAAAAGGGGGATTCTAACACATCAGGCACAAATTACAAATGAAACTCTAAGATTAAATGCACAGAATATCACTCAGACAAAGGCACTCTGTATCTTTTTTATTTTCCAATCAGAGATGCACTTCATATCGTTCTCCTAGGTTGTGATAAACCTGTTGCGGAACAATACATGGTAATGTCACACATCGGGCACAAGTCTTCCTTTAAACTCATACAGGGTTTTTCCTCAACAAGGCTACTTTCCTGGTTTATGGAGAACACTCATAGGATGGTATGACATATACAGATGGCAAAACCAAGCTAGATGCATAGAAACAATCAAAACCGTGTTCCCGACTCTGCATCATTTACCGAAATAGGCCAATGCAGTAAAATAAGTGACAGATGGAAGTAATGAACCCATATAAATTTGCAAGTGAAATTAAGGTGGCATAAGAACTAAGCTGGTTGTGCTGCTATACCGGCTATCAAGACTTAAGGTAACACCAGAAAGGAGAACAAATGCTTTTACCGGCTCTCCAATTTCCTAATTGCAGGAGGACTGTAGCAACAACAACAACATTGACCCAGTGAGGTTCCGCTACAACGGAATCTGGGGGGTCAAGATGGGGGTACGCCCGATAGACCAAAGAAAAACTGAAATTCAACTATGTGACAATAATAAATGAATTTAGTTAGAATGCACCAAAATTGATATAGGGACTAAATCCATCTCAAAGACAGTGTATAAAAGCCAATGAGCATGAGGATGCGCACTAGAAAGGAGAACAAATGCTTTTACCGGCTCTCCAATTTCCTATTGCAGGACTGTTGCATTGGAGAATAAACTTTAAGAGAATGCAATGTTTACATGCCATCACAAACACATACTAGTACCTTTCAGGTCCAGTATTTTGGTGGAAATCAATAATACTTAATTGAAGTGTATAAGAGAATGCAATGTTTACATGCCAAAGCAGGAAAGACTCTTTGCACTGTGTATCCAGCTCAGGCTGTTTATGATAATTGGTTATTATGCTTAAAATTTGTGAGCAAACCAAGTTTGATAAGTTATAGTTCTTTCCAGTTTTCTTGAAACATTATTGATCTGGTCATAGCTAATTTCATTCTGGCTAAGAGCATGATCTTTTTTTTTTTTTTTTGAGGATAAGAAACATATGTTGACTCATGCTAACACACTATCACAATAATTCATAGCTGACCTGATACTGTATTGAAAAGGTAAAGCAAGCATGTTTTTAGCTTTATCATCAACATTCATAATCTTCAAAACAGTGATCTAATCTCTTTTTCCACGAAGAAGACGGTCTTTCACATGTCATGGCAAAATCACTATCAGGAAACTTCCCCCACCCACTAAACTCGTTCTTCCTTTTACCAGTTTACAAGCTGAAAAGCATATCATCCACACCTTTACGACAAAGGCATCATTAACTAAAGGGAAAAGAAATTTTTTCAAGTGCACACCTTTTACGCTGCGGTTGAAAGATATGAAAGCTGAATTTGCACAAACAACTAAAGCCGAATAGCACAGGCTAGAACTAAAAGGCAAGATATAATAATATTATTGATAACCAAAAGTAGCGAAAACTTCCATTTCAGATCTATCTCTGATATCAAGGCAAACCTATTAATAAAGCACTTTTTAAGTTTTAGCCTACAGCACCCAAATTCTCAGCCACCAATTCACGAATTTGAAGTCCGGAAGAATCATACATATAAAATTAAAATCGACATCGTCCAGGTAACATATGGAACACAGAATTCCAAAATTCAAGTCTGCAAGTTATGAAAACATTTTTAATAAATTATGAAAAATGTATACACACAGAGTCAAACAGCGCAGGAGAATCATTTCATTGACAATTACAAGATTCAAATTCTAAAATTAGAAATTGAGAGCAAAGTGGTGAAATCGGAATTGCAACATATAAATCTGACCTGAACTGATGTAGAAGGCTGAACTCTGCTCTCAGCGACGACGATCGCCGCCGCAGCTGCATTCACCGTCTCTACGCTGTCGGTCATCCTACTCTCAGACTGTCCTCTTTTCTTCAATTCTCCGTTTTGCTTCTTTCGGGATTCGAGATTCTCGAAGCTAGAACTTGTAACAAAGAGCAGCCTCCGAAAATTATACAATCCCCAAAACAATTGTATCCGAATTACGCGATCCAGAGACCACGAATCTTAAGATTCCAAAATACAGGATTTTCGAGTTAGAGAGTTAAATCCGAAGAAGCAAAAGGGAAAAAAATATATTCGAATTCTCTCTCTCCATCTGGTTAGCTCATCCTTCTCTCATCCTTCTCTCTTGGTGTCCACTGTTAATATTTAGTTGCAAGTGGGGACGAACACGTAAATTAAAATAATGATAACAACTATATGATGCGTGAATAATGAAGCAAAATGTTCGCTATAAAAAGAGCTTTTCCTTTTTTCTTATAAAATAAACTTTCAAAATAGTAAAACCATTGTAATCAGCAAACTACTCTTGAAGTTTTCAATAAACTCTAAGGCTATGTTTGTTAAGTCACTAAAAAAACTAGTTGGAGTTGCAAAACTAGTTGAAGTTGTAAAAATAGCTGTAAAAATAGTTGAAGTTTTAAAAATATATATAAACATTGTTTGGTAATGTTCAACTAGTTTATTATACTAATTAGTAATTTAAAATTTTATTTTATTATAGAGCTATTCTTATTTAGGAAATAATTATTTTTTTAATTCGAAAAACTACTAAAAACTAGTGCAAAAGCTTTAAAAAGTAGCTTTGTCAAAAAACTAGTTTTACAACTAGTTACTAGTTTTTATGTGTCAAACAAACAGCGTTTATGCGAGTTTTTGCAACTAGTTGTAAAACTCCAACTAGTTTTTTATACCTAACAAACACACCCTAACAATTTCACCCTACAATCCTCGTGATCACACACATGATTTAAATTTCTCTTCAAAAGGATAGTACTCCGTAAGTCCGTATTATTTTCCAAGAAAAAATTATGAATCAAATATCTAAACTAGTTGAAATCCCGTGATATTTATATATATATATATATATGGAATAATTGTGAATAAAGTAATTTTTTAAAATATTCTATAATATTAACACAATTTTATTATTTTGATGAGCCAATTTTTAAAAAGATACTCCTCCGTTCAAAAATACATGAGGTTTTAGCTTGATTTTCTTGTTCAATAATACTTATGTTTTACATAATTTACATAATTTTTTCAATATTGTCCTCATTGATTAAAAAGAATAATAAACATATAAAATAGAAAAGGAAAGATCTTCACAAGATTATGGGGTATTTAAGTCAAATCACATACTTTCTTAATTTTAGAGACAAATCCTTAAACATCATGTATTTATGAACGGAGGGAGTATTAGACATGATGGTAATTTTATGTATTGAATAATTGTGAATAATGTAACTCTAGATTATGTAATAATGAACAAATGAGAAGGACACAAGAGTAATTGAACAAATTAATTTTCTTATGTGGCATCGTTAGATGAACGACAAGTAACATAGAAGGATTCTACTTTAGTTATAATATATTGATATATTGATATTGATATTGATTGATTAGGTAGATAGGCTAAGAAGAAGTATTTCTTCAAGTAGATTTAATCAAAACTTAAATTCCCAATATAAAGCCACGCTCGGAATTGTTCCATGATGACCGAATCAGAAGCAAACGATACGAAAGGGCGACTCCTATCGAAGATGCGAGTGAACCTCCGCCAAACCCTACCCCCGCGCCCGCGGCCCCTGTCCCCGGGCTCGCGGCCCCTTTGGTCTTGGATTGTCAAGCAAGTGTTGAACTACAAGCCCATGCGTCTTTTTACACGACATTGCCGAACATCAAAAGGGCATTGAGAACTGGAAGTACTCCACCTCGAACTTTGCAACAAGCTAAGCCGATTGACAACGGACCAAGCTCTTCTGAGTGGTCTGATTTTACAGGAGGTAAGGCTTACCCTTTGATATTGGATTTTCCTATTCTTGAATGTAGCGAACATGCGGGAAAAAGTCTTGAGATTGGTGGGAAGTATATGGATGAGAATGATGTTGACATGGCACTAGAACAGTGAACGAATTCAACTGAATTCTTGATAATTCCAACCGCACATCAAGTGTTTGATGAAATGCTCCTTAGAGATTTCAGCATTGATGATTCTAGAATTCAACGGGATCATATGCTTATGGGTTGTAGAAGTTGGAGTTTTGACCCAGGAGGAGATGGAATTAGTTCTTTTGGACCAATAGTAAGTAATTCAAGGGTTGAAGCTGCTCAAGACGGGCTACAATGAGATCTTGGAAGGTGTTGCTTGTTTTGGAATCTGTTTGTTTTGGAGGGTGCATCTTTTGAACCAAGAATGCAATGGGATCCTGGAGGATTATGCTCAAGGATACGATTCATGAGTCTCCTCCTGATTTCCGACTTAAGGACAAGTCGATTGTCAACGCGGGAGAATTGATACAGTATAAATATAGCCTAGGATTTATTATTAGTATTTTATTAATGTAATTTTTTTAAATAGAGTTTTATAAACTCCTTCATGAGTTTTCTTTACGGTTCTTTCCCATGTCACCTTTATTGAACCGCTAGGGTAGTATTATAAATACCTTATATTGTATTTTAGAAAATAATCAATCAAGAAAGAAAGAAAATATTGAAACCCTAATCTCCCTTCTTCTCTCTATCATCTGTTTCTTCTCTTCTCTGGCTTCAAGCTTTCACCTTTCCCTTCCTACAGATTGGCTTGATAGTTTGGTACAGGTTGTTACAATTTGTATCATAAACTAATGTGTAAAAAAGTGTTGGACATTAATAAAATGGGAGAAGAGATAACACCTATAACTTTAGAAGAAACCAATGAATCTAATAAGTTCTACTATAAAAATTATAAAGAAGGATCATGTAGATATAAAACCCTCTCACTCTAAACCTAAAGCATTCTTAGAATTATGCCAAATCATCGAACCCAACAAGAAGAAACTTACTCTAGAGCCTATAACTGATATCGGCTACAAGTTAAACCTAGATGGTCTACGAAAGAAAGAAGAAGTACTAGATTTTCGGAAGAAAAATATAATAAGCATCTTAAACTTAGGTACATGCTGGAAAGTATCAAACTTTTTAACTATATCAAGCATAGTTTGTATGGGGGAATAGCAAGGTAGTATGAAGGAATAGAAGAACAAAAAAAAAAATTTAAGAATAAAAAAACCATTTGTGATTTTCCAAATCTATGGGGGTGTGATAAGAAAGATAATCAAAGAAGGTTGAATTATAGACTATATTGATTTGTTGATTTTTGTATTTTTTATTGTAAGCCAAACAACCATTCTTTTATTTGGGCCATTCATAGCTCAACAAAGTAGACTTAGCCTAATGCAATGGGCCCAAGTGCCCAATGGATGAACTACATAGCTTTAAACCACGCAACTTTGCTATTTTCCCATCTTTTCCTTATCTTGCCTCTTTGATAACCCTAAGCTCATACTTTTCCTAGCGCCACCCTTCATCCTCCCTCCTCCATGGTCACTCATCTTCTTCCATCAACATCTAAACCAACGCTCTGCCTTCCACTCCTCTGCCTTCCATTCTCCTTATGCTCGAATCTTACAAACACAACTTGATTAATTGAATGCTCCTCAAATTGAATCTCATGAATTGACTCACACTCAAATAGAACCGAATCTAAGAACAAATCTCACAAATTTAGAGCCATTAATTGTCACTTCTCACGATATTTAGTTGGTAAAGCTTATCGCTTTCCTTGGGAGACAAAATCAATGTAGTTCTTTTATTGTAAAATAATTGTTACCTTCTCTTAGGTTTTTCATCCAATCACTAGAAAATTTGTACAAATAAAAATAATCCATAATAATCATAAATAAAAATAAGTTTAATAAAGGATAATACCAAAAGGAAAACTAGGTCTAAAGGCGGAAAAGAACAAAAACACAAAACGAAAAGCGACGGCAAAGACATACGACCAGATGCACGATCGTGTGACATAAGCACACAACCCTCAATGTAAACTGAACATGGAACATGGTCGTGTGGTATAGATGTACAACTCAAAGAGAAAATTGAGTCAGGGTGCACGACCCAAAGGGAAAATTGAGTTGAAGGCACACGATCCAAAGCTTGCATGCACGATTTGAGCCTGAAACTGAAGCCACGACACAACCTTTAACGAAATTCACTTGAGCTTTTATTCCTTGACTTCCTTTGAAGGTGATTAATGTCAAAAGCATCGGGTCTTCTCTCGATTGACTCGAATTTTGCTCTAAGATGGTGAATATAGCAATTAAAATTCTTCTTGATTTTCTTTGAAATTTGGCGCTTCTTGTGACCTTATCAATAGTAGAGACCTCCAATCTCATTCCTCATTATCAACCCAATACAACAACCCCCTTCTCCGAAACTACCGCATCATAATTAAACTTGATTAAGGTAGCCAACAGACGTTCACCCTTCACCACACCTAGAGCCACTAAAGTCGCATCAACAACCCTCATCCTAAAAAACAACCAAATGAATTCCTCATTAAGAGCCAGTACATTCTGATAAACATCCTTTGCATCTCCATGGACACCGTTGTAACACCCCCTTCCTACCTTGGAGGTATTACCGCTAGTAACCCCGATTAAGACTAAACCGAAGTTACCGGAGGCTTTACACTAACATAACATAAATGAAAATGATACCTGAAATCATTTAAATCAAAATTATAAAAACGAAAGACAACAAAATGTTGCAAAAGAACTTAATCATTATTACTTGATAACTCCAAGTTTACAAAGTATAAGCAAACGTTACAGCGGAATAAAACAAATGGTCTTATAACAGCATTAGCTTCTTCATTCCCAACATAGCTTTGTAGTGGCCCAACCATCAACTTCACTCAAACACAAGTGATGGAAACTTTTCTTCAACTTCTTGATTCCCTTCTCAAATCAACTTCCAAGAAAAACCTGATATGTCGTATACAGATGGTGGACACCAACCGGCCATGCAATTGAATAAAGTGGTCTGGTTAGTTTAATGAAATACTAAGCAAGTGGAGAAATTGACTGGTTCTTATGGTAGTGACTAACATATTGGCATCGAAATCCGAATAACAACCGGTCGATGATCCAACAATTAGCAGTCCCATAGAAAATAAGAATGAGGCATGCATATTCAAGAGATAGGACATCACAATTTGTAGTTCCTTTACGAAACATGAACAATTGTTGGGAACTTATATTAATCACATAACATTTTGAAAAGCCTCTGTCGACTAATACGATTGACTTAATCAAAGTTTGATTAAGAATCATTCATAACTGGGAGCAAGAATGGTTATCAAATGGACTAACTATTTTGGTACATTAATGTGCCTAACGCACTTATCTTTCATTACTTTCAAACTGTGCACTCGCACCATTTAATAGATTTTACTTAGTTCGGCCAACAACCGAGATCAGAGGGTCTATTTCATCCATGATCATTTACATATTCTCGGCCAACAACCGAGTACCAATTGCACTTAGCTAGAGTGCATAAACACCTCCTCCAGCGTTGAGCGAGGCATGGGTCATGACTCGAGTATTGGGATATGTTAGCGAACTACACCCCCAATACAGACTGTATTATAAAGAGGTCATTGGAGACTCGGCTCCTACCCCTGAAACTAACTTACTTCAAAACAATGTCTTAGCATGAGACAACTACGGAGATGTTTTTGGAGACTACACCCCATCTCTAAACTACTTTATTTCACAACAATGTCTCATCATGAGACAACTAAACACATAAGGTCACACACAACGAACCTAAATCCAGATCCAGCGCGAAACTGAATAAATAACATCATGGTCATTATTTCAAACAAATATAACAACCTATCATATTTTATTAAGCACACAAGTTGTTCCCAACATAAATATTAAATGGGATTCAATTCCTCATTTAATAATATTGATGCAAGAGAGAACCGTCCACTTGCCTTATACGAGATAACTCTTCTTAAGGCGATTAGTTCCATCTCGAACGACGTGCATCCAAGACTCGAGCTCGGGTTGTACCGGAAATGAAATAGAGAAATAAAGTATAATCAATTTATTTCTTTTCAAGATTAATTATTACAAATTATTATGTCCTTATAATAATTTGTCAAGTACTTGCTTGACTTAATCCGGCTTTATAACTTAACCAACTACAAGATTCGATAAATCACACTTTACGAGATTTAATACGATAACCCAACTTTGAATGATCTTATCCCAAAAATCATTCTAAAATATAAGTCAAGCTAGAAAGGCGGAAATTACCTAATAACACATTTTCGGGATTTGCTTGCACGCAAATCAAGGTGGCACACAAAACAATGTCACACCCAAAACGAGGCAGCATGTGAATCAAGACGGTCCATCGAAATCCATGGCACGCATACCGAGGCAAATCCGAGTCCACACATCTTTCCCTTTTTCCTTCTTTCTTTCCCTTTTCTTTTCACTTAAATCCATATAAAGGCTCGGAAAATCAGTGAGCGGCGAACTAACTTCGCCGATGTCTAGCGACTTCGTTTGATATCCGTTTGGGGTGATTCAAGCGACAGTTAGAAGTCCTCATCACCCTATTCCTACTGTTTGCAATGGATCTTTAATTTGCTGAAGCAAGGCGGAGAACGGAGGCGATGAAAATCACTCATCGAAGCTGAATTTCTGGGCAAAAGAAATTAGCAGCAAAGCTGGTCGTGAACGCCTGTTCACTGACTTCTAGAAGCAACACCAGAGGCGAAGTGGAAACGGGAGCGGAGACAGCTGAAAGTATACTTCCCCCTATACCTACGGTCGGTGGTTAAGGCCGGATAGGTGGACAGAAGGCGGCGTACGAGGCCCGTGAAAACAGCTCCTTGACAATTGGATTTTCCGGGCTGAAACTCAGTGTTTGTTGCGTTAGTTTCGCCGGTTATGGGCGACGACACCAGGAATGGAGTGGCGACAGTTGGAAGAACACATCTCCACCTTCCAACTGTTGGCAACGGTTCCTTGATTGGTGTCCATACGACGGCGTACAAGGCCCGCGAAGATCACCCATCATCACTACTTCGAAAATTCAGTAAAAATCAGTACCCCAATCTATTTCCGTGGATTTTGGCTCGACTCTTGAATCATTTCTCCACAATTGGTTGAGGGTTATTGGAGGAATCTCCATTCTCGATATTTAGCCATTTCAATCATCCATTTTGGACGAGAAACGAAGGAGAAATCGTTGGTTGAATATTAGGTGATTTTAGGTCAAAAACGGGGAAGGATTTTCGGGTTTTACTTCAGATCACCTCTTCGACTTCCATCCCTTTTCTCTTCCATTGCTTCCCTTCCTCCATATCACCTCCTCTCTTCCTTCCTTGTGCTGCAAGAGCCATACATACATGGACGTAGCTACTCGTGCCAACTCTAACTCCGAAACAGAGGAGCAGGTGAAGGTGGCAAGCGGGAGGAACGTGATGCAGCGAGGCTAGTGCCTAGCCTTGCGAGCTGGCAATTGGTGAAGTAAGAGTGACGCCGGTGTGATGGTGGGTCCGCCGCTATCTTCCGGGTCGCGAGCCATCGCCAAAACAAGGAAGCGGGAAAGGTCTTCAAGTTCCAGACTCAAATATAATCTAAATGGTTTTGTTTAAGACTAATAGCACATACTTAGTGGAGTGGTTTTGGGTGTCTTATTCCATGTGTAAGAGGTCATGGGTTCAAGCCACACATCTTCCTTTTTGCCACTCTTTCAAGCTTCCTTATTATTTGCCATCTTTTTACACTTTTACAATTTAAATTTTTCGCTAAATGCAATTTAACTTACCAAAAATTCATTTATCAGAAATAAATTTTCTTTTTACAAGTTTTATCTATTTATAGCGGATTTAAATTAAGTGTAATTCTTCACTTATTATTAACTTGAAAGAATTAAAGTAATAACTCTTTATTAAAAAGAGAGGATATTACAACCTTTAGAGATCTTTCAAATTTAGTTTCTCCATATACAACTAGCCACCATAGCCCACTATTGAACTTGCCTCTTGTACGTATTATGACAAACCCTAGTGAAAAAAATCACCAAAAACCATAGCTTTAACACCCCACCTACACAACCCCTCGACACAAACTCCAAAACCACCTAGCCGTCGGACACTCAAGCAACATGTGAATAGTAGATTCCTTATGAGCATAAAGATCGCACAAGCCATCTTTAGAAATCTTCCTTTGCAAAAGATTCTCCTTTATAAGGAGAACTTCACAACATGCATGAAAAACAAAGGAACGAACCCTAGGCATCATCTAAATACCCCGAAAGTTCTTCCACATATTCGAACCATTACTCCGATTTGACCTACTCAATAGGGCCATCTTGCTCTCCTCAACAAGTAGGTGGTAGCCAGACCAAACACTAAATGTATCATTATTCTCATAAACAATCTCATCTTTCACCAAAAGAACAAACAATGTTATTGATAAAATAAACTTTGCATCATAAGGAATGAAAAACTCACGTCCAAGCTCCTCATCCCAACAAGAGTTGTCCTAATTGATGAAACCCGAAATAATACGCGCTATAAACATGATTATATTAAATACTAACTCTCGAGATTTCGTACAACCAAACAGTTTTCGTACGTAGATTATTCCTCCTTCCCGCCCTTCAGTTGATTGTTTTGTAATCCTCTTTACAATTAAAGCCATTTGGACTTTATACCGTAAATAGCGCGTACAGTAAAAGATTTTTTGATCCTAACCCAGAGAAGTTTTTCGATCCTTTATAATGTTCGCCTATCCCCTTATTTATAGTGTTTTGGCGTTTGTTTATTGTGCAAACCGTTGATGTGGGAGGTTTTCATAGCTCGAACTCTTCAAAGATGGTGTGCCAGGTGCATCATTTCTAGTGGACCAACCAACAATTGTATTACATGACATTTTATTGTTGGAAGAGTCAACGAAGGAGGCTTGCACATGCAAATAATCAGCTTTGGTGGAATTGATTGCCCACGTGGAGTTGACACATCTTTACTATGGGCCGACTTTAGTATTTCTACTAATGGGCCAAGCCCAATTATATCTTCATTTATATGAAAACGCACACAACAACATACGGGAATGCACATCAAGTATATACATGTAGTGTGGTAATCTGCGTATAGAAATATATATAGTTGGCATATATTTATATATACTTTCAAACGTGTATATGCAACGCGACACGTTTATCTTTTTCTCCTTTTCTATGTTGCTAACTTAACGCTGATTATTTAGCAGTTATTTCGCGCACCATCACAACCCCTTGTCTCGGCGCTCTCGTGGGAGGGCAACGAGACAATAAACAGGTGTGCTAGCTCATTGATTTTATGCGATGTGATCTAAACTCGAGATGAAGTAGGGTGGGTGCACTTTGCTAAGGTAGTTAGGACCTCGTCCCTTTAGAGAGTCGCCACCAACCCCGAGCCTCGCTCGGGTTGTAGTGCTTTTCGAGAGTTGGGACCTCATCCCTAAGAGAGTTGGCGGACCTCATTCACTTAGAGAGTTAGGACCTCGCCCTTTTAGAGGGTTAGGACCACGTCCTTTTGAGAGTTGGCGAACCTCGTTCGCTTAGAGAGTTAGTCGACATCGTCCGTTTAGAGAGTTAGGACCTCGTGCTCTTAAGAGTTAGCGAACCTCGTTCGCTTAGAGAGTTAAGACCTCGTCCTTTAGAGAGTTATGACCTCGTCCTTTTAGAGAGTTAGGACCTCGTCCTTTAGAGAGTTAGCGAACCTCGTTTACTTAGAGAGTTAGCGAACCTCGTTTACTTAGAGAGTTAGGACCTCGTTCTTTTGAGAGTTAGGACCTCGTCCTTTTAGAGAGTTAGGACCTCGTCCTTTTAGAGAGTTAGGACCTCGTCCTTTAGAGAGTTAGGACCCCGTCCTTTAGAGAGTTAGGACCTCTTCCTTTTAGAGAGTTGTCACCAACCCCGTGCCTCGCTCGGGTTGCGCACGCTTTTCGAGATTTGGGACCTTGTCCCCAAGAGAATCGTCGCCAACCCCGAGCCTCGCTCGAGTTGCGCACACTTTTTGAGATTTGGGACCTCGTCCCCAAGAGAGTCGTCGCCAACCCTGAGCCTCGCTCGGGTTGCGCACGCTTTTCGAGATTTGGGACCTTGTCCCCAAGAGAATCGTCGCCAACCCCGAGCCTCGTTCGGGTTGCACACGCTTTTCGAGATTTGGGATCTCGTCCCCAAGAGAGTCATCGC
This sequence comes from Fallopia convolvulus, assembly GCA_964016875.1. Taxonomy (NCBI): domain Eukaryota; kingdom Viridiplantae; phylum Streptophyta; class Magnoliopsida; order Caryophyllales; family Polygonaceae; genus Fallopia; species Fallopia convolvulus. The sequence continues at coordinate 26,214,430 of OZ024723.1, read as the reverse complement.
CAACCCCGAGCCTCACTTGGGTTGCGCACGCTTTTCGAGATTTGGGACCTCGTCGCCAACCCCGAGCCTCGCTTGGGTTGCGCACGCTTTTCGAGATTTGGGACCTCGTCCCCAAGAGAGTTGTCGCCAACCCCGAGCCTCGTCGCACGGAGATTATGGCCCGAGACCGCGCACACCAGGGCGAACCCCGTGGCGTGCCGCACAGAGACTGCGGCTAAGCCCTCGCACGCCAGGAGCGAACCCCGTGGCGCGTCACACAAAGACCGCGACTAAGACCGCGCACGCCAGGGGCGAACCCCGTGGCGCACTGCACAGAGACTGCGGCTAAGCCCGCGCACAAAGGACACGCTAACTAGGGGGAAGAGGATGCACTTACTTGATTATCATTCGAGAGTAGGTCGGATAGGGAGAGCCCTTTTCGCAAATGGCGCCAGTGATGAAACCCGAAATAATACGCGCTATAAACGGGATTATATTAAATACTAGCTCTCGGGATTTCGTACAACCAAACGGTTTTCGTACTAGATTATTCCTCCTTCCCGCCCTTCATCTGATTGTTTTGTAATCCGCTTTACAATTAAAGCCATTTGGACTTTATACCGTAAATAGCGTGATCTCACTCGGAGATCAAACACATCGAATCTAGGTACAGGAAAAGATTCCTAACCCGGAGAGGTTTTTCGATCCTTTATAATGTTCTCCTATCCCCTTATTTATATTGTTTTGGCATTTGTTTATTGTGTAAACCGTCGATGTGGGAGGTTTTCATAGCTCGAACTCTTCAAAGATGGTGTGCCAGGTACATCATTTCTAGTGGACCAACCAACAATTGTATTACATGACATTTTATTGTTGGAAGAATCAACGAGGGAGGCTTGCACATGCAAATAATCAGCTTTGGTGGAATTGATTGCCCACGTGGAGTTGGCACTTCCTTACTATGGGCCAACTTTAGTATTTCTACTAATGGGCCAAGCCCAATTATATCTTCATTTACATGAAAACGCATACAACCACATACGGGAATGCACATCAAGTATATACATGTAGTGTGGTATTCTGCGTATAGAAATATATATAGTTGGCATAGATTTATATATACTTTCAAACGCGAATATGCAATGCGACACGTTTATCTTTTTCTCCTTCTTTTCTATGTTGCTAATTTAACGCTGATTATTTAACAGTTATTTCGTGCACCATCACTAATCAATATAATCAAGCACCTTTAACTGATTGCTATCACCAATCAGATTCAAAATAGGTTTAAAACTATAAGTTCTATCTTCACAAACTTTGATCGATGCTCTGTTACCCACTGATCAATAAGAGCCTTTTCTTAACACATTCCCCTCTACAAAACATTTCGCCATGTATAACTAGCATTCCATCCTAATTCAACGTCCATGAACTTTAAATTAGGATAGTAATGAGCCTGTAAAAGCCTAGCCAAGAAAGGATCTAGAAATTATACCAACCTCCACCATTATCTAGTTAACAGAGTAAGATTAAACAACTCCATATCTCTGAACTTGAGCGTTCCTTTACTCTTTTGGAGAGATGTATATGAAATAAATGCACATATATTTTCAATGAAAAAAGTGATGGAGGTCTGCTAAAAAAACATGATGCACACATAGTACAAAAGTTACGCACACATGATACATTTTTTCGTCATAATTGTTCGAAGAAAATTATGAACATAGTACAAAGGACGATCATTTTTTTAGTTTTCGTAGGAGAATCCGTTCTCACCTGATTCATCCTCTTTAAACAATTATCATCATATCTTTCTTCGCCTGATCCAACACTATAGCACTGGATAAATACCTCGGTTGCCCTATTATCCATGGACGTGTAACTAAGACACACGTTTAAACTCCTCATCTTGAGAACTAGAGCCCAATTATCCAAATGGAAAGCAAATTCCCTATCTCAGGAAGGCCGACAGACCGTAATCAAAGCCAACCTATCTGCACAACCAAATTGACAAAAAAATCTTATGGAACAAAGTGAACAACTACAAATCGTTAATCAACTAGAATTTGATTTGCCCCCCTCCCCCGTGTGGGGATTGACAAAGCGGAAGAGATGAACCGAGCTCTATAAATGAAGTTGTTGTGGAAAATACTCACTGACCAAAATAACATTTGGGTGAAAATTGTATCTAAAAAATACCTTAAAACCAAAGGCCTCTTCAACTACTCAAAAAACTAAATACATCCTAACAATGATCCAAACTTATGAGTCACCGAGAACTTTTCTTCTCGGGCCTTCTCTGGCAGGTTGGAGATGGTAAAATAGTATGTTTTTGGAAAGTTAAATGGATCGACAATGGTCCACTAACTATGAGGAACGTGTTTTTTACTTCATCCGCCCGGACAATACATAGGACACTGGCAAAATAAAGCAAGTTTTAAATTTTGATGATGCGAAACTTGTTTCCCAAATCATCTTACCAATTAATCAAATCCCTGATAGTTTGTATTGGTTGCCTAGCAAGAATGGTTGGTACTCGACCCATTCTACTATGAGTTTGATCCATAACAATAAGGGTGTGATCCCAATTGATCTTGAATGGATCAAAAAATTAGACATCCAACCAAAATGAAGAACTTCCTATGGAAATTAGCAAGGAATGGCCTACCGACCAAAGTCCGCCTTACCGAGAATCACATCCCTATGGTACAAGGGTGTGAGGCATGTTGTAACCCAAATGAAGATGACAAACACATAGTCCTAAAACGACCTTTCACGAAAGTAACCATGAAAGAGACTAACCCAAAATTACTTAGCTTTATTAACCAAATTGATATCAATAATAAATCACCTTCCTAAATTCTAGAGGACATTTGAAATAGGTCAACTAAATTCGAAATGGTAACTCTCACCTGCATTTGATGGTGTATTTGGTTCTTTAGGAATAAGCGAGTTTTTCACAACACTAAAGGAAAACAATAAAGTCCTCAAAGCAACATCTACGACTTCGTTAGATCCCAAATTAATGAGTGGCATGACGCAGGAAAGCCAGACAAACCTGGCCCTAATCCAAAAACTCGAACCCCTAAAACAAACGTAAGATGGTTAAATGGGTGAAACCTACCCACAACCATCTTAAACTTAATTTTGATGGTACAGTTTGCTTGAATGGAATCGCATCCTTTAGCTACGCTCTTCGAGACCATATTGGCTCACCTATCCATTTCGACGGGGAACTGATCGGCCGCCAGTCTGACCTTATGTTTGAGGCCATTGCTCTTCGCCAGGGGATCCTTGAAGCCACTTTACGTGGAGTTCCGCATATTTAGGTTGAGGGTGATAGTTCGCATTGGCCACTGTCGTGCTTGGTCACTGTCATTGCCCGCGAGAGATTGAGCTGATTAGGTCCGATATCATTTGCTTCCTTAGCCGCTTTCAGAGTTTGAGCATTTCTCATGTCTTTTAGGAAGGCAATTCGTCGTGGATTACATTGCAGGATCATTCCACCGCGTCTCCTCTATTTTGCTCGCAGATGATTCGAGTCTCTGGGACCTCGTTCGCCAAGACGCTCTAGGGCGGTCGCCTCCTTATTAGGCGACCCCCTAATTCCTTTCCTTATAAATTTTTTTTTTGATTTTGATGGACTAATTTTTTTTAATTTCAGATATCTGATACAAATCTATAACACAATCTATATGGGTTTATGTGAGATAAGCTAGATAATTATATTTCATGCCAATTCTAATAGAAAATATGCCGGTGAAATTAAGTGGTCTGTGAGAGTTTCTTGTGCCGGTGAAATTGTTCTAGTCTGATCTAAATGTCATTTTATCCCAAAATTACATTTTCAACCTCTTAAAATACGTGCAAGTCTCTCTATTTTATACGTTTTTCAAGACAAACAAAAGACATTTTAATCCAAAATGACATTTCGAATCAAATTGAAACAAGTCCTAAGTGGTCTTCTTTCTGTGAGAGTTTCTTGTGTCCTACATTTTGGGCCACTCGAAGCCATTAGAGTATTGGGCCCGTTAACTCGATGAGACCCTTGAGGCCCTCTAACATAACTAGTTTATCCTGCCGATTAATCAAGCGACGATTTCCACTTCTCAACTCCTCTTTCAGTCGTTCAATTCAGTGAGAGAGAAGAAACCCAAGGAAGGAGCAGCCATTCCAGGCCCCGTGATTGAAGAAGAGCAGCAACTGCAACACCAAACAGACGCGGTCTCTCTCACTTCTTTCTTCTTTCTTTCTTTCTTTCTTTTTTGGAGTTTTTCGGATTTGTTTGAATGGATTTCGTGTGCGGTTTTATTTGCAGAAGGATGAGGTTGTTGTGGAAGACGTGAAGGAAGACGAACACGAAGAAGATGATGAAGACGAGGACGACGACGACGATATTGAAGACGGGACTCAAGGTGTCTCTTTCTTGCTTCTCTTTGGCTTAAAGCTGAAAATTTTAGGGTTCACTTTTCAAAGTCGTGGAACTCTCTTTGCATTGAACTTTTATAATTTTAAAGCATCGGATTTCTGATGGAGGATAGTTCGTATTTACAACCCATTGTTCATACTTTGTTAGCTGTCGGTGGTGTATTCGTGTTTAAGATCTAGCTACTCATTTGGCCCTTTTGGAGCATGAAAGTTGATAGCACTACTAAATTATACTGTTACAGTACAAACCATTACTCATTTGCAATGGCTATAACTGGTATAAATGAATTTGGTAGGATGTATGCCGTTTGTGCTCACACTTATACATTGATGTACAAGAAAAAAACACAAGTTGCTATATCTAAGTTGTAACCAATGTTTGAAAAGCCGACGCCAAGGCAACCCAAGGGGCGCCTAGGCTGAGCCATCGCCTGCCTTCACCGAGGCAAAGGGTGCCATGAATAGGAGACCCCTAGGCGCCTCACCTTTTCCAAGTTTAATTGTTTCTAATGCTACGTGTATGTTGAATCAATTTTTTTTTCAATTTAATTGGTTATCTTTCCAATGTCTATTGCATATATTACTTTTTCCTATTCAAAATATTTATTTCCTTATTATTTTCCCAACTTTATCTTTTTAATGCTAGTTTATTTTTCCAACTTATCTTTTTAATTGTATTAGTACTATATAAGAAACCTCTTCAACAGTCCTCTACTCCTCTCGTCTAATTTCACGATGATTCCCTGTCTCTATTCTGTTCATCACATGAGTTCTTCTCTGTTTATCTCCTGATCTTTTCTCATTGAGTTTAAGCACAATGGAAGAAGGGTTGCTGTCTTTGTGTTTTGATGCTGACATTTTCAAGTAATTCTAAACCTTAAGTTGTGAAAAAATCAGTACATGCTTTCTAGTTTGTATGTTATGGAAAAATCAGTGTTTGATGTTGGTTTTTATATAGCCTTCTCTCAACCTATAGTCCTTGATGAAAAAAAATCGGTCTTTGAAAGATGAGGATTCTCTTTTGGTCTTACATTTAATGATTTTGCATAAGGAAACAGGTTTTACACCAATTTTTCTGCATAATTGTACACTCTTTTTATTGTAATTTGCGTAACTTTGATGTTCACTTTCGCATCTAGGGGCCGTATCATGACTTTTCACGACATTTTATTTCTAGTATAGAAATGTTTTTGTGCATAATGGCTGACCAACTTATCTTTCAAACTGGTGTAGGAGCTGGAGAAGGCACAAAACAGAGCAGAAGTGAGAAAAAGAGTCGCAAAGCAATGCTGAAGCTTGGCATGAAACCTGTTACTGGTGTTACCCGGGTCACAATCAAGAGAACCAAAAATGTGAGTTCCAATGTGTCAGCTAGAGCAGTAAACTATCTTCTTTCTTTCTTGTAATTTGTAAAGGGCGGTAAATGAACTCAGACTTGTAAATTTCTGCGAATCCAGGTTCTGTTTTTCATCTCAAAGCCTGACGTGTTCAAAAGTCCGTATTCGGATACCTATGTCATATTTGGAGAGGCAAAGATAGATGATTTGAGTTCCCAGTTGCAGACACAGGCTGCACAGCAATTCAGGATGCCAGATATGGGATCTGTCATGCCCAAATCGGAGGATGCAGCGACAGCTGGAGCTCAAGGAGACGATGAGGAAGAGGTGGATGAGACGGGGCTGGAGGATCGGGACATTGACCTGGTTATGAATCAGGCAGGGGTTTCTCGTGGCAAGGCTGTTAAGGCTCTGAAGAATAATGAGGGAGACATCGTCAGTGCCATCATGGAGCTGACTCAGTAATTAGTCAGGCAGTCGAAAATTAGGTATTTGGTGTTGTTCTTTTCTCCTTTCTCCAAGCGTCTTTGGAAACCTATTTGACAGTTATGGTCGAGTAATGTATTTTGCATTCACATCGCTTTGGAGGACAATTTTCAAAAATAGTCAAGATTTAGGAGATGATTTTTTTCTGGAGACAAAATAGAAAAAAAGCACCATGAGCATTTGTCTAGTAAAGAGGCGAAGGACCTTTCAGAGCTTTCCAGGAGCATTTGCCTATAAAAATAAGCATAGTACTTTCGGCATTCAACTGTGGAGTATGAAAATTTTCATATCAGAACCAAATATTGTCGGATCAGCAGGTCATGCTGAATTGTTGTTACCCTTCTAATGTGACATCAAGTGATATCTGAAAGCTGAGTGATTTAGATAGGATGTGATATTATTTTCTCAATTGTAGCAATAGACACTGCATGAGCTTACATAAATTGAGATTCCATCCTAAACTCAACACGAAGAACACGCGTTGCTAATCCATGAACTAAACACGCTTTGCTACATTTTTTTAAAGTGCGGAACCTAAAACCACCCGTAAAATGCCCCGAATTCCACAAAACCACCTCGTATATAACTATTTATTTTTAACCACCCGTAAAACACCCTCCGTTATCCCAATACCACCTTCTGTTACTTATCCCGTTAAAAAAATAAAAAACCCCAAAATACCCTTTGTCTTTTACCTCGTTCTTCCTCTCTTGTCAACCAAACCAGAGCGATGGAACCGGAACCAGAACCAAATAAGGACGGAACGACGAAATTGATTGTGTTTTAGATCCAGCAAGTCCCGACTCCCGATCCAAAGCAAAAGATGGATAAAAGGGGAGATCTAGTAGCGATCGTTTTGGGGAGATCCAGCAACTCTCGACTCCCCATCCTCAAATGCCATCGGATATTGGTTGTTGCCGCTAACAAAAGCTCAACCATGAAATTGAGCCAAAGTTGCCTACAAGTAACCCCTAAGCCCCGGAAACGGACTTCAATCCCTCAGAATCATTTGCAACGCCGATACCGTAGCTAGTCCTCCTCGATTGTTCGACGCTGATTTGATTAACCCTAGGGTTTCTGGCGGGGTCAAAGTTGTTCCGGCAGCCGAGATTAGGAATGGGACGACGGAAATCGGATCTAGAATTAGGGTTATTGTGAGCGTCAAGCCTAGAAGGACGAGATTTAGAATCAGGATCCGACGAAAGGACCGTGTTGGGAAGGAAGATGCGAACGAAGAGGGAGGTGAAAAATACAAGGCTTTGGCTCAAGTCTAGTTCCTTCAATCGAGAGCTCCTAGTTCCTTCAATTCGAGTCCATCGATGAGATGATCCTCCATGAAGCCCTGCACGCCTCGTTCTTGTTGGCGAAGGAGAGCAGATTCCTTTCTTCGATCGAGAGCTCCTCGTTTTCGGCGGATATATTTGAGGCCAAATTCCCAAATCTTTCTTCTCCTTCGAATTCGTAGATCTGGGAGGGATTGGAATTCGTAGATCTCGTAGATCTGATTTGATCTTTTTTGCAATCTATGAAATTGGGAGGGCCATTACAAATCGAGAAAAGTAAAAAAAAAAGGGTGTTTTGGGGTTGTTTTAGTTTTGTAACGGGGTAAGTAAAGGAATGTGGTATTGGGATAACAGAGGGTGTTTTACGGGTGGTTAAAAATAAATAGTTATATTTGGGGTGGTTTTGTGGAATATGAGGTATTTTACGGGTGGTTTTAGGTTTCGGTCTCTTTTATTTAATTACGTTCTATACAAGACAGGCCCTTGTAATGGTGCACATAGGGGTGGCAAATTATGGCTTGACCCAAGAAAACCGTCCAACTAGAGACCTGATCGACTTTCGGAAAAAATTATAAAATTAAACCTGAAACCGACCCAATCTGATCCGACACAAAAACAACTTGCTTAAGAAATGGTCTGAACCCGATTATATGCGAAAATACCAACCCGGGACCACCCCGATACACGAGCAACTAAACCCGATTGCACCTGACACCCGAATCAACCCGAACCCAAAACAACCCAACTTGATTATACCCGACACCTAAGGTAACCCGATTATACTCGACACCTAAAACAGCCCAACCCGATTATACACAACACTTGAAACATCATTTAAAACCAAGGAGTTATGTATACCAACTAGGCAACTATAATCATACATATATGCATTCGTTCTAACTAGATCCTGAATCAATATTCAAGAAACACGAGTAAGAGAGGACAATTGAAGTCGATATACTATCTTATGCTTAAAAAGACTCCAATAAGAGACATCAATTGCACTTACGACCCGTCAATATTAAGTGAGGCAAGTATCCACTTACAATTATAGATGCTCTACACTCGATCAATTTGATTTAATTTTTCATTAAAATATTATATCTATATTTACTCTTTTGTTATTAATAAGGTAAAATAGAAATGATATACTAGTGATTATTATATAAATTTGTTCCTAAAATATCAAAAAGTTGCATCATCTTTCGACAAAAAAATTGCATCATCACTTGTGAAAAAAATTGCATCATCTAAAATCTAATTCAATCAAAATTAAATTTATTAATATTCGAATCAATCAAAATCTCATTCAACTGAAACTGAATCCAATCAAAATTCGTTTCAACTGAAACTCGATTTAACCGTAATACAATTCGACAAAAACTTGATTTAACTGTAATACAACTCAACCAAAACTTGATTTATCTGAGTTATAATTCAAGTGAATCCCAACTCAACTAAGTCTCAATTCACATAAATCATAATTTAGTTAAAGTCTGAAGCCCACTTGAATTCCAATTCAACCGAATCAATGATGCAATACAAGTTATACAACACAAAATGGAAAAGCTGACTCAATCCATAATCTGACTTAGTCAAAACCCAACTCAATCAGAATCCAAAATAATTTGACCGATTTAGAACCAATAATCCAAACAATATAACAGAATGAACATTAAATCCAACCCAATTACCCGACATAAACATCATTGACCATAATGCAAAACTACCAAAAATCCGAATGACATGCCCGAAACCCGCCTAATTAAACCTGATTCAATCGAATGGAAAAAGCCGATTCAATCTAAAACCGACTTAGTCAAAACCTGACTCAACTGAAACCCAAATCATCTCATTGATTTGGACCCGATAACCTGAATCATCCGACTTTTAAAAACCGAACCCAACCCGATCATGCCCAATTCCCGATCGCACGCCACTTACTATAATATAGACCAACCCGAATCCCGAATGACCCATCCAACCCGCCCGTGTGCTACCCCCAGCACAAACTATGACTCATTGGGGGAATGACCCAGATTGGACGTCAGCCTAAAAAGAACCTGATATTTAACCAAAACCATTACCATTTTTAGAGCTTGATTTTTGCTACTGCATCTCCTTGAAAATCTACATTTACCTCCAAGCATAACTGATACGGAATTATCTCCTCGATTGCTCGATGATGACAATTCGGTCTTGTTTTGGCCCGATCTTGACAAGTAATTCTTTTTCCAACCTGATTTGCCCTGAAAGTTAGAAACTTGCGGAACAAGTAATCAAATAAAAGACGAAACTGATTTGATAGATTGAAACAATCAACTTTGATAATTCAATTGGATTGGCTCTAACGCTAAATCCAATTGATTAACTAGATTTGATCTTTAACAATCAAACTAGAACAATCTCAATTGACTGAATCAATAAACCAAATTGAACACACGAAAGAGAGAGAATTCGAATGGAGTATGATGATCGATCTTCGTAGGTTTGAATGCTAGAACACAAGTTGTTTTAATGGCCCAAGAGCAAGATTAAACCAAAGGGGTTTAATCTTACTAAGCTGCTTTTTATTAATGAAATTGCAAAGTATAAATAATGAATACAAATCTGAATCTTGGAGAGCAAGTAACCCATGTCTTGCTTCCAAAGATATAATAAAATAAACTAGATGCAACTAACTAGACCCCCTTTAATTAAATAAATCAAATAAAGATTTATATGACTTATTTAATTAAGGAAACTAACCTAACAAACTATAAAAGATAACAAAATATAGGAGAGAGAATAATCAACCACTAACATAAGCCTATTGGTCGAAATTCTCATTATTAAAGCATAAAATCGTCCATAAATAAAATAAATAAAGATAGAAATTTAAACTAAAGATAAGATTCCCGTAAGACTTGAACAGCTCTCAGTAAAACCCATTTTTCGGTCCTTTGCTTTTGGATTCTGGATTTGATGTAAACTACAAAGTTGTAGAACTTTTAATTATCTTTCCAACGAGTACTTAACGGACTTGATATGAATTTTCTAGCCCAAGTTATGACCAGTTTACTGAGCACTGTTATCTATTTGACGGGTTTCTTAACTTTCCGAACTTTCAAGACTTTATCCTCTTCCTTGGTGGTCTTGGACGCCATTGATGAACATAATCAAAGCACAATATGGAATCCATGAAAACCTTCTTGAACTTGAACGCTCGGGACCTTAGTAAAGGTCTTGGTGTTTGGCCTCCATTCGTCTTCAACGAATCATTCGCTTTGATCCTCCCTTGATTTGCATCAATAACAGTACACAGTAACATAGGCTCAGGATTGTCATCGAGAGCTCAAGTTCGGCGAAATTTTGCGCACTCCGGTTATTCGGATGCGCATTCCGGTTTTGGACTGATCCTAAATCCGCCCATAAATATATGAATTTTTTATGCGGGTTTGAAACCCGCCCATGTATTTATGCCATTTTCTTGTGTGAGTTTGAAACCCACCCATATTTGTGCCATTCTTTTGTGCGGGACGAAAATCCACCCATATCAGAGTGCGCAACACAATATTAAGAGTGCGCAAACGAACCGTCCTCAAGTTCTATGCAGTCTTGAGAGTCAAAAAAGACTTCTACATGTTTGCTTACACGATCAGACAATCTGGATTACTTCCCAAGAATGCACAGTACACAGCTACAAACTAGAACACAACCACCGGGAACCAAATCATCTACATAAAGAAGCTATATACACTACAACACCACTAACAATAACAAAGGTTTGACACTTTCAAATGCTACTTGCTGCTTGTAGTTGCTCGCATTCTCAAACATTATGCGTAAGTTGAGGAGCCCTCCATATGCAAATCAACAACAAGGACATCACCATCAGAAATGCAACTCCAAACATATAAATAGGCGTCATCATGCGGCGGCAGAAAACAATATACTTAATACCCTTTTTACCCTCCATGTTCTTCTTCTTTGGTGTTTTCCTTGCTGGTACTTGAACGACTCGACTCTCAGTGTTAACTCGGAAACTATTCTCTTCCTCTTTACTTGGAAGATGTTCCACAATGTTGAATGTGGGCTTGGTCTCAATAAGTGGCCGCTTGTCAATTGGTTTCACCAAATTGATTCTCCTGTAGGCAGTTCCCTGGTATGCATTGTTGTCAGGAAGTGAAGTGCTCATCTGAGTGCGTGGTCTTATCTTGATTCTGTTGCCAACATTTTCACTGACTTGGTGGTGATTCGAGTACTGCGTGGTAGAAATGCTTCCTTCCTCAGAACTTGGTATGTTACAAAACTGGTCCACAGCTGCATCAGAGAACCATTCATCATCTTCATATTGTTGAGGCTGTCGAAGCTGTAGATTCCCCGTGGGATCATATGAAGAATGGTAAAAGGCACCCTGGTTGAAAAAAGGCTCATCATACTGAAAACAAATTAAAAATACAAACGGTCAAATAAAAAAAGAGAGGCTAATTGTACATTAAAGTAGGGATGTTGCTACCTGTGGTCGAGTTACTTTCACCTCTGAACCACTATAAGAATAGACGTCATTCATTAGCATGTTGTTGTTGTTTAAGGACACACCATCTATATTCTTGCAATCCAAACCTTCGTTGAATGGCATCTTGGAATTCCAAGTTTCAGAGGGGTAAACATATGGATTGTTTAGAACAGAGTCGAGATACTCAGCAATGGCATAGTCACTGCCACCATTCTGATACAGCATGGCACCAGGAGCAACGCCAAACCCGGAAGTACCGATTTGATCCATGATAGCACCCCCTGGTCCTGCATGTATCTGATTAAAAGGTGGAAGGGGTGCCTCCACTCCATGAAATAATTTCACAGAGTTATCATTCTCAAAATTCACCTGAATAACACACAAAGGATGCAATAGATTAACACACAGAAAACAACAACAACATCAACCCAGTGTTAACCCGCCTCAGGCAGGATCTTGGGGGCCATGATGTACACACCCTTGCCCAAATATAAAATCAAGAGGGTGTATGAAGAAGGCCCAAGTATTAACACACACAATTATATTTTAATGTAATGTGAGCATTCTCTAAATATAAATATGAGACTTTACTCACTTCAGAAGTGCTCACTTTAAGTTCAACATTTTCAGCACCAAAATTAAAGCTATTGCTATGACTCTGGGCAGGCACCAAGGACTCAGGTACGAAGCACTTAGAGACTTGGGCAGCCTTTTCACCAGAATATCCTGGATTGTCAATACTCTGCCTACAAGATGGAGAAGGTTGTTGAATGTGAGCTGCATCTGAATGTAAGTCTCCATGCGAAGTCGAATTGGTTGCTGTTGGAGAACAAACAATTGCTTCATCTTCATCACAATTGGAAGCTTCATCATCAGTCTGCTTCTTGTCTTCATGTTTCTTGAATAGACGGCAAAGAACAAAAGCCTCCTGAATTAAAGAGAAGGAAAGCAAGACAGGGAAAAGAACCAATTCAAGGTCAGGAAATGATGTTACATTTAAAAAAACATATGAATCTTGATGCTTCACCATAGTTCAAATAAACATGAGACAAAACCCACAGTATAAAGGAATCAACAGCTCCAAAAGGCCAAGCATATGCTTGAGGAAACATTAATATAATCCTAGTTTAAGCACGTAGATGTTGTGGTCTCTACCCCAGTGAAAGAACTTTATAGTATGATCCACATTCATGTCCTATTTAAGCCTATCAGCACCAAGCAGTAAGAAGCAGAATGGCTGAGATCATTTCCAGGAAGAAATAAAACACAGAATGCGTCAAATTTGGTGTCATAATTCGCCACAGAAGCTCCAAAATGACGACATACTTGTCAAACACTACATCAACTATGTAAAATATTCTACATGAAAGGCTCCCAATTAACTAAATTTCAAGACTAGACAACAGACATAAATGCTTTTACTTTCACCATCCACTTTCCAGTCATGAATTTCCAGTAAAGAAGCAAAAACGCATACACAAAAATCTTCAAGTTCGATGCCATAAGTAGGCAATTAACCTGCAAACGAGCTTCAAAATATAGCAGTGTAAGCTTCTTTGAGCAAGTCAACAAGTATTGTTATAAAACACTACATCAATCAGGTAGAAAAAAATACTGAATTCACTACACATCGTGGTCAGCTGATTCAGCTAAAGGATTCTAACTTAACCTAATTTCTAACATACAGCAAACACAATCAAACACACATAGTAACACATACAATTTTCAAGAGTAAAAAAAAGTAACACACAGAATTTTTAACAAAAAAAAAGTGACACGTACAATCACACACTTAATACAAAACCCAGAAACAAACTGTTTTACTTTTACCTGGCCAGGTTGAGCTCCATCTAGCTCCTTGAGGGTAGTACGATACTCATGGATGACCCAATGGGTTCTCTTACCCTTGGGAGCACGTCCCCTGTAGAAAACAAGCGTTTTCTTCATCCCTATCAGTCCCATTGTCCTTGATACAATTCGCCTGTCTTTCCCTGTTGCTTTCCAATACCCTTTACTGGTGGCACGATTCGACCTCTGGCCATTTGGATACTTTCGGTCTCGTGGGCAGAAGAAAAACCACTCTTGATCAGTAGTCTGTATGATTGATAAATCTGAACACATGAATTTCAAAGCAGCAGAGCATACCATCAGCGCCATTAAAGTTGAAATAAAAGCAACTTCATGCATAAAAGATAAGGAAGTCACTGGAAAGCAAACCCCAAAGAAAACGAACCGACGGAAATTGATAATCAGTCAATCTAGATCTGGAAACAGGTATGTTCTCAGAAACCCTAGAAAACCTAATTGAGAAAGCACATGGAATAATCTCTTTTTAAAATGCTTCGGCCATCAAATTCACGAACACACTACGGACTATACACTTTATCATGATAATCAAATGCAAACAAAATTTTCTAGAAACCAAGCGAATAAACAGGAGAATAAATTCGATGCGCACAATTCAAGCTCGCGGGAAAACAAAATTCAAATTCCTACAGGTCCTAAAAAGATTTCAAGAAAAATTAATCCGAAAAATAGGATCGGAAAACAATCAGAAATATTCACCGAAAAGAAAGAGGGAAGTGGGAAAAAAAGTACCTGGCAAATCCCAAGGCTCAACCTTACACACATCAACTTCTCTGATGACACTAACATCCCTGTCGTTGCCATTGATCTTGAGCCGAAGGTAGTGATCAATGAGTTCCACATCGGTCGGCCTGAATCGGAAGCCCAATGGCAGATTTCGAAATGGCAAAACTTCCATTTTTCACACAGAGCACAACTTGTATGAAAACAAAGGGCACAAAACAGAAGCTCAAATCGACCAAGACTAGCTTCAATTTCTTCTTCTGGAAGCTACGGAATGTGTTTGTTGTTTGTTTCTAGGGTTTTGGATCGGTTAAAAATTGCTAGTTAGTGGGTGATTGATTGGAAGAGGGAACAGTAGAAAGAGCATAGTAGGAAGGAGGATGGGAGACGACAGCGATAAAAAGAGAAAAGCTGAATATTGTAGGCGGGGAGGGTCGCACGTGAGAAAAGAAAACCCAAAAGAAAGTGGTTCATATGAAATGACCAAAGTACCCTTCTCATGTCCCCGTAGAGCGCTGCTCTCTCTCCCGCGCTTGTTTTCGTCACTAGCTATAGGCATGACAATGGGTCGGGTCGGGTGCGGGTGGACCACTTCCACCACCCGACCCGCGTTTGTAAACCGTCCACCCGACTCGGTATTTTCACCCGACGGGTGTCATCCGAAACCGACCGGTCCAAAATTCGTCGGTTTTCGGGTCAGGACGGGTTTTTTCGGGTGCTATAAAAAAATGTTAGAAACTTAATTTCATTTGTTCAACGAGTCAACCCAAGGACTCGTAAACAAAATAAATTTAACCCGTAAACACGAGAAACAAACTCCTGTTTACGGGTCGGATTACGAGTCAACCCATTTAATCCATCTATCTAATTTAAAATTTAAAGCTATGGATTAGCCCAAAAAATAGATTTAATTATAAAGCTTTAAAACTCATCTCTATGGTTATGCTTCAAACACTTAACCCCTTCTCCTCCTCTCCTTTCCTTTTTATAAGTTCCCCTTCTCCTCTCCTTCTACTAATTTTTCGATGTGGGACAAAAAAACCGAGTGATCAGGTCGGGTGAACTGGTCGGGTGAACGGGTCGGGTGAGGCCATACCCGAAACCGTACTTGCTCCATCACCCGAAACCCATTTTCACCCGGATTTGATCGGTTTTTTTTCGGGTCGGTTTTTTGGGTACCCATCGGGTGCGGGTGAAATTCCCAAGCCTAGACAAAATCAGTATTTTTTTTTTTTTTTTGGAAATTCCTTTTGGTGTCCTTCAGGTTTCGACATTTCCTCTTGGTGCCCAAACTTACTTGAATTCAAGTTCCATCCATTTTATCGTTTTTTTCCATCAAAAAATTTTAAAAAATAAAAAACTAACTTCTCCTGGCATGCCTTCTAGTAAATCACAGAACGGCGCTTCAAAGTGTTGTATTGAATTATCCACTCTACCAAGAAGAAATAGTGTTGTTCTAATTTTTCTAGATCCGAATTGGATGGTAATTATATCGAAGATGCAGAGAAAGGGATTCACCAAATTCCCTTTGATCTGTTCGTGAAGAATAAATGTAAGTGAGTTCTCACCATCACCAACAGTGACGTCCTCATCGACCTCGGCGACGACGATGAAGGGTTCAGGGATGGCTTTGAGCAGTCTTGGAGGAGGAGGAGGAGGCGGTTCGAATGTGCAAATGCTTAGTGATTTTAGCTTGAACATTTATGATAGGAAGGAGATGCAATTGATGAATAGATGTTCCGCACAACATCCCTCAAATTGAATTTGATGAATTGAGATTAATTTTTGGTTCTAATAATAGTCTTGTGCAATTGATGAATTGATGAATCAGAACTAATTTTTGGTGTGGTTTTGATCGGCGGGATGATAAAGCTTCTAGAGGAAGAAGGGTTCGGCGGGAGGTAGTGGTGGTTTTAGTCGACGACGATGGGAGTGGGCGGCTTGCCTGATAGGCTGGATTTTGGGGGTTCTAGATTTGGTTAGCATCTGAACTAAGAGTTTAATTTTTATTTGAATTTTTTTTAAGTTAAAATGGATGGAAACTTGAATTTAAGTAAGTTTAGATTACGGTTAGAAATTTGCTAAAAGTAGGAGGACACCAAAAGTAATAAAAAAATTTTATGGGCACCAAGAGAAAATGTCAAAACCTGAAGGACACCAAAAGGAATTTTTCTTTTTTTTATTCCAAAACGGAGGAAATGAGAGAAAGAGAAAAAAAAAAAAAACCAAGATTCATGAACAGACCCAAATTCTAAAATCTAGAACCAAGCCCATCGATCAAGCCTTGAATTTCACCATAATCCTTCTTGTTTGATTTCTCAGCAATTATAGCCAAAGCCATGCCAAGATCCCTATGAGATCAATTGAGAACAGTTGGCAAAAACAGAACCAAGCCTCAAGCGCCAATCAAAGCCGCAAAGTCAAGGAGTACAATCGAAATCATTGGCAATCTGATTTCAGAAGAGGAAGGCAGTCATGGCGACCTCCGAACGAAGTCCGATTTTTAACGGTTTGGATGATTACCAAATCAGGAAGGGATTTATGGGTCGGAAATCTCGATTATGGGCAAAGGGGCATCGATGTAGGCGACGACAAGAAGAAGAAGAAGGTACATAGGGTTGATGAAACGAGTCTTGTTCATGGTATTAATTCGCCCTCACCACTCTTTGGGACTCAAAGGGTTGAAATTCTGGCGGTACTTTCTCTTGATCTTCTCTTTCTTTCTTCTTACTCCCTTTTTTCTCTCCTCTCTTTCCAATTTATGTATTTGGTCTTCTCTGGTTCTATTCCATGGAAAATGAAGAGAGAACTTTCAAAGACTCATTCATGTCCACAAAAGATTCGAGTTCCAATCCGCCATCAAGGACTGAGGAAGTCGATGGCGTGATTGGAGCTTTGGTTTTGTCGGCTGAGAAAGCCAGTGTCTATCTGTTGAGTGAGCATGAGGATGTGCCCTTAGAACATGATGAAGCACAAACGGCTAATGAAGCCTATGTTAAGTATGCCCAGAAAGTGTCTATGGTGGAAAAGGAATCAAATCTCTTGAAAAAACTTGCTTGATTGGAATGGTTTGTATCAGTCAGATAGATGTGTGGTCTGTTTATGTCTTGAATTGTGTACTGCTGTTTGACATGGTTGCTGCTCAATGTGGAACAAGTTTGCAAAACCATGGTAAGGAACCTTGCTCAGTAGGAACATATGAATTTTGTTTATGCACTAAAGAAATGGGTTCTAGTTTGTATCTTCTTTGGATATCTTATGTTGAATATCGATATACTATGTCATCTGGCCTGTGCTAATTTTCAAATTCATACAGATAATTTTGCTTTCTATGATTTGTTAATGGTTTTTGAAAATTTGATGTTGGAAAAGTTCAAGTTAGAAAGTATGGTGGAAGACGATCATTTGCACATGATCGATATCCTGCATAAACAATGGACAGATAACTCCCTGAACCTGATTTTTGCACAGATAATTTTGCATGCTAAATGGTGCAATGCCTTCCGTTGAATGATGATTGGAAATTTAGATTATAGAATGAAGGCTTATAATCAAATTAATATCTAGTTCCAGTATATTAAATGGTATCATGATTCCTACATATGCTTCATGTGATGAATGATTATATGTTTTGAGGTGGAAAAATTGACTATAAATAAAGTTAATGGAAAGATGAATCCTGCTAATGATTATAAAGATAAATTTAATTGGCAAATTAATAAATTACAGAATCTTGCATATATAACATATGGAGATCGGTTGAGAAGATGGATAAACCGTAATATACATGAAACAAGGTTATTGGTTGCGCCCTACTACACCCAAAAAATAGCACTATATATTAACTATATGGATCATGGTTGTTGAAATACAAATAATAGGCATGAGGGCTGAGCCCTCATGCCCATTACACGCATAAAATGATGCAATCAGAAATTCTACGGTTTATAGCCAAGGAAATGGAATACAAATAATAGGCTATAGTGAACGAATTCGTTCATGTAAGAAAAATGGTATAAAACTAGAAATGATCATGCGTCAAAAATGGTCGTGTCTATTCTCGTCCAATGATAAGAATGAAAGGGTCGGCCCTATAGTCAAAGTTTTAAGTTTTAGATGAAGATAGTTTCTTGGAACGTTCGAGGTATGGGACGGAGAAATTTTTAGACCCATATTGAAACATTTACTAAATTGTATCATATAAAAACATGGCAATTATTGAAACAAAAACTGAAAAATCGCCCCCTGAAGGATCCTGGAGAAAAGCAGGTTTCGATAATATAATTATGACACCAGCAAAAGGACGAGCGGGAGGAATTTGTGTCCTTTGAAGAATTCCAACTACGAAATGAAACTATTAGACCCTTGGATCAACACGAGAGATTTATCTCATTTCTTATCTCCTTTCCATGCAAAAGAATTGATATAGTTCTAATATTTATCTATGCACCGCCCCGAGAAACAGAGAAAGCCGCATTTTGGGAACAACTAACACAATATATTATTCAGACTTCGTTACCGTGCATCATAATAGGTGATTTCAATGACTTACTACAACCATCAGATAAACACGGTGGTCCTTACCCGGATCGTGCCCGATTTGTTCGTCTTCAAAGATTTATAGACCAATGTGATCTAACAGATACACGAACTAGAGGAAACGAATTTATGTGCAGAAAATGAAGAATAGACATTGATAATACATACGAAAAATTG
The DNA here is from genome assembly GCA_964016875.1 of Fallopia convolvulus. Lineage (NCBI taxonomy): Eukaryota > Viridiplantae > Streptophyta > Magnoliopsida > Caryophyllales > Polygonaceae > Fallopia > Fallopia convolvulus. The sequence goes on along the minus strand of OZ024723.1, from coordinate 26,195,114 downwards.
GACAGAGTTCTTGTTTCACATCAAATTGCACAATGGTTTCCGAATTTAATAACTCTAAACCATGCATTTTCATTTTCGGATCATTGTCCAATATCCATCGAAGTAGGAGATAAGGAACCATATAAAGGGAGGCCATTTAAATTTGAGAAAATTTGGATGCATAGAAAAGATTTTGGAAACCTAGTATCTCAGACATGGAGAGTACAGAGCGCAGGCTCTCATATGTTTAACCTAGTGCAAAAGACTCGTTTACTTAAATCCAAAATTAAAGTGTGGAACAAGTATACCTTTGGGAATATTTTCAAACAATTAGAGGACATAGACACAAAATTGATAGAAATGCAAGGAAATTGCACACAAGGAAACATGCCAAATAACAGTGTCCATCAACAAAGATTAATAGAAAAAAGGAACAGTTACTACATTTCCATAAAGTATATTGGGCGTAGAGAGCTAAGACAAAGCACATGAAATATGTAGATACCAACAATGTGTATTTTCATCGATGTGCCATGGGCAGACGAAATCACAGACGCATAAAATTGATGTCGCATTTTTTAGTTGGTTTTTGTGGGTAGTTTTCTAGCTAGGTTGAGTCTTTTCTAGGTCTATTTTGTTGTTTTGCATATAATTCCGACCCTCTCTAGAGAGTTGGAGTCGTTTGTGCTTATTTGTTGTTTTTGTAGGTATTTGAAGCGTTGAGGAGGAGATATCCCGGTTTTTCAAGCTTTCTAGGAGGTGGCGTTAGAGTTGTCTTGTGGCGGTGTAGATAGAAGGGCGAAGTCGATGTCTTTGAAGATTTAATGAGTTTCAAGATGAAGATTGCAAGATGAAGATGCCTTAGAAGGAGATAAAGGAAGTCTTAGAAGACCAAGAACGTTTAAGGAAGAAACATTGAAGAAGAACCAAGCTTTGGAGCAAGTTTCGGGCAAAGAAGTGAAGAAACCAAGTGCTGATGAGGTCGGTGACGACCCACTCTGGGTCGGTACCGAGCGCCTCCGTGTCTAGCGGAAATAAACTTGCGCCTTAAGTTAGGGTTTAGTAAATGTTTTATTTATGGGCCTTTTTAACATAGAATTTAGTTTCCTTATGAAGACATTCCTACCACTATATAAGGTTCTTTTAGGGTTAATATAGGGGAGGCGTTTTTTTGGAGTAGACGTTATTTGGAGAGCACGAGACGGAACGAGTTTGCAAGTTGGTTTTCTAGGATTAACTCTTATTCCAAGCTCTTGGACAATCTTAAGAGAGACTTGGAGGTTTGCTTGAGATTTGTAAGTTGTCTTTTCAATTGAAGTTTGTTTGGTTTTGAATTATGTCTTTTCCTTTATCTATGATTGTTGATTGCGTTATAGATCGTGAGTAGTTTTCTAGGGTTGGGGTGAAACCCGACGAGTTGTGCATGATTAAAGCATGAATCTTTGATTAAACCATTCTTTTGAATCTCTATCCTTTATCCTCTTGTTTGTTATCGATTCCTTGATGAAAGTTGAGGCATGTTCATGTTCGTGATTGAATTGAAAGATTGAATTGTGAATTGGAATAATATTTGGGGTTATAGCGAAAGTTAAAACCTTTAGAAAACAAGTAGGGTTGCAAGTTTAGATCTTTTATGAAAGTTGAGATTTGTGCTTGGTTATTCATGGCGAAAGTCATTTATGAGATTATGTTTGGTTGATTTTGATTCATGTTTGCATGCATAGATTGTTGTGGTGAATCCTTTACTCTAGATCTCTTTTATTTTGATTTTTCGGAGTTTATTTGTTACCCAGATAGGTCGGTGACGACCCCCTTTAGGTCGGTACCGTGCTCTCAGTCCTTCCCAGTTTTTCCGGTGTTTTTGTGTCGTATGTTGGTCGGAGACGACCTGGTGTGGGTCGGTGCCGAGCACCTGCTGCGTGTGTTTTGCTTTGTTTTGTTTTATTTTTTTTAGGATTAATTGCTAGACTTAGATCCCTCTAATTCCCGTGGACGAACCTGACCTCCCTGTACTCAGCGGGGTCTTGATATAAATTTATTTTTTGTCAAGAAACCCTATCAACAAATTGGCGCCGTTGCCGGGGATTTAGTTTAGTTTCTTTGTCTAGTTATCTTTCGGGTTTGGGAATAGCCCATACCCTTTTGTCTTTACTAATTCGTTTTCTCGTGATTGTGTGTGCAGGTGTATGCCCTCTAGTTCGCGAAGGGAAGTCGACTATTTTCCTTTTGATCCCGAACTTGAGAGAACCCTTCACCGCAGGCTAAGAGAACAAAGAGCAATGGCGAACGCTGAGGAACTTGCTCGTCAAATGGCTGACCTTCGCCTTCAGATGGAAGGTATACAAAGAGAGCGTGATGCTCAAACTGTTGTTGCACAAAGAGAGAGAGATTTTGCACAGAGGGAAAGAGAGGTTACTGCCCGTCTTCAGGAACAACTCGATGCTATTCCGCGTAACGCAAAGCAATACATGCATCCTGAATTTAAAGTTCCCGAATCTGCTATTGTGCTCCCTGTGATCGAGCATGCTTTTGAGATAAAGTCACACTTCATTACTCTTATCAAGAGGTCTCAATTTGAAGGCAAGCCCACCGAGTGCCCTATGGAGCACATCAAGAACTTCACTAACCTCTGTGACACCATTGCTGTTGATGACGTATCGCTTGAATATGTGCTCTTGAAAGCGTTCAAATGGTCTTTGGCCGAAAAGGCCCTTACTTGGCTTGAAAGTTTACCCTCCAGGTCGATTACTACATGGAAGGCTCTACATGATCCGTTTCTGACGAAATTCTTTCCACTGGCTAAGACTACAGAGCTAAGAAAGTGCATCACTTCTTATCATCAACTTCCCAATGAGACTTTTGTGGAAACTTGGGAGTGGTTTAAGGAACTTCTTCGGCAATGTCCTACACACGGACAACCTCCATACGTGCTTCAGGAGATTTTCTTTCAGGGAATTAATGCAGCTACAAAGAACCGAATAAATCTCCACACCAACTGCGGATTCATTGAGATGGATCCCGATCAAGCTTGGGCTTTGTTGGATAAACTCACCAATTATGATGCAATGTATGGCACCCAACAAGCCGTCAAGGTTCAACAGAAGAGACTTTATGATCCTAATGCCGAACCGATTGATCAAGATGTGAGGTTTTAATTTATGCAAGATGAGATAAACCGGCTCAAGAAGCAAGTAAACCACTTCAAATCCACCGCTCAGTCTTGTCAAGAATGTGGTTCCCAAGCTCACACCACCGCTTCTTGCACGAACGTGGAACAAGTCCGAGCCGCCGAGGCTTATGCGGAGGCTAATTATATGAGAGGGCCCTACCGAGGTCAAAACAATGCTTATCTAGGGAGGAACAACAACAACAATTATCCTCAATGGAACAACAGTGGCCACGGTCAAGGTTTCCAACCACAAGAGCAAAGAGGCCCTCCTTATAGACCTCCCGGTTACCAAGAACCACCAGCTTGGGCGCAGGGACTCCTAGAGGGAATGAATGGTGTCCGCACCGATCTTAAAGGGGTTCAAAACCAATTGGGAGACTTTGAAGCATGGAGGAAGAATGTGAACTCCCAGCTTGGTGACCTAGCGGCTCAAATTCCGAGACCCCAAGGGCGATTACCGGGCCATGCTGATGAAAACCCGAGAGGTCAAATAGCTGCGGTCCATCTGAGGAGCGGAAAGAAGCTGCTAGATCAAAGTACAAACGAGAAGGCGACGGACAAAGATGACCAGCCTAGCCCTGGAGAGGTCGTCACTGACCCATCCAAGGTCGTGACTGACCCTCTCCCCACTACAAACAAGGTCGTCACCGACCTCCCTCAAATCGTGATCGACCCTCTTCTCGGTGTTCTTACATCCGTCCCTTCTACATCAACAATAAAGGTGCTTCCCTTCCCATCCAAGAAGGCTAAGGATTCCACGGAAGGCAAATTCAAGCGTTTTGTGCAAGTTCTTCAAGGGCTCAACATCACCATTCCTTTTGCCGAAGCTTTGAATGAGATGCCCGCGTATACTAAATTTCTTAAAGAGATCTTGTCAAATAAGCGGTCGATGTCCGAGTTGACCGATGAAGTTCGATCTCTAGAGCTCCCGGAGAAACTCGGCGATCCGGGTAAATTTGCAATAACTATTGGTATAGGTGCTCATCGCTTTAAAGCTTTATGTGATCTTGGTGCAAGTGCTAGTCTCCTCCCTCTCTCTATATGGTCTAAAACCAACATGGGTCCTTTGGTCCCGGTAAATATGAAACTCTATATGGCGGACGACTCTTGTATGAAGCCAACCGGTGTTGTCGACGATTTCTCAATTCAAGTCGGCAAATTCTTTGTGCCTATGATTTTATTGTTATGGAGATGCCGGAAGATCCCGTTGTCCCGATCATTCTTGGGCGACCATTCCTAGCAACCGCCGGAGCTATCATTGATGTGAAAAAAGGCCTCCTTACTTTTGAAATCGGCAATGAAGTGGTTGAGTTCCGGTTTAATCCGACAATGAAGGAGACCAATGAAGCTATGGAGGTCAAGACATTGTACACCCGCTCTGATTACATTGACTGCGACGATCCGATACAACGTTTGTTTGGGGCGTACACAAGTGAAGACGAAGACGAGGCTGCAGGGTCGTCACCGACCCCAAACAGGTCGGCACCGACCTCCCTTAGTTCGACACCAACCCCCATTCCACTCGCTTCTGAGGATTTCGCTTATGCCTCTGGCTCGGTACCGACCCCCTTATGGTCGGAGCCGAACCTTTTGGAGGTAAATGACGAGGGGGGATCCTTAACCGAAGTTGATGGTTATGAAGAATTTTTCAAGATGGAGAAGGATGATGACATTGTTACACCACCACCACCTACTCCGGAGCTTAAGACTCTCCCCGAGTCTTTGAGGTATGAGTTTCTTGGCCCAAATTCCACTTTTCCCGTAATTATTAATGCTAACCTTAATACGGAAGAAGTTGGAAAGTTGTTGAATGTTCTTAGGACTCATAGGAAGGCCATTGGGTACTCACTTGAGGACTTGAGTGGTCTTTCACCTTCTTTGTGTATGCATCGTATTTTTATTGAGGAAGGACACATGCCAACCATTGAACATCAAAGGAGGCTTAACGCGAACATGAAGGAAGTGGTAAAGAAAGAGATCTTAAGAATGCTTGATGCAAGTATTATCTTCCCAATTTCTGACAGTAAGTGGGTAAGCCCGGTTCATGTTGTGCCTAAAAAGAGTGGTCTTACTGTTGTAGAGAATGAAAAAGGCGAGTTGGTTCCCACTAGGACTACCACTAGTTGGCACATGTGCATAGACTATAGAAAGCTTAATAGTGCCACTAGAAAGGATCACTTCCCCTTGCTTTTTATTGACCAAATGCTAGAGAGATTAGCTTTGCATGACTATTTTTGTTATCTCGATGGCTATAGTGGTTTTTGGCAGGTTCCGATACATCCCGATGATCAAGAGAAGACCATCTTCACATGTCTTTATGGAACATTTGCTTATAGGAGGATGCCATTCGGGCTTTGCAATGCCCCGACCACCTTTCAACGGTGTATGATGGCCATCTTTTCCGACATGATTGAGGATATCGTGGAGGTATTTATGGATGATTTCTCGATTTACGGTACTACTTTCGACTCTTGTCTTGCTAACCTTGCTAGAGTCCTTAGGAGATGTGAAGAGACAAAACTTGTGCTTAATTGGGAAAGGTGTCACTTTATGGTACAAGAAGGGATTGTCCTAGGTCATGTAGTGTCAAAAAGGGGGATTGAAGTTGACAGGGCTAAAATACAATTAATTGAAAAATTGCCACCCCCTACCTTCGTGAAAGATGTTAGGAGTTTTCTAGGCCATGCTGGGTTTTATAGGAGGTTCATTCAAGATTTCTCTAAGATTACTAAACCATTAACTAACCTATTAATGAAGGATGTTGTGTTTGAGTTTTCTTCCGAGTGTCTTGAAGCTTTTCATAGGATCCAGGATGCACTAGTGTCGACCCCCATCATGCAACCTCCGGATTGGACACTTCCCTTCGAGATCATGTGCGACGCTAGTGACTACGCCGTAGGCGCGGTTCTTGGGCGAAGAAGAGAGAAGAAGTTTCATGCTATTTACTATGCGAGCAAGACGCTCGACGAGGTTCAAGGCAAGTACACAACTACGGAGAAGGAGTTCCTAGCCGTTGTGTTTGCTTTTGAGAAGTTCCGGTCGTACTTAGTGGGCTCCAAGGTAATCGTCTACACCGATCATACAACCATCCGTTACCTTATGGATAAGAAGGACGCCAAGACGAGATTACTCCGATGGATGATTCTATTGCAAGAACTTGACCTTGAGATAAGGGATAAGAAAGGAGCGGAGAATCTTGTGGCGGACCACCTTTATCGGTTGCCCATTGAGCACATCAAGGAGTCCGGAGACACGGTACCCATCAATGACTCTCGTCCGGACGAACTTCTCTTGAGCAATGAAGTCTTACAAATCGAGGTCGACCATTTTGGGTCGGAGACAACCACTTTTGGGTCGAGGATGACCACTTCTGGGTCGGAGACGACCACCCTTGGATCGGTGACGACCCCCTATGTGCAAAATCCGGTCGACTCCGAGCAAGACGGCACGACCCCAACCCTATCCAGGGTCGATCCAGGTTACTTTTCTCCCTCTTCTTGTGTACTTACTAGTATTCCTCACTCTTCTTTTCCCATTCTCTCTTTCCATTCTTTATATGCTATACGAGGGGCAAAAACCCCTTGGTTTGCGGATTTTGCTTACTATGTTGTAGGAGGCATTATCCCCAATGGATTGACTTCCCATGCTAAAAAGAAGTTCCTCCACGACGCCAAGCAATACTATTGGGACAATCCCTACCTATTCAAGCAAGTGAGTGATCATATCTTTAGGCGTTGTGTGCCGGACGATGAGATAGAGGGAGTAATTCGACATTGTCATACTCTTCCAACGGGCGGCCATGCTAAGGGATTCAAAACCACTGCAAAAATTCTTCAAAGCGGATTCTATTGGCCCACCCTCTTCAAAGATGTTCAAGCTTATGTCACGGCGTGTGATGAGTGCCAACGCGCTGGAAATATTACATGGAGGAATGAGAACCCACTCACAGGAATCCTAGAGGTCGAGCTCTTCGACGTATGAGGTATTGACTTCATGGGACCCTTTCCCTCTTGGAGCCCCTACAAGTACATCCTCGTAGCAGTTGATTACGTGTCCAAGTGGGCCGAGGCCGTAGCCACAAGAACTAATGATGCACGAGTGGTGGTCAAGTTCATGAAGACCAACATATTTCCTTGCTTTGGTGTTCCCCGAGCACTTATTAGTGATGGCGGTTCTCATTTCATTGAGCGGAGCTTCGAGGCACTTTTGACCAAGTATGGGGTATTACACAAGGTGGCAACACCTTACCACCCCCAAACAAGTGGTCAAGTGGAGATCTCTAACCGACAAATCAAAAGCATCTTGGAGAAGACGGTTTCCCGCTCAAGAAAGGATTGGGCTTCCAAGCTTGATGATGCATTATGGGTGTACCGCACCGCATACAAGACGCCACTCCGCACTACTCCTTACAATCTTGTGTATGGAAAGTCATGTCATTTGCCCGTCGAGCTTGAACACAAAGCTTTATGGGCTCTCATAGAGCTCAACATGGACCTCGACGCTGCCGGAGCAAAGAGATTTATGGACTTGCAAGAATTAGAGGAGTTAAGGCTCAAGGCGTATGAGAATGCCAACATTTACAAAGAAAGCACCAAGAAGTGGCACGATAAGAAGCTCATCCCAAAGACCTTCAACACTGGTGATCAAGTACTCCTTTTCAACTCTAGACTTCGACTTTTCCCCGGAAAATTACGATCCCGATGGAGTGGACCATTCGTTGTTCACCACATCTACCCACATGGAGCAGTCCATCTCATAGACGAGAATGGAGGGATTTTTAAGGTCAACGGGCATCGGTTGAAGAAGTACTATGCAAGGGCTGAACCCGATGAGGAAATCCGAGCCACATGGGCTCTCACCTCTTTTGACTAAGTTGAGGTACTTCTCGTCTAGCTAAAGACGTTAAATTAAGCGCTTATGGGAGGCAACCCGCTTTGCTTTTGTTTATTTTTGGATCTTCTTTTTAGCTTAGTTTATTTTGTTTTTAATAGTTTAGAGTAGCTAGGATTCTTGTCTTGCATCTCCACTAAGGTTTGTAGGGACCCGAGGCGGAAGAAAAGGAACAAGAGGGTCGAAATGCTCGACAACGAGAGGGAACAAAGTCAGGGCAGGTCGTCACCAACCCCCTCCAAGTAAAAACGGTAAATTTTTTAGAAAATTCGGAAATTGCAGGTAAGTCCCTGAACTTTTAACCCTTTTAACCCTACTCACCCCCTCTCTTTCTCCCCCACGCCGCCGACCCATAGCTCTCTCAAATCCCCATTGCCTCCATTAATCTCCAAACCTCACAAATCCATCAACCCCATCTCAAATCTACCAAAATCCATCCTTGTGCTACATAAATCCTCCAATTACTCTACCAAAAACCAGAAAATTCGGCCCTTTCCCCACAATTTTTCAATTTTGGAACCACTCTAGTGCTCGTCTACGACCCTCTTTCTACTTTCATTCCTCTATTTTCACTCATCTTTGGTATGTTTTGTTAGATCTACATGATATCATGATGATTTGTGGGTTGTAAGTGGATTTCTTGATACATACTTGGTTGTCTGGTTGATTGTGAGTATATATGATTTTTTCGGATTTTTGGTATACATTCCAAGATTACTATGCTGAAATTTCAAGCTCGGTTTTGCCCGGAATGGTCGGTACCGACCCATTATGGGTCGGTGTCGACCCAACAGTACCGTGTGGTTGAGTTTTGGCATGTATTAGGTCGATACCGAGCTTCCAAGGGTCGGTTCCGACCCTGGCTGCCTCGTAATCTTCATTGTCGCATGCTTATTAAGCTAATTTGACCATGATTTGAATAATTTTGGCACGAGATTTTCTGCTACTTACCTACTCTTCATGATTAAGCATGCTTGGTTGAGACTCTTTCTAACAAAATTTGAGCATGTGGCTTAGTGTAAGTATGGGGTACTTCTTTGAGTGGTGATGTATGTGTTCTTTGTTCGATTTTGTCCTTTAAGAGTTTGGAAATTATCTTGGAAGTTTGAACATTTTGTAGGACAATGGCCTCTTCTTCTAGTCATCCCGCCAAGAAGCAAAAGAAAAACAAGCAAAAGGTGGATTGTGTGGAGTTCGAGTCCAATGAGCAAAGGGACCGGTTTATTGAAATGTGGGAGGGGGACGTTAATGTGCGAGCTTACCAAAGAGCCGGTGCCATGACGATTGGTTTCCATGCCGAGGTGCTTGAGGCTTTCTCTTGGATCGGAGCTCAACACCTTATCTTGCATCCTATTGAGGAACATTACGTGGCTCTCACGTGCGAGTTCATGTCTAACTTTCACTTGTACCCGGATGCCACCGACTTCAACATGTCCATTGTCAGATTTCAGCTCGGCAATAGGTCTCACGAGATGGACATTAAAAAGTTCAACAAACTTCTTGGCTTCCGTGCACCGTCGGGTGTGTACTCAGCAAAGGACTTCCCCACCAAGGACTTGTGGCATTACCTCAACGGTAGGGCTTATTTCCCCACCAACGCCCTCCCCGGTCGATTCATTGCAAGCCCGGTTTTCAAGGTTATTCTCCGCATCCTCGGCTCTACGATTTGGCCAAGGTTCGAGCTCTCACGCCTCCACAAGCAAGAGATTGCGTGTTTGTCCACGATGCTCTTTGAGACACCCATTCACATGAATTTGGGGTATGAGTTTGCCAACGCCATCATAAGGAACCAAGCCCAAAAGACCCACACTAGCACTTACTTTGGTTGGCTTGTGGCTCTCCTTGCTAGGTCTTTAAAAATCAAGGTTTCCGCCTATTATTCAAAGAAGGTCATTGCTATGGATGTGAAGTACTACACAAATGCTAAGGTTATCTTCCAATCTTATGCCGGCTTCATCAACAAGTTTAAAATTGATGACCACACGACACATGATGTGGTGCTCAACAAGGAAAATCTTGAGCTTTTCTACCGTCCTAATTGGTATGATGCATGGGCTCCCATACCTTATCCTTTGGAGCCAAATGTCCGAGTTGATGAGAGGATTCGGCGACAGCCCAATCGATACCGAAGAGCCGAGCCTAACCCACCGCCGAGAGAGGCGGTCTTCGAGTGGGAATCACCAAGAGGCCATTCTGGGGGGGGGGGTCGGAGACGACCAACATGGGGTCGGTGACGACCCACTAGAGGGCGGTCACTACCAAAATCAGCATGGTGTCGACCCTATGGACTTCACGATGGGACCTCAAACTGACATGGTCCCCTACTACTCCCACCCCTATGGCTTTGATGGGTCTGGCGGCTCTAACTTTCAAGGACAAGGCACATATCATACCGGGTCAAGTTCGGGTGGCAATCCCAATATCTCCCTTCTTTCAGCTAAGATGGACGCCCTTATGCTTCACCAACACCATCTCTACGGGGCGCTCAACCACCACCACAACCAATTTGTCAACCACCAAAACGAGCTTAAGGATTTCCGCATTGAGTATTATGAAGATCACACGCAAGATGTTGAGCGGTGGAATGCTCAGGTGGATTACAACAATTGGTTGGCGCAACAACTCTTCCAAGCGCCACCACCTCCTCACCCTCCACAAGAATGATTCTCCTCCTTTGTCAACGCTTCAAGGTGTCCAAGTTAGTTTCTCTTTCCCTTCTCTTTACTTTATTAATCAATGGGGACATTGATGTTTAAGTATGGGGTGGTTTGGGGAAATTACTTATTTGAGTCTTGTTTTGTTTTGTGTTTTGATTGTTTATGTCTAGTGTTGTTTGAGTCTTTTTCCTTTTGATTTTAGATGGATAAATTCCCTTTTTCTTAGATGTCCTAGGATGGAAATTGCTTGCATTATCATGTAAATCCTATAACATGCTTTAAGAATTGCCTAAATCATGATCTTGCTTTTTGAATTTTGAGCTTATAATGGATATTGAGCATGCATATTTTTAAGTGAAAGCAATCCAACAAAATTGAACCTAAGTGAGATATTTTTGGCCTATAAAGGATATATGTCTTATTCCTTTTTCTTTCATGTGTGAATTACTCTTCCAAATACAATTTACCACTTGACAATGGCATGGTTATTTTAAACTTGAGACCAATGGAGATATGCTCATTACTTGATTGAATCAAATGATTTTGAACTTATTTTTATAAGCCTATTATATTACTTTTCCTACCTATACATGATCCATCTGTTTGTAGCCCCTTGTTTTGAGCTTAAAGCCTATTTCTAGCTCCACAAAAATTTCCCGAACCATGATAAGCTTGACCCTTTGATCCGGGAATTAGGACTTAGAATGGATTGTTGAAGATTGTTATGGATTGATTCAGTGAAAACAAAGTGATTGTGAAAGGAAGGTAAGGAGTGTTGTCTTTGGAAAGAAAAAAATGAAGTGTTTTGGGCTCGAAGTGCACAAATGTAGCTCGTTACCGACCCAAATCCGGTCGGTACCGACCCCCTGAAAAAAAAGAGAGAAAAAAAGACGGGGTTAATCATATAATAAGTGCAAGAGTTCAAAGCCTTCTAAGTAAGAAGAGAAGAAAGATAATAATGATAGGTGAAAAGGGAAGTGTATTGAAAAGTTTGAGGAGTTTGGTGATTAAAAGAAGAAAGAATGTTGGTTGAAGTGTTGTGTAGTCTAGGAGTTTTGATTCCCAGATTAGTTAGCACTACAAGGCCAAATATTTGCATACCCTTTGAATTACCAAGCGCCATTACAACCCGGCCGAATGGAGACTTCTTTGAAGTTTTCATTGAGCCCCCTAAGTTCATTTGATGATTTGACTTGTTATTGACTTCTTCGGTGGAGAGTTTGTTGATATAAGTTCCATTGACTATGAGGTTTTGTGTTTGGAATTTGAGTCGAGTGATTATTGATATACCCTAAACACTTTGAGAGTTGAGTGAGACACATTCCTTGGTGAGGTTGGATTGTGATTGCTTAGAATGTTCATGTGTGCTATGATGTGGAAGTTGTTTGCTCACTATTCTACTTGTGCTTCTTTTTCCATAAAATGATTCTTGAGCTTTGTTGTTTGGTATTGATGCATGTTAAGTGATTGCTTGAGGACAAGCAAGTCTAAGTATGGGGTGTTTTGATGTCGCACTTTTTAGTTGGTTTATGTGGGTAGTTTTCTAGCTAGGTTGAGTCTTTTCTAGGTCTATTTTGTTGTTTTGCATATAATTCCGACCCTCTCTAGAGAGTTGGAGTTGTTTGTGCTTGTTTGTTGTTTTTGTAGGTATTTGAAGCATTGAGGAGGAGATATCCCGATTTTTCAAGCTTTCTAGGAGGTGGCGTTAGAGTTGTCTTGTGGCGGTGTAGATAGAAGGGCGAAGTCGATGTCTTTGAAGATTTAATGAGTTTCAAGATGAAGATTGCAAGATGAAGATGCCTTAGAAGGAGATAAAGGAAGTCTTAGAAGACCAAGAACGTTTAAGGAAGAAACATTGAAGAAGAACCAAGCTTTGGAGCAAGTTTCGGGCAAAGAAGTGAAGAAACCAAGTATTGATGAGGTCGGTGACGACCCACTCTGGGTCGGTACCGAGCGCCTCCGTGTCTAGCGGAAATAAACTTGCGCCTTAAGTTAGGGTTTAGTAAATGTTTTATTTATGGGCCTTTTTAAGATAGAATTTAGTTTCCTTATGAAGACATTCCTACCACTATATAAGGATCTTTTTAGGGTTAATTTAGGGAGGCGTTTTTTTTGGAGTAGACCTTATTTGGAGAGCACGAGACGGAACGAGTTTGCAAGTTGGTTTTCTAGGATTAACTCTTATTCCAAGCTCTTGGACAATCTTAAGAGAGACTTGGAGGTTTGCTTGAGATTTGTAAGTTGTCTTTTCAATTGAAGTTTGTTTGGTTTTGAATTATGTCTTTTCCTTTATCTATGATTGTTGATTGCGTTATGGATCGTGAGTAGTCTATTTTCTAGGGTTGGGGTGAAACCCGACGAGTTGTGCATGATTAAAGCATGAATCTTTGATTAAACCATTCTTTTGAATCTCTATCCTTTATCCTCTTGTTTGTTATCGATTCCTTGATGAAAGTTGAGGCATGTTCATGTTCGTGATTGAATTGAAAGATTGAATTGTGAATTTGAATAAAATTTGGGGTTGTAGCCAAAGTTAAAACCTTTAGAAAACAAGTAGGGTTGCAAGTTTAGATCTTTTACGAAAGTTGAGATTTATTCTTGGTTATTCATGGCGAAAGTCATTTATGAGATTATGTTTGGTTGATTTTGATTCATGTTTGCATGCATAGCTTGTTGTGGTGAATCCTTTACTCTAGATCTCTTTTATTTTGATTTTTCGGAGTTTATTTGTTACCAAGATAGGTCGGTGATGACCCCCCTTTAGGTCGGTACCGTGCTCTCAGTCCTTCCCAGTTTTTTTCGGTGTTTTTGTGTCGTGTGTTGGTCGGAGACGACCTGGTGTGGGTCGGTGCCGAGCACCTGCTGCGTGTGTTTTGCTTTGTTTTGTTTTATTTTCGTTAGGATTAATTGCTAGACTTAGATTCTTCTAATTCTCGTGGACGAACCTGACCTCCCTATATTCAGCGGGGTCTTGATATAAATTTATTTGTTTTCAAGAAACCCTATCAACAAAAATCTATCATATCAACTAATGGTACCCCTATCTTAGGGGAAGACAATGCGAGAAATGAATTTAGGGATGACTTTAAACGGAGATTCTGAAAACAAACGATCAATCAGAGTAAACTCGAGAATCAAATAAATCTGATTAAGGGTGAGATCACCGACACAGAGAATACAATCTTAATCAAGGATGTAACAAATAATGAAATAAAGAATGCGGTATTTAGCCTAGGAAAGAATAAATCACCAAGACCAGACGGCATGATTGCTGAATTTTACCAGAAATACTGGAATACAGTTGGCCCTTCTGTCATCAAAGTAATAAAGGCCTTTTTTACATCAGGACTGATCCTTAAGGAAATTAACCATACATTCATTACGTTATTACCAAAATGTGACAACCCGTCTACTATCAACCATTATCGACCGATTAGTTTGTGTTCCTCTATTTATAAGATTATACCAAAAATTTTAGCCGAAAGACTAAAATAGGTGCTGCCTAAAACAATTCATTCGCTTCAAGGAGCCTTTGTTACAAACCGAGAAATCCAGGATAATGTACTTATAGCCCATGAAATTTTCCATACGTTTCGACAAAGGAAAGGCAAAACAGGATGGGCAACGATTAAACTAGATATGGAAAAAGCATATGACAGAGTTGACTGGGAATTTTTAGAAAAAGTCCTATTGATTGCAAGTTTCCATGATAAATTCATCACTTGGATTATGCAATGTCTAAGAACAGTTAGCTTTTCAGTTTTTGTAAACAATGAATCAACGAATGTTTTTGTCCCCTAGTGAGGTCTAAGACAAGGTGATCCACTATCGCCACTGCTTTTTATTTTAGGAGCAGAAATTTTAGCGAGAAGACTACAACAAGAATGTATTAATCAACCTAGACAAAAAATAAATTCCGTTTCTATCCTTCGCGGACGACATCATAATTTTCTGCCCCGCTACGACTCAAGCTTTTCAAAACATGAAGAGAATTCTAGAAGACTATTGCGATTTTTTTGGTCAAAAAGTAAATTTTCACAAATCCGCTTTACAGACCACCAAAGGCGTAGTGTCATCAATAAAAAGACAACTTAAACAGACAATTGACATACCGCACACAAGCTCATTAGAACAATATTTGGGATGTCCGATCATTAATTCCAGAGTAACAAGGAGGACTTTTGAACCTGTAATACAGTCTACGGAACAACAACTTACTAGATGGAAAGCTAATTCCCTGTCTTAGGCTGGGCGAGCCACACTTATCAAATCCGTGTTGGCAGCAAAACCATATTATACAATGCAAAATTTTATGCTACCAGAAGGAACGTTAGACAAGCTAGACACCATTAATCGTGAAATTTTCTGGAACAAGCCTCATAGACACGTTCCATTAATAGTTTGGGACAAAATATGTAGACCGAGGAAAAAAGGAGGATTAGGACTTAGAAAATCAAAACAAATGAATGCATCCCTACAAATGCGACTACTATGGAAAATTCTAGCGAAACCAGATAATATGTGGGTAAGGGTGATAATAGAAAAGTACTTAAAACTGCGAAATTGTTGGAATACAATAACGCTAGAAATGGTTCATGGCAATGGGGTAAATTAATAAAGTTAAAAGAAAAGTTCTTAAAAGGATTAATATGGAAAGTTGGTGACGGAGAAACAATTCGTTTTTGGAAGGATCACTGGGTCACAAACCGACCATTAATGGAAATGTGTCAGATCCCCCCGCATGTAGATGCCATGTAACGATGTCGAGGTATATAGATATAATTGTCCAATGGAAACAAAAAGAGCTTCGACGTATATTGCCATCTGAATGGGTTGCAAGAATAATGTCCATCATAATTCCGAAAACCCATATTAGAGATAGATTATACTGGTTCCCGAGTAAAAACGGGTGGTTTTCCACACATTCGACGAATGCACTCATTTCGAACGAGGAAAGCATGCCTGATTGTAGATTCAAATGGATATGGAAATTAGATGTAAGCCCAAAATTTAAGAATGTTCCTATGGAAAATATGTATGCAAGGGCTACCAACCAAAGACAAACTCCTTCAGAGACATGCCACAGTGACTTCCGAATGTCCTCTATGTCAGCATACCATGGAAACATATAAACATAATCTTTTGCAATGCCCGTATACTCTAAGAACTCTATATAACATTGATCCAATGATTGTAGACGCAATTGATCGAATTGTAAGAACAGACTCAGACACCCTAGCATGTATACAAATGTTGAAAGATCAAACAATTCCTATGAAATTTAATGAATTGGTTATAGGATGGTGGAGCATTTGGTATTTCAAGAATAGAAAAATTTTCAACCAAACTAGTGATGGACCGGCTATGACTATTGAGGAATTTATAAACAACAGATTCGAGCTTGGGAAAATGTGAAAAGATTTAACAATGAATATGAACCCGACCCAAAGCCACAAGCGTGTAGGTTACATACAAGAAAGAACAAGAAATGGACTAAACCAGACGATGGATTCGTAAAGATTAATTTTGATGGATCAAAGGAGAACACTGGATGGCCACTGCAGGGTACGTTATTAGGGACCATATATAATGGAAAAATTATTAGGATGAATGCGATTGCAGATAAATTTTGGCATGTTATCCAAGAAGAAGCAAGAGGAATGTACAAAGGTGTTTGCGGAGCGAGAAAAAGAAACCTGTCTAAAATTATACTCGAAGGAGACAGCCTAATAGTGATAAATGCACTAAAAGGTAGTAAGTCTTGCCCTTGGAGAATAGAAATGATGATCTCAGACACAATGGTTCTCTCACAGTCCTTTGAGGTAGTCAGATTTGCACATGTACCTCGTGACTGTAACAAAGTGGCGGATTTGATTTGTAGACTACGTCACTTTAGTAGTCTCTCACAAATTCAGACACATTCAGGACTACGAGTCCTCATCCACAAGGATGCGCTAGGTTGACCTCAAGTAAGCCTAATTCTTTCCTACTAAAAAAATCGACATTTTTTTGGTATTTAAAAAAAAATTTACCCCCTTTTGATACCCTTTATTTTGTACAAAGATTGTTGTTTCGTACCCTAAAATATCTTAAAACCCATGTTTCATCCAATTTTTTCCTACTTCCGTTAACTTTCTTATTTTTTATTCCAACATCTAATTTTTACTCTTTTTTTTTACTCACACATAAACTCGATACTTTTACAGGTGCGGGGAAATCCACGACGCCAGTGAGGTCGTGAGCTGGCGGCGCATTGAAACAACTCAGGTCGTCGAGGAGGCTAGTTGTTGCGGTGGCGAGGCTTCAGTTCACGAGTTCAGCAAATCCGAGTCTAGGCGATAGGCTTCAATTCACGTCCCCAATTCGTGTTTGGGTGATAGGCTTCAATTCAACAAGTACGAATTTAGCAATTCCTTCCCAATTTTAGCTTCAATTTGTATCTTTTAATTTTAATTTGGGTTTGAATTTGATTCATTAATATATTAGGGTTTTAATTTGAGTAAATTTTAATTTCAGGTTTAATTTGAGGAAGGTGCAAAATCTAGTTCAATGTCTTTTGAACCGGATGCTATGAGCTGGAAAGCTTTATTAGGCGGGTGTTGGATGCATAAGAATCTTGATCTTGGTAAAACTGCTGCTGAAAATGCCATTCGTTTAGATCTAGAGGACACCTATAGATACAATCTGTTATTTAACTTGTATACATCACTGGGAAAAGGGGGAAATAGATAGTTGAAATCCGAAAACTAATGGTAGAAAGAAATTTGAGAGAGGAAGTTGGTAGGAGTAGGATTTTTGCAAGAGGTGAATTGCATCAGTTTATTGTTTGATAGACATCCTCAAACGAATGGAATTTACTCGACACTAAAGGAGATAGATTCTGATGGGATAGAGAAGAAGAGTTGTTTTTGTGTGGCTTTTGATTTTCCTGAAAGAAAAGAACAGATGTGTGAGCTTGCTATTGCATTTGGCTTGATTGGATTGGAAATAATAATACTTAAAATTCTACTTATGCTTTGTAATTAAATTTAAGTGAGCAGGTGAACTTGTTAAACCTAAGAGCATCCACAACCATGTTCCGCTATAGTGTCATGCACCCCTATTTTTTTTCATTTCTCTCTCTGCCACATCAACTATGCACCCCATTACAATTTATTTCTATATCCATGAACACAATGAACCCTTACTTTTCCCATTTTCAATACTTTTTTCTCTCTCCATATACAATTACAAGTATACCCCTATCTCTAATAAAAATTACATATATACCCCTCGTTATAAATAATTTTGTTCATAATTTGACTATAATGTTGTAATAAATAAAAATTATATCGCTAATTTAAAAAATTATAATTTTTGGTATAAGTGATTGTAGGCTGTTACAACCACTTTGGTGTCTAGCCGTTATGAATTATTCATATAACTAACCCTTTGATAAACATACATGTACAATATGCTTTTCTTGGAAATTATTGGATTTATCTCAACATGGCTAAATTACATTGTAGCGGGTGCTTTCTTCGCCTATGAGAGGGAGGAAAATTATGCTTGGATTGTGGAACAACATCAAAAGTTTTGTTCATTGGCACTTATTGAGCCTACTTACATGGTGACAGATCATGAGCTGACTTTGAGGAATCCATTGGATAAGATGTTCCCGAGATCGAGCACCTCCTTTGCAGGCGCCACATTGAGAAGAATATTAAGGATAGAGCAAAGAGTGTAATGAAGAATATACAAAGTGCAAAATACTTTATGAATGATTATTGGGTATTGTTCATGGAAACGACCATAGATGGCTATGATAGGGAGTTAAAAAGACAATTATAATTTGAACAATACCTTAGTTAAAAAGACAATTATAATTTGGACATACCAACCAAGTCTTGCCAAGTCGACCAAATATGTTAGACTTTTTGGTCCCTCCAGTTCGTATGCACATGTTGTTTTGTATACCAGTTGCCTTTCAGTCCGTCCAGTTCATATGCACATGTTGTTTTTGGTCCGACCAAATAAGTGAGATTCAAACTCCGTGGAACAAAGTTGTTGGGGTTCCTAGCCTTAGAACTTTGCATTCTCATATATTTTTACATCATTATTTACTTGCTTTTATTAGTTACAATAACACCACAATCACTATATTTTAGCTTAGGAATTGGTTCATAGAATTGAGTATAATATAAATAATCCCCGTGATTCAATCCTGATCTACTACTACAATAGATCTCGTATTCTTGCGAGTGTGTGGGAAACCATCACAAAATTATATGCAATACCCCTTCCAGTGACCAGGGTTGCTACTTAGTTGTAGACCACACTTGAGTCTACCAAATGCAGTTTGACAACAAATTCATGGTATTGGACATTGCAACAAATACACAATGAGGAAAACCAAGAAAAATATTCAACTTATCTTTTTAATAAATCTCAAAAAACAATATGAATGCAACCCATCTAATAGATCAAAAGATAACATTCTGACCAACAACAATAACTCAACTTGGTTGCTAAACAACACCGCCCTCAACTAGCTAATAAGTAATAACCAAAAAATTTACACGTCCCTACAACTATAGACTCAAACTCTCATTTTCCATTAAGACACGCCACATCAAGATCAAGCATCATCCAAAAAGTGATCTCCTCGAACGTTTCCCACAGTAGGATGTTTACCTAAAATACTGTGAGATGAATACATTAGCTAACAATATTAGTATAGAACAAACAAGTAAATCAAACATACAAAAAAATATGTGCTAGTACAATAAGGCAATCAAATATTCATATATACACAACAATATGCATACAAGTAACACACCATATAGTTATATACACTAGAACATCAAAATTCCCTAGTCATCACTCCTTCCATGAATGCCTCATAAGCATAAGACTAATCAATATATTTCTCATGCAACATATATCATATTATTTAGCAACACCTCCTCCATATTCCAATCCACAACCATTCTCTAATCGAGGTAACCTTCCGCCTTATTTTTGAAACATGGCACATGGTCAGCGTGCATGCTTTACACGTGTCCATTTTATTTTCCATGACCGTTCTTTCCTTAGCTAAGCCTCTACTAGAGAGATTGCCAAAATATTTTCATTAATTTTAGAACGTGTTCTCCTGGTGCCGCATGACTATGTCCGAGGGTCTCTTCTCCATCGACTTGCCCTTGTCCATAACTACATCGGTAGAAACCAAGTTGCACACAATCAAAAATCATTTGAAAACTATTTTGATAGTTATGTAATAATATTTAAAAATACGTTTCTACACATTCACTCTACTATCTCAACATATAACATGATTGCACACTAAGTAAGTCTAAACAACTTACCTTAATGATGAACTTATACGAGTTAATTTCTTTTAAAGTAATTCGTTCTAATCTCGAACAACATGCAACCAAGGTCTGCACACAAACTGAGACATCCCTATTTCCTCTCTTCCTTTCCTTTCATTAACCCTGGCTAGCTCAAACTTGCCTGTAAATTTTCTGAGGCATCCAAACCTTTCAAATTTTCACATCAATGCACAAAGGTTCATAGCTTCTTGCATACATATCCAAATTAATATCCGTAAATTGTTCCATACTTGTAGGAGAATTCCTCACCTGAATATGATGTCCAAAACTTTCTAGAAATTTCATATTTTTCCTAGATTTTCCAGAAATGCTCATAAATGCCCTTGAAGCTTCCTCTCCTCTTCTTCTTCCTTAACTACCAAAGCTTGTTCACAACTCCTAATTTATCTTTCTTCCAAGATGGACACTTTTCCATCAACATCTCCATCACCCAAACACCACTTGAGCAAAGTCGGAGAGACGGGGTCGAGCGATGGCTTCAACGGAGCTAGACGGTGGCTCGACAATGGTTCAAGAGACCTGATGAGGTGTTGACTTTGACGACAGTGGCTTGTCAGAGGCCAAGTGGTGGTGACACACATCGACAGCGGTGGCTGTGAGCCTCGGTGGTGAAACAAATAAAGAGCCATGATTACATATAGAGGTGTTTAATGAGGCCTTCATAAACAAAGGCGATATGAGGATCAAATGGAGGAAGGATTTGGATGGCTGGTCTTCCCTTCTTAAGGTAGCTACTAGCTTCGAATGAAATGGACAAGAGAGAGGTATGTGAGAGAGATAATAAGATAAAGGAGATAAGAGGGGAAAGAAACGAGGCTTAGGACATATGCTAAGGGAGGGAGTTCAAGAGATATGTATGGCGGGGAAGGTAAAAAATGGCAATTGGGAGGAGAAATGGCAATTCACATGTATCATGTATATTTGTATGGAGGTGTATCGAGATTAAATCGAAATAGAACGAAAATATATAATGTGGCCCATATGTTGTAATAACCGCAATTTCTAATAAAGAGAAACAATTATTTTTATTAATTGAATTATTCCATTAAAAATAACAAGATATTCTTTATTATGATTTTTCATAATAATAATAATAATAATAATAATAATAATAATAATAATAATAATAATAATAATAATAATAATAATAATCACTTGTTTGGGGAGGGTGCGATCTGAGGGGCGATCGGGGGGCGAATTGGGTTTGTGCGGCCATCTCATGCCATCTCCGGCCGTCTCTGACCATCTCCAGCCTTCTGCTGCCGTCTCCGGGCGTCAGCGGCCATTTGCGGTCATTTGTGGTGAATGTCGCCCACTTCTACACGGGAGAGGGGAGGGGTACGAATAGGATTCGTGCGGCTTTTCGTTGCCTTCTCCGGCCATCAATGACCGTCTCCGGTCTTCAGCGGCCGTCTCCGGTCTCCAACGGCCGTCTCCGTTCATCTGTTGCCATCTGTGTTCATCTTCGATCATCTTATGTTGTCATATGTGGTGAACAGTGTTCAACGATCAGCAAGGTTTCTGTGATCGGCATATCTTCTTTGTCTTTTTGCAAGTCAGCTTTGTATAAGCGGGCTTGTGGTGGTGGTGAACGTGAACTTGAACTGGAAGGTCTCTTCATTGTTTTTGTGCAAGATCATTTTCATATCTTCCAAATGCCACCTCCTATTGTGCGGTTTCATTGTCCTTTTATGGGTCTTAGTGGGTGTCAAGATGGTGGAGGGCAGGGGCTTACCAAGACTTCTTTGATCACTCATCTTCGTGACCGTCACTACAACTCTAATGCGCACGTAATCGCAAGGCACTCCCTTTCTACTGATTTGGCTGTTTTTACTGATGCTGAGATTACTTTCAAGCGTATGGGAATTTGGTTGTGTGAGGTTTGTTTCAAGACTCATACTCTTCATTCTAAGTGTCATCATGGTAGTGATTTTGTGACGCCTCCGGACGTAGGGGATGGTGTTGTTAGATTTGTGCTCTATGATTTTACCAAGCCCCATGTTGACTCTTGTCTTGAACCTGCTGGTCCTACTAATGTGCATGAACAACATGGTGGCTTTACTGTCGCTCTCCTTGACTGTTTGCTTTCTAGAAATTTATGAACTGTGAAATCCATCCCTCCCAAGTGTCGCTTGGGTTTTTCTCGTGTTTTGAAAAGTGCTCTTGATAAGGTGATTTGCAAGCCTGATGACATTTCTGGTTAGGTTACTTTGTTGGTGTTACCTCTTTGTATCCTTAGAACCTTTTGTCCGAGGAGTAATCTTGTGTGTAAGTTTGATATCAAACGGCAGCGACAAGAGGAGAGTATTAATAATGCTATTCGATCGTGGAGTGAGCCTGGTGGTTATTTGAAGCTCGTGAGGGAAACTTTGGCTGAGGTTTCTCCTCCTTTGATGGATGTTGATGAGGACCTTGAGCTAGGTGATCGTAATATAAAGCAGTGTAAGAGGAAGATTTGTGATGGTCATTATACTGCGACAATCAGAGTTCTTTCTTCTTCAGGCATTGCTCCGTATAATGATGCCACTCTCGAGGACTTATAGGCTAAACACCCCTTCTAACTAGCTCCCACCTTGCCAAGTACACCCATTGATCAACACCACCTCATTGTTTCGCCGGCTATTGTTTTGGACAGGATTAAGAGTTTCCCTCGTGGCACGTCTTGTGGAAGGGATGGTTTTGTAACACCCCCATTTTATCCACTTATAATGGGATGTTACCGCCGACGGACTCGGACTTTCCGTCCCAGGCCGTTGAGGCTTTAGTGACCGTAAATGAATAAAGACATGTTTAAACAACATAATCTGATAAAACATATTGTCTTTTATTCAATAACACGATTACAAGAGTTTACGGCGGAATACATACAACAGGAATCGCTATTTCTGGAATTACTTTCATAATCCTGGAAACGCCTGTGTCGAGACAACACGTCTTCCAAAGCTTCCTTTCTTCTTTCCTTCCTTTCCCAATCTAGCCTTCCATGGTCTCCAAGCTTGAATTCCTTCAGTCTTCTTCCTAACACCTGATATTTCCATAGAAGACAGAAATACCAGCCTGACGAAACCGGGAAGAAGCAAGGGTATTAGTCTTCCAAGAGACTAAGCAAATCGGAGAATGTGTTTTGGTTCACAAAGACAAGTCCAAGACGTATTAATACCATACCCCGAACTCAAATGGGTAAATGTATAATAGTCCGAAGGACTATAAAGAATAGGACAACAATAATCTGATATGTGGTAAACCGATTAGAGGCTTCATGGAAAATAGGAAACCACCAAAAGTAGTTCCTAAGAAAGAGAATGTGTTTGGATATTTGTTAAACAAGCATTTACTTTCAAAAGGTGCATCCATTGACTAATCAGTTCCATAACCACCCTCACGTTGGACATCTCTAGAGTGAGAAATGGAAACTTTCATAGCGAGGAGCCAGAGTGGAAACCACCCTGCAGATTATCATTACTATGCCAGAAGCACTAGTCTTTTATTAGTATAAAATTTTGCATTATAGTTATAAATTTTTAAATGTCGATGTTCAACCAGTGAGACTTATACCGACAACAGCAAGGGACCAAATCCCAAAGCACTCGCCGGTGCTTCACTTTCTCATGCTTGGTTGAGAAAGTAGGTCATGACCAGTGTCGGACATATATACCAAAGTATACCTCTCCAACACGTTGTTATAGAGAGACTCTCAGGGCATATCCCCCAGATCCCTAGTTCTAAACCTATCCAAACAAAGAGATCTCAAAGGAGAATCTCCAATCACATAAGAGCACGATCAACGACCCTAAACAGTACTAGTAGTACGTATAATATGAAATAATGAACAGTCGTTAAATCTAAGCAGTAAATAAACTTAATTCATTTATTTAGCAAGCAAGTATTCCCAACATAGAGATGATAACGTAAGACAGGTTCTTGATTATCAGTTCCAATGATTTTATTCTGTCACCTTGAATTTTATAGGAACAATTTCCATTAATCCGATCAGAACGCATAACGAAATTGGGTGACGGGTCTTAGAAAGATGCTTGGAAAATTTCCAAAAATATCCATAAAAAATACGGATATTACATTAGTACCCCCTTAAAATTAGTTTCGTCCTCGAAACTAGGGAGAACTAAGGTCACAAGGAAAGAAAGTAAGAACGCAGACAAAAGCTACACAGAAGAAGTTTGTAGTACCCCCTTAAAAGATTCCAACTAAGATATTATCTCTTGTTGGGACACATTTTCATGATGAAAGAAGAAAGAATTCATTACTTGCAACTCTGTATGCAAATGAAGACTTATCTAACGAAACTTCATTTACAAATATTTCTCGAGTTCTGTTACGAGAAGGTCTGAAAACAAATGTTTCATTTTTGGAGTTCCATTACCAGAATCTTTCAGAGGAAAATAAATTCCAGAAAACTCTTGCTCTGATACCACTTCTGTAACACCCCCATTTTATCCACTTATAATGGGATGTTACCGCTGGCGGACTCGGACATTCCGTCCAAGGTCGTTGAGGCTTTAGTGACCGTAAATGAATAAAGACACGTTTAAACAACATAATTTGATAAAACATATTGTCTTTTATTCAATAACACGATTACAAGAGTTTACAACGGAATACATACAACAAGAATCACTATTTCTGGAATTACTTTCATAATCCTGGAAACGCCTGTGTCGAGACAACACGTCTTCCAAAGCTTCCTTTCTTCTTTCCTTCCTTTCCCAATCCAGCCTTCCATGGTCTCCAAACTTGAATTCCTTCAGTCTTCTTCCTAACACTTGATATTTCCATAGAAGACAGAAAACCAGCCGGACGAAACGGGGAAGAAGCAAGGGTATTAGTCTTCCAAGAGACTAAGCAAATAGGAGAATGTGTTTTGGTTCACAAAGACAAGGCCAAGACGTATTAATACCATACCCCGAACTCAAATGGGTAAATGTATAATAGTCCGAAGGACTATAAAGAATAGGACAATAATAATCTGATATGTGGTAAACCGATTAGAGGCTTTCATGGAAAATAGGAAACCACCAAAAGTAGTTCCTAAGAAAGAGAATGTGTTTGGATATTTGTTGGGAATATTATTAAACAAGCATTTACTTTCAAAAGGTGCATCCATTTACTAATCAGTTCCATAACCACCCTCACGTTTGACATCTCTAGAGTGAGAAATGGAAACTTTCATAGCGAGGAGCCAGAGTGGAAACCACCCTGCAGATTATCATTACTATGCCAGAGGCACTAGTCTTTTATTAGTCATAAAACTTTGCATTACAGTTAGAGATTTTTAAATGTTGATGTTCAACCAGTGAGACTTATACCGACCATAGCAAGGGATCAAATCCCAAAGCACTCGCCGGTGCTTCAATTTCTCACGCTTGGTTGAGAAAGTAGGTCATGACCAGTGTCGGACATATATACCAAAGTATAGCTCTCCAAAACGTTGTTATAGAGAGACTCTCAAGGCATATCCCCGAGATCCCTAGTTTTAAACCTATCCAAACAAATAGATCTCAAAGGAGAATCTCCAATCACATAAGAGCACGATCAACGACCCTAAACAGTACTCGCAGTACGTATAATATGAAATAACGAATAGTCGTTAAATCTAAGCAGTAAATAAACTTAATTCATTTATTTAGCAAGCAAGTATTCCCAACATAGAGATGATAACGGAACACAGGTTCCTGATTATCAATTTTTCCAAAAGAAATGATATCTAAAACAGAGTTTAAAGATATCGAGTTCAAAAAAGGGTGAACCACCCACTTGCCTTGAACAACGAGCTTAAGTCCGATCAAGACAATAAAGCTGAATCCTTATAGCTTTCCTGGTAAGAAGAAGTATACAACATTCACAAAGACATATGAATAAAATCCTTCAATGTTTATTCAATTCTTAATGTCTTCTCGAAAACGAGCAGCGTAACGACGTATTTTTCTTATATATATAAAGTTATATATATAATCTTTATAACGCCGTTACTTAAGCTAAGATTTTGACAACATAACGTCTTATTTTTGGTACTTTCTTATAAATGAAAAGTGTTCATTTATATTATACGTATGTGGTATTAAATTCTCATAATTTAATATGGACCAACGAAACTTATAAAGAGGTCGAAAGTTTGTTACCAAACGTTGACGTTATGGAACTTCGGAACGTCGGTTTCAAGAACGGATTGATCCTATGGCATCGTGACAATGTTACGATCCTAACGGCATCAACGACTAGCAACATGACAGTTTCGAGAGATCCGAAGGAAGCTCCGAAAATGATTACGGTGTCGACCGGAATGGACACAGGGATGCGCACGAGTTCTTTGGCTGGGCTGGTTGGGCGATCCTGCACTACAGCACGACCACGAGACGAGGCGGCTCCGGTGGCTGGCTGGAGTGGTGGCTAAGATGGTGGCTGATGGTGATGATCGGCGGTGAGCTCGATCACGGAAAGGACGAGGCAGAGAATTAAGTCGAACGAAGAAGAAGAAAGAAAGTGAAAGGAAATGGGGGGCTTAATTTGTCTCATATGCCTCCGTCTTACAACTTCGAATGGAGGAGGAGTATATGTACGTATAGTGAACGTGGGCATCAAGGATACGTGGGCAGTAAGCTGGGCAAAAATACGTAACAACCAAGTATACATAGATAGGCTTTCACTTAATCGGTAAGAGTATATCTGTTTTGGATCGGGACTTATGTTCGGGCTTTAAAATTATATACCCCGGATTAAAATACTCCTTTCATAGAAACGGTCCTAAAAATTATATAGACTAATAAAAATCAACTCGAATGATTTTATCTTGCTACTTTTAATTTTAAGGCTTCCATTTCAGAGTATAACCTTAACGGGTACATAATTAATTAAGCGGATCTCACCCGATCAAAGTACTTCTTTAATAGAAGTGATCCTAAAAATCATTTAGGTTAATAAAATCAGTTCTAATGATTTTATTCTGTCACCTTGAATTTTATAGGAACAATTTCCATTAATCCGATCAGAACGCGTAACGAAATTGGGTGACGGGTCTTAGAAAGATGCCTGGAAAATTTCCAAAAATATCCATAAAAAATACGGATATTACAGGTTTGCGTGCTCAACACCTTATAGATTGCTTGAGTGGTGCTGCTGTTGCTATTTCTGATGAGTTAGTAGCCTCTATTACTCAAGTTGTTAATCTCTTTCTTGATGGGAAGTGCCCTAAGGTGTTAGGTGAGTATATTGCTAGTGCTCCTCTAACACCGCTCGTCAAGCCTGGTGGTGGAATTCGTCCTATAGCTGTGGGTACTATTTGGAGGCGCCTTGTTTCAAAAGTTAGTGATGTCATGATTGGCCATTCTTTGAGTGGTTATTTTGATGGACTTCAATTTGGTGTTGGGGTGTTTGGAGGTGGTGAGGCAATCCTTCATGCCATGAATCGATTAGTTGAGGATCGTGGTAAGGATGTTGGTTTCTCCATGTTGTTGGTGGATTTTAAAAATGCTTTCAACTTGGTAGATCGGGAGGTTATGTTACGGGAGGTTCGTCTTCATTGTCCTGCTATTTCACGTTGGGTTGAATTCTGCTACTCTACTCCCGCCAGATTGTATTATGGGGAGCACACCTTATGGTCGTCACAAGGGGTGCAATAGGGTGATCCCCTTGGCCCTCTGCTTTTTGCTTTAGTTTTGCATCCCTTAGTGTATAAGATTAGAGACACCTTTGACTTGTGTTTACAGGCATGTTACTTCGATGATGGTACTATTGTTGTCGATATTTTGGTTGTGGAGAAGGTTTTAGAGTTGATTATGCAGGACGAACCTCGTCTCGGTTTATATCTCAATGTGGACAAGACTGAAGTCTTTTTGGCCTAAAGAAGATCCTTGAAGTAGGCTTGTAGTGGTTTTCCCGCCTAATATTGCTAGGCCTTTGTATGGTGTTAAATTGTTGGGTGGGTCTGTTAGTGTGGATTTTGATTTTAGTAGTGCCCTTGTGATGAAGAGAGTGGACAAAACCATTGGGCTTGTGAACGCGGTTGCTAGGATTAATGATCCTCAGTGTGAGTTGTTGCTCCTCCGTGCTTGTATTGGAGTTTCCAAACTCTACTTTGCTATGCGTACTTGCCCACCGCGTATTTTTGAGTTGGCTCAATGCTCTTTTGACTTGGCTCTTCGTTCTTCCTTGGAGCGTATCGTCACTGCTTCTGGGCCAGGGTTTGGCAACTGGCAATGGAGGCTTGCCACCTTACCCTTTTCATTTGGGGGCCTTGGGGTTTATTCTGCTGACGATGTCTTGCATTATGCTTTTCTTGCGTTGCGGTTGCAGTCTGCTAAATTGCAGACTAAGCTTCTTCGGCAGGCTGGTGTCGTTGCATTTGGAGCAACATTTGACGATGCAGTGAGTCTGTTTAGTAAGGTTGTGGAAACTGACATTTTGAGTAATCCGAGTGAGATCGCTGCCCCCAAACTCATGAAGAAACTGGCAGATATATATTTCATAAGGGTTAACAAAGCGGCAGAATCCACATTTTCATTATCTCCGCGACAAATGGCCTTATGGAAATCTCAACAGGGGGAACACACCTCTGATTGGCTAAGGGCTGTCCCAATTTCAAGTTTGGGTTAGACCATGAACGGTAAGACTTATCGTTGCGTGTTATGTTACCGATTGGGTATTCCCTTGTTTTCTAATTCAAAGCCGTGCTCTGCTTGATCTCGGGTTTTTGTCGGAGACATCTATGGAGACCATGCTGTGTCGTGTGCTGATATTGTTTGTATTAAACATCGACATAATGTTGTCCGTGATGCCCTTGTAGATGTCTGTTATCGGTCTGGAATTTCAGTTGGTAAAGAAGTGGATATTGGGTTGTTTTGTGGGCAGGGCCAACCCCTCCGTCCTGCATACATGCTTCTTTACTCTTGGGATGGAGGGCTCAATGTGTGTGTTTACCTGACTGGGTCTTCTCCCTTGACATCGTCTGGGATGTCTGACTTTGCGTCTGGACGTGTGGTGGTTGATGCAGCTCATCGTAAACGTGCCAAGTATCAGGCTAAGTGCGCGACTATTGGATATGGTTTCCTACCTTTCTCCTTTTCTTCATTGGGAAAATTAGATAAGGATGCTATCTCATTGCTTAAGCGGATATAGAAGTTCTCTAAGACTCAAGATATTGGGGCGTCAGCTGCTGCACACATTTTCACTAGGATCAGTTTTGCTATATCTAGAGGAGTGGGGCCCAGATTGTATCTCGGCTTCCCACTAACTTTTTATAAACCCCACTAACTTTGTAATAATAATAATAAAAATAATAATAATAATAATAGTAATAATAATCTTGGTTAAAATTTAACATGATAACAAATAAAAATTTAAATAATTAATTATGAACGATATTTTGATTTAATTTCCGTTAACTTAAGTTTTAAAAAATGAAGGATTGGGATGGAGAATAAAAATGCTCTGATGGGACTTGAACCCCCAACCTCACGCACCCTCTCTACTTAAACACACCTCCCACACCATTATGCCATCACGTATTTCATGCAACTTAAGGTATTTTAAATTGTTTTATTTCATTTCTTCCTTAGAAGCTTCCATAAACATGCATTGGGTGCTTGTCCCATCAACAATGGATATTGGTGAGAGGTCTCTTCTCTTTCACCACCTCCTCCCCATCCAATCTCCATTTCTCTCTTCTCACAAGCCACCTCCACCTCCACCAATGGCTTCCATTCTTCTCTTTACTTCAAGCCATTCCTTCCCCTATTTAAAGGAGTACTTGAGCAAGGAAGAAGAGCACATGACCCACTTCTTCTCCTCTCATTTTCGTCCATCTTAAGCCTCAAAATCCCAGATTTGAATTATTTCTCAAATCTGAATTTTCTAAAAAATTCATCCAAGAAACTCCTAGTTTTGCATGATTTTCAAAGATCGATTCCAAGCTCGTCCCCGAGGTTAGGACCTCAAAATCCCCGAGGTCTTTTCCCTGTTCTTTTCCACACCCTTTCGAAAAAGCAAAGTCCCCGCCCCCGCGGAACCTCAAGTCGCGGAAGCGAGGTCTAAACCTCGCGAAGCCTCAAACTCACTAAGTAGGGTTGTCAGGCAACTTGCCTACAAGAAATAACGAGGTCCTAACCTTGCATACTCAAAAGCTGACATTCCCGCCTCACTTAACCAGTCAAAAGCCACCTAACTCTCAACCAATGAGCCGCCAACTACATCTCGACCAATCGAATGGTCAAAACTCAAGCGTCCCACATGGGAACTTGGCAAGAACCATGGTCCTCAAGCGTCTATAAATAAAAGAAGACCTCGAAGGTTGTAGGGGGTCGAAAAACATATTGAACTCAAGAACTATCTTGTTGATTGAAGATCGACGTGTTTAATCATCGTAAAGACCACGCTACAACCAAGAGAAGCTCCACAAAAAGACTTCAAGTCGCCAAAGAGACCTCGTCTCAAGTAGGATCTCGCTCAAACCGCTTCACAAACTACAATCTCTGTGTAAACACTCAAGCGTACAACCTCGCTTGATAGACGTCAATTCTCCATTTGTAATAAGAGCAAAGCTCGCTAGTAATTGTAAAGTAATAACCTCGCTGTAATCAAGGGGTCTCGAGGCTTTGTTAAGCAGAGACCTCGAATCTCATGTAAGGAGATCTAGGGCACAATCTTGTTGTTGTAGTCCCGCTCAGAAATCATAAATAAAAAGCAAGGGTTTGCCTCGTCGAATAAATACAATCTCGTTTCTCGTCTTTAGTGTTGGTTTATTTCGAGCTTCATCACTGGCGCCGTCTGTGGGAACCTCTTCATCCTAAGCAGTTTCCCAACCTACGCAAACCTTAGCTTTCAAATCTCTCAAATGGCCTGTCCGAACAACTTTTTCCCTCAACACCCCGATAATATGCCTGAAACCTCGGAGTAGATGAACGTGGCACCTCAGCCAGGTAGTCCGTTCGGGATCCCTCCTGGTTGGGCATATGCTCCCCCGCAAAATCCCTACCCGTTCCAGGGGTACGGACTAAATGGCATCCCTCCCAACCATATCCCTGTCTAGGTTATGGGAAATACCAACAAGGTTTCGCCCCTTCGCCCGTCCACGGCCACGCCCCTCCGATGCCCGAGTACGTGCCCGTCCCTGGGCCCGGACAGCCCTATTCCGAGTACGTACCAGAATATGTCCCCGGGCATGTGCCGGGGCACGAGATATCAACCAACGGCTTGTCAACGGAGAGGCCGACCCAGGACCCCATGCAAATCTCGATGTCTCGTTCACGACGTTCCCGGACGCAATACCCGAAATTGTCCGAAACCACGGAGAGCGTGGCACATACCTTGAAGTCCCGCTCACGACGTCGTCACATTAAGGCTGACGGATTCTCACCTTTTGTAGACAAGATCCAGAGCGCGCCGATGCCCAAAGGTTTCCATAGGCCGCAAATGGGATTCTACGACGGGTCGGCAGATCTTGAGGAACATGTGAAGCACTTCGCTGTCCAGATGAACGTCAACTCCTACAACGATGCGATCTTCTGCTGCGTTTTTCCGACCACCTTGGAAAAGGCTGCGATCACCTGGTTTATAAATCTCAAGACCGGGTCTGTGTCCTCGTTCACCTAACTGTGCAACGCTTTCATCATGCACTTCAGTGATTCAAGGAAGCGCAAGAAGAACATGCGAGACCTTCGCGGCATTGAGAAAGGGGAGAGTGAGGCATTGGGTACCTTTTTCACGAGGTTCACGACCGCGTTTGCAGAGATCGCGCATATCGACGAGGCGTCGGCACGAGACACCCTCATGGGCAACCTATGTCCTGGGTTTTTCAAGAATTACATCTTCCTGAAATGTCCGGAGACATACGACAACCTGTGCGCCCGGATCACCACCAAGGAGTACGTCGAGGACGCAGTCAACCAAAGCTCTCGGTCGAGGACCGAAAAGGAAATCGCTGCCGAGGCTAAGGGGAAGTCGAAGGTGGGTGTACCCGCCGCCAAGGAAGCATATGTGACACAAGCCCAGAACCCCATGAACAACAACAACAACAACAACAAGAACAATAACCAAAACAATAACAACCACAATAACAACGCTGGGAGAAACAACATCGGTGGAAGTTGGAACTGCTTTGGAGGGAAGCAGTGAGGTTACAGGGGGAAGGGCGACCCACTGTACAAACCAAAAGATAAGGGCAAAGGCAACCCCGCCTCAGGAGCCAACAATGTGCCGCAAGGCCAATGCCAAGCGAGAGCCAACAACATCGAACAACAGGTTCCAGCGAAGCAAGCGCGGTTTGGGCACACCACGACCCCCGATGGCTACATCCACACAATCTCAGGCGGTCCGTCGTTGGCAGGATCAAGCCAGTCAGAGTGAAAGAAGTATGCGAGGGCAAGCCATCATGAGCCCTCAATGTTCAATGTCGCGCAATCCTCGAGATCCCACGAGGGGTTGTCCTTCACCTTCGAGGACGCTGAAGGTCTCCATATGCCGCACTCCAACCCCTTGTGGTGCACGCGCAGCTAGGCTCGAAGATGGTTAAACGAGTTCTGGTGGACACGGGATCTTCCGTGGATATCATGTACTACGATGCCTTTGAACAACTGGGTATTTCGGCAACATCCTTGAAGCCCTACGCCAGAAAGCTAACGTCCTTCTCGGGAGAGGAGGTCGATGTGGCGGGCCTCATCGACCTCTGGATGACATTGGGAGCAGGTTTGACAAGGTGAAACGAGATGGTAGAATTCACCGTGGTTTGTTTGCCCTCGGTGTATAGCGCAATCATCGGGGGAGTATCCCTAATGAAGTTCCAAGCTGTGGTGTCCAACTACCACCTAAAGATGAAATTCCTAGTTGAAGGTGGAGTCGGCGAGGTCAAGGGCAACCAAGAGGAGGGTCGGGTTTGTTAAGCGAGCTCCGCAAAGCAGAAGTGTCCAATCTTCATGGTGGATGCTGATCTCGAGGTTCGGGACTTCACAGTCCCGACCTCGGAAAACAAGAGAAGAATCGTCACTCCCTTCAACAACGAGGCTGAGAGGCTCTTCTTGGGCGAATGTCTTTCCGGGGAGTCAGCATTGCTACTGGAATCCCTACTCGCTGGCTCCCGCGACGTGTTCGCTTGGACTGCAAAACATCTCCGCGAACTGTGGCCCATCATTCTTTGAATGTCGACGTCACCGTTCGTGCTTTGCTGCAGTGACGGAGGAAGATGAATGAGGAAAGGACAAGCGCCACGAATGCCGAGGTGGGGAAGTTTCCGCGGGGTTCATCCGCGAGGTTCAATACCCTAGGTGGCTGTCTAACATCGTGCTGGTGAAAAAAGGCTAGCGGGAAGTGGCGCATGTGCGTGGATTTCAAAGACTTGAACAAGGCCTACCCCAAGGCAGGTCACAGGGTGTTGAGCTTCCTTGATGCATACTCAGGTTACAACCAGGTCTTAATGACCCAGAGAGATGAGGAGGAAACAACCTTCATCACACAACGAGGGACCTATTGCTACAAGGTCATGCCTTTTGGTTTGAAGAACGCGGGAGCCACCTTCTAGCGGCTTGTGGACCGAATCTTCAAGGGTCATCTGGGAAGAAATGTGTCAGCTTATGTTGACAACATTGTGGTCCGAAGCAAAACCTCGGAGGAACATCTGACTGACCTTGCTGAGGTTTTTGCGACACTCAGACACAACAGGCTCAGCCTCAATCCTGGAAAATGTGTGTTCGGCGTGTCTTCGGGAAAATTCCTAGGGTTCATGATTAGTGCACGGGGAATAGATGTGAACCCCGCCAAGGTCGAATCAATTCTCTCGATGAGGTCACCCCGGTCTCGAACCGAGGTACAACGACTCAACGACGCTGTGAACTACCTAGGGAGGTTTTGCTCTCGTTTGGCGGACAGGTCGCTGCCTTTCTTCGCAGTCCTGAAGAAAAATGAAAAATTTGTCTGGGACGAGGACTTGGAGCATGCTTTCTCTGGGTTAAAGGCTTTTCTGTCAAAGCTCCCCATGTTGTCACCTCCGAAGGTGGGCGAAGATTTGCAACTATACGTGGCGATGAGCCCAGAGACGGTCAACGCGGTGTTGATAAGAAAGGCGATGCACCCCGTCTATTTCATCAATCGCGTGCTCCAGCCTACGGAGAAGCGATACTCCCCAATAGAGAAAATGCCCTTGGCTATGGTAACGACCGCGAGGTGCCTGCGCCGATACTTTCATGCCCATCCAATTCAGGTCCTCTCTGATCTCCCTCTCCGACAAATCCTCCACCAACCCGCCCTTTCCGGCGGATGACCAAGTGGGCGGTCGAGCTCTCCGAGTTCGACATCAACTACCTTCCCCGAGATTGATGAGAGTGTGGAGGAGTGGAAGGTCTTTCTTGACGGGTCGCGATGCGACGCCAAGGGCACGACCGACGTATTTCTTATCGGTCCCTCCATCGAGATGGAGTATGCTCTTAACTTCGCCTTCGATGCCACCAATAACGAGGCTGAGTATGAGGCCATGATCGCCGGGATAGAGATGGCATTGCTCAGTGGAGCTCGTAAATGAGGGTGTACACCAACTCCGAGTTGGTGGCACGACAGTTGAATGGACAGTATGAGGCCAAGACGGGTTTCCTACCCGCATACCGGGAGAATGTTATAGCTTTAGTATCCTGTTTGGAAACATTCGCAGTGGAGTCCATACCACGTGCCGCAAACACTAAAGCAGATGCCCTCGCAAGGTTGGGGTCGACTCTTCCCTTAAAAGTGGGCAATCTCATGATGATGGAGAGAAAGCTCTCGCGAAGTGTGGCCAGTGGAGTTTTTTCCATCAGGATCGAAGATTGGATGACTCCCATCACGCAATATGTGGAAAGCGGGATCCTTCCTGACGACCCCGCAGAGATCAGAAAGCTCAAAATGAAAACGGCTCGCTATTGTGTTGTTGGAGGGCAACTCTATCGCCGGGGCTTCGCGGAACCCAATCAGCTGTG
This sequence comes from Fallopia convolvulus, assembly GCA_964016875.1. Taxonomy (NCBI): domain Eukaryota; kingdom Viridiplantae; phylum Streptophyta; class Magnoliopsida; order Caryophyllales; family Polygonaceae; genus Fallopia; species Fallopia convolvulus. Next base: position 26,160,100 of record OZ024723.1, on the reverse strand, counting down.
TCTACTGGGTGAGACCAAAGATCACATCCTGTTTGAGACACATGAGGGGGTATGTGGTGGCCATCCTGGTTGGCGCGCCTTGTCACACAAGATCGTCCACTTGGGGTATTTTTGGCCCATGCTCAGGCAGGATGCGAGGACTTACGTCCAGAACTGCGACTGATGCCAGAGGCATACCAACATCCAACACGCCCCAACCTCACCTTTGCGCTCGATTCACGTACCCTGCCCCTTTGCAATGTGAGGGATGGATATTCTAGAACCCTTCCCTAAGGTCGCGGGGCAGGTATAGTTCATCCTGGTCATCGTTGACTATTTCACAAAGTGGGTCGAGGCAGAGGCAATGGCGAAGATCACTGGGGCAAAGGTTTGCTCTTTTCTCTGGAAAAACCTCGTGTGCCGGTTCGGGGTGCCCATAACCATCATGACAGACCATGGTCCCCAGTTCGACTGCGAGGAAACCCGTACCTTTTGCTCCGAGTTGGGCATAGCCCTCAAGTTTTCCTCAGTAGCCTATCCCTAGTCGAACGACCAAGTAGAGAATGCTAACGCCCGGATCTTGTCCGATCTTAAAAGGCCAGCCGGGCACCGCACAAGGTCGTTGGGCAGAGTTTCTTCCCCTCGTACATTAGACATATCGTACAACCGCACGCCATGCCACGGGGGAAACTCCCTTCGCTCTAACCTACGGGGTAGACGCACTGGTTCCAGTCGAGAGCTTGGTCCCCTCGGCCACGGTTTTCAACTTTGATGAAAAAGAAAATGATGCCGCTCTCAAGGTAGAGTTACAGTTCAGGGATGAACTTCGCGAGGTTGAGGCTTTGCGCTCCAAGGAGTACAAGCGGCGGGTCGCAGTGTACCATGACAAGAAGGTTAGGCACCGGGATTTAACCTCGGGAAATCTGGTTTTAAGGCGCATCAATGGGAGAACTACACCCAAACTGGGAGGGACCATATCTCCTCGGAGAAAAGGTCGCGTTGGGGCCTTTAAGCTAAAAGATAACAAAGGGCACACTATAAGCAAACTTGGAATGTCGCTCGGCTCAAAAGGTATTACATGTAAAATTTCTAAATTTTCGTTGTCACCAAATTTTGTGTATAAAGGGTGAAGAATTATATTACAATGTTGTCTATGGTTGGAGACAATCCAGCGAGGTCGCGATCACTAGGAGCAATCCCGAGTGATCGTCACAATCTATCCTCCCCAACCTTCCTGCTTGGGGTTGGAGACAATCCAGCAAGGTCGCGATCACTAGGAGCAATCCCGAGTGATCATCACCATCTATCCTCCCCAAGCTTCCCGCTTGGGGTTGGAGACAATCCAGCGAAGTCGCGATCACTGGGAGCAATCCCGAGTGATCGTCACAATCTATCCTTCCCAAGCTTCCCGCTTGGGGTTGGAGACAATCCAACGAGGTCGCGATCACTGGGAGCAATCCCGAGTGATCTTTACAATCTATCCTCCCCAAGCTACCCACTTGGGGTTGGAGACAATCTAGCGAGAACGCGACCACTGGGAGCAATCCCGAGTGATCGTCACAATCTATCCTCCCCAAGCTTTCCGCTTGGGTTTGGAGACAATCCGGCGAGGTCGCAATCACTAATCCCGAGTGATCGTCGCATTCTATCCTCCCCAAGCTTCCCGCTTGGGGTTGGAGACAATCCGGCGAGGTCGCGATCACTAGGAGCAATCCCGAGTGATCGTCACAATCTATCCTCCCCAAGCTTCCCGCTTGGGGTTGGAGACAATCCAGCGAGGTCACGATCACTGGGAGCAATCCCGGTGATCGTCACAATCTATCCTCCCCAATCTTCCCGCTTGGGGTTGGAGACAATCCAGCGAGGTCGCGATCACTGGGAGAAATCCCGAGTGATAGTCACAATCTATCCTCCCCAAGCTTCCCGCTTGGGGTTGGAAATAATCTAGCAAGGTCGCGATCACTGGGAGAAATCCTGAGTGATCGTCACAATCTATCCTCCCTAAGCTTCCTGCTCGGAGTTGGAAACACTCTAGCGAGGCCGCGATCACTGGGAGCAATCTCGAGTGATCACTACAATCTATCCTCCCAAAGCTTCCCGCTTGGGGATGAAAATAATCTGTGACATGCGTGATCCGAGCAAGGCTCGGGATCGTTGCATATAATCTGTGACATGCGCGATCCGAGCAAGGCTCGAGATCGTTGCATATAATTTGTGTGACATGCGTGATCCGAGCGAGGCTCGTGATCGCTGCATATAATCTGTGACATGCGCGATCCGAGCGAGGCTCGGGATCGTTGCATATAAACTATGACATGCGCGATCCGAGCGTGGCTCGTGATTGCTGCATATAATCTGTGTGACATGCGCGATCCGAGCGAGGCTCATGATCTCTGCATATAATCTGTGACATGCGTGATCCGAGCGAGGCTCGTGATCACTACATATAATCTGTGATCCGATCAAGGCTCGTGATCACTGCATATAATCTGTGTGACATGCGCGATCCGTGCGAGGCTCGTGATCGCTGCATATAATCTGTGACATGCGCGATCCGAGCGAGGCTCGAGATCGTTGCATATAACCTATGACATGTGCGATCCGAGCGAGGCTCGTCATCACTGCATATAATCTGTGTGACATGCGCGATCCGAGCGAGGCTCGTGATCGCTGCATATAGTCTGTGACATACGCGATTAGAGCGAGGCTCGTGATCGCTGCATATAATCTGTGATCCGAGCAAGGCTCATGATCGAAGTATATAATCTGTGTGACATGCGCGATTTGAGCGAGGCTCGTGATCGCTGCATATAATCTGTGACATGCGCGATCCGAGCGAGGCTCGGGATCGTTGCATATAATCTATGACATGCGCGATCCGAGCGAGGCTCGTGATCGGTGCATATAATCTGTGTGACATGCGCGATCTGAGCGAGGCTCGTGATCGCTGCATATAATCTATGACATGCGCGATCCGAGCGAGGCTCGTGATCGCTACATATAATTTGTGTGACATGCACGATCCGAGTGAAGCTCGTGATCGTTGCATGTAATCTGTGTGACATGCGCGATTCGAGCGAGGCTCGAGATCGCTGCATATAATCTGTGTAACATGCGCGATCCGAGCGAGGCTCGGGATTAATGCATATAATTGTGACATGCGTGATCCAAGCGAGGCTCGTGATCGCTGCATATAATCTGTGACATGTGCGATCCGAGTGAGGCTCGTGATCGCTGCATATAATCTGTATAACATGCGCAATCCGAGCAAGGCTCGTGATCTCTGCATATTCGAACAATAGAATGGCCCGAGCAGTTTGCAAGCTTTGCAGCACTCGTGCCATGGGGTTGGATCGGAAGAAAGTGGACCTTCAAAGCCCTCCAAAAAGCACGCAATATAAACCACAAACAAGGATAAAAACGAAAGTGCATAAAATAAGGACATGAGGGCCAAAAAGTTATATTACAAGCCCCAACGGGGCCACCAAGGTGTTCCAACCACCAAAAAAAGAAAAATTACAAAAAACCTTTCATTCATTCGGTTCTATCAGAAGGAGGGGCCATTGGGAGCTGACGGAGGGGCGAGGCATTGACAACTTCGATCTCCGAGGCAGGGTCGGCCTGGGCAGGGTTCAGATTTTCTTGGACCGAGAGGTCTATGGCAGGGGGTTCATTCTCGCTCAATACGACCCTGCCTTTATCATCGAGGAAAGATTCGCTTTCTCCCTCGGGATCCTCCTCGGTCTCCCCCATGCTCATCGCATAATTGGGGATGAAAAAGACGATGTGAGGATCGATGTGTTGATACTTCGCGATCGCTTGTCTCACCCCTATGCGGATAGCATGCCGATGCATCCCCTCTAAGGCGTTCAGTGACTTTTCCTTGTATGCATCGACTCAACATATTTTGGCCCTGCAGCCTCCACCTCCTCGTTGAGCTCCTTGATGCGGTTGTGAAGGCTGCTATTCTCCTCCTCCACCTTCTCGAGCTCTGCGTCTTTATCCTTGAAGTACTTGTGCTCCTCAGACAGTTTTACTTGCAGTTCCTCGATCGAGGCTTGCAGGCCTTTGACTGAGGCCCTTGCCTTTGCAGCCTCCCTGGCCTCATCCTTAGCACAAACTTCCGCGGTACAGGCCCGCCTCTCAGCATCCGCGAGGGCCTTCTCCTTCTTAGCACACTCCTCCATGCCGGCCTTAAGATTCTCCTCCATCTTGTCCATCCTCCTATGAAGAAGGTTGATGTGGCTACAGCTATAATTCTCGACGAAATTGTGCTGAAAAATCAAAAATATGTTTGGAAAGTGACAAGCAAGAAAGGTTAGGGCGAGGCTTGCAAAGAAAAACAAAACACACCATCGCCGAGTAGTGGAGGGCCTCGTCGGCAAGGGCAGCTTTGGAGAGGTTGTTCGCCCACGCAATCTCCTCCATCCAATCCTCCTTCGCGGCTGGCGGGCCGGACATGTTACGCGTCCGCCCCTCTAGGCTGGGACTTGGAACGATTTCCCTCCCCGAGGAGCTACGTTGGCCACCCCCTTGTGCTTCTTCTTCTTCGTCTCTCCTCTAGGCGACGCCGTCGTCTCTTCTTCTCTCCTCTGAGGAACCTTGGAGGACGCCCTGGCGGCATCCCCCTTAGAGGAAGCCGTCTCAGCAATTCGCACCCCTGCTAGGCCACAGGGGCCTGGACCTTCCCCTTCGCCCTTCGGGCCAAGTCCTCCAAAAGATTCACTAAAAAGAAAAAGAAGTGAGGAGTTAGTAAAAGAAAAGAGAATAAGGCAACCAACAATCTAAAATCAGGACGTGAGGTCCGAGTGAGGCTCGAACCCTCGCAAACAACCCAAGTTCAAAAAGCAAGGTCCGAGCGAGGCTCAAACCCTTGCAAACAATCTAAGTTCAAAATACACGGTCCGAGCAAGGCTTGTGATCGCCAAATATAGTCTGAATTCGAGGTATAAGCGACTAAGTAAAAAGCGAAATAAAACCTAGAAAAATACCCTCTGCACCATCGTGATTTGGGAAGGGAAGACTCAGAGCCGCCCGCTTGAGGCGGTCGTGCGCAAAGTATTGTTTATAGGGCGTCTGGCGCGGCATCGTGAACCGCTTCTTGTCTCGGCGACTTCCCACGGCTCCTTGGGCCGTCGGAAGTTGTCCGTTGCCGAGGGGAAGTTAATATACCTCCCAGTGCGGTCACAGACCAAGAACCACCTATCTTTCCACTGGCCGACGTTTGACTGAGTGGTGGTAATCTTGAGCCCTGGCAAACTGAGGTTGACAAGGCATGATTTCTGCTCTCGCCTCACTATAAACAAGCCGGACATAATGTCAACCTCAGGCTCATCCCTGAGTTCGTAACTTCGGATTGTATACGCGCACATAAGCCTCCACGCATATGGAAGCAGTTGCGCGGGGCAGACATTTATCTCCCACAAAAAATAAGCTATGTGCCGGGCAAGCGGTAGTCGAAAGCCGGTTTGGAGGCTATGTAGGTGAACGACTGCGCAATGGTCGTACGCCGCCAAAGAACAATCCCCCCCCCCCCTCGGGGAGCGCCATCTCAACTCCATCGGGCCAAGGAAAATCCTTCGCAATTTTCACAAGGGTCGCTCTCTCAAGAACGGTCGGGGCTCCCTCAGGCAGAAATATCCCGACTGCAGGGTTCGGGCTCATCGGGATCCGTTACTCGATGACTAAAGGAATGCCAGACAAGTTGTCGGTAATGTACCGCGGGAACAAGCTAGGTTGCTCGTTAGAATCAGTCGACCACACGTCGGAGCCAATAAGTTCTTCGTCTAAAATCGAGGACGAGGCCATCTCAACCCAAGAAGACGTGCGTAGTCGAGAAAAGTGCGAGGTACTGAAAGTATCGGAGGCGCTGGGCGAAGGATCACTGAACATAAGTGAGGGGGACCTCGGGTTCTGAGAGTTGCTAGATTCGACGGTCCCTACGGTCTCAAAAGAATCTTCATAAAACTTCTTCCGGAGCTTAAACGCGAAGCCTGGTGGAGGGCTCGAAGAAGCTCCTCTAGGCATGAAAAGCGAGGTCCAGGTCACAAAAGGCGAATTCCTGGAAAAGAAAAATCATAGGGGAAAAACAAACTAGAAGAAGGAAGAAGCGAGCTAATAGCGTGAGGAGGATGGAACCCTAGGGCTACTCTGACAGATGGGACAACCTAAGGGGAATGTGAAGGGAACAAACAGATTTGCAGGCCGAGAAGAAGATCTCAAAGGATCAAAAAAGAAAACGTCTCATCTTCCAAACGGCGAAACGGTTGAACTTCCTAAGAACATTCGAAATTCAAAAAAGGGAGGGGGCGATGAACTCAACTGTCGGCAGGCGCACCCAAGGGTTTGAGTGCATCGTCAGACTTCTGACGCCACCCCTACCGTTCCGCCGCCATGTCGCCGGCGCGAAACATCAAAAACCCACTGCCTCTGCCTAGGGAACGAGGCGGAAAATAAGTTGAAAGGCACTAGTAAAAGCATGCAAAGGGAAGAATTGCCACTTACTTGTCAGAAATTGTTGTGGAAGAGGCGGTCGCGAGCTTTAGCCAATGGTGACGCTTGCACTTGCTTGTCGGAAAATGAAAGGGCATAAGGAAAGGGAGAGTTTTCTTGGAGAGGAAAACGAAACGAGAACGAGAGAGAAGAGGGTGCACCGGGCATTTATAAAGAAGAAATTGGGCCTTTCCCCACTTAAGCGCCTTAATGCGACTAATTCCATCGAGGGCCCATTAATGGAAAGAGGGAAGGAGACCCAAAATCCGTCAAATGCGGAACAAAAAACTTCTAGGAAATCGCTAAGTGTCTGACCTCGCTAAGAATCCTCGGGCCTTATCGCCCACAGCTCCGAGACTCGCAAAGAGAGACCTTCAACCTAAGACCTCGCCGCCCAGGTGCGACATGCCACACATCGCGCAAGTATGCCCCGTAGCCCTCAGGCCAAGAACCGCAAGCCATGGGGTTGTGAGGGTGCGCGAAATAGCGATGTGTGAGCAGTGGACACGGAATGCGAGGTAGAAGAAACAGACGCGGCCCCCAAGGTCTTTTGCCAACGTTCTTTTCCACACCCCTCCGAAAAAGCAAAGTCCCCGCCCCCGCGGAACCTCAAGCCGCGGAAGCGAGGTCTATTAGGCCCAAAAATCCATCGGCCCATTTGGTAATTCGAGCCCATAAGTACACAGAGAAGTCATCAGCCGTGCTGAACGAGACAGGATCCCGGAATGGGAGAAGTCCTCAGTCATCTGATGGAAGGAAGAAAGCACCCGTCACAGAGCGAAGAGATCTGTTCAAAAGACGCTGGTGAGAGTACTCCGAGCCTCCGATATATGCGGGAAGTGGGAAGTTAGTTACAAGATGTGCCCTAGGAATCCGGAGATCGTGATACACGAGAAGTAACCATTGTAGTTCAGATGTATATATGAAAAATTATGTATTTTGTAGAACACAATCAATAACCACACGAAAAAACCAATCTCTTGAGGATATCATTTCTCTCTGTTTTTGTGAATTCCGTACTCATTCGAACTTGTTATTTCCTTTGAATTCGATCGTACCCCAATTCAGGGCAAAGGTTTGTTAATCAAATTTTTGTCCAAAATAATTTGGGGCCCACCGTGGGGCACAACGATCGAAAAAAGATTTAGTTCTTTGCATCAGAAAAAGTTCCGGAAGGTCGCCATGAGCAACCCTACCGAAGGCGGTCAAGAGTTAGCTACTGGGGAGGATGGAGGTGCACACCAGGACGCGTCGGCAGCCCTTCGCCTCGAATTGTCCGAATTCGCTCAGAGGGTCCAAGTTCTGGAGAAAGAACTGTCCGATCAACGCGCTTGTAACGAGAAGCACAAAGCAAGTGTTGAGCAATTAACCGCCGACAATGACGGTTTGCGCTCCCAACTTCGTTCCGTGTCCTCTGTCAACCCGCGTGCTCGAGCAATGAATCGAACCCGAAACAGTGGGGGAGAGGGCTCTTCTGGGAACCATACCAGCCGTCACGGAGGAAATCCTAGTCTGGAGTTCATTACCCCGCCAACAACGGTTCCTGGAGTACCATCATTCACCCCCACACAGGGAAACCCTACTGGCGAAGGGGCAAGAGCACCCATACGGCTACGATTGGCACGAGAGGTTAGTCCCCGACGCTTGGAAGATGAAACCATGGATGATGACGAGGATTGGGACTGCCGTCGTCCCCGAGATCTCGAGAATATCGTTCGGAACCAGTTCAAGATGTTCACCGAGCAGTTGTCGATGATACCCGGGGTCCCACGACCCATAGAGAAAGAAGCGGTTGGCGGCTATGATGAGTCGCCTTTCGCTCCCCACATCGCCCAGGTTGAGATACCAAATAAGTTTTCGGTGCCTAGTATGACTTCATACGACGGCACGGGGGATCCTGACGAGCATGTGGCCATATTCAAGCAGAAGATGATGACCAGTGCGGTACCGTACCATTCCCGCGAAGCGTTGATGTGCAAGGGGTTCGGAGCTGCCTTCACGGGCCCAGCCTTGAAATGGTTCGTTAACCTCCCAAGAGTCAGTATCCGTTCTTTCGCCGAGTTAATGGACTCGTTCCGGGTGCAGTTCGCCAGTAGTCGGAGATTCGAGAAGCAGTCTAGTGACTTGTACCGGGTTATCCAGAAGCCGGAAGAGTCCACCCGGGAGTACCTGGACCGGTTTAACCGAGAAAAGATTTCCATCCCACACTGTGACGTGCCGACGACGATGGAAGCTTTCCGTCAGGGGGTAAATCAAGACGGAGATCTCTACAAAGAGCTCACTAGACACCCTTGCCATAGCTTTGAGGATGTGCAAACCAAAGCTTTAGCTCAAATCAGGCTCGAGGAGGATTTGAAGATGAGAAAACCCACGAGTGTCTGGGAGAGTGTAGATAAGAAGGCAGCTCCAGATCACCGCCGAGAGCGCCGTGACAAACCATACCGGCGCCCTCACCCTGATGCGGTGAAGGTAAACGTCACCGAAACCAGACCGGCCAAGCCGTTACCGCCAAAGTATGATGAGTTCAACCTGGCTATATCCCCCGAGGACCTTGTGAAGAATATAGCTCAGACAATACGAGGCATTAGGTGGCCGAAGAGGAATGAAAAGCCCTACCTAAACAAGGATATGAGTAGGTGGTGTGACTTCCATGATGATTACGGTCATGTGACTAAGGAATGCGTCGCCTTGAGAAGAGAGATTGCCTACCTAGTATCTCGGGGAAGGATTACAGAAGTCACGCCAAATGCGCAAGTCCCCCCAAATGTCGTGGAAGCTTCATGCGCGGGAAGGCCAGCTCGCCGGTGCAAGCAAAAGTCGTGAACGTAATCACCGGAGGGTCAAATGTGTGTGGTCTCACTTACTCAGCAGCTAAGAGGAACGCACGAGAAAGCACCCTTCCTCGCCTAGCGTGTAAGAAGGATGACGTCTTCAACCTCGCAATACATTTGACGAGGATGACGTCAATGGTCTTGACGGACCCCCTCATGACGGCCTCGTGATTTCTCTGTCACTCGGAAAAGTCTTAATGAAGCGAGTCCTCATCGACACCGGGAGCTCAACCAATCTCATGACGTTGGAGGCTTTGAAAGGAATGGGTCTGAGCGAAAAGGACGTGGAGAGAAATCCCACAGCACTCGTAGGCTTTAGCGGAGAAGTGAAGCACACCGTAGGAGACATCGTCCTTCCCACATACGCAAAGGGCGTAAATATCCAAGTTAGGTACTCTGTTATGGATTGCCCTTCATGTTATAATATAATAATGGGAAGACCATGGCTTCATGACATGAGAGCCGTCCCATCCACTTACCACCAAACGGTGAAGTTCTCACTCCGTGGGGGGTTCAAGAGATCCGTGGTGATCAAAGAACGTCTCGGGAGTGTTACAAATCGACGTTGAAACCAGCCGTCGGTCAAAAGTCCACCTAGCAATTAAAGGAGGCCACTAACCCTACCATTCTAAAAGAAAAAGAAAAGAAAGATGAGCAGGTAGAGGAAGTGGCCCTAGACCAATCCGACCTCAATCGGTCCGTGAAGATTGGAAAAGATTTGGAGCCAGCTATGAAAAGCGAGCTGATAGACTTCCTCAGTAAGAACTCGGAGTGTTTTGCTTGGTCCCATGAGGATATTGTGGGAATCGATCCGGATGTCATCACGCACCGATTAAATGTGGACCCCAGTCACCCACCAGTAAAGCAGAAGAGGAGGAAGTTCGCCGCTGAGAGAAATAAGATAGTGGATGAAGAAGTGAGAAAGTTGATGGAAACTGGAAAGATCAAAGAAGTCAAGTATCTTGAATGGTTGGCGAACATAGTCGTCGTTCCCAAGAAGAACGGGAAGTGGAGGATGTGCGTAGATTTCACGGATTTGAATAAGGCTTGTACCAAGGATTCATTTCCGTTACCTCACATAGACGCCCTGATAGACGCCACAGCGGGTCATGAGCTACTGACTTTCATGGACTCCTTCAGTGGATACAACCAGATCCGGATGGAAGAAAGTGATTAGGAGAAGACATCCTTCATCACCAGTAAGGGAACGTACTGCTATAAGGTGATGCCCTTTGGGTTGCGGAATGTTGGGGCCACATATCAAAGGCTGGTGAACAAGATGTTTCAAGACCAAATCGGAGAAACTATGGAGGTATACATAGACGATATGCTCGTCAAGTCAAAGAAAGTTGTAGACCACAAAAGTCACCTGGAGAAAGATTTTGAAATCTTGAAGCAATTTAACATGAAGTTGAACCCACAGAAGTGTACGTTCGGCGTGAAGTCGGGAAAATTCCTAGGGTATTTAGTCACACAAAGAGGGATAGAAGCCAGCCCCGAGCAGGTTCGAGCAATAACGACGTTGAAATCCCCCAGGTGTGTAAAAGACGTCCAAAAGCTCACTGGGCAGATCGCCGCCTTGAAAAGGTTCATATCTAAGTCAGCAGATCGATGATGTCTCTTCTACGAAGTACATAGAAAAAACAAGTGCTTCCAATCGACTCCTAGACATGAAGAGGCTTTCCAAGAACTAAAGAACTACTTCTCTAATCCTCTGATCTTGGCCAAACCCGAAGCAGGAGAAGCTCTGCCCTTGTACCTAGCCGTCACTAAAAAAGGCATCAGTGGGGTGCTGGTCCGAGAACAAGATGGGCAGCAGCAACCTGTGTACTATGTTAGTAGAACTCTCCTATCAGCCGAGACTCGATACTCTTCCTTGGAAAAGTTGGTCCTTGCCCTAGTCATGTGCTCCAACAAGCTTCGCTCGTACATTGAGACCCACCTGATAGTGGTAAGAACTACACATCCTTTGAAGACAGTAATGCACAAGCCAGAATTCACGGGAAGAATGGCCAAGTGGGCGATTCACTTGAGTGGGTTCGATATTAAGTACGAGCCTAGAACCGCATTGAAATCTCAGGTGTTGGCTGATTTTGTGGTTGATTTTAGTCCTACGATGGAAGAAGGATCCGATCCAACAGAGCTAATGACGCTAGAAGCTAAGTCTCCAGTCAAATGGACGCTTCATACGGATGGCACTTCTAACGCTGGGGGAAAGGGATAGGAGTAGTCCTAAAATCAACACAGGGGGATAGGGTGGCACAATCCGTAAGGTGTACGTTCGAAGCCACTAACAATGAAGTGGAGTATGAAGCTCTGATCTTCGGGCTAACCCTCGCCAAGGACCTGGGCATACAGCAGATAGAGGTCAAGTGCGACTCGTTATTGATAGTCAACCAAGTTCTAGGGTTGTACGAAGCAAGGGATGAAAGGATGGCAGCTTATCTAGATGAAGTCAAAAATCTGATTCCTCATTTCGAGAAGGTTTCCTTCGCACAGATCCCAAGAGAGCAGAATGCTCAAGCAGATTCTCTTGCCCGCCTGGCGTCAGCCATTGATCCTAACGAGTACCCTGTAATCCCGATGGTTCACATCATGGTCCCCGCCATAAGAAGAACTCACACTAGTGATAGCAAGAAGTCTGAGAGAATGATCGATGACGTCAGTCCTCTCGGAGCTTCCCCCCACATCATCTTCATGAGCAGTGACGACGTTGACGCCAGAAGTCACCAGAACGATTCCGATCCAGACCTGCCCCTGAACGGATCAAACTGCGAGAGAGCTCCCTTCGATCCCTCGAAGACTAACGAAGCACCTTGGACTCAACTGTACCTAGATTGGCTAACCAAATGAAAGCTTCTAGAAGACAAAATTGAAGCTAAGTTGCTAAAGATGAAGGCCACCAAGTTCACGGTAGAAGGCGGGAAACTGTTCCACAAATCGGCGGTGGGAACGCTACAGCGTTGCCTAGCTAGAGAAGGTGTTCAGAGACTTCTTGAAGAACTCCATGAAGGATATTGCGGAAACCACACCAGAGGGAGAAGTCTATCCAACAAAGCCCTTCGACAAGGATGGTTCTGGCCTACTATGAGGAAAGATGTCATAGACTTCTGTCGTAAGTGTGATGCTTGTCAAAGACACGCGCTGACCGCTCACCAACCTCCTGAGCCACTCTACCCCACACTTACACCATGGCCCTTTATGCACTGGGGGATTGAAATAGTCGGGAAGTTACCCCCTTCATCCAGACAAAGAGTGTTCTTCCTTGCTATGACCGATTACTTCTCCAAGTGGATCGAAGCTGAAGCTTATCGAGAGATCAAAGATAAACATGTGATATCTTTCATTATCAGAAATATCCTCTATCGTTTCGGGGTACCCGCGGAGATTTTATGCGACAATGGCTCTCAATTCATAAGCTAGAGAACCAGAGACTTCTGCAGTCACTGGAAAATCAGCCTGGTCACTTCAACCCCCCGCTATCCCTAGTCAAATGGGCAGGCCGAGGCTAGCAACAAAGTGATCATAAATAATCTGAAGAAGAGGCTTGTGAAAGCTAAAGGAAACTGGGTTGATTAGCTCCCATACGTCCTTTGGGCCGATAGCACAACGCCGAAGGTCGCGACTGGTCAGTCTCCTTTCTCTTTAACACACGGATGCGAAGCGATCATTCCTGCCGAAATTTTCATCCCAACCGCTCGTACCATCTGGAGCTGTCGGCTGATTTAGATACCTCAGGTGAACTTCGTGACCAAGCCCGGTTACAATTGGCAAGACACCAGCAGCAGGTCACCCGAAGCTATAACCAGAACGTCAAGATCCGGACTTTCTGGGTCGGTGACTAGGTACTACGACTAGTCTTCCAAAACACCCATGAAACCAAGTCGGGGAAACTAGCCCCAACCTGGGAGGGACCCTATAAGATAACAGGGGTCGTAGGGCAAGGCGCTTACCAGCTAGAATCCAAGGACGGAGAATCCATCCCCAGGAGCTAGAACGCAATACATTTGAAGAAGTATCACTTATGAGGGAGAACTCCTTTTATCAGACCGAATCCTCAGCAGAAGGTTCTCATCGTCAGATATTCAAGACACTAGAGGTCACCCGTCCGCAGTTTATTATCTTTCTTTTGCTTTAAATTCATCCTTCTTAGTGTGTTCAACTTATTTGTGTGAAGACTCTTTGTTGTGTGATTTCTATGCTATAGTGTGCTCTTATCGAATAAATGACGTTAATGCATCCCTGTTTAATTACCTTTATTTTCTCTTTGCATGAATAGAACTAGAAAATCCAAAGTATATTTTATTTACATATAGAAGGCCTTATACAATCAAATACAAGTTCAAAGCAACAGAGGTAACCAATCCTAGACTAAAGACGTCTCTAATCGACCATCCTTCCCGAGCGCAAGTCCCAACGCGATACTCATTACACGCCTGGAAACTTCATCGGTAAACGCAGCTGCCACCCGTGACCAGAGACTTCTGCAGGAGTCCTCGTCTTGAAGCCTTCTATCCGAAGCACCCATCCGCCCTGAAAATTCCTGCACACAATGGAAGGACAATACCAAACGAAAATACGCAAGAAAGAAAAACATGCATGCATCAAAACTATTCACTTCCTCTTCCCGAGGAAGAGGAGACGTCCAGACAAAGGACAAACATTGTTCACGGCCTCTATGCGGCCCATACGCATCACCAGAAGTTTGTTCAAACAAACACACAAAAAAACGCCATCATAAGAAATCTTTTACAAGGGCTCATGGCCCTAATCTTCATCGTTAACAGGAACGCCTCCTAGCTGCTCCGCAGCATCCGCCGAAGGCCTGTCACCTTGCTCAGGTACCTCGCCCGCGCTCAGACCGTGACCACCGTCTTCTTCTTCTACGCTCATAAAAGCCAAAAGATCCTCACGAGGGGCCGGTTGATCTGGAGGATAGCAATCATGAAAGGACGCGATCTCAGCATCCAAATCCCAGTCCGAATGCTCGCCAGCCGCGAACTGTTTGATTGTCTCCACCCTAGACATCATTGAACAGTAAGCCCCGATTTCACTCCTCCTTAATGATCCTCTTGTTCTTGGCCTCGAGCTCAGCGATCTTGGATCGATCCGACATAGCTTGGGAGGACTGACGCTAAACCGTCTCAGTAAGTTTCGTCAGCTTGCTCGCATCCGTCTTCTGGCGCTCAGCTGCTAGGTTGACTTCCCTCTCCAAAGCGACCTTTTCAGCGTCCCACCGGGCTTGATGTTCTCTAAAGGTCAGCTCCTCTTTGTCAACGGCATCCGCCACCCACAGAACGCCTTGTAAGGCCTATGCACCGAGATACTGTATTGCCCACGATCAAAATAAAAAAAAAGGAAAAGAAGAAGAAAAGGAAAAGACGGCAGGAGAAAGCGAACCTTCCAAATCGATAAACTTGCGTCCCTGACCAGAATAGAGCGGGAGACATCCAAACGTGGTTTCTTTGAGACGTGGGCACTACGTAGTTTCTGCCACAAGTCTGAAGGACCTTTGTCGTCCAGGTCAATGACTTCAGTAGTGTCGGGTGATGATGTCTTAGCAGGGGTCACTTTCGCTACGGTCTCTACCTTCACCTTCGGGTCCAAGGGGGGTCTCTTGTCACTTGATTGGAGCTTGCGCTGAATCAGGGCTACAACAGAAAAACTTCTCCCCAGAGCCGAAGAAGTTTCTGAGAAGACAAGTGTTAGAATCCAAGAAAACAATCGATGCCACATTCAAAAGTAAAGAAGAGAGGCGCATACTGGTAGGGTTTTTAACAGGGCTCACAACCGTGCCAGCGAGTTTCCCAGACACCAGAGCATTATCCTCGATCGTCTTCTCAGAGTTCCCTGATCCCGCATCATCTTCATCGTCCCTTTGATCCCCAGTGACTGCCGTCGTCTTATTGCTAGACTCGCCCTCAATCATTTGTTCCGCAGACCTCCGATATGTCCTTTTGGCCTCCGGAAGAGAAAAGAGCTTTCTGCAAGCATCCGATTCCAGAACTTGGGTCTCCAGAATCGGCGGAACTGCGCGAGAAATCCTCAAAATCAGAAAATTGAGAAGGAAGTAGTGCGAGAAAACAATTGGGGGTTGAGAAAATTAGGGCTAAAAGTGCTTACTTTTGGTGGTCCAGGAGTCAAAGAACGCAACTTGGTACATCTCCCCGAGAATGGATTTCTCCACGAAAAAGAAGCGCGAAGCCCAATCTTTATCATTGACCTTCGATTTCGGGATCAGAGGGTTCCTGGCATCTCGCGCATGAAGAGTGAAGCGTCCAGTCCTGAGGGGACAGACCCGATACGCGCACAAGAGATCTTACAATGTGAAGTCGATCTTCTCGCCCCGACAGATTTCACCAATCTGGTACAAAATCTTCCATACCGACGGCATCAACTGTGCCGGAGAGGCTCTGAGCATCATTAAGAAGTTTAGGATCAAAGGGGAGAAAGGGAAAAGGGCTCCCAGGGTGAAGGGGTACTCCAGAAAGCAGACCCAGCCCTCCTTGACCCAGTCAGCAGCCTCGCATGTAGGGGTGTAGAAGTTGGTATCGGAGGGGAATCCATGGTTTTGGACTAGAGTTTCCACCTCGTCTGAGGAAAGAGAGCAAGGGTGACATTCGTGAGGCTCGAGGATATGAGAAGATTCGAAGCCCATGTCTTTGACATCAGTGTTGGCCATGGAGGTTAACAACAGAGGAGCAAAATAAGAGTTAGAGAGAAGAGCAAGAAGACGATGAAGCACGAAAGAAATGACGCGTACCTCAGAGGGGGACTTGGGCGAGGCATTTAAAGCCTGAGTGATGGGACTCTTCAAGTTCTCGAGGGATATCGAACGGACGGGTAACCACCACGTGGCACACGCTGCCTACGCTCACGCGGCAAATCCGATCCAAATCTCGCCTAAAAGACTTTGATCAGGATTTGGGGGTATTGTTAGGCCCAAAAATCCATCGGCCCATTTGGTAATCCGAGCCCATAAGTACACGGAGAAGTCATCAGCCGTGCTGAATGAGATAGGATCCTGGAATGGGAGAAGTCCTCAGTCATCCGATGGAAGGAAGAAAGCATCTCTCACAAAGCGAAGAGGTCTGTTCAAAAGACTCTGGTGAGAGTACTCCGTGCCTCCGATATATGCGGGAAGTGGGAAGTTAGTTACAAGATGTGCCCTAGGAATCCGGAGATCGTGATACACGAGAAGTAACCGTTGTAGTTCAGATGTATATATGAAAAATTATGTATTTTGTAGAACACAATCAATAACCACACGAAAAAACCAATCTCTTGAGGAGATCATTGCTCTCTGTTTTTGTGAATTCCGTACTCATTCGAACTTGTTATTTCCTTTGAATTCGATCGTTCCCCAATTCAGGGCAAAGGTTTGTTAATCAAATTTTTGTCCAAAACAAGGTCCAAACCTCGCGAAGCCTCAAACTCACATAGCGAGGTCCTAACCTCGTATACTCAAAAGTTGACATTCTCGCCCCGCTTAACTAGTCAAAAGCCACGTAACTCTCAACAATGAGCCGCCACCTACGTCTCGACCAATCGAATGGTCAAAACTCAAGCGTCCCACATCGGAAGTTGGCAAGAACCATGGTCCTCAAGCGTCTATAAATAAAAGAAGACCTCGAAGGTTGCAGGGGGTCGAAAAACGTCTTGAACTCAAGAACTATCTTGTTGATTGAAGATCGAGGTGTTGAATCATCGTAAAGACCACGCTACAACCAAGAGAATCTCCACAAAAAGACTTCAAGTCGCCCAAAGAGACCTCGTCTCAAGCAGGATCTCGCTCAAACCGCTTTGCAAACTACAATCTTTGTGTAAACACTCAAGCGTACAACCTCGCTTGATAGACGTCAATTATCCATTTGTAATAAGAGCAAAGCTCGCTAATAATTTGTAAAGTAATAACCTCGTTGTAATCAAGGGGTCTCGATGCTTTGTTAAGCAGAGACCTCAAATCTCGTGTAAGGAGATCTAGGGCATAATCTCGTTGTTGTAGTCCCGCTCAAAAATCATAAATACAAAGCAAGGCTTTGCCTAGTCGAATAAATACAATCTCTTTTCTCATCTTTAGCATTGGTTTATTTCGAGCTTCATCAATAGGCAAATTGAATGTGGAGGCGACACATAGGCGAAATGAATGTGAGATCGACATGTGTCAGAAAAGTGACTTCTTTAGTATATATATATATAGATTTATGTGATTACATTCATTTTTGCATGCCCATCTAGTTGAGTATATATATTTATAAAATTTAATTAAGACTTCACTTTAAAAATAATAATAAAGGAATATTATTATTTGGATCTCCTACCTAAATTATTAAATTAAATCATTTAGAATAAAACACTTTCTTTTAAAGAAAGAAAATAAGGAAAGGTGGAATAAGAGAGGAAATAAGAATTTTAATATAAATCCGTTTCTTTATTTCATCCCGAATTGCTAGGTTAAAGCTTTCGAGTTCTCCAAGTCATCCTAATTTCCGAGCCCTTGTGAAAGTTCGAATGAAATTCAAGGCAAGTGGATATTTTTCTTGAAACCTTTTCAATATCTCGATTCCGTTAAATCTTCTCTATGTTGGGAACAAACTTGTTTGCTTAAATAAATAAACATATGATATATCGATTGCTAGAAATAACGACATTTTATTATCGTTATTATTATTCATATGCTAGAAGTGAACTTAGGTCTGCTCATTGTGGCCTTGTTTGTTTAAAGTGTCTCGTTTAGAGACCTCACTTGGAATCGTATAGGAAAATTGTTGGAAATAAGTCTTGAACCACTTTTTATAACATCATATTGTATGTAGGTCATGACTCTACTCTTACTTCATTGACTAAAGTCTTAAAGCAATGTCGAAATAGAAAGGTTTCGTCTAAAGTCTAAAGCAATGTCAAACGGAAAATAAATGTTGGCTGAAGTCTTAAAGCAATGTCGAAATAAAAAGGTTTCATCTAAAGTCTTAAGCAATACCATATGAAATGAAAAAGACGACTAAAGTCTCTTACTATGTCGCTGTTTAAATTCACGAATTAGGCTAACACTTATGTTATGCTGACATTTCAAATTTATAATAAGGCTAAAGGTTGGCCTTATTCAATCCATTAATTAACTTATGTTATGTCCCAGCTAAGTGTTGGAAATCCGTTCCATTTATGGACTAGGCTCTTTCATAGCCTCCACAACCCTTAAAAGTCATAAATAATACGAAACGTTTTGACACATATTAAAGATAAGTGCTAATGCACATTTATTAAATTGAACCAGGTCGGATTAGTACAATTTGGAAGACCGACCCGGCTTTCGTTTCTTTGACGATCGTCCTTCCAATCTAAATACTCATTCGGGCTTGTGAAGGTGGGCTTGGTACTTAAGCGTCTTTAGGCCACCTCCCCGATCTGGAGCACCGAAAAAGATGAGGTTGGTTGAGGTCCGAAAAAGGTCGCGAGAGGCTTTCTAATAATTTTTTGTGAAATTTGAACATTCCCAACATTAATTGTACTCTAAGAGGAACTACAATATCATAGTTTCCTTCACTTTCGAATCCAAGTGTATCTCTCTTCGAGATCGACTAATTTCCGTCCTTAAAGCTCCACATAAAGTTTATAACTTTCAAGTACATCTCTTCTATTTATCTCCTTGATGAAATAATGAAATTACCAAACTACCCTTGAGAAGTTCCATTCTCACTTGCTTAATCTCCTTAGACTAATTCCGTTATTTTCGCATTTTTGCCTGGCCAGGTATTTCTCTCCCTTCGCGACAAATGTCAGACTCTAGGAAGTTCCCACCGATGTTTTGAAGACAAAGGCTAGAAGATTGGGAAAAAGTTATGCAAGGATAGAAGGTCAAAGCAAGACGACATTGAAGGAAAGAGGGAATTTTTGTAGAGCAAAGCATTCAGAAGATGGTGCACCAGCTCTTCCATTTTAAGCCAAGCAAATCATCATCATATGAGTTGTCTTGGGAAAATATACTTGTATTTTCAATACGTCTTTTCAACCTTTTTATAATATGGGCTTTATTTTCCGCTGCTACATCATTTGTAAGTCTAAACCTTTTTATAATATGGGCTTTATTTTCCGCTGCTACATTCTTTGTAAAAAGACTTTTCAATACGTCTTTTCAACCCTTTTATAATATGTCTTGGGAAAATTCCGCTTTTAGTCCATTCTCCTTTAATTATGTTTAATTATATATTTTAAGCCTTGTGTGACATTGGATGGAAAAATCCGAGGTCACTAGGGGTAATACCCATTGTTGCAAAATAGGGGTGTTACCGTGTTACATATGCACACGCTTAACTTTTATATATATATCCCGACCTTTATGTTTATACAGGCAATACGCCGATCCCACAAAAGATTTATCCTTCCATTAATTTAATGATCCTTACGAGATCGTGTTGAGTATACTCTTATATACCCAAGTTGTGCTTTGAACATTTGGAAAACTATATAGGATATCGAACTCCCTTACTAATTAGGATGTGAGATGAAATTGTATCATTTGATTATTAATTATTACGAGAGCATAATAATTATGAACATACCCTTCTTTAAAAAGTAGGATATTAACCAATTATCAAAACTGAATTGCATTGATATTATATCCAAATTCAATTCTTTGTATAAAAATGTCTCTTGGAACCCAAGAAATTCAGTTCTTAATAAATATTTTATGATTCAATTTATCTAAGGAAGAAATTAATTTATGGAGTAATATTCAACAATCATTATTGTATAATATTCTCTATGTTTCATAATATTTGTCTTTTTAGCTATTTGCACACATTTTAAGAAAGCTGTCAAAAATACCATTATACCCTCATTTATTAATTCCCTTTTCACTATATTAAAAACCGTAACTAATAACTTATTAATAATTATAAGCAATGTTATTAAAATCGCGATTCAGATCGTACGATCCTATGATCCGGATTTCACAAAACCACTCGAATCGTGAGTAATGAATCATGACAAGTAGGATCGTGGTAGGATCGTATAGGATCGTAAGATCATACTAAATCACATAAATTAAGTTACAAATCATCATTTTGGATATTTTTGGCCACTTTGGATACTAACTCATTAACTTAATACATTAAATTATTCATAAATGACTCATTGTTTACTTAAAATTTACATAGAAAGTCAAAAATATGAAAATTGTATTCTTTCTATCTTTTCTTAAAAGAAACGTATCGGAGTATTAAAAAAATAATTCATCTTATATATGGATTTGTTGACTTTGGGGTATTTAATGAATAATGTATATGTTTTTGAATGATTAACTTTCATATTTGAGTGATATATAAACATATTAATATTAGTTATTTTATTATTTTAATAATGAGGTAGGATCTTACGATCCTAACGATCCGATTCTACGATCCGATCCTAGTACCGCCTTACGATCCGATTAAAGAATCCCAATCCGAACAACATTGATTATAAGGGCAAATATGTAAAGTAAAGACCAAAATAGCTAAAAGGACATGTATTGTGAAACAAAATTTTAAGGCTAAAAAGACACATATTCCGAAATGGAGCGAGTAATAATTAAAAGAATCATTATGAGCAAGTAATATTTACTAATTTATCCTCCTATAAGAGAGATAGTTATTACAATATAGAGGATTGAAGGATAATATTACGTTTTATGATTTTGATTTTAGTTTTGGGGCTTAAGGATTTTATAATTTATATTCTAGGTTAAACAGTATTGAGGGAATGAAGGTAGAGGTTGAGATTGATTCCCTTTCAGTGGTGGTGAACATACACTTATTGGGGGCGGTGAATACCTCAATGTCTCAACTCTTCTTCAAATACTTAGGATTAATCACAAGGTCTCTTGACCCTACACTCCACAACAAAACAACTCTTAAAATTAAACCAAGTTATTATTAAAAAAGATTTTCCTTATTAGCCCATGCCCAAATACCTCAAAAATTCATGGAATAGGCTTTTCACATATTTATTATCTATCCAACCGAACTATTACTCCTAATGTGGATTACAATTCTACCCTTGAAACTTTATATAGGAAGCCACTAGATTATGCTTTCTTAAATTGTTTGGGTGTCGGTGCTATCTATTCTTGTGTCCTTACACTCACTCAAAATTAGAGTTTCGATCTTTACCTTGCTTATTTTTGGGTTATTGTTCAAAACACAAGGGTTACATATGCTATCATGTCCCTACTAGTCAAGTCTATATTTCTCATTTTGTTGTCTTTGATGAGGGATCCTTCCCTTTTGTTTTTGACTCATCACCACCCAAGTTGGACTCTTGTTCCTCAGTGTTCTCACTTCCCCTAAACCTGTTGTAGCAAGCGTCCACTTTGTTAAACATGTCTGTCACCATCTGTTGAGACACCTCCTAACCCACCATCTCTTGTTTTGCAAATTTCTTTGGTCACCTCTCATTGGTCATCTCCAAGTCTATTGTCCCTGATCATCTGATACGCCATCTAGCCTGTTTTCCCACTCTTTCCCCATTTGCTGACTCACTTAACCCCTACTTGATAGCTCCCTCTTGGTTTCGTCCTCCAACAAACTCGTCTCATAGAATGACCACCCGTTCAACCACAACTTCACTCAAGCCCATAAGCTTTTACTCCACAATATATCCTCTTCTTGTTGCCCTAACTTTCTCTCTTGAACCCAAAATTTTCCATCAAGGCACAAAAAACCTTCATTGACAACATGCTATACAACTAGAATACGATGTCTTAATGAAAATTAAGACCTAGGAATTAGTTCATTGGCCTCCTGGTGATAATATTATTGGTTGCAAGTAGGTTTACAAGGTTAACTAAAATTTTGATGGCACAATTGACTGCTACAAAGCTTGCCTTGTTGCCAAGGGGTTTAATCAAGAATCTAGCATTGATCATTTTAATACATTTAGCATTGTTGTCAAATCCACTACTACCAGGCTTGTTCTTAGTTTAGCTCTCACACATTCGTGTCCTCTTAGACAAGTTGATGTCAATAATACTTTTTTGAATGGTGATTTCACAAAAATGTCTACATGATAACACCGGGTTTTGAGACTTCTAATTTCCCATCTCATGTGTATAGGCTTTACAAAGCCTTATATGGCCTCAAGCAGGCTCCATGAGCCTAGTTTTAGAAATTGAAGGATGCCCAAGTTCGTCGTGAATTCAATGGTTGTATCTTTGACTTTTCTCTCTTCATTAAGAAGCATGGTAGTCATATTATTTATGTGCTTATACATGTTGATGATCTTATTATCATTGGCTCCCATGCTTCATTCATTGATGAGTTTGTTGTTAGTTATAATCAGATCTTTTATCTCAAAGATCTTGGTGCTCTCGACTATTTTTAGGCATTGAGGTTACTAGAATGATTCTATAATTCAGTTGAGTCAGGAAAAGTTCATTTTTAACATCTTGGAGCAACATGGTATGGTAAGAACCAAGTCGATTTCATCATCGCTCAAACTGGTCTCTTGGTTGGTTCTATTAATTAAGGGATCCGTTTTTTGATCCTCACATGTACTGTAGTGTAGTGGGTGTCATCTAGTATGTCACCATTACTAGACTTGAAATTTCTTATGTCGTTAACCAAGCTTGTCAATTTATGCATAGTCATACAAAGGTGGATTGGGTTATGGTTACTAGATTTTGCAGTATTTGAATGGCTCTATTTTGATCGGCTTGTATGTAGGTTGGGCCTTTGATCCAGATGATTGTAGGTGTCATCATGGATTTTCTATATACTTTGGCGGTAATCTTATCAATTGGTCCTTATAAGGTTATTGCTCGGTCTAGTATTGAAGCTAAATACAAGTCTCTTGCTTTCACCATTGTTGAATTGATTTGGCTCCAACAATTGTTACAAGAAATGGCGGTTCAATCAAGTTGCTTGTCCTCCTATTTGTCTTTATAACAATCTCAAATTCTCAATGCCATTTTTTTGTCAACTAATCTAGTGTTTTATTAGTGTTTAAAACATATCAAGATCGACTACCACTTTTTAGGGAACAAGTTGTTTGTGATGTTCACTCTCTTGATCAGATCGTTGATATATTCACCAAGGCAATTGGTAATCATCAATTTAGACTCTGAGTGCCAAGCTGCATGTTTGTGCTCGACCATGAAATTGTGGAGGCTTGTTAATATATGTTATTTATTTTACTTTGTATGTCTTTTATTTCCTTTAACAATTTAGATATTATATTGTAAAAGGTTTCTTGCATATCCTTCTAGGGTAATGCGAGAAGAAACAAAAAAATACGAGGGAAGAAAGACAAAAAAAGATGGATTATAACGGATATCGATGACACCACTCATGAAATTAATATATCAAATTAAGAGAAAATTAATATCAAGATATTAGATGATATCCTTAATATCCATATTATAATATATCACACATGAGATATGAGATACCCTATATGTGACATCTATATATGAATATCGAATGGAATTAGAAGATTTAAAGTTTCATTGAAGACGTTAAGCGTTTGCTAACAAACTTTAGTAATGTCAGGAAAAAACATGGTTGCAAACTTTTGAAGTGTTATTCGATCCGGACTGGTAGACCTTAAATTTCAAAACATAGTTGACTAGACCAAATTGGACGAATACGATCCAATTTTATTATTGTCTAGTCCAGTTTATCGGTGTAGTCTAGGGGTGTCCATAAAAAACCGAACCGAAAAACCGGTTATTTTTTAGGTTAACCAAACCGACCTTTTTTGAAATTTCGGTTTGGTTAACCGAATTGAAAATATCTTCGGTTTATCGGTTCGGTTTTGGTTCACGACTTTGCATATAATGGTTAACTGAAAAAATATAATATTTTTTCAAATATTAGTTATCTTTGCTTTATTTAGTGGTTTAAACTCTATTATTATTAAATTTGATGGGATAAAAAATAGTACACACAATGCTTGATTTAACACACTATAGTATATACTCTCGATATTTATTTACAACAACTAAAACAATATGGTATAAGTACATATTTAAAATAAAAGTCTTGCTTGATGACTTTTTTTTATTCAATTTTTCTATTTTAGTTTTAATATTTAAGGTAAAATTACATAAACGGTTATCGGTTAACCGAGAAAACCGAAGCGAAAAATTAGTTAAACGAACTACGGTTAACGGAATTTACGGTTAGGTTACGATTCATGATTTTAACTAACCGAAATCATGGTTAACCGAGTTTGGACAGCCCGAGTATAGTACACGAGTGGAATGTTTTAAAGTCTAGGGGTCCATGGACCGAATGAACACCCAAGCTCCATAAAGCGGAATTCCTCATCCCCTCCAATCGGATCCCTCTCTCGTAGTTTCTTCCTCTACGTCAACTATCTTCTCCCTCGCCTTCGAAGCTCTTACATGGCGTATTCTTCTTATGACCAGAAAACTCAAGAACGCGGTGAAGGAGGACTTCGGCGCGTTCGTCGAGACTCGAGAGGCTTCAGTTGCTTCCTCCTCCTCAGCCGGATCCTCCTTAAGTTCCTCATCCTTTCATTGGTCTCTCCTTTTCCGTTTCCGACTTGTATGTTTCTTCACTAACTTGAAAATCAGTAATTAAATGAGCAAAATGTTGCGTCTTTGTGTTAAGTTTCCCCAATTTGTCATTTCGTCTGACGTTGGTGTTCGAATAATTCATCTCGGCGTTGCTCGTGTAGTATATTCTTACAACCTGTTTGGCAATTGATAATTGAGTAGAAACTGTATTCGGTATTTTTTTTGGAATAATTGGAGCTGGGGGTTTTAGTTGCATCCCACGTTCATGATTTGGCTAATTGCAGAATCATAGTACTATAGTAGTGCTAATAACTCTTGTCAATTTTTTTCACTTCCTTTGTGATTGGACATAGCTTTGGCTCTTTCATTCATCTTTACTGGCTTTGTTAACATAATTTATGGTTCAACTGGTTAGGATGTAAAAAAAAAGGAAAAAAGAAAAGAAAAGAAAAGCATGCCTTTGTTAACATAATTGACAAAAGCCATTTGCAAAACAATAGGCCACCATTATAAGAGCTGATGTTTGTGATGCGTGCCATGCCTTTTTTGCTAAGTGTGACAAATGCAGGTGGTTTATTTGTGTAAACACTATTTTAAGTGTACCTGTTTTTTTTTAAATTTTTTTGTAGTTGGTCTTATGATGTGAGTATGTGAACTTCAAGTGCAGTATCACAGTTTCTAAAACACAATACCTGGACTCTTACTTTAAGTCAATCCTCCAATCTACTTGGACTATGGCTTCCTAGCAGTGTAAATCTTGTTGAATGAATAAGTATCATCATCCACAAAATCCCGCTCCAGCAGGATCTGGGGGGTTAAGACGGGGGCACTCTTATATTATAATCATGTCTAGTGCTGATGATCAACATTCTTTTGATTTACTATCATTGTAATCCCGTTTTATGTCAGTGTTGATGCATTTTGCCGGTTGGTTCCACTCGAGTAACAATTACATTTTTAGCTAATTTGTTCAATCTGTAATTTCCTATAATGTTTTGTTTTACTCATCATGTCTGGCTAACTATTTCGATCAGAGCCTTTGGTAACATTTTTTTTTGCTACACAGATTTCACATTGATGGCTATGTGATTGGGTTTGGCAGTCTTGATTCGGCAAGGACCCATGAGGCTGCTTCGGAAACAGCTTATGCTGTATTAACGCTAGTAGAAGGTGGTGCAATTTGTGTTGGCAAAACTGTTGTTGATGAGATGGCTTTAAGGTTCACAATCTCATTTGTAGTTACTTGTTAAAATTGTAAGGTAAGAGTACTAATTAAGGACTTTTGGGTTTACTTCGGTTGAGTTTAGAGCATGAAATAGGTCCTCTCCATTAACTTCCTTTTGTACATACATGAGGAAAATATTCTTGCGCATACCGATAATTAAATAATTTCTATTTAAATAATGCCTCATGGTTTGGCAATTCAAATTAGTATTCTAATTTTGTTATATACTCCTCAATCCTCATGGTTTTGAAATTCTATGTATTCCAGTATTACTGGAGAAAATCAACATTATGGTACATACAAATCCCGCTACTCCTGCTAGAGTGCTTGGAGGATCCTTAAGTGGAGCTGCTGTAGCTACTCCTGCTGGTCTTATTGATTTTTCTTTGGGCAAGTTTACTTCTCTTGTGATATAACCAGCATTATGATTTGGAGCACTTCTAAATGAGTGCAGTTGAAGCCGTTTGACATCATTCTATATTGAGTGAATTCATTGACTAATTAATAGCAATTTTTGCATGAGAATAACGTTGAGCTTCATATTTTGTGAAAATAGATGTAACAGAAGTGGAACCAATTTCGGGGATCAGGAGTTGGTCTCAATTGGGATACAGTCATGATAGATGAAAAGCATATACTGTACAGAAAAAAAAGAAGTAAAATTTATGCATACATGTATATATGTAATTCAGTTGATCGAAAAAAGACAAGGAAATTGGAAATTTTAGTCCAAGAGTCTCAAATGCGATCCAAATGTCAAACTTCTTGGAACTTGTTGATTGCGGATGACTGTTTTGAGCTAAATGGAATCCCAGTTATCAAATCTATTTTCTCGTTGTGCAAGTCTTACTCAAAATTCTGGCTATCTAAATCTTAGGTCAAACATTGAAGCACCAGGATCTTAGAGACTATATCGGTGCAAATGTTCCAGGCTTGAGGGAATTCTCTAGCTTTGAAAGGAGTGGCCAAAGCAATGATTGTTCTACTGAGGTGAGATTCTTATCCAATTGAATTAGTGTCAAAGTGAGTAAAAAAGTGTAATATTTCATCTTTTGTTTTAAAACCATCTATTATCTTTGAGATGCTTTAGATTCGCTTTTTAAGTAGCAGAATGCAACTTATATGTGGTGAAGTATTTTGAATGTGATTGGAAGTGATCGCTTTTTGGTTGATATAGTGCAAACGATGTACGCATCTCTGCAAGAAGAAGGAGATTTGGCTTCTAAGTCAAAGTTGTCCGCCAATTTGATCAGTAGGGAAATGTCTGCCGAAACTGCTAAGGAGAAGGTAATGTGAATTTTCCAACATTTCACCTTGATGATCATGTTGTTAATTTTCCAAAATGATGATGACTATTAATATCCTTTGAAGAAGTGTGATTAATCAAAAGCGAGCATTGTAGGGAAACCAAGCATTCAAAGAAAAACAATATTAGCAGAAAACTAGTAGCTTATACACGTACGGAAGCAATTAGATTGAATGAGAGTAAGTAATGCAACTTACTACAGCAATAGGGCTGCATCTTATTTAGAGATTGGAAGGTATTATTATTATATTTGCTTTGAACTTTATTTTGGTCACGTCTTTCAGCTTTCATCAAGCAGAGTCAGATTGCACTAAAGCCATTGGCCTTGATAAATAGGTATGCTGTCAAACCTGTTCTCTGGTGACTTGTTATAGTTGATTATTCAACATTTTTATTTGACTGACAAATGTAATTTTGCCTTTGCATTGAAACAACAATGTTATTATAATTAATATTCTTGGGTCTATCGGGCGTACCCCTTTCCCTTGGGCAGGGGTACCCTCATCTTGAACCCCCAGATTCCGCTGTAGCGGAGTTTCACTGGGTCAATGATGATGAATATGACCACTAGCTAGACCATGCAAAAAAATGAATAGCTCATAGATTAAGTTGCTAATATATGTATCATCACGCTAACTTTCAGGGATATATATACACACCGTACCGGTTCCCTGTCGATAAAATAAAATTGGAACTATACATACGTACATACTATTATAATCGGCTTTCCTTGTTCACGATCAAACCAAAGTTAAGAAAAAGAGTTTGGGGAGATTTGAGTTAGCTATTTATTTATATACCTTTGCAACCAGGAACATTGACCCACTGAAGTTGGATCTCGACTTCCCCACGTTCGACGTTCTTAAGGCGAAGATACATGTTCTGTGTAACCCTGCCATGGTACCACACAATGCAGCTTTCCTCGGACAAGCAGTTTTTCCGGGAGGGTGTGATTCTCGTGATGATGGTCCCGCTTTGGAGGTCGTCCAGCTCCATCCGCAGCGCCTGGATGAAGGGCTTCATGTCGAATTCCGCCTCCCCCATCTTATCGTCCTTCCTCAACGTGTCGTGGTCGTATACCGTCTGCACATTGCTCATCGATCACCAGTTTTCATACATTCATTTGTAACCATAAACACATACTACTAATGTACGGACGTTACTCACCAGCTTTACGGGTAATTCAGGATCCGAAACAGAGAGGGTTAGGTCTTCGTTCCATTGTGGATTTATATTTCTCTTTATTACCCGCGTCTTCAACTTCTGCAATGCGTACATATGTGTATATATTAATTCCATCATATTATAGCTATTTTCATGTACAATTGAAATAATATCTACACTTAATTCACACTCCGCAGGACAGTCGGAATCATTTTTGTGATGGAAACCATGATCTCAAAACGGGATCATGAAGGGGTTATGCATCGATAGTATTTGTCGTTCGGGTGGTCTCGATTTGTGGTGGTATGATACTGATCTTACTATTCTCCCATATTCCAAAAAGTCATGTTATGGAGGTTGTTCATGATCGAGTTAAAGGTGATTGGCTTCTCTAGTTGGTATATATGGGCATCTAGAGAAGGAAAATGAATGGAAGACTTGGGCTTTGATGCACCAATTGGGGGCGAGTGTTGACAAAGCTGTTGTTTTTATTGGCGACTTTAATCAGATTGTTCATCCATTTGAAAAATCAGGGGGCACTGAGGTACTTGATTTTGATTTATCCACATTCGGTTCTGTGATTGATGATCTACACTTACTGGATATGGGCTGTTTGTGTGGGCGGTTTACTTGGCAAAGGCAAAGGAGGAATCAGGACCCTTTGTATGAACGCCTGGATAGAGAGGCTTATGTACGCATGATTAGTAAGGCTCAACTCTCGTGCTTTCCTCAACTATATTTTGATCATTCTCTACTTTGCTTGCATCTGGATGGTATTTATGCATGTCAGCGACATCATAAGAACCTCTTTCGTTTCGAGTCTTTATGGTTGTCACACAGATTGTGCTAGAATCATACAAAATTCTTGGCAAACCAATCCTAGGACTCCTATTCAAAAGATACAAGCATGTTTGGAAACAACTGTCGTTTTGGTCTTCTCCTACTTTTCGTAGTCACGAGAAGGGTATTGCTATTTTCACCATAAAGCTTCCCAACGACGCGTGGCAAATCGTATTCATGGTCTATTTGATTTAATTAGCAGGAGAATGATAGGACTCAGATCAGAAAGCTGAGGAGCAAATTATCGACTTCTACTCACTTTTGTTTCGCTCAGAGTCAAAGGGTGTTGGAGATTCTGATGCTGCACTTTTGGGTGTTGGTACTCATGTAGTCATATTACACCTTCCATGAATGACAATTTAGATGCTTTACCGACTTTCAATTAAGGCTGCCTTGTTTCAAAGGCACCCTACTAAAGCATCCGGGATTGATGGAATGCACGCATTGTTCTTGGGATATGGTTGGTGCTGATGTGTTCTCTTGTGTCCAATCCTGGTGGCGGGGTGAGAGTACTCTACAAGAGCTTAATCATAATTTGACCACACTAATACCCAAAATTAAGGATCCAAAACACACAGAGGATTTATGCCCTATCAACCTCTGCCCTATCAACCTCTTCACTGCATGAAGAGAAGAATCGATGATGAAAGCTTATGATTCAGTTGAATGGGATTTCTTACGTGGATTGATGGAAAATTGTGTATTTGTGTTATATGAAAGAGCTTGAGGTCAGAAAGTCAACATTGAGAAATCTGAAATTTGCTTGAGTCGAAATGTAACTGCCCAAAAAGAACCCAGTCCTCTTCAATGGTGTTGAGGTCAACCTTTGGATTGTACGTTCATGGTCTCTGGAGAAGTGGATATGGAAGTGTCTTAATCAATTCTATTTGAATTACAAGTTGCTAAATCTCTGAATATTACATAGCTCAATCTGTGGTGTTTGGAATTTCGACTTCTTCTCCTAATATTTCGTATTTGGGTGCAGTGTTTTCTGATATTAGATATCTCTTATCTACTTTGATTCATCTCCTTCGTACGTAAGTCCAGCGGGTAATAAGTCCTGTTTCGGGTTATAAACAAATTTTTGTAACTGATATTCCTTCAGGTGTAACCGCATTAGCGAAACTTAATACCTAATAGAGCATTGCGCTTTTTCTCAAAAAAATTATTATTCACTGATTACGATTTATTATGATTACAATAATTTGTTAAAAAATGTTTTAAGGCGAGACCAAAGAAATTAGCCTGAAAATACATGCATAGTGTAATTAAATAAGGATACCTGTTTTCCCAGCTTGAGGGAAACGTAAGGATCGCTGGTATGAACATCGCGTACAGCGAGATTGATCCCTCTTATCACCCTAATCTTCAGAAAACCCAACACATTATCCATTATAATATTAACTGATCTTATTATTTGAATTGTTGCCCTGATGTGATGAATTCTGATTCCCCACTCCAATTAACAAAGGAAGGATTCGTAGATTCTGTAACCAAATCAACAAGATCATGCTTAATTTATTTTCATTTTTTGGTAGAACATCATGCTCAATTATTAAAGTAAACGATAGGAATTTCTTGAATCAATATGATTTGATTACCTGATCTTCCACACGTTTTTGTGACCAAGAAAAGAAGGATTGTGTTTTTTTGGTCGGATGAAGAGGAAAATTAATGGAAAAAATTGGAGTGAGAGGGAAATAATTTTTCGGGTCTTTTTTTTGTCTAAGTTTAAGTTCCAAGTTTTTGTGGGAGGGGGACGAGCGGGAGACGTAATGCTGAATAAACGGTTAATAATGTTTATACGGACGGACCAACATATTGAGAGCATCAAGATATGCATGCACTATTGTTTCATGTTTTATGAGACACTAGTTTTTGTTATGCGAGCTTTATTTTATAATGTTGATACATTTATTCAGTTGATTTTTTTTATTTTCACCTATAGAAAATATTTTTTAATCAAAAATAGTCCTAAATATATTCAAATATATCTATTTTTGTCTAGATTTGTTAAAAAATAATAAATAAATCGATATACATTTCAAAAACACTATATAAAAGTCGATGCACTCCAAACATAATATGATTATGAGGTGGATCTCCCCTTAAGTTATTACAAAACAAAATAGAAAATTTAGATTCATTAAACAAAAACACGCTTTTCGTCGGTACGCAAATGTGAGAGGTTGGTTCTCAATGATTTTCGCCGGGGCAGAGGTGGACCGAAGAAGAGCTGGAAGGAAGTCATAAATCAGGATCTCGCTTTGCTAGATATTTCAGTGGACCTGACAAACTGTAGGGATCTTTGGAGGGAGAAGATCACGGTGGAGGAGCGGTAGCTGGGTCTTAGCGGGCGAAGAAGGGCCCTCATCTAGCAGCTTTGCGTTCTATCTCTCTCTCTCCCCCCCCCCCCTTCTCTCCGGTGTCGTTTTTTTCCTTTTTCCTTTGTTTTTGGTCTCTAGGCCTTTTTTACACACACTTCGATTCTTAGGTCGAGGGAAGGGTGGGTACATCCTGGCCTCCCAGACCCTACCCGAGGCAGATCCACACTAGGTTTTTGTTGTTGTTGTGTACACAAAAACACGCATGACGCATAGTGTATTTACACCGCTGGTTGCTACATCATCTTCTCTCCAAAAGCATAATGGATTTTTTTTCTTATGAAGTAAACTACGAGTCCATCATGTAATAAAAGTGAGCGAGTTTTTTTTTTACTTTTTTGAGAAAGACAAGTGAGTTAAAATGAGTGGTGTATGGGAAGAAAAAACAGGAATGCTGTATGTGGCAGCATTTTAAGTAACGGCTGAAAAGCTCTACATCACTCTTGTAAGTTGTAACTCATCCCTAACCCATTTGTCTCTGCCACATACAACATTTTAACAACTGAGTTCATTTGCATGACCAGAATCAATCGTCTTTATGAACACCTCTAAGCTTCACCTAGACAAGCTACCATCTGAGCTTCTGGACCTTCTCCTGTCTTGACGACGATGATACGAATCCCTCATGTGCTTGTAATGGTGTTTGCGAGAATGCTTTTTCTTACTCGAGTCTCTTTCTGGAGTGATTCTTTTCCTTCTAGGTGGAGATTGCACCTTTCGGAGGTAAAAAGAAAAGGAAAAAAAACACTGTCAATATTCTCCACAAGATAAACGTCAACGATAATGATTCTTGAATCATGCTGTATAAATAAGCCTTGCAAAGTAGTTCTTCTACTAAGAAATTGTACAAGGCTCTTTGTAAGCAACCCTTGCAAAGTCAAAGGGCAAGAAAAATGAAAAAGAATACCAAGCCTTTTCAAATCATCATACGGGATTGGTTGCCTAGTTTATGGAGCAATATACTTTAGTCAAGTATACTGAATAAATCTCATTGCTGCTACAAGATCTATCTTTCTGAATTACTACATTAACCAGGGGCACCATTACTCTATTAACTTAAACAAGTCACTACCTGAGTTCAATTGGCTAGAACTCACTTTAACAAATATGGAATGAAATTAGGCGTCCCCATTGAACAATGAAGCAAACTTAGTATTAATGAGACTCCATTGGCTAGAACTCATACACAAAGTGACAAAGGGAAAACAGAGAATAAGAAGTACCAATTTCAAATTGGTAGAAAAAAACCAAAAGATGATTTAGGAAAACATACAAGGGAGCACGAAATGGGCGTTCCCGTCCTCCAAAGCGCAGCTGTCCAGATTCCTTTTTACCTCCTAGCAACAAAAAAGAACTAGAGATTTGAAACAGCACAAAGCCACAAATGTAGACTTTTAGAATGTGATGTGATCAAGCCCACCTGAACCCACCTTCTCGGCCTGCCTCGAGTCGGCGTTCTGACCAGTGGGCCAACCTCTAGCCTGCCTCACGTCGGCGATCTGACTAGTGGCGCTCAATCACAAGCCATGAGCTGCAGCCCATGCACCCCAACCTGCAGGAGGTGGTACACCTTTTATACTGCAGGATGTTGGAGGGGGGATTTGATCCCCTGACCTCCCTTTATCAAGGTGGGATTACCACACTTGATAACCAACTCTACTGTAGTGGAGTTGGTTGCACAGAAAGTATGATAACAGATGGCATATGATATATGATTACAGAATGCACTTGATCGCATTGTAACACCCCTATTTTACAACATTGGGTATTACCGCCAGTGGCCTCGGACTTTACCTTCCAAAGTCACCAAAGGCTTTTAGAATGATATTGAACTCATAAAGTGCGGAAATTAACATAATTTATACAATAAGAGGGATGCTCTCGAAAGAGACTTTGTTGTTTAATTGAAGATGAAATTGAGTAAAAGCGGAATTTTATTTATTGATAAGAACTTTCGTTCATTACATTGAGGAAGTCGTTTTACAAATGTAGCAGCGGAAAGTATAGCCATTTAGAAAGGGATTAAAAGACATAATTAAAAATACATTTATATTTTACCAAGGCAACTCATGTGATGATGATTTGCTTGGTTTTAAAAAGGGAAGAGTTGGTGAGAATTGCTTCCTTCCTTCCTTCAACGTCATCTTGCCTTGACCTTCGATCCTCGCCTAACGCTTCTCGAACATTCTAGACTTCGTCTTCAAAACTTCGGTGTACAATCCTACAGTCTGACATTTATCGCGAAGGGCGAGAAATACCAGGCAAAAATGCGGAAGTAGGGGAATTAGTCTAAGGAGACTAAGCAAGTGAGAACGGAACTTCTCAAGGATATTTCGGTAATTTTATAATATTTAAGAAACATTAACAGAATGTGTTTTAAGGTATAGGTCTTTATGTGGGGCTTATCGGGACGGAGAAGAGTGTATCTCGAGAGGAGATAACTCGTTAATCGAGAGAAGAACTACGAGATTCTAGACTTCTTTTTAGAGTAGGAAGTATGTTGGGAACATTATTAATTCATACAAGTTTTGAAAACCTCTCGCGCCCTTGCGAACCGAGAGCCAGATCGATCATTTGAGATCGGTCCGGTTTTGGTGTCTTTTAATTGTGCATTGGGCACTTATCTTGTATAGTGGTGAAAGCTCTCACTTAGGTTGACATATTTTAAGAGCGTGGGTGGGCTTATGTACCTGCCCGAACCACTGACAGGAACAAAAGTTCCGGCACTTAGCTAGAGTGCCTAAGTCCCTCGGTGGCGTAGGAGCGGACATGGATCATGATCCACAAGTCGTAATTTATGCATGGTGGCAATACGAATTTAGTGGGTTATATAGAGGTGTTGGGTTAGGCCCGCACCCCTTACTAAAAATAATACATTTATTATTAAATATCATTTTTTAAATAAAAAAATATTTTCATAATTGTAAAAAAAATCAATTTCTTGACCTGTTAGGTCGACCAGACCCGCCCGACAACCCGCAATGACCCGACCCGATTTGACCGGTGACCTGTTACGACCCGAACCCGACTCAACCCGAACCCAAAATAACTGAACCCGACTTGACCGACCCGTTTGACACCTCTAGTTGTATCACATACATGTTCCATCTCAATCTTGCATGTGACACTACCAGCATCTGAAAATACGTGGCTCCCACATGAATCTGCCACTTGTGGGAAAAACACATAGAAAAACATTGATTTCCATATCACCCTTCAAGCCTCATTGTAGGAAAAGGCTACGCTTACACTAGGTGTAAGCAAAAATCTTTGAATCATACCCGACCAAAGTGCATACGTCATTCTGCATTCATATAATATTAATAGCATATGCATTGCATATTGGCATGATATTTAGTGAGTTTTTAAAAAGTAATATTTATTTTCTAATTAATCTTATTATATTTTAAAAAGTTTTTGAATAAAAATTAATTAATAATTATTTCAGGGTAAAGTTTGTAATAAATGAGATTTGAGGGTAGAAATTATAGTGTTTTCAAAATTTTGCCGACTTCTGTCGACTTTGTAGAGATAGATATATATAATATTGCTTGGTTCTTTCTTAAGTAGTAAGCTCTCAAAAAAACGAGAGAAAGAAGAGGGAGAAGAAAGAGATTGAAAGATTTTGTTTGTTTGATCTTGGTTTTGGTACAAGATTTCTTCTATCGGGTTTTAATCCTAAAGTACAAGCGTGGTTTGGTAAGTTTTTATTTAGTTAATGGTTTATTTAGACTTCTTAATTTTTCCGGATCTACATCTACAGTTGATTTTGATTGAGAAATCATTCGATTTATAGTTTTCAGAGGGTGTTTTCGATATTAGATTTATATTCGGTAAAAGATTTCAGAGTGTTTTTAGGGTTTCGTTTTGTAAGGATATTAGGGAGCCCTTTGATCAAGGTTTTCATAAAGGTTTGAACTAGAAAAATGTTCTTCTATATATATAGTTTATTGTTGTCAAGTTTTAAAGGATTTGGAATTATGCACAAGAAGTTATAATGCATACTGGCATTTTATTGCATTTAGGGTTAGGATTTCTAAGAGTATAGCCTAAATTTGCATTGGGTTATATATAGGAGCACCAATCATAGATCGTGGTCAGAATCAAGGAGGAGAAATATAGTATCTGTCTTAAACAAGTAAGTATAGACCGGAGATTCAACCCTATGTGTTATATGTGTTATGCGAATATATATATGCTATATGTGGTATATGATATATGCGTTATATGAGTGAGTATATAGCGGAGATTCAACCCTATGTGTTATATGTGAAATATGGATATATGTGCTCTATGGATATATGTGTTATATGTGGTATATGGATATATGTGCTATATGAGCTATATGGACCTTATAGAATAATTCTTTTAAAGAAACTAGCATACTTAATTACATTAATTATCTATATATAAAATACTTATTATCATATCTACCATTTTTATTTAATAATTCTCATGTCTAGAATATTATTTTATAAAAATAGGAGCATGAAATTATTTATTTATCTCTATAATTATTAATAATATCTTTAGCATATCTTTTCTAACAACTTAGACCTTTATATTTTTATAATAACTTCCAAGTAGGTTAATCATATTATTTATATTATACTTCTCATATAAATCTCATAATTCAATCCCATAATTTTATTATAATGTATTTCTCTATATAAAAGTTCATGCAAATTAATTAATATTTCTTTTTAGTCTTCAACTTAATCATATAAAATTATCTTATGATAAGAATATTTTATCCATATTATTTCCAAGCTTATAATATGAATTTGAAAGACATGCAAATATTTTTCTTATTTAATAAAGTCTTAATTTAGTAAGCCTTTTATCTAGTTCTACTTCTTTTATCCAAGGTAAAAATATTACCAAAACATGCTTTCCATCCTTAAAGTCACATATATTAATCTTATAATTTATATGGATTTATTTTTTTATAAATCCATATGCATTTTATTTTAATCAATTTATGTATAAGGAAAGAATCCCATAAAACAAGCAATCTGATTTTCTTTTAACTACTTAGATCTTATATTGATATTTAAAAGATGCTAAAAATAAAAATATCTATTATTAACTTGAAAAGGCTTTAAATGGCTTGAAATCACATTAAAGCAAAATAACAAAAATAAATAAATAAAAGAATATACCTATCTTTATTCCTACGCCTGTATTATAGAATACAGTAGAAGAGAAGATAGAGGAATGGAAAAGGGGTGGCACACCAGGGGAAGGACGGCGGCGGGCCGGTGGTGGTCCGGCGAGGCTCCGACGGTGCACAAGGGTCCGGCTAGTGGCTCGTGGGTGGCTCGGTGGTGGCCCGGTGGAGCAAGGATAGGGTTTTGATGGTGTTTAGAGAAAAATTCAGCAAACAATTAATGGCTTCTAGGCTGATTTTTTTTGTGAAAAGAGAGCAATTTCACTTGGAGGAAGAAAGGAGAAGTAAGGTGTGATTGAAACAATGAATTTTAGTCCCTTTAAATAGGCAAAGATGGAGCTTGTCTTGATCCTCCATTAATGGAATTGACCTATCTATGAGAGGAAGATGAAAGAGGATTAGTGAGATTTGTGTTTGTTTGATGATGACATGGGATGATGATGATCTTGGGTAGTCTTAGAAGTAAGAATGGAGATTGGAAGAAGAATGGCACATGCATTGGGTTTACGTCAATTCAAATCAGACAACTTTGACTCTTTGGAGAAGAAGAAGAAATATGGGATTTATAATTAAAAGAGTTGTAATATGGGTAGTCAAATTACATTAGCATAGCGGTTTGAGGAGTGTGTGCTTGTATGAAAGGAGCGAGAGGTCTCGGGTTCGAGTCTCGAATCTTGTCTCCTTTTTATTTAATTTTCTTTGTACTATATTTAGTATTGCACACTCCATTATTTAATAATTTCGAATTTTATAAAAGCCTTATTTTTATTTGAATTCTTTTATGCCTTCATCAACCTTTAT
Organism: Fallopia convolvulus; assembly: GCA_964016875.1. Lineage (NCBI taxonomy): Eukaryota > Viridiplantae > Streptophyta > Magnoliopsida > Caryophyllales > Polygonaceae > Fallopia > Fallopia convolvulus. The sequence goes on along the minus strand of OZ024723.1, from coordinate 26,122,391 downwards.
AATATATTCTTGAATTTATTTATTTAAATTATTTAAGTTCTCTTGTTATAGAGAAAAAGGATTATAAATTATATTATAATGGTTTTTACAAACCTTAGAATATTTCGGATATTACATTTATAACACTTTTATAATTTATTAAGATAATTATAAAAATAATTAAACTCTCTTTTTAAGAGAAAATACTTAATTAGATATCCGACTTGCATGAGCTGTCAAACGGGTCGGTCAGGTCGGGTTCGGGTTCGGTTATTTCGGGTTCGGGTTGTGTCGGGTTCGGGTCGTAACGGGTCACCGATCAAATCGAGTCGGGTCATTTCGGGTTTTCGAGCGGGTCGGGTCGGTCCAACAGGTCAAGAATATCGAATTTTTTACAATTATTGAAATATTATTTTATTTTAAAAAATGATACAGGACCTACGGGTCAATGAGGAGATCTTTGGATTTCTTTCTTAAAGCGACCATAAGAGTCAATATTCAGGAGATCTTCGGATTTCTTTGCTAAAGGGACCATAAGAGTCCATATATAGTAAACCCGGGGCAGATTCAGGCTTGAACAGTTCACAGAATAATAAGTTGGATACATCAGCATTTCCAGTTGCATAGTAAATTCCTATATGACATATATATAATATGCATGTATATGTACATGGAATAAATGTTAGACTCTTTTTGAAATAATTGATGATGGTTTATATTCACTGAGTATGCGACTCACGTAAATCGCAAAATAATTTTTCAGGCTCAACTAGAACTTACTGGCGTGTGTCTCTTTTAGAGGTCACTTTCATACAGGTCGGCCGGATGAAGCTCAATGCAATCTTCTCCTCCTCATTTTGCATCATAGGCATATGGGTTGTATTAGAAGTTAGAGTAATAGATGTTTTGGTATGAGAAGTAATGTGATAGAAGTGTATGTGTGCAACCTTTTATGGTTGTTAATGTCTGCTATGTACTTAAGTGGGTAATTGTTATATGTGAATTATCTTTTTATATAAGAGATAAGTTTTACTAAGCATACGTCATAGGGTATAAGGGTGTCACACTTAGTTTTTGGTATCAGAGAAGGGATATGATTCTTTAAGGGCATTCTGCATTCATAAGCATATGTAGTTGACATTAGAATTGCATTCATGAGCATGATGCATAAGGAGAGAAGGTTCAGCCGTGCCACATCAGTCTATAAGAGCATCTCATACAACACTACATGAACATACATTTCATACACATGAACCATAAGAAGAGGAAGTACAGAGGAAATGGTAAAGGTATGTATAGTATATTGGGATTGTATAATATGAATGGATATAGTAGAGTTACCAATTGATATGATCTTGTTATTCCTGCATGAGTTTGATGTTATATTGGATATGATTGTTTGTCAAGACACCATGCTAAAGTAGATTGTTATACCATGGAAGTAGTGATAGACTCGCCTGAGAAATCTAGCGTGATTTTCTATGATAATAGACAAATGGTTCCCACTTGCTTAATATCCGCAACAACGACTTTTCGCATGATCAGAGAGGGATGTGAGGCATATCTTGCCATGTTATAGATTGTACACTTGAATGTGACGAGGTTGAAGATATTCCATTTGATAAAGATTATCATGATGTGTTTCCAAACAATCTTCTAGGATTGCCACAGAGAGATAGAGTTTACTATGGAATTAATGTCAGATACTACACCGATTTCTATTCCTCCACATTGGATGGATCCACTAGAGTTATAGGAACTGAAGAAACAATTATAGGAGTTGTTAGCCAATGGGTTCATTAGAGCTAGTGTATCACCTTAGGGTGCACCTGTTTGTTTGTTAAGAAGAAAGATGGTACCTTACGACTGTGCATAGATTACATAAAGTTGAATCAGGTGACAGTGAAGAACAAATATCCATTGCCAAAGATAGATGATTTATTTGATCAACTTTAGGGTGCAAAGGTATTTTCAAAGATAGATCTTTGATCAGGATATCATCAGTTAAAGATAGCTACATATGAGATTACCAAGACAACATTCAGGACTTCATATGGACATTATTAGTTTCTGGTAATAGCATTTGGTTTGACTAATGCACCAATGACATTTATGGCTTTGATAAAAATTGTAACACCCCGTCTTAACGTCGGGGCACTACTCGGTAGTTGACCCTCTCGGGCACTACCAGAACTAGTTTGACAACTAAACATCTGGACCTTGCAACTCGGGCACGACGAGAAAACGAATTTAAATCATCCAACTATCATTTATTACAACATATTTGGACAATGTCATGCAAGAGGTCCCAACAACTGAAACAAACCATAAACAACCTAACAACCCACGTAAGTCAGCAAAAAGAGAAAACTTCCAAAACCATAACTAAAGACTAAACCAGAACACCCAAACCACTCTAGCACCTAATGACATGCGCACCAACGATCCACTGTAACATCCTGCCTAGGCTCTAACACGGTGTAACACCCCCTTCCTTCCCTGGAGGTATTACCGCCAGTAACCTCGATTAAGACTAAACCGAAGCTACCCAAGGCTTTAAACTGACTGAACAAACTAAAACAAACATTACAGCGGAATAAATACAATTGGTCTTATACAAATCTTAACCCAAAAAGAATAAATAAATAGAACAACCTTCTAGTTGAATAAAATCTTCATCCAGTCTTCCATAAGCTCTTATTTCTGAAACTCAGCTTCACATTGAAGTAGTTCAACCATGATCTTCACTCAAATATAACCATTGAAAACCTTTCTTCAACTTCTGGAGCTTCAAACATTTGAATCCGCCTCTTGAATCAACTTTCAAGAAGAACCTGATGTATCGTATACAACGGTGGACACCAGCCGACCAAATAAAAGAAAAGAAAATGGATGGGTTAGTCTAATGATAGACTAGCAAGCGGAGAAACTAACTTGGTTCTTATGGTTGTAACTATACATATTGGCATCCAAATCCGAATAGACTCGGATCATGATCCAACAGTTAGCAGTCTTATAGAGGATAAGAAGAAGACTCGTATAATCAAGAGAGAGAACACCACCGCTTGTGGTTTCTTTAAGAAGCATAAACAATTGTTGGTAATTCATATTAATCACATAACATCTTGAAAAGTCTCCATCGACTAATCAGATTGACTTAATCAAAGTTTGATTAAGAATCATTCATAACTGGGAGTAAGAATGGTTAAAACTGCAGAGAATCATTCATAATCAGATTGACTTAATGTGCCTAACGCACTTATTTTTATTACTTTCATAACTTTTCACAAACATGTTGGTAACTTTTAAGCGGCTAAAACTGCAGAGAATCCACCTGTACATGGAGACGTCAAGATGAAAGGGAAGAAATCCATGATCATTGACGAACACCTAGTACCAATTTTCACTTAGCCAGAGTGCATAACACCTCCTCTAGCGTTGAGTGAGGCATGAGTCATGACTCGAATGTTGGGATATGATAGTAACGAGCTAAACCTCCCAACATAGACTGTGTTATAAAGAGGTCATCTGAGACTTGGCTCCTACCCCTGAAAAACTAACTTACTTCACCATAATGTCTCAGCATGAGACAACATACAAGGCCACACATAACGGACCTAAATCCAGTTCTAACGCGAAACTGAATAAACAACATGGTCATTATTTCTAACAAATATAACGACCTATCATATTTTATTAATCATACAAGTTGTTCCCAACGCAAATATTAAATGGGATCCAATTCCTCATTTAATAACAATAACTCAAGAGAGAATCGTCCACTTGCCTTATAAGGCGTGCTCGACGTCCTTAGCAATTCCAATAGTAATCTGTACCATCCCTCTGACAAATATAACAAAAGGATTTCTCAACAACGAGCTCACAAAAACACTTCTTAGTTGTATTCTCAACTCCTACAACTTCCTAATCGATAAACGATTTAATTTCCGAATATCGATATATAGTAAATACTTGGTTATCATGCTTCAAGGAGCCATCTTGGCGGAATTATAACTAATTATCCGCTTCACTTTTGAAACAATTTTCTAAATAAATTTTTTTCATCAACAACAGTTCTTAAAGATTACCAAATCTCGGATCAAACGGATTAACAACGAATCCAGAGTAATTATCCGAAGTCCTTTACCTGCCAATCGGTAACCAAAACTTGTCTTCGCTATAACGGAAGATCCGGACGTCCGTTTCTCGAGCGGTTTGAACCTGTGGGACCGTATCAACGTCAAGATTATAAAAACCATAAATTTAATTAGCAAAGAGAAGTCAAAAGACCCTTACGGTGGCTCCGTAATCAAACCGCTAATTAATTAATTCGACTATTACCTTAATCAAATTAAACGGCTAGCTAGGCCCGCTAACGGCTCGACCATGAGCTAGCGGGGTGAGATAGGGTGGCGGGTGACGGTCAAGTCCTTGGTATTGGTCCGACAGTGGTCCAACGGTGACCCGAACCGCCGTTGCGCACAACAAGAGAGTCGAGGAGACTCGGGGCCCACGGGTGGTTCAGCCCGCGTGCCTAAGCTGGCTGGCTTCTTGGTGGATGCTACAGGTAGCCATCGGTGATGCCCAGGCGGACGACAACAGAGAAGATATGTGCCTGCGGTGAAAGAACTCTCCCTCGAGCTCGCCGTTCCGTCCACTTCTAGCTGGTTCTACCTCCTCCTAGCAGCAACAACTTGGCAAGGAAGAAGAAGAGATGGAGGAGAGGGCGGTGAGCTGGGTAGAGATGGCGGGAGAAGAGGTAGACGGCAAAGGTGATCGCCGGGGGTGAAGGCTGAATTCTTCCCGAGTCCGCTGTCGTTCCGTCCTTATTTCTCTCAACTTCCTCAATTTTCAAAAAACTTTTGTAGACTTTGACTAAGGCAGAATGATATGCCTAAGGAGAAGAATCATTTCAATCTTTATCTCCCTCGGTTCCTTCATGTATAAGACATATGAGAGGCGGTTTGTAAATCAAACCCGTCTCGGAACGGGACTCGCGTTAAAGCGGTAAAATTATGTACCTCGGGTGGAAAAACTTACTAAACGAAAAACGTTCCGTAAATTATGTAGACCAATAAAATCAATTTCCCATGATTTTATCTTGCTACCTTCAGTTTTTCAGGCTTCCGTTTCGTATTTTAAATCCCTTCCGGTACATAATTAAAAAGACGTCTTATCCAATAAATATTCTTTTTCCACCGAAAAATCCTAGAGTTCACACCGCTCCATAAAATCATTTCTTTGTGATTTTAGGATATCACCAACAATTTTCTAGGATTTAATCTCCAACAAAAATATTGGATTAAGCGTTAAAACGGACCAAAAAGGTTAAAAGGATATCCGAGAAAAATTCAAAAATATCCATAAAAACCGCAATTATTACATTAGTACTCCCTTAAAAATGGTTTCGTCCTCGAAACCAAGGAGAACTCAGATCACAAGGAAAGATAGCACAAGCACACAAAACCACTACAAATCTATACAGAAGTTTGTAGTACCCCCTTAAAAAAAACATACTGTTACATCTGTACCAAGCACAATCAATCATTGCTTAGTTACCAACTTCTTCTTTACAACGTTCATTAACTTTGGAAAATGACTCAGCATTTCCTGTTTAGTTTCTCAAGTCTTTTCTTTACCTCCATTTATAGGCCAAGGTAACCTAAGCAAAGGTATTTTTCTTATTCACGATTCAACCTGACTTTTCTTCACAGGTGTCACTTGGTTGAATATCCATCTCATTATTGTTGAGTACATGAACACATACTATCAAGGAAACATTACGAATAGAACGCACTGATGGTGGCAATGCCAACCGATAAACAAACTTATCAGTTCTTTCCAGTATCTTGAAAGATCAACCATAGCAAGCATTTACGTTATCTCTCCTTCCCCAGCGGAATACTATAACAAAAACGTTGTTCTCTTGGACAAGTCTAGCCCATGAAGAACCTTGTCAGTATTGTCATTCCAACAAATTGACAACCAACACTTCCGGCCTTACAAGCCTCAAAAGAGTCATTTCCTTTATCGTGAAATCAAAATTCTTGTATGTGAATTCACTCAAACTCAAACTACCATTCCGACTCATGTGGAATTCAGAATACATGTCCTCGGGAGTTTGAATTTGTTTCTTTGCATTACTCATCAGTTTCATGAGGGAAGCCAACGCTATCATTCAGTTCACTCCACAAAGCTTGATGTCACTCCCTTCAAAACTTTGGCATGAACCATTCATCTCAATCAGAGATAATAATCTTCGGAGTTTTATGAAGATGAAATACTTCATACATGAACACCTCAGCTAACTTCTATACCCTTTGAGTCATCTTAAATGCATTAAAAAGAACACTCTAGGCGAGTTTCTTAACAATCTCCATATTGCATTTTTCTTTCATTAAGTCTTGAATGACTAATGACAAGAATCCATTGTAACATCTTCCCACTTTCCTTCTAGAACAGGAAGAGACTATAACATTTCATCTGATCTTCTTTGCTCAATCAGGGCTTTCAGACAAACTAAATATATCAAAACGAACTCAGTGACATTTCACTTCATGTCAGGCCATCAAAAATTTATCTTAATCCTTATGCATTTACTTGTTCCAGGATGAACTAACTAAGCAAATAAATATGCTTCCTTTGAAATAAGCTTTCAAAGCTCATCAACAACAAATACACATGAACAGTTTCAAAACCAAGCAATCCATAATCTTGAATAACAAATCTCGGTGTCTTACCTTCTTGATCTTCTCCATTGATCTTAAACAATAATACTTTCCCATACTGCTTTTCCTTGATCTGGTCAACAAATCTTGAATAACATCCTAGGGGATTCACACAACCTTGTTGTCATCCAAACTAAGCCTTTAGTCCTTTTCAATTTATTTTCTTTACAAGGATTACTTAAAATCCTTACTCAATTTTCTTTTTGAGATAAAATCTCAGTATTACTTTAACCAAGAATATGAGATTTGTCCAACATATGACAAGATAATAACCTATCTTGTCAATCCCTTACATCCTTTTCTCAACCGAAACTCAGCTTGAGCATACTGACATTCAAAAGTAGTTATCTCTCTCAACCACTTCAAACTACACTCTTACGTTTTACTATACCAACATATTGGACAATAATACCTTTAGTCCAATAATTTCCAACAAAATTGTCTCCATTGACAATTTTCAGTCTTTTTCGTCCAAGAACTGTTTAAACTGCACTTAACATTTCGACTTGTTGAGCAACTTAACTCTTAGGATTAAAACATATCCTCACGTGTCCACTCTTTATATTTAACAACTTATCATGCTGAGATTGAATATCAATACTAATTTACATATCCAAGCTCCATACCCATTGGAGTTCTGCTTAAAGTCCTCACTTGACTGTCTTATTTAAAAAAAATTTAAGGTTTCAAGACAACTTGAAAACAAATAACAACTAATGGAGAAATTACTAGTACATCCTTTATTCCAAAGAAAGGATTACTACAATATCATTCCTTAGAAAGGGTTCCATTCCAGGAGTCCATATCAACTTACTTTCAAGGACAATTCCGCTAAAAAGGCAATGACTTTCTTAGGTCATGATGTCAACCAAGATGAACTACTAGCAAACTGCTTAGAGAATTCCAATAATCGTGACTGAAAACAATCCCAAACTTTTAGAGAAATACGGAGCTACTCCATGCTCTTCAGAGGCCAACACATATTTGTAAAGAATCTTACCAAATTTCTTTACTTATCATTGAATTATTTTGGGAAGTTTGACCATACTCCTTAAATTGTATAGGATACCAAGGATATACTAACTCAAAAGAGTTTTACCAGATACTAGATATAGAAATTGCTATAATGCAAAAGAAAGCTTGCATCATTTTATATCAACCAACTATACTTGCAAAACTCATATAAGTGCAAAACTTATATGATTGCCAAATCATACTAGAAACTATTCTTTAAAACCCAAGGAATTATGTGATCTTATTCCACCATGTGATCAGGATGGGGAGATAAAATAAACATAATCCTTTACTGCATTTTCATAGGAATAAGACATGTAATCTTGTCTTACCATGTGATCAAGATGGAAGACAAATTACATTCTTACTCACCACCATGAAAACCGTAGAAAATTTATTCATGAATCCTTTATAACAAACTACCATTACTTTTAGAAATTCATACTTGAATTCTATAAAGTCCAATGAATTTTCTCAAAAGAGAAAATCACAAAACAATTTCAAATATCCCTTAAATCATAACAGCTTGACGGGAACTCGACGTAGTCTACAAGCATACTTGCTTTAACTTTGAATATTGTGCAAACAAGGATTAACTACTCTCTTGAAGAATTGGGCGCGTCAAGCTAATGCATCAAATAAAATTGCTGACTTTATCTTAATGATGCTACTAACACTTTGCCCTAGTTCTGGGCTGACATTTGCACAATAGCTGGCCTTACCAACTTGGCCAAAGTTTCAAATAAACTGAGCCTCAAAGGAGCTAATATACTCCAATTCACTTCTAAGCCCCACACTTCTCTTCGAATGTGACACTTTCTTCCCTCTTCATGGTAGAACTTGATGGCATTCCTTGACTTTTCTTGATTAGACATAATGCTAGACTTTTCTATACTCCATAGTATTAAGTATTCTCTACCTGATTTAACTCAATCTTAGTCCAACTTAACTTCACGAGTTTCATAAAAGAGTTGATCACTCCAATTCACTTACTTGCAAACCTTAGGGAAAATGTGATTCCGACATCTTCATACTCATAGCAAAGATTCTTCTTCGATCATTCTCAACTTGTATGCCTCCTTGACATACTACTTTAAAATTATGCAAATATGATCCATTGACAAAAATTTAGTACTTGAGTTCATCCCTTCACTAAACAACAAGCCTTCTGCAAGTTAATAGTCATTTAAATTCCGATATCCAAGAGTGACTATCAAACTCTTTTGATGATCTTAAGGACTTTCAATCCTTTTACAACTTAATCTTCTCAATATAGAAAGTGAACTTTCAAACTTTGCATCTAGTTCAAAACATCCAATCCTTATATCTCTCTACATATAAGGAAATTCCTTTAATTTCCAATCTCTTTTAGAAGAAGAATACCCATGGCCACACAAGATATTCTTAAACTTATCCCAATTCAACATTGGTAAACAAACTAGACTTCTCCATCATTCCCTTGTCTTCTCAGTTAACCATAAGGAGATTACATATACTTTTTGATTAACTTAACTTCAAACCACATTGCAAAGGAAGAACTTGTGGTTAGGAGACTTGCCGATAACTTAACAGTCTCACCAGTTCCACCTTAGGCTTTGGATTTGACTGATATAAAATCTTCAAAATCCTACACAATTGAAATTATCCTTTCAGCGATAGAGTCTAAGCTTTATTGATCACAATATTGAATGATTGATATTTTTCTCCCAACCTTTTAAAATATCAAGACGAACATACCAAAATCATTCCTTGAATGATCTTCTCGAAACTGAACTTTATCATTTCCATCCTTGAAGAAACATAAGCCAATACCATTGGCAATTTAGAACATCTCAATGCTGATTCTATTACTAGTCCATTATAGACCTCAAATCTCTTCTCATTATCCCAAGCTAGGTATCATACAACGAAATTCCAATAATGTTGTCACATAGGTTAGTCATCTGGATATCAACAACTCAGTGTCATCAATTAACACTTGCACTAGTAGTTAATTGAGCATAAACACATTACTGATGAACTTTTACCTGTTCAATCCATTTTGACCAATCAACCTTATTCACAACAACCTTGATGATTAACCACTTGTTCACAACTTGAACTGAACCAACATTCTTCCTTTCTTTCTTACTATAATCATAAGAAATCCGCATTTCATTTAGGAATCTCAATCCTCTTAACTCAAAGGATAACAACATGTATGAACATTTGAATTCGAATACTCTCATATTCAAAATTGAACTGCATCTTCCAATAGTTTAACAATTCAGTTGATCCAACACTTGAGCACTTCAAAGCTCTTTAACTTCCATCTGAGCAAAGATAAGTACTGAATATCCATGATTCTATACTATAGAGTCACAAACACAGTTGTTGAAGAAAGTTTCCAAAAACAATCCTTTTCTTTTCAGGATTCTCTTATATCACCTCATGATCCACACTGATCTTTTTAGAATCACTCAAGACTCATAAGATTTTTCAAATCTCAACATTGAGAAGTAGAGGTTCCAACTCCAAACTTCTAATGATAATCAAATTTCAACCAAATTCAGAAATTCCTAAGAAATATTCTCGAGAAAACTCTTACCCTTATGACTTCAAGACAACACTTGAACTTTCACATATCAAGAAATGAAATTAACAATTTCTTTCACATAACTTTGAATCATGAACTTTCTAACAAATATTCTTAACTTGAAATCTCCCATCATACAATCTTAAATAGGAAACCTTCAAACGAGAAAGTCTTTATGAAGTACAATACTTAACTTCAAAATCACACAAGAAGTTTCCTAATATGGAAGAAACGACGAGGGTACACCCAATTCAGACTCTCAAGAGAGAATAGGAATTCATTGAGAACTTGGTCTAGAACCGGGTCAACTTCTGGAATCTTCACCTGATCTTACAATAGATCCTTCTCGGAATCCATTCCCATCTCCAGAGAATCAAATGTCCACCATAGGACATAACTTATTACCTCATGTCTCAAATTCCTTTTCCTCTTTCTATCTCTTCACGAGTCTAGCTTCCAATCTTTACCACTTTCCGTAAATGGTTCTAAGACAACACCAATATAGAATTCTCCATAATTCTATATGGAAGATGAAAGTCTTAAGCAAGACTTAGGAACTTTTAGCTCTGATACCACTTCTGTAACACCCCCTTCCTTCCCTGGAGGTATTACCGCCAGTAACCTCGATTAAGACTAAACCGAAGCTACCCAAGGCTTTAAACTGACTGAACAAACTAAAACAAACATTACAGCGGAATAAATACAATTGGTCTTATACAAATCTTAACCCAAAAAGAATAAATAAATAGAACAACCTTCTAGTTGAACAAAATCTTCATCCAGTCTTCCATAAGCTCTTATTTCTGAAACTCAGCTTCACTTTGAAGTAGTTCAACCATGATCTTCACTCAAATATAACCATTGAAAACCTTTCTTCAATTTCTGGAGCTTCAAACATCTGAATCCGCCTCTTGAATCAACTTTCAAGAAGAACCTGATGTATCGTATACAACGGTGGACACCAGCCGACCAAATAAAAGAAAAGAAAATGGACGGGTTAGTCTAATGATAGACTAGCAAGCGGAGAAAATAACTTGGTTCTTATGGTTGTAACTAAACATATTGGCATCCAAATCCGAATAGACTCGGATCATGATCCAACAGTTAGCAGTCTTATAGAGGATAAGAAGAAGACTCGTATAATCAAGAGAGAGAACACCACCGCTTGTGGTTTCTTTAAGAAGCATAAACAATTGTTGGTAATTCATATTAATCACATAACATCTTGAAAAGTCTCCATCTACTAATCAGATTGACTTAATCAAAGTTTGATTAAGAATCATTCATAACCGGGAGTAAGATTGGTTATCGAATAGACTAACCATCCGGGTACATTAATGTGCCTAACGCACTTATTTTTATTACTTTCATAACTTTTCACAAACATGTTGGTAACTTTTAAGCGGCTAAAACTGCAGAGAATCCACCTGTACATGGAGACGTCAAGATGAAAGGGAAGAAATCCATGATCATTGACGAACACCTAGTACCAATTTGCACTTAGCCAGAGTGCATAACACCTCCTCCAGCGTTGAGTGAGGTATGAGTCATGAACCGAATGTTGGGATATGATAGTAACGAGCTAAACCTCCCAACATAGACTGTGTTATAAAGAGGTCATCTGAGACTTGGCTCCTACCCCTGAAAAACTAACTTACTTCACCATAATGTCTCAGCATGAGACAACATACAAGGCCACACATAACGGACCTAAATCCAGTTCTAACGCGAAACTGAATAAACAACATGGTCATTATTTCTAACAAATATAACGACCTATCATATTTTATTAATCATACAAGTTGTTCCCAACGCAAATATTAAATGAGATCCAATTCCTCATTTAATAACAATAACTCAAGAGAGAATCGCCCACTTGCCTTATAAGGCGTGCTCGACGTCCTTAGCAATTCCAATAGTAATCTGTATCATCCCTCTGACAAATATAACAAAAGGATTTCTCAACAACGAGCTCACAGAAACACTTCTTAGTTGTATTCTCAACTCCTACAACTTCCTAATTGATAAACGATTTAATTTCCGAATATCGATATATAGTAAATACTTAGTTGTCATGCTTCAAGGAGCCATCTTGGCGGATTTATAACTAATTATCCGCTTCACTTTTGAAACAATTTTCTAAATAAAAATTTTTCATGAACAACAGTTCTTAAAGATTACCAAATCTCGGATCAAACGGATTAACAACGAATCCTGAGTAATTATCCGAAGTCCTTTACCTGCCAATCGGTAACCAAAACTTGTCTTCGCTATAACGGAAGATCCGGACGTCCGTTTCTCGAGCGGTTTGAACCTGTGGGACCGTATCAACGTCAAGATTATAAAAACCATAAATTTAATTAGCAAAGAGAAGTCAAAAGACCCTTACGGTGGCTCCGTAATCAAACCGCTAATTAATTAATTCGACTATTACCTTAATCAAATTAAACGGCTAGCTAGGCCCACTAACGGCTCAACCATGAGCTAGCGGGGTGAGCTAGGGTGGCGGGTGACGGTCAAGTCCTTGGTATTGGTCCGACAGTGATCCAACGGTGACCCGAACCGCCGTTGCGCACAACAAGAGAGTCGAGGAGACTCGGGGCCCACGGGTGGTTCAGCCCGCGTGCCTAAGCTGGCTGGCTTCTTGGTGGCTGCTACTGGTAGCCATCGGTGATGCCCAGGCGGACGACAGCAGAGAAGATATGTGCCTGCGGTGAAAGAACTCTCCCTCGAGCTCGCCGTTCCGTCCACTTCTAGCTGGTTCTACCTCCTCCTAGCAGCAACAACTTGGCAAGGAAGAAGAAGAGATGGAGGAGAGGGCGGTGAGCTGGGTAGAGATGGCGGGAGAAGAGGTAGACGGCAAAGGTGATCGCTGGGGGTGAAGGCTGAATTCTTCCCGAGTCCGCTGTCGTTCCGTCCTTATTTCTCTCAACTTCCTCAATTTTCAAAAAACTTTTGTAGACTTTGACTAAGGCAGAATGATATGCCTAAGGAAAACGACGTTACTCAATATACTAAGATTTCGTGATTTAATCTTATATGTTTCAATTTTTTTAGACATATTTGTGATCATCTTTATTGATGATATATTAGTGTATTCACGAAGTACAGAAGAACATGTTGATCATTTGTGTATCGTGCTACAAGTCTTGAGGGGAAAGCAATTGTATGTTAAATTGAGTAAGTATGAATTCTAGATGAATCATGTGGTATTTTTATGATATATAGTATTTGGAAGAGGTATAGAGGTTGATCCTAAGAAGGTTGAAGCAGTGGTAAACTGCAAAGCACTAACAATTATAGAAGTTCGTAGTTTTCTTGGGATGGCTGGATACTACAGACGATTCGTTGAAGGATTCTCTATTGAAGCTGCACCACTCACTAAATTGTTGCAGAAGAATGCTCCATTCCATTGGAATGATGCATGCCAACAGAGCTTTGATGAGTTAAAGTACCGTCTGACTACAACCCCAATACTGACAACTCCTACAAGTACAAGAGGGTTTGTTGTTTACACTGATACTTCATATCAGGGTCTTGGTTGTGTCTTAATGCTGGATGGAAAAGTAATTGCCTATGCATCACGACAATTACGAGAGCCAGATCGATCATTTGTGATCGGTCTGGTTTTGGTGTCTTTTAATTGTGCATTGGGCACTTATCTTGTATAATGATGAAAACTCTCACTTAGGTTGACATATTTTAAGAGCGTGGGGGGCTTATGTACCTTCCCGAACCACTGACATGAACAAAAGTTCCAGCACTTAGTTAGAGTGCCTAAGTCCCTCCGTGGCGTAGGAGCGGACATGGATCATGATCCACAAGTCGTAATTTATGCATGGTGGCAATACGAATTTAGTGGGTTATATAGAGGTGTTGGGTTAGGCCCGCACCCCTTACTAAAAATAATAGATTTATTATTAAATATCATTTTTTAAATAAAAAAATATTTTCATAATTGTAAAAAAAATCAATTTCTTGACCTGTTAGGTCGACCCTACCCGCCTGACAACCCGCAATGACCCGACCCGATTTGACCGGTGACGTGTTACGACCCGAACCAGACTCAACCCGAACCCAAAATAACCGAACCCGAACCCGACTTGACCGACCCGTTTGACACCTCTAGTTGTATCACATACATGTTCCATCTCAATCTTGCCCGTGACACTACCAGCATCTGAAAATACGTGGCTCCCACATGAATCTGCCACTTGTGGAAAAAACACATAGAAAAACATTGATTTCCATATCACCCTTCAAGCCTCACTGTAGGAAAAGGCTACGCTTACACTAGGTGTAAGCAAAAATCTTTGTAACATCTCCGACCAAAGTGCATACGTCATTCTGCATTCATATAATATTAATAGCATATGCATTGCATATTGGCATGATATATAGTGAGTTTTTAAAAAGTAATATTTATTTTCTAATTAAGCTTATTATATTTTAAAAAGTTTTTAAATAAAAATTAGTTAATAATTATTTCAGGGTAAAGTTTGTAATAAATGAGATTTGAGGGTGGAAATTATAGTTTTCTAAAAATTTAGCCGACTTCTGTCGACTTTGTAGAGATAGATATATATAATATTGCTTGGTTATTTCTTAAGTAGTAAGCTCTCAAAAAAAACACGAGAAAGAAGAGGGAGAAGAAAAAGATTGAAAGATTTTGTTGGTTTGATCTTGGTTTTGGTACAAGATTTCTTCTATCGGCTTTTAATCCTAAAGTACAAGCGTGGTTTGGTAAGTTTTTATTTAGTTAATGGTTTATTTAGACTTTTTAATTTTTCCGGATCTACATCTACAGTTGATTTTGATTGAGAAATCAGTCGATTTATAGTTTTCAGAGGGTGTTTTCGATATTAGATTTATATTCGGTAAAAGATTTCAGAGTGTTTTAGTCTTCAACTTAATCATATAAAATTATCTTATGATAAGAATATTTTATCCATATTATTTCCAAGCTTATAATATGAATTTGAAAGACATGCAAATATTTTTCTTATTTAATAAAGTCTTAATTTAGTAAGCCTTTTATCTAGTTCTACTTCTTTTATCCAAGGTAAAAATATTATCAAAACATGCTTTCCATCCTTAAAGTCACATATATTAATCTTATAATTTATATGGATTTATTTTTTTATAAATCCATATGCATTTCATCTTAATCAATTTATGTATAAGGAAAGAATCCCATAAAACAAGCAATCTGATTTTCTTTTAACTACTTAGATCTTATATTGATATTTAAAAGATGCTAAAAATAAAAATATCTATTATTAACTTGAAAAGGCTTTAAATGGCTTGAAATCACATTAAAGCAAAATAACAAAAATAAATAAATAAAAGAATATACCTATCTTTATTCCTACGCCTGTATTATAGAATACAGTAGAAGAGAAGATAGAGGAATGGAAAAGGGGTGGCACACCAGGGGAAGGACGGCGGCGGGCCGGTGGTGGTCCGGCGAGGCTCCGACGGCGCACAAGGGTCCGGCTAGTGGCTCGTGGGTGGCTCGGTGGTGGCCCGGTGGAGCAAGGATAGGGTTTTGATGGTGTTTAGAGAAAAATTCAGCAAACAATTAATGGCTTCTAGGCTGATTTTTTTTGTGAAAAGAGAGCAATTTCACTTGGAGGAAGAGAGGAGAAGTAAGGTGTGATTGAAACAATGAATTTTAGTCCCTTTAAATAGGCAAAGATGGAGCTTGTCTTGATCCTCCATTAATGGAATTGACCTATCTATGAGAGGAAGATGAAAGAGGATTAGTGAGATTTGTGTTTGTTTGATGATGACATGGGATGATGATGATCTTGGGTAGTCTTAGAAGTAAGAATGGAGATTGGAAGAAGAATGGCACATGCATTGGGTTTACGTCAATTCAAATCAGACAACTTTGACTCTTTGGAGAAGAAGAAGAAATATGGGGTTTATAATTAAAAGAGTTGTAATATGGGTAGTCAAATTACATTAGCATAGCGGTTTGAGGAGTGTGTGCTTGTACGAAAGGAGCGAGAGGTCTCGGGTTCGAGTCTCGAATATTGTCTCCTTTTTATTTAATTTTCTTTGTACTATTTTTAGTATTGCACACTCCATTATTTAATAATTTCGAATTTTATAAAAGCCTTATTTTTATTTGAATTCTTTTATGCCTTCATCAACCTTTATAATATATTCTTGAATTTATTTATTTAAATTATTTAAGTTCTCTTGTTATAGAGAAAAAGGATTATAAATTATATTATAATGGTTTTTACAAACCTTAGAATATTTCAGATATTACATTTATAACACTTTTATAATTTATTAAGATAATTATAAAAATAATTAGACTCTCTTTTTAAGAGAAAATACTTAATTAGATATCCGACTTGCATAGAGCTGTCAAACGGGTCGGTCAGGTCGGGTTCGGGTTCGGTTATTTCGGGTTCGGGTTGTGTCGGGTTCGGATCGTAACGGGTCACCGATCAAATCGAGTCAGGTCATTTCGGGTTTTCGAGCGGGTCGGGTCGGTCCAACAGGTCAAGAAAATCGAATTTTTACAATTATTGAAATATTATTTTATTTTAAAAAATGATACAGGACCTACGGGTCAATGAGGAGATCTTTGGATTTCTTTCTTAAAGCGACCATAAGAGTCAATATTCAGGAGATCTTCCGATTTCTTTGCTAAAGGGACCATAAGAGTCCATATATAGTAAACCCGGGGCAGATTCAGGCTTGAACAGTTCACAGAATAATAAGTTGGATACATCAGCATTTCCAGTTGCATAGTAAATTCCTATATGACATATATATAATATGCATGTATATGTACATGGAATAAATGTTAGACTCTTTTTGAAATAATTGATGATGGTTTATATTCACTGAGTATGCGACTCACGTAAATCGCAAAATAATTTTCAGGCTCAACTAGAACTTACTGGCGTGTGTCTCTTTTAGAGGTCACTTTCATACAGGTCGGCCGGATGAAGCTCAATGCAATCTTCTCCTCCTCATTTTGCATCATAGGCATATGGGTTGTATTAGAAGTTAGAGTAATAGATGTTTTAGTATGAGAAGTAATGTGATAGAAGTGTATGTGTGCAACCTTTTATGGTTGTTAATGTCTGCTATGTACTTAAGTGGGTAATTGTTATATGTGAATTATCTTTTTATATAAGAGATAAGTTTTACTAAGCATACGTCATAGGGTATAAGGGTGTCACACTTAGTTTTTGGTATCAGAGAAGGGATATGATTCTTTAAGGGCATTCTGCATTCATAAGCATATGTAGTTGACATTAGAATTGCATTCATGAGCATGATGCATAAGGAGAGAAGGTTCAGCCGTGCCACGTCAGTCTATAAGAGCATCTCATACAACACTACATGAACATACATTTCATACACATGAACCATAAGAAGAGGAAGTACAGAGGAAATGGTAAAGGTATGTATAGTATATTGGGATTGTATAATATGAATGGATATAGTAGAGTTACCAATTGATATGATCTTGTTATTCCTGCATGAGTTTGATGTTATATTGGATATGATTGTTTGTCAAGACACCATGCTAAAGTAGATTGTTATACCATGGAAGTAGTGATAGACTCGCCTGAGAAATCTAGCGTGATTTTCTATGATAATAGACAAATGGTTCCCACTTGCTTAATATCCGCAACAACGACTTTTCGCATGATCAGTGAGGGATGTGAGGCATATCTTGCCATGTTATAGATTGTACACTTGAATGTGACGAGGTTGAAGACATTCCATTTGATAAAGATTATCATGATGTGTTTCCAAACAATCTTCTAGGATTGCCACAGAGAGATAGAGTTTACTATGGAATTAATGTCAGATACTACACCGATTTCTATTCCTCCACATTGGATGGATCCACTAGAGTTATAGGAACTGAAGAAACAATTATAGGAGTTGTTAGCCAATGGGTTCATTAGAGCTAGTGTATCACCTTAGGGTGCACCTGTTTGTTTGTTAAGAAGAAAGATGGTACCTTATGACTGTGCATAGATTACATAAAGTTGAATCAGGTGACAGTGAAGAACAAATATCCATTGCCAAAGATAGATGATTTATTTGATCAACTTTAGGGTGAAAAGGTATTTTCAAAGATAGATCTTTGATCAGGATATCATCAGTTAAAGATAGCTACATATGAGATTACCAAGACAGCATTCAGGACTTGATATGGACATTATGAGTTTCTGGTAATAGCATTTGGTTTGACTAATGCACCAATGACATTTATGGCTTTGATAAAAATTGTAACACCCCGTCTTAACGTCGGGGCACTACTCGGTAGTTGACCCTCTCGGGCACTACCAGAACTAGTTTGACAACTAAACATCTGGACTTTGCAACTCGGGCACGACGAGAAAATGAATTTAAATCATCCAACTATCATTTATTACAAAATATTTGTACAATGTCATGCAAGAGGTCCCAACAACTGAAACAAACCATAAACAACCTAACAACCCACGTAAGTCAGCACAAAGAGAAACTTCCGAAACCATAACTAAAGACTAAACCAGAACACCCAAACCACTCTAGCACCTAATGACATGCGCACCAACAATCCACTGTAACATCCTGCCTAGGCTCCAACACCGGACCTGTAGATGTACCTGGAACTGAAAAATAAAAGTCCCCGAGGGGTCAGCTACTATCCTAGGCAAGCTAGATAACAAGCAGCAATAGCAAGACGTTTGAAAACCATCATTAGCCAACAACTTAACCTTTAACAAGTTAATAGAACAAAACATAATAGGTTAACACACATCTCAACAATATATAACGGGTGAAGGGAAAGGCAACGAAACATCTCAACAATCTATATAACAAGCACAAAAGTAAAGCGTTTGAAATAATAACCAACACTTCAACATTCAACAAATAAAGGGAAAGACAGCGAAACAAGCAAATTCATCAAACATAACAAAAATTCACAAGATCGGAAGCCAACTAAGTAATCACACACAAACACACAACAAAACCATTCACAATCCTATTGGGAAATGCAATTCTCCCTTCCTCCACCGCATTCCCATCTACGACGCTAACTCCCTACGCCCGAGTGCAGAGGCAGGCCCTCTCACTTTTCATATACGTCATCCTTCCAACCCCTGTTCAAGTCTCCATTGGAGCACTTGCCAAAAACAAGCAATTAATTTTATTTTGAAGGGGCCCGACCGACACACGACCATGGCTAGACGCGTCTTCGCCATCGACAATCATCACACATGATCGTTCCGGTTACGCTGCCAGCACAGAGAAAATGATACCATTTCTTTTACGAGAAAATGTTTGGAATGGAAAACACATCACATCATGCATGAAAACATTTTACAAGGAAAAACATACAGTCGGGACTAGCTCCCAAAACCAATCTCACAATCACGGCATGAAATCTAACAAGACTAGAATAGAGCCGAGCAAGTCGAGAACGACTTACCTGGAAGGCGATCCCCGAAAGAAAGTAAGAACGCGTCGATACTAAAGACCTAGGAATCATAACGTGCACGGTTAACCGACTAACCGCGAGGAGTAACTATCGATTCTAGGCAAGCACAAATATAATGACCTCACCAAGTTTGAACCACCATAAAAACCATGGCATCCAAAACAAGTGGGGTTTGAAACCACAATTAATCGCATCAAATTAACTCAAGAATCAACATCAAACGACGTTACTCAATATACTAAGATTTCGTGACTTAATCTTATATGTTTCAATTTTTTTAGACATATTTGTGATCATCTTTATTGATGATATATTAGTGTATTCACGAAGTACAGAAGAACATGTTGATCATTTGTGTACCGTGCTACAAGTCTTGAGGGGAAAACAATTGTATGTTAAATTGAGTAAGTATGAATTCTAGATGAATCATGTGGTATTTTTATGATATATAGTATTTGGAAGAGGTATAGAGGTTGATCCCAAGAAGGTTGAAGCAGTGGTAAACTGGAAAGCACTAACAATTATAGAAGTTCGTAGTTTTCTTGGGATGGCTGGATACTACAGACGATTCGTTGAAGGATTCTCTATTGAAGATACACCACTCACTAAATTGTTGCAGAAGAATGCTCCATTCCATTGGAATGATGCATGCCAACAGAGCTTTGATGAGTTAAAGTACCGTCTGACTACAACCCCAATACTGACAACTCCTACAGGTACAAGAGGGTTTGTTGTTTACACTGATACTTCATATCAGGGTCTTGGTTGTGTCTTAATGCTGGATGGAAAAGTAATTGCCTATGCATCACGACAATTACGACCATATGAAATTTCTTATCTTGTACATGATTTAGAGCTGGCAGCAGTAGTATTTGCCCTAAAGATTTAGCAACATTATCTATATGGAGAAACTTTCCAAATATTTACAAATCATAAGAGTTTGATGTATTTGATGAGGCAAAAGAAGTTGAAGATGTGACAAAGGCGTTGGATGGAACTATTGAAAGATTATGATTGTACAATCAAGTATCATCCAAGAAAGGCCAATGTTATAGCAGATGCTTTGAGTCGAAAGTCTAATGGTATGATGGCAAATATGCACATGAGTTCATTATCAGATTTGATTTCTTTGTGAGATCTAAATGCTAGACTGCAGTTTGACATAGATGGAGTACTGATTTCTACTTTGGAGATTCAACCAGTGCTGAAACAGAAAATCAAAGATGCTCAAGTAAGAGATGGAAAGTTGGCAGAAATTATTGAACATGTTCAACAAGGTAAAGATATTCCATTTGACATTCAAGATGACACATTGATATTTGGCCTAGATTCGTAATGTTTTCCATGTCAGTATGTTATGAAAATATCGATCTGATCCATCACATGTGCTAAAAGATTCAGAAGTACAACTTGCAGAGAATCAGAGTTACATAGAGGAATCGATCATGATAGTAGTTTACAAAATCAAACAGTTACGAAAGGAGATTTCGAAAGTAATTTAGAAGAATCATGGTATAGAGGAAACAACTGTGAAACTGAGGATAAGATGAGAAAGTCATATGAAGAGATAGCGAATTTTAAGGACAAAATTCTTATAGAGGGGGAGGATTGTAACATCCCCGACCAAAGTGCAGACGTCATTCTGCATTCATATAATATTAAGAGCATATGCATTGCATATTGACATGATATATAGTGAGTTTTTAAAAAGTAATATTTATTTTCTAATTAAGCTTATTATATTTTAAAAAAATTTTAAATAAAAATTAATTAATAATTATTTCAGGGTAAAGTTTGTAATAAATGAGATTTGAGGGTAGAAATTATAGTTTTTTCAAAATTTTGTCGACTTGTGTCGACTTTGTAGAGATATATATATATATAATATTGCTTGGTTCTTTCTTAAGTAGTAAGCTCTCATAAAAAACGAGAGAAAGAAGAGGGAGAAGAAAGAGATTGAAAGATTTTGTTGGTTTGATCTTGGTTTTGGTACAAGATTTCTTCTATCGGGTTTTAATCCTGAAGTACAAGCGTGGTTTGGTAAGTTTTTAATTAGTTAATGGTTTATTTAGACTTTTTAATTTTTCCGGATCTACATCTACAGTTGATTTTGATTGAGAAATCAGTCGATTTATAGTTTTCAGAGGGTGTTTTCGATATTGGATTTATATTCGGTAAAAGATTTCAGAGTGTTTTTAGGGTTTCGTTTTGTAAGGATATTAGGGAGCCCTTTGATCAAGTATTTCATAAAGGTTTGAACTAGAAAAATGTTCTTCTATATATAGTTTATTGTTGTCAAGTTTTAAAGGATTTGGAATTATGCACAAGAAGTTATAATGCATATTGGCATTTTATTGCATTTAGGGTTAGGATTTCTAAGAGTATAGCCTAAATTTGCATTGGGTTATATATAGGAGCACCAATCATAGATCGTGGTCAGAGTCAAGAGGGAGAAATATAGTATCTGTCTTAAACAGGTGAGTATAGACCGGAGATTCAACCATATGTGTTATATGAATATATATATGCTATATGTTGTATATGATATATGCGTTATATGAGTGAGTATATAGCGGAGATTCAACCCTATGTGCTATATGTGAAATATAGATATATGTGTTATATGGATATATATGTGTTATATGTGGTATATGGATATATGTGCTATATGAGCTATATGGATATATGAGTTATATGGATTAATGTGATCGCTCTGAAATTTCCAGAGTTGTTTGCACAGAAAGTATGATAACAGATGGCATATGATATATGATTACAGAATGCACTTGATTGCATTGTAACACCCCTATTTTACAACATTGGGTATTACCGCCAGTGGCCTCGGACTTTACCTTCCAAAGTCACCCAAGGCTTTTAGAATGATATTGAACTCATAAAGTGCGGAAATTAACCTAATTTAAACAATAAGAAGGATGCTCTCGAAAGAGACTTTGTTCTTTAATTGAAGATGAAATTGACTAAAAGCGGAATTTTATTTATTGATAAGAACTTTCGTTCATTACATTGAGGAAGTCGTTTTACAAATGTAGCAGCGGAAAGTATATCCATTTAGAAAGGGTTTAAAAGACATAATTAAAAATACATTTATATTTTCCCAAGACAACTCATGTGATGATGATTTGCTTGGTTTTAAAAAGGGAAGAGTCGGTGAGAATTGCTTCCTTCCTTCCTTCAACGTCGTCTTGCCTTGACCTTCGATCGTCGCCTAACGCTTCTCGAACCTTCTAGACTTCGTCTTCAAAACTTCGGTGTACAATCCTACAGTCTGGCATTTGTCGCGAAGGGCGAGAAATACCAGGCAAAAATGCGGAAGTAGGGGAATTAGGCTAAGGAGACTAAGCAAGTGAGAACGGAACTTCTCAAGGATATTTCTGTAATTTTATAATATTTGAGAAACATTAACATAATGTGTTTTAAGGTATAGGTCTTTATGTGGGGCTTATCGGGATGGAGAAGAGTGTATCTCGAGAGGAGATAACTCGTTAATCGAGAGAAGAACTACGAGATTGTAGACTTCTTTTTAGAGTAGGAAGTATGTTGGGAACATTATTAATTCATACAAGTTTTGAAAACCTCTCGCGCCCTTACGAACCGAGAGCCAGATCGATCATTTGAGATCGGTCTGGTTTTGGTGTCTTTTAATTGTGCATTGGGCACTTATCTTGTATAGTGATGAAAACTCTCACTTAGGTTGACATATTTTAAGAGCGTGGGGGGCTTATGTACCTGCCCGAACCACTGACAGGAACAAAAGTTCCGGCACTTAGCTAGAGTGCCTAAGTCCCTCCGTGGCGTAGGAGCGGACATGGATCATGATCCACAAGTCGTAATTTATGCATGGTGGCAATACGAATTTAGTGGGTTATATAGAAGTGTTGGGTTAGGCCCGCACCCCTTACTAAAAATAATAGATTTATTATTAAATATCATTTTTTAAATAAAAAAATATTTTCATAATTGTAAAAAAAATCAATTTCTTGACCTGTTAGGTCGACCCCACCCGCCCGACAACCCGCAATGACCCGACCCAATTTGACCGGTGACCTGTTACGACCCGAACCAGACTCAACCCGAACCCAAAATAACCGAACCCGAACCCGACTTGACCGACCCGTTTGACACCTCTAGTTGTATCACATACATGTTCCATCTCAATCTTTCCTGTGACACTACCAGCATCTGAAAATACGTGGCTCCCACATGAATCTGCCACTTGTGGGAAAAACACATAGAAAAACATTGATTTCCATATCACCCTTCAAGCCTCACTGTAGGAAAAGGCTACGCTTACACTAGGTGTAAACAAAAATCTTTGTAACATCCCAGACCAAAGTGCATACGTCATTCTACATTCATATAATATTAATAGCATATGCATTGCGTATTGGCATGATATATAGTGAGTTTTTAAAAAGTAATATTCATTTTCTAATTAAGCTTATTATATTTTAAAAAGTTTTTAAATAAAAATTAATTAATAATTATTTCAGGGTAAAGTTTGTAATAAATGAGATTTGAGGGTGGAAATTATAGTTTTTTAAAAATTTAGCCGACTTCTGTCGACTTTGTAGAGATAGATATATATAATATTGCTTGGTTATTTCTTAAGTAGTAAGCTCTCAAAAAAACAAGAGAAAGAAGAGGGAGAAGAAAGAGATTGAAAGATTTTGTTGGTTTGATCTTGGTTTTGGTACAAGATTTCTTCTATCGGGTTTTAATCCTAAAGTACAAGCGTGGTTTGGTAAGTTTTTATTTAGTTAATGTTTTATTTAGACTTTTTAATTTTTCCGGATCTACATCTACAGTTGATTTTGATTGAGAAATCAGTCGATTTATAGTTTTCAGGGTGTTTCGATATTGGATTTATATTCGGTAAAAGATTTCAGAGTGTTTTTAGGCTTTCGTTTTGTAAGGATATTAGGGAGCCCTTTGATCAAGTTTTTCATAAAGGTTTGAAGTAGAAAAATGTTCTTCTATATATATAGTTTATTGTTGTCAAGTTTTAAAGGATTTGGAATTATGCACAAGAAGTTATAATGCATACTGGCATTTTATTGCATTTAGGGTTAGGATTTCTAAGAGTAAATAGCCAAATTTGCATTGGGTTATATATAGGAGCACCAATCATAGATCGTGGTCAGAGTCAAGGGGGAGAAATATAATATCTGTCTTAAAGAGGTGAGTATAGACCGGAGATTCAACCCTATGTGTTATTTGTGTTATGCGAATATATATATTCTATATGTGGTATATTATATATGCGTTATATGAGTGAGTATATACCGAAGATTCAACCCTATGTGCTATATGTGAAATATGGATATATGTGCTATATGGAGATATGTGTTATATGTGCTATATGAGCTATATGGATGTATGAGTTATATGGATTTATGTGATAGCTTTAAATTTCCAGAGTTGTTTGCACAGAAAGTATGTTAACAGATGGCATATGATATATGATTACAGAATGCACTTGATTGCATAGCATATTACAATGATATTAAAGGGACCTGTGACTGTCTTGCCTTGAACTGTAATTCAGGAAATCTTTGGATTTCTTTGTTTAAGCGACCTACGGTTCTTATAGGATCTTAGGATCATACAGGACCTACGGTTCATATAAGATCTTCGGATCATACAGGACCTACGGGTCAATGAGGAGATCTTTGGATTTCTTTCTTAAAGCGACCATAAGAGTCAATATTCAGGAGATCTTCGGATTGATTTGCTAAAGGGACCATAAGAGTCCATATATAGTAAACCCGGGGCAGATTCAGGCTTGAACAGTTCACAGAATAATAAGTTGGATACATCAGCATTTGCATTTGCATAGTAAATTCCTATATGACATATATATAATATGTATGTATATGTACATGGAATAAGTGTTTGACTCTGTTTGAAATAATTGATGATGGTTTATATTCACTGAGTATGCGACTCACGTAAATCGCAAAATAATTTTTCAGGCTCAACTAGAACTTACTGGCGTGTGTCTCTTTTAGAGGTCACTTTCATACAGGTCGGCCTGCTGAAGCTCAATGCAACCTTCTCCTCCTCATTTTGCATCATAGGCATATGGGTTGTATTAGAAGTTAGAGTAATAGATGTTTTAGTATGAGAAGTAATGTGATAGAAGTGTATGTGTGCAACCTTTTATGGTTGTTAATGTCTGCTATGTGCTTAAGTGGACAATTGTTATATGTGAATTATCTATTTATATAAGAGATAAGTTTTACTAAGCATACGTCATAGGGTATAAGGGTGTCACAATCTTACACTGAGGGAATCTTGTACCAGATCCTTACACGTAATGCATCATGTGCTGCATCTTTATATAGTAAAAAAAACGATAGAAAAGTGTTTGAGCGGGCATTCTTTTGATTTAGGCGAGGAGAGTGGGAAAGCAAAAAGGTGTGAACAGTAAAAAGGGGTAAAAGTACAGAAATAATTACAAAGAAAATTTAGGATTAAAATGTAATCTCCATCTCCGTCGAACACAATCGCTCTCATGTTTCTCCGACCATTCTTCTCGAATTCCGATGAGGTGCGTTAGGGTTTAAGATCGCTCTCATCTTTCTCCGGCCAGTCTTCTCGAATTCCAACGAGGTGCATTAGGGTTTAAAGTATAAGCTGTTGCCAGTCGATTCTCCAACCAGTCTTCTTCTCCTTCTCCGGCGAATATGATCATTCTCCTCTTTGTCCGGCCAATCTTCTCGAAATCCGGCGAGGTGCGTTATGGTTTACTATGATCGGAGATAAAGAGAGTAAATTGAGAAATAATTTATTTACTTTTTCGTAATTATATCCTGATTTATATGTGGCATTCTTAGGTGTGGAAAATCAGTTTTGCAAAAGCATATTTGTGCAAATAGTTGTGTTGATGATCTTGAAGTGTGCAATCGATTACTTTAATAATTGGAAGTTGAAAATTGTGTTCAATGGAGTACTCTGATAATTGGGAGTTGAAAAATGTGTGCAATCGATACTATGATAGTGTGCATTTGGTTATTATTAGAATTGTAACATGAAATTTTGCTATATAAGCTTATGATATTATCAATGATTATGATAGCGAGTATTCGGTTAATCTGTTGTGATATTGTCTACGAAGTATGATATTGTGCATTTGATTGGAATTTGTGAATTCAGCTATTTGGATAATGATCGTATGGTTTTTGATTGATTTGTTGTTGTGAATTATAATGTATTCATATTCCTTGATCGATTTATTGCTTTGACCTTAATTTCAGATTTTACTTGAATGGCTATCGACCTAAACGAAGTGTATAACGTGGACGAGTGTCTTGACGTAAATGAAGAGCTCTGCCCAGACACACGTGAAATGGTTGATGATAGTGTCGCACCTCCTGGGAAAGCTGAAACTCCTGCGGAGGGGCGCACCTTTGATAGTGGACAAGAACTTGCCGATGTGTGTCATAAGTATGCATTGGAAGCTGGTTTTCAGTGGCGTACGCGCACCAGCGACTTGCTGCCGGAGTTCAAGGAAAAAGGTCATGGAAGAAAAAAGGGACAGAAGGAAACCCAATATCACATGTTCAAGAAACTGAGATTAGAGTGTGTAAGGGAGGGTAATGGAAAGGCGTACAAAATATCTCAAGCAACCGGTTGTAAAGCAGCTGTGGAAGCTAAGATTTCTTTGGGCATGATGAGAATTATGGCATCTAATTTGGAACACAATCATCCAATGGATCCACAGAATAGCCGGCTGATGATTAACGACAAGTACATGACCTCCTACCACAAGCGGAGGATTTTGACCAATGATGTAGCCGGAGTTCCAGTCACGAAGAATTTTAATTTGCTTGTCATTGAAAGCGGAGGGCACGAGAACCTACCATTCACTGAATGAGATATGAGGAATGTGATATCGATGGAGTGTCGTTGTTCGAAATTGAAGGGTGATGCCGCGTATGTGGAGGCCTACTTTAAAAAGATGAAAGATGATAACCCAAACTTCTTCAGTTCAATCCAGAGAGATTCGGCCGGTGCAGTACTTAATATGTTTTGGTCGGACGCAAGGTGTCGGGCGGCGGCTAAGGATTTCGGTGATGTGGTGACATTCGATACGACTCACCTGACGAACAAGTACAAGATGCCATTTGTGCCTTTTATTGGAGTTAATCACCACAGCTCGTCTGTGGTGCTTGCTGCTGGGGTAATATCGTATGAAGACATGGATACATTCGTTTGGTTATTCAACTGTTGGCTAGAGTGCATGGGAAGGGCCCCTGATGCGATTTTGACGGATCAGGACAAAGCCCTCAATAAGGCAGTTGAAATCGTCTTCCCTAGAGCTAGGCACATACTTTGCCTCTTTCATATGTTGCAAAATGCACAATGAAACCTAGAGAGACATGCATATTATAAGTAAATACACGAGCGATTGATGGTTATTGTCCATGATTCACTCAGCTTAGAGGAGTTTGAGGATGCGTGGAGGGAAATGCTGCATACTTTTGAGATAGATCACTATTACTGGATACAAGACGCTTACAAGGATCGAAAAAAGTGGGCTCCGGGTATTGGAGGGATTCCTTTTGCGCCGGAATGTCCTCCACACAAAGGAGCGACGGAATGAATTTCTTTTTCAAAGGGTACTTGTCTCTTCAGAGTGGGCTGAAAGATTTTGTGAGTCAATACCACAACGGTCTTGTCAAAATAGTTGAAGAAGAAAAGAAGTTAAATGCCAGTACTATGGAGAGGCCCTACACCTGCGATGGAACTATTTTAGTCAAAGATCTTTTCCACAAGGCGTATACCAACGAAAAATTTAGAGAAGTGAAGAATGAGGTAAACGCAGAAACATACACCTTATAGATTTATATTCATCCGTTGTTATATTTGATTCAGACGGTGTTACAAACTTACAATTTTGAATTACAGGTCCAGGGCCTCTTGCACACAAATGCAAGGTTGTCTAGCGCTGATGGAGATAAGATAAAATATGATGTGGATGAGAAAATAGTCAAACCTGTGTGGCGCACAAAGTGGAAGTCCTTCAAGACAAACGTCGATAAAGTTGGTATGGTCTTCACTTGCTCTTGTAATCTATTTGAATTCAAAGGCATTTTATGCAAGCACATTATTAAAGTGATGGAGATCGAAGAGATACCTTGTATCCCCGAGAGGTATGTGTTGGATCGCTAGAGGAAGAATATTGTAAGAGAATATGAGCGCATCAAAGTTAATTACTACGATCCCAGCGATGCGCCATGAGTGAAGAGGTTCGGCGAGTTCACTATCAGGAACGAATACTTGGTCAATTTGGCACTCCACAACGATGCTACGCACGGAACATTTGTGCGAGGACTGGACAAGTTAAAAAAACGTTGGAGTCCATGGTAGGCATTGTTAGCACCGATGATTCTACCAGGAACTTTGGGAGGAACAGGTTGCAAAGTAGGGAAAACAATGAAAGGCACGTGAAAAGAGCAAAACTGGATGACACCGCCGACGATTGTCTGAAGGATCCTCCAGATCATAGGGGTTGATACAAATCAAGGGAGGATCCAAGTCAATGATTCGTCGAAGATGAATATAGGCCAAACACCAAGACCCTTACTAAGGTCCCGAGCATTCAAGTTCAAGAAGGTTTTCATGGATTCCATATTATCCTTTAATTATGTTCAGCAATGGCGTCCTCGACCACCAAGGAAGAGGATGAAGTCACAAAAGTTCGGAAGTTAAGAAGACCGTCAAATTAAAAACAATGCTCAGTAAACTGGTCATAACTTGGGCTAAAAACTTCATCTCAAGTCCGTTAAGTACTCGTTGGAAAGATAATTAAAAGTTCTACAACTTTGTAGTTTACATCAAATCCAGAGTCTAATAGAAAAGAGCCGAAAAATGGGTTTTACTGAGAGCTATTCAAGTCTTACGGGAATCTTATCTTCAGTTTAAATTTCTATCTTTATTTATTTTATTTATGGACGTTTTTATGCTAGAGTAATTAGAGATTTCGACCATAGGCATATGTTAGTTGGTTGATAATCTCTCTCCTATGTTTTTATTATCTTTTAGATATTTTGAGTTTGTTAGGATATTTTCTTAAATAAATAAATCAGCCATGATTTATTTCATTTAAGGGAATCTAGTTTGTTATAGGTCTACATATTTTATTATATCTTTGAAAGCAAGACATGAGTTACTTGCTCTCCACGGAATAGCATTTTATTCTACTATAAATACTCTTGTTTTTCCTTAATAAAAATCAGCTTGAGAGAGATTAAACCCAAATTGGTTTAATCTATCTCTCGGGCCCTTAAAAATCCAGATTTCTTGTGTGATTAATTGCATTGATCGATCCACCTTGTTTTCATTCCAAATTTCATATTTGAGTTTATAGAATCATCAATTTGATTATTCTGGTTGAATTGTTAAAGATCTCAACTAGTTTGTCAATTGAAATAGCGTTCGAGCCTTTCAATTGAACTATCATCTTGAGAAGTTCTATTCATTCAAATCTCATTTCTCTTACTCTTCAATTTCTGATTGGTTCTTTGTTCCTTGTGTGTCAAGTACAACGATGCCTATTCAACCGAAACTCATTCACGGTGACTACAATGACCCTCTACCGGCTTCTCTCAATGCTCGCTTTGATCGCATAGAGGCGCTACTCGCAATACTAAGGAAGACTTTTCCATCGGTCCAAAAAGAAGTCCACAAAGTTGATCAAGATGAAGACATCACTATTGCAAAGCTTCCTGACATAGTGATTGCTCCCGATTGGTGTGGTGAACCAATAATCTTAGAAGAAGTCTATCAAGAGCACCCTACTCTTGATGAAGAGCCATTGGTCATTGACACCGCATCAAATTCAGTCATGCAAGTTGTTGCAATGCCTAGCTCGGATATTTCCACGGGTCCGTCTCTTTCTGATTTCAAATTATTAATTACTGAATCTTCCGTTGCATCTACATACAACGTTGAATCAAGGACGATTCGAGGCCAAGTGGGGGAGAATGATACAAATCAAGGGAGGATCCAAGTCAATGATTCATCGAAGATGAATATAGGTCAAACACCAAGACCTTTACTAAGGTCCCGAGCATTCAAGTTCAAGAAGGTTTTCATGGATTCCATATTATCCTTTAATTATGTTCATCAATGGCATCCTCGACCACCAAGGAAGAGGATGAAGTCACAAAAGTTCGGAAGTTAAGAAGCCCGTTAAATTAAAAACAGTGCTCAGTAAACTGGTCATAACTTGGGCTAAAAAATTCATCTCAAGTCCGTTAAGTACTCGTTGGAAAGATAAATAAAGTTCTATATATTTGTAGTTTACATCAAATCCAGAATCCAACAGCAAAGAACCGAAAAATGGGTTTTACTGAGAGCTATTCAAGTCTTACGGGAATCTTATCTTCAGTTTAAATTTCTATCTTTATTTATTTTATTTATGGACGTTTTTATGCTAGAATAATTAGAGATTTCGACCATAGGCATATGTTAGTTGGTTGATAATCTCTCTCCTATGTTTTTATTATCTTTTAGATATTTTGAGTTTGTTAGGATATTTTCTTAAATAAATAAATTAGCCATGATTTATTTCATTTAAGGGAATCTAGTTTGTTATAGGTCTACATATTTTATTATATCTTTGGAAGCAAGACATGGGTTACTTGCTCTCCAAGGAATAGCTTTGTATTCTACTATAAATACTCTTGTTTTTCATTAATAAAAATCAGCTTGAGAGAGATTAAACCAAATTGGTTTAATCTATCTCTTGGGCCAAAAAAATAAACACAACTGTGATTGCAATTCAGCATTGAGAGTTCGATCTTCAACAACACCATTCGATCATCATCATTCTCGATCTCTTCTCTCTCTTGTTCGAATCTTGTTTTTAGTTTGTTCAATAGATAGTGCTAGTTGTGATCATTAAAGATCAAACTAGTTAATCATTCGGATTTAGCGATCGAGCCAATCCGTTTGAACTATCAAGTTGAACTATTCTATCAATCTTATCGATTCTAATTCCATCAATTCAAATCAGTTTCATGTTACTTGTGTCACAAGGAATTCTAAAGTTGAGAGCTTTTGTAGGATTGAAGTTGTCTACTGGAAAGATCGGGACTTTGTGGGTTCACTACGAGATTTCTAAGGAGGATTCCGAGGCAATCACGTATCAGGGGTAAAGGCCGAGCGTCAATAGGAAGGGCCCGTCATCCATGGGGGAAAATTAGTCCCAATAAGGTTTCATCCGGGAGAACGAAACAGAAGAAAGGGAAGCGTAATACTACTCCCAAGAAGAAGGTGAAGAAGGTAGCATCTCTTGTGCACACAATGGTTTTTATTATTTATCGACATTCCTATAATACTATATATAGGAGTTGCATTAAACTTTTGGGTGCCAATATATTAAATTTTTCCCAGGCGACAACCGAAGAAACTGCCTCCCTCGAGCATGATACAAGTAGCCTTCCAACTGCGTTAAGTGATCAGCATGTGCCGCATAGCCTTCCAAACACTGTAAGTGTTCATGATCAACACGTCATCTCATTTCATTTAACTAATTATGCAAGCTAGGTTACTATTAAAGGCCAACAGCCCTTGTAGGGTCCTTCTGATGTACCGTACATATGTATCTCACACAACATCATGGCCTAGCATTTGGTGAAGGTCCATCACAAAGTGGCTACATACCTCATCAACCCGGTCCTGTGACTCCCTGCGATGCCAGGACTGTCGTACATGAATCACATGTGAGCCTTTGACAACCGCATAAACGGGATTCTTTCAAAAAAAATAAACGGGATTATTTGATTGTAAAATTTATAGACGTTTCGTATTTATTGTGGTTGCCTCACAACTTAGCTCTAGTGGGTGGTATCCCCATCCACCTGGGGAGACGTACAAGGTTAGCACATTTGCTGTTGTTGCCAGGGGCAAACCCATTGTCGCGGGTGGAGGTGCTGCTATTACGGGCAGGTATGGCGCAGTATCGAAGTGCTATTCTACAATATGGAACGAGGCCACCGTCGTGCATATCCGGAAGTTATTGTGTCATTGTGGGCGATTTACTACGGGATATGTATGGCAAGGTCGATGGGGTTGGGAAAATTAGTGGTAGAAACTAATTCCCGTGCAGCATCTCAAGTCTTGAATGGTAAGTCCCAATGGAAGGAGAATGCACCCGAGGTGCTCCATAAATGTCAGGAGAGTATGCGTGATCCTATTGTGGAGGTGACAATTCAACATGTCGAAGATCAGTTGGCGGCCGCTCTTGCCAATCATGCACTACAAGAAGGCAAGGATTACGAGGAGTACGATGACGTCCCCCGATCGGTTATTCACGCTCTGAGTGCAGCTCCCAAACCCTTGTAAGCTGTCTCTATTGGTAGCTGTTGTGATTATGCATCCATGGTTATGAAGGTGAACAAGTTGTATCGAATAGCAAGAACTTAAGTTTTCGTGTGCAGATGTGCATTTTGTGACTGTTTGCTCGTGATGTAAAACCAAAACGACATGCATTTTGACAGTAACCAAGGCCTGAGCAATCTAACATACAAATCGAATGCACACTAAAAAAACCTATAAAATGTACATGAACTAGCAGAACCCTAATAAAACAAAACAAAACAGTGTAACCTTGTCCTCTTAGTTCGAGAGATAGAGAAGGAAGAAACTTAAATATTAGTAAAATATTAAAAAATATCTTCTAGCCAATTAAAACAAGGGAGTATAAAAGGGAGTATGATTAGGGAGTAGAAAAATCGGACGGGGCGGGTAGACCTTGCATGATTTAAGTAGAATATTTTAATCGATTTTGTCTTTATGAGATTTTGGGCAAAATCCCAATACTTGAAAAGGTTTTACTGTACCCTTTTTGGTAAAAAAGGTAAATATATGTTACTCGTCCCTTTTAGTCTTTTACCCTTTCTGGCTTTATCGACACACCACCGGCAGGAGTCGTACTCCACTCGCCAACGGTCCCAGTACACTGTGCATCCAGTTTCGGCCTCTCGATCGTCGAAAGCGTCGGGATTCGCGACGGCATAGTGGTTAGGCTCCTCAAATTTGCTTGATTTTTCATCTAGTGAGGGTTTAAATTTTTTACTTTTGAAATCCGGCATCATATTATATGATTTTACTCGCTGAATTGGATTGAGATTATGATTAGTTGTTTATTCATCGAGTTCAATCTGTATTTAATTTGTGTTTCTAGGGTTTAGGGTTTGGGTAACTGGATTTATGTTGTGTTTCTAGGGTTTAGGGTTATCTGGATGGATTTTGGGTTTCTAGCTAGGGTTGATGGTTTTTGGATAGACATTTGTGTAATGGAATTGAGATGAAATCGTGCATTGGTTATGTTGATTAGTGTGTTACAAAGTTCTGTTTCTCCGGTTAATGTGAATACAATCGATTCCAGATTTTGTAAATTTGGCTTTGCAAAAGTACTCTAATTGTGATGCATAGGAAGATGGCAAAATTAGGAAGTCGGTTGTCAATTTTTGAATGCATCTTGAGTGTTCAATGCGTGCATATTGAGACTGCAATCTGGAATGTGCAAGTCATTCATCTTGAGTGTACGTGCCTTGCATGCGTCTTGAGTTTGTATTTCTCGAATCTGTATTGCATTGTTTTTAGGCAACTGATATAGTGGGACCTACAACTTAATAGATGGTGTTTATGACAGGAAGATGGAAAAGGATAATCGTAGTCGGAATATACAGTTCGTGAGAGTTATTTTAGTCTTAGAGTCATTATTCCAAATGGTAAGAATTTATTTGAACAACAATAGAATGCATATATTCACCATATTCGTATTTTTGTTTCATTGATCACTGCTGAACATGTTGGACACATCCCTTGCCCCTTGCGTTGGTGATGAAACACAAGCGGTCAATACCAGACTATGGATACGTTTGTGTCAAACCAAGAAATGACCATTTAAGCTCTCCAAGGGTGAGGGAATCATAATAACCACTGGATGGGCAAAATTTGCAAGAATGTATTCCCTTGAGTGAGGGTACATTCTACGCTTCAGGTTCGACTTCAAAGACAGGTTCTACGTCTGCATATTTGGCAAAGGAGGCATGGAATTGAATTATGCTGAATGGCTTAAAAGTAAAAAATTTAAGAGCTTGCAAAGCAAGGGGATGTTCAATAGACTACCAACGATCAAGGAAGAGGATGAAGAGATAATATCTCCCGATGAGGGGTCCTTGGGTAAGTACATCACCACTGACTTTTAGATTCAGCTTTTTCTATTATTTGCAAAAGCTTTGAAGATTATATGGCAC
Source organism: Fallopia convolvulus (assembly GCA_964016875.1). Classification (NCBI taxonomy): domain Eukaryota; kingdom Viridiplantae; phylum Streptophyta; class Magnoliopsida; order Caryophyllales; family Polygonaceae; genus Fallopia; species Fallopia convolvulus. Next base: position 26,087,330 of record OZ024723.1, on the reverse strand, counting down.
AAACCAACTTATACACCATCTTACCATATAATGATACACATAATTAAATGAAAGGATACCACTTCTTATATGACAGGATACAATTTGTTGGACGACAATATAATATGTTTTTATGACAATATATCATTCTGGGTATGACAGTATATGGTTTATTGAATATTAGGAGATTGATGCATATTATATTGTACAAAGCCAACTAATACACCATCTTACCTTGTAATTATAGGTCCAACTGTTTATAAAGGACGGGTGAAGTATGCATACTGACGGTGGAGGAGCGGCATTTACATGCTGACAACGGACCGGTAATTACGTTGATATATACACTGCACTGAACACATCATATGTATTATGTACACATGCACCTAAAGCCTTTATTGACAATTTGACAGATAATTCCCACGACCTTCAGTCGAGCCAATTTCGATCAAAAGAAACACTAGCAGCTAAGAGATATGATGCTTCTTGTCAGAAACAATACGTACTTGTTGAAGTACATGTTTGTAAAAGGGAGGGGTTGTCGTGTTCAACTGAAGACCAGATGGCGTGAGTTTGTGCAGGCCCACAAATTGGTGAAAGGAGATGGATGCATGCTCACACCCATCGATCGAGAACTTCAGAAGTATGTGGTGGACATTATTAGGGGTTGACCTCATGGATGGATGTAAATGTGTTTTTTTGGTAAATATTCGGCGAATTGAGAATGAAATGGTTTGTGGGTGATTGAACTCCTGTTAACTTAACATGGAAATTAACTCTATTGGGTTTGTGAACTTTGTGGGAAGATGTATCCATGGATAGCTATGATGTTTTAAGTTACTATGTAAAGGGACGTATGGCATTTAATCGCATTTGGTGAACCTATATTGTATGCTAATGATGAACAAAATTAGGAAGTGGGTTGTCAACATTTTAATACTCGTCAAGTGGTCGACGTCGGTCAACGAGATATTGACTTAGCCATGGTAGAGAAATGCACACATCAGGATACCACAATGGGCTATAGTTATACTATAGCTAAAATTAAACGAGCAAGATGAACATATATACTGAACATGGCCGTACCACAAGCGTATATGGTCTACAAATGTACTAATTGATCTACAAAGTTCAAGACAATGCAGACATGACATAAATGTACAAAAGGATCAATTATTTATATTTAATGAATGTTATTAGTTGAACTGAGTAATTAAGTAGTTCTACGTATTTAGTACGTGACGAGATCAATTAACTACATGAAGTGATTAATTAAATGAATACACCAACTTTTTTTTGAAAAGAATATTGTGTTATTATTATATGTGTTCGTATCCCATAAAGGGCTTAAAACGAGTTACAAAAAAGAGTTACAACATTCTCATGTCTATTGACATGTTTGAAATCATGTTAATAGTGCCATATGACTCTTCCGATCAGATGCTCATGCATACATATTGAAAATATCAGTTTTTGTTGAACATTCGTGCAAGTTTACCTTTGCAAAAAGTAAGTCATCAACAACGAAACGGAGTTGTGGTATCGGAAAGGTCGTACCAAATACCCGAAAACCATTAAGTGCATTGAAGAAGATAGTAATAGCAAAATTATAGTGATACTCCAAACCGTCTAACATTATTTTTAGGTACAACAACCAAACCGTCTTTAAGGAACGGTTATTTTCATCCAAAAAGTCCCCCCACACGGTTTAGTTAGTGTAATCCGATCCCAACACCCGCGTGTAACAGTAACTCCCTCGTTCCCAACATGTTCTATAAATAATAGGGACTTGGTGTTGCTCTCCTTACTAATATCATATTCTCTTAAAGCAAAAAAAAAATCCTCAACAGATCTCCATATATAATCTTGTTTCGCTTGGCAATCATGTCCAAAGGTACGTCAAAACATGTCCCCAAACTTACCTCCCGAATGAGATTCTAGACGAGATATTACTGATGGGGTATTTTCAATGGTCGTTAATACCTATCAAAGAAATCTTAACTTTACCAACTCAGTAGAGCGGCAAGTAAGAGTCGATCCCACAAGGACTCGTGTATTCGTGCTATTACTTGAGTGCCAAGTAGCTAAAAAGGGGGTTCATAGAATGATTATCTAAACTATTGTGCAAAGTTGAAAAGTAAATATGAATGCAAATATGAGTTTTAATATATGAAGAACAAACGTGTTCAACTAGTTAAATCCATCATGACATTGCTTTGTTGATCATCGATTCTCTTGATTTTCTTCTCATTTGAATAATATTGTGGATTATGACCCTACTAAGGATTAAAACCCGAACATCAGATTTAGTTGATAGAACTACCAGTCTAAAAACCCTAATTATCTAATAACCTAGAAGACCTTCTAGATTCAATTAAACAACAACATAACGATTCAAGTTATCAATAGAAACAAACACTTAGAGCAACCAGACATCTAAGTGACTTGTGAATTTATTCCCTTCAAAAACCAAATAGTCCAACCGGTACTAAATTGATTAAAGTACACTCTTGATCAAATTAACTCCGACCGGTAATTAATCAGATTCAGTTATAACTAGAAATTCAATTAGGTGATCAATCTAACAAAATCCTAGTTTAGATTCAATTAAGCATAGGGAATAAACTCTATTCAAATTTGTTGAGAATCAATCAAAGCTCACAATTACTCATGCAAATCAAGACTTCAATAACTAGCTAAACACAAAGGAATTTAGCAATGCATAATTAAAATTAAGAAAAACTTACAAATGTTTAAAGTCTGCCTCTAGAGAGAAAAACCCTAGCCTCCAAAAGTTATGATCCAAGTTATGAGAAAATAAACTAACATAAGGTATATATATGTCTCTCAAAATAACCCTCAAACACTATATCTTTAATGACACTACTCGAAAGATATAATTCGAAGCCCAAAAACCAAAATCAAAGCCCAATCCTTCGGCCCATGACCGTCTGCGTAAAACACCCGATTGCACGGTTTGCCACAATACGCGACCGCGCTTTCTGCCTTCTCGCGCTTCTGGTCTTCAGTTTGGATTACGCGGGCTGCATTGCTCGGCTCGATCCCGAGCTTTCACCTTGTTCTTGGCTCTTCATTTTCACTTCTCCAATCTTCATTCTAGCATCTCCTAGCTTCTTCAAGTCATCCACCACCGCCATGGTCAATCCAAACCTCGCCCCGTTGTTGCTCCTGAACCTAAAAACTTGCAAAACCGAGCAAATAAGCGCAAACTACGCGACAACAAAAAAATATAAAAACTACATAAAAACCAACCTAAAACTAGCTAAAACATATATAAATCATGCATCTAAACTACTCCTATATGCAAGTTATCAATTACTCGACATGTCGGTTGAGGATCTTGTACGATCTCAAATTGTATGCACTGAGTGGATGACCATAATCAAGAGTATTCGGTTTGTCCAACTTCATCTAAGAAGGTCACAAGCAACTTCTCATCGACGCATGCTTATGACGGTACAAGGTCCGGTCCAGGATTGTGTGACTCGACAAGAAACGGCAATGAACCCAACTTCCAGTTCACTCCTTGCGCTTGGTGATCCAGATGTTATGGAATCGTCGTTCATAATCTCTTATATGGATGGCGTGTTTCTCTTGAGACAGGGTACTTTCAGGGAGGAATTCGCACCATTACATCTCTAGAATCCCGCCCTCAAAAAATTCCGCACATTGCCAGATGTACACGGGTGTAACAACGACCCATTTGTACGGGCAGAAGTTGCCGACCTTGGGATCGGATACGAGCGGAGAACGACGATTACAAGATCGTTAAATTCATTTTCTGCGAGTATACGCTGCATTATGTGGCTGAATTTAGCGTGAAGACCTTTGCATGGACGGTGCAGCCAGTCTCCCGACATGATATCAATTGGAATCAGGGTTTGTGGTATCTCAATCCATGCTTCTTCAAGGGGGAGTTATACTTCCTGTCCTATAATTACTTTGAAGGTGTAACAACATGGAAGTTGGTTTCGTTCGAGGTGTCAACGGGAATGATCAACACAACGGATCTGCCACAAGAGTTGTACACGTCAATGGGTTGCATGCGCAAAGTTATAGTCATTGACGATGGCTCCACGTTAGCTATCTTAGATTTCATGACTTCCATGTGGGTTTTTGAGGAGTCAAATGTGGGATTGATCAAGAAATACACTTTTGACCTCCCAGGTGCATGGGCTATACACGTCAAGCAAAATGATCACGTAGTACTACACCCATTTGATCACCGTGACAGTGGGGATCTATGCAGGCTCGTTTATAACCTTGATTCCAAAACGCATAAATCATTTAGGTGGCTAGACGTGGATTACATTCATTACATATGTGAATACGAGTTTGTTGTTCCTTTAGGAAAGTGTTGATGGTCACAAAATTAATACAAAGTTTCGCTACTATAAATTTTATTTTTTAAAATTTCATGCTAGGGTTTGAATTCATCTCAATATTTAAATTTCTTCAGATGATGCACTTTTCATGCCTTCTTGTTTTGATTTTTGCCTTATTGGCAAATCAATTTCCAATGTATCGGCAACACACCTATTTCAATTTGCTGATGGAATCCATAAACCGTCTGCCCTAGATCTTTTTCTTTCCCTTTTTTGGCAATTGGTTCACATAGGGTTTCTACGCTTAGAGCAATCGACATTCACATCGGTGGTTTTCTTGCCATTGATGACTCTGGCCTAATCATTATGGATTATGTTTTATGTATATGGGTGATTACTGTTGTTTCTAAGGCTATGTTGAGAGGCACTCACATCTCTATTGCAATCCGAAAGGTCCGTCAATCTCGTATTCAAATTGCACTGCAGTTTAATGTTGTTGTTAAAGATGGGTGTTCATGTGATTCCATTGGTGTTTCTACTCCGATAACTATGTCTCCCTCATTGATTGCAATCTTGGTTGTTGATGTTAACTTACTTTTGGCTAAAGCAAACTTGCATGAATGCTCCACGCTAACTGAACTTCTCAGTAATTATGAACGAGCATCTGATTGGAAACATCATATGGAAACTTCACATGTTTGTTTAAACCCTAACGTATTAGCTTATCGACATTCTCTTACTTTTGGTATAACTGTGTATAATGGATATACTGTCTGTAGTTCTTTATTATGTATCTACTTTGTTTTATAGTTTGTTTATGGTCTGAGTTGAGATATGAAGAACTATTTGATACTATATAATAATAATACAATATTCTTTCTCAAAAAAAGTAATATTATAATATGCGAAAGGAAAAGGTAGGCCATATGAACTTGAAGAAACGTCTTCCTTAAGAGATGGGTGAGAATCACTTGAATGCACCTGAGATACTCTGATGATCATTTTAAATCACTGAGAGAAAGGGTAGGGGCGTTTAGGGAGGAAATTGAGATGCAAAGTCAAGAACAACTAGTGAATATGAAGAGTCTGATGGAGATGGGTCTAAATTATATCTGAACAAGATCGTCCGAGGATTTAGCTATTAATAAAAGTAGTTTCAAACGAGATCATCCAATACAAGAAGAGTACACGACATTAAACAACTAACTACAAGATCATAGTTTCAACAACATTATTATTACTAAAACTAACACCACAGTAACTAACACTTTCAACACTGAATATTCTTGTCGCACATTCGTAAGCGCTTGAACCAAATCTTCAGGATTGTGTGTATATGCATGTTCAGCAAATCCCTCATTCAAAGGCACTGATTCTTCATTAGCATTCACCCATTTGAAATATCCACATCTTTGTCCCTGCTACAATTTAAAGGGAATTAAGAAAATATCAATACATAAAGAATGACAATGTAAGTAAGTTGTCAAGGTTTTATGGCTTTGAAAATTGGTACCAACAATCCAGCATGCATCTGAATATGTTTTGTCCTTTATTGTGCTAAGATAAATGAATTTGAAAAAGTGTATTTTCACTCCAAAACCTTTTACTGTAGGTAGATTATTTAACTTAGAAACCATGGCCTGTTTAAATAATATGTGGATTGGTTCAGCTGAAGTTGCCACTGAAACTTCATTAAAATCAGTAAAATCATGTATATCAACAATAGAACCGCAGACCAAAAATTCAACCTTGAAGGAGAAGTCTTCAAAAACTGATACCCAATCTAGATTCCACCTATCAGAAGACTTCAATACGATCATTCTCCGACTTAAACCTTTAAAAGTCTTCCAAAGCTCGTATTCGACGATATCACCATACGATCGTACTACGTAAACTATGAAATGCACACTATATATGAAATGCACGGTTAAATATGAAATGCCCGCCTTGTTGTTTCCGGAAAGTTAATGAGTCCATGATTCCCTCCACAGAGAGGAAACCCCGTATGGGCTGTGGAAATGGTTTTGCACGTTACGGGTCCACGTCCATTAGCTTCCATAATAACTATAGTAGTAGAGGGGCGGGCACAATATGCTAATTAATGATCATATATATGTTTCCCCTCTCTAAAATGAATCCAATATTGCTTGTGTTTCTTCACACTTCTATTTCTGCCCCTTTATCTATGTAGACCAATTATCTTTCGTAATTATGGATCGCAACAAGTTGATTTATGATATTAGTCCAAACTCTCAAGGAAAACCAGAAACTATATGTGTAAGTTATTAATTATTCACGTAGAAGCTGACATCTTTTTGTACGAGTGAACAAAAAAGATTGCAATCTGATGCTGAACTTCTCCTAATTACCCAAATAATGAAAACCATGCGTTCTTTCAAAATTACAGCCACAATTCCCCCCCCCCCCCCCCCCATTTAAACACCAGCAAAGCCGACTCCCTATTATCCCTCAATACCCAACAAGCCGAACCCACAACACTCCAGCTTGGGGCAAGACCAGATTCATGAACAAACGCAACGATACATGCATAAAATTGAAAAAATCGCAACTTAAATATGAAATTAAGTAATTAAAGCCGAAATTTGGAGAAACTTACCTTCCACATTGTACAGCCATAAAATTGCTTCCCACAATTTGGAGGTTTTTTGCAAGTTACCAAACTTGCTGGGATATCATGGTAGCACTTTGCAGAAAACGATTTGGAAATTCCTCTTTGCCGAGAGTTTGAAGAGCTAAACGAAGATCCTGGATGCCTTTCTTCGATTGTCATTTTGTTGGAGTGGTGGACATTAGATATTTTTTCCATTCTACAATCCCCCGGTTGTCTACTGGGTTCAAATATAAGATAGATATATTTTTGGGTGAGAATCCAAGTCGGCAACTTAGTAACCTATTTTCATTAATCCAGTCCAAGGCAACAATTGTGTATTTCGAAAATAAAGAGAAATAACTGAAACTCTAAAGAAAGGCCAATCCAATTATAAACATAAGAACAGAATAAACTCTTAAATCCGACGAGAGGATTATAGATATGTCTGAATGATCAGATTTATTAGGAACAAACAATGTTTAAATGGTCAGATTGAATTGGCCTAAGTCAATCGGGTCCTTTAGCTTCATTTTCAAGATTTAGGGCACTAAAATTTGGGGTTTACATGACAGAATTGGAGGCCTAATTTATTTTCCACTTTAGGGTTGATCAATTTGGGGGTCGAAATACATTTAGGGTTCTTCAAATTGGGGGCAGAAGGCTTAGCCTCCAGCTTTGACTGGCGCTGGAGTGGACGGAGATCGGCGTGGCGGACGGCCGAGCGTAGGTGATGGCCAGAGACGATCGCCTATTGATGGACGGGTGTCGGACGAAGGAAATGTGCATATCTGGTTATTGGAGGTACCTGGACCGGGCCGGACGAGCGCTCGGGAGATGTCCGGGAGCCGGACTGGTTGTTGGCGGAGCGCCGACAAATGGGTGGCTACTGGCCGAACGTTGGGGTCGTCAAATTTGGGCAGTTGTCGGACGAACTCCTCACTTCCTCAGATCTGAAAATATGAGAATGGGAGGGAGGGAGACTTTAAGTCGGATCGTCACTTAAATAAGTTATACCCTAAAGTCCATTAAAAAAATTATATAATATAAATAAATTACTCGGTTAAGTCAAAAAACAAAAGAGGAAAAGCCTTTTGGGGTTCTTTTGGCGAGACATCGGGCTATAAAAAGGGTGTAGGGTTCCCAACAGTTCCCCATCTTCCCACTTTTCATCGAGGAAAAAAAACCTATTTGCAATCTCTCTTGTGTGTAATCACTCACTTCCGTCTCTGTTTTCTTTCCTCTTCACCATGGACGCAGGGTGTGGATGTGATTCTGATGGAGATGGACCAGATCCGCGCTGTGCTGCACGTTGGAGAGCTGATTGCTTCGACATGAATGCAACGTATGAGGCCGAGTTAAAAAAAAGAAGCCGATTTGGAGAGGAAACTGTGTCGGCGACAGCTGCAATAGCGTCGGGCGAAGGCGAAAATCGAGGAGGTTGAGGCTGAAGAATTGAAAAAAAAAATCCTATTCACAAGCTTAGGACGCGTGGAGGGCCTGAAGGATTTGAGCTATCCTCCTCCTTGGATGTTGATTATCCAGTCCCGCCTAGAATGACAAGCCCTCTGTAACTGTAATGGCAGGAATTTTCTGATTATCTGGTACACGTCGTGAACTATGAAGGTTTTTCTTTGGTTTTGCTGATTTCCATATTGGTTGTGACTTGGGAACTATGCAGGTGTTTTGGAGTTGGGACATTAGAGGACATGATTTTGGTTCATGAGGAGTAGAAGCAGGAGGAAGACTACAGACTAGTAGAAGAATGAAGTTTTTCTATTTTGGTGGAAGGTTTAGGAATGATGATGGTTTATTGTAAATATGTTGTTTGATCTTGAAGCACACTGCAGACTAGGAGAAGAATGTTGGTTTTTTTTTTTGGTTGAAGGTTTAGTAATGGTGATGGTTTATGGTTAAAACTTAAAGGTTGTTCAATCTTTTGACAAGTTTCAGTACTTTGTTCTAAGAATTACGGATAAGGTTTATGTTAATGATTTTTGCCTAATGTAGAACCACGATGGTTTCTGTACTTAGTTCTAAGAATTAGCCCATCATGGATGATAGCGATCAAAGGACCATGAAGAAGACGCTTGCAAAGAAGGTGTTTAGGAGGTCAAGGCCAAGAACTTTTCCAAGGTCTCGGGCATTCAAGTACAAGGATAACTTCATGGACTTGATACTATCTCTTCAAAATATCCATCCATGGCGTCCAAGGCCAGCAAGGAAGAGAATCAAGTCACAAAAGTTCGGAAAGTTAAGAAACCCGTCAAATGGAAAACAATGCTCAGTAAACTGGTCATAACTTGGGCTAGCAAATTCATCTAAAGTCGGATAAGTACTCGTTGGAAAGATAATTAAAAGTTCTACAACTTTGTAGTTTACATCAAATCCCGAATCCAACAGAAAAGGACCGAAAAATGGATTTTACTGAGAGTTGTTCAAGTCTTACGGGAATCTTATCTTTAGTTTGAATTTCTATCTTTAATTATTTTATTAAGGACGATTTTTTTATTTATGTTAAGAGGATTTCGACCATAGGCTGATGTTAGTGGTTGATTATTCTCTCTCCTATGTTTTTATTATCTTTTAGATATTTTGAGTTTGTTAGGATATTTTCTTAAATAAATAAATCAGCCATGATTTATTTTATTTAAGGAAATCTAAATAGATATAGTTATAGATATTTTATTATATCTTTGGAAGCAAGACATGAGTTACTTGCTCTCCAAGGATCAGCTTTGTATCTCTATTTATACTTTGCAATTCCATTAATGAAAAAATCAGCTTGAGATGAGATAAACCCTAAGAAAGGTTTATCTCGTCCTTGGGCTCAAAAACTCGTGTCTATGCTTGCAAGTGTTCGAGATCAACATCATCATCAATCCGACTTCTTACTCTAGCATTCAAATCTGAATTGTGGTCTGATCAATTTGATTGTTCTAAGTTGATTGTTAAAGATCAAACTTAGTTAATCAATCGGGTTTAGCGTTCGAGCCAATCCGATTGAACTATTGAGTTGATTTATCTAGAATTCAGATTCGTTCCCTTCATTCAAATCAGTTTCGTGTTTTACTTGTGTCACAAGCAATTCTAAAGTTGAAAGCTTTTGTAGGATTGAAATTATTTGCTGGCAAGATCGGGACTTTGTGGGATTACTACGAGATTTCTAAGGAGGATTCCAAGGCAATCACGTATCAATGGATTCATGGGTGCTCTTTGGACTATCCTAAGGCGTTGTTTGGACTAGCCTAAAGCACAAAACAACTTTGTTCATCATACAATTTGTCCAAATATCCAACAATCCAGACAACTTATTAAATAAATGGCAAGCTAGACATACAATTCATTACACAAAATGGAGTACACTACACTCCATAAAATGACAAGCTAGACATACAATTCATTACGGCGGCTGCGGTGGTTGACGAGATGGTTGAGCAATATCACGTCTCTGGAATTATCCCAGATCTGGGATTCACTTGTGAAAGACGAAACAAAAAATGGCGGTATATTTTCTTTTTAGCCCTTTCCAAAAAAATAGAGGAAAAAACAAGAAATTAAAAAGGATAAGGTGGACCTGACATGTAATTGTACAAGGGTTTGTGCTGTCATTTAATTAAAAATCAAGGGTTTGTGCTGAATAAATTGTAAAAACAAAAAGGCATGTAATTTCTTTTGCGAGGGTGATAGGATTTTCCTTTAACCAAACAGTAACCGTTTTTAACTCTATAGGTAGAGTTAGAAAAATCTCAACCGTTACAAGGTGGTCATGTTAATCTTTCAACGTTTCTGGTTGGATCGTGTCGCTGTGTTCGGCGTCAAGACCTTTGCATGGACGTTGCATGGCACGGACGTGGAACTCCGTTGGAAACCAAGTTTATGGTTTGAAGAGCCCTGTTATTTCAAAGGGGAGCTGAAGTTCTTGTGCCACGACGATTCTAGTGATGTATACACGATCAGCCTGGTTTCCTACACATTGTCGACGGGGATGATCGAGATAAAATCTTTGCCGAAAAAGTTTACAGTCGACCTGTGGGCTTCCTCAAGTTTATGGTTTGAAGAGCCATGCGAACTATGTGAATCCGGGCCGAAAATTAACTAGACCATGCCAACTATGTGAATCCAGGCAATACCTTGGAGGTGTTTTCCTTGGACTCATATGTTACTGGGCTCGTATCTACGGTTGACAAGGTTGTTCTCGATGCTTACAACGATTGGAAGAAAACCGATCGCTTGGCTCCGATGCACTCTCACCCGAAAACTAGTCGCATCTGGGGATCGGGCAACTAATTGTTATGACGTATTGACATCCGATTAAGTTCCATAAGGGTATAATTAATTGAATATTAGTACTGGAGAGTGGAATCCTTACCGTGGGGCCACTTAAACTCATGAAATGCACCCCATATTACATGAAATGCACAGTACACCATCTACACATGTGTACGTTTTTTTGGAACAGACCCTACCTAGGATTGAAGATCCTATAAGTAGGATCGTGAATATTTTCAACTTACCCTGACTTATTAAGATCGATATCGTGGATCATACTTAGGGTAGTAGAATCAGGATTATGATAACCTTGACTAAAACGGAAAATTAGGGTAACAAACAAATTACCCCGTGTTCCAACTTTTACTACAATAGGATCCGATGAAGCACGACCCTAAATTTTGTTTAAAATTAGGGTATTGATTAGCACCAATTTTAATGCATTTAAAACGAGTTGTGGGTCGGGTCGACCCATTGGACGATTTATTGTAGTGTGTTACCATCTGCCACCGTAGGCTAAAACCCCTCCATACCCCATATATATACCCTATGCTTCTCAATTGCTATATCTCTTTCACTTTTCTTTAATTCCATTCATACCCTTTTGTAAACAACTAACAGACAAGTTATTCTATATATACCCCTTATTAATTTTAGTTCCAATTTCAAATTATCCTTTAATTTGATGTTAATAATTTTTTTTAATGATAAAAATTATACCATTATAAAAATTATAACAAGCTTGTTAATTTGAGCTTAATATTGAATATAATTGGATCAATTTTTAATTTAATACATAAGTATTAATTAAGGTTGCATAAAAACAACATATATTATACATTATAAGATATGGTAATTGCCTCTTCAAACCCTTCTTGGAGATCAACTCCGAGCTCAGAAAATGGTGATGGTGGTCATCTTATATAGAGGGTTAGAAAAATAGCCGTTATAAAAACCCGAAAAAAACTCAAAAATCATACAGTATATAATAGTGCATTTTAAACTGATAAAAATACCATTGAACACTAGTCATTATTATGCTAAAAACTAACATTCTACATATTTAAATATACCTTACCATTTTTTACCTTACCATGGGGGAAGAAAAATATAGCCTATAGTGTTATTTTGTATTTTACCGCTATTTGAATTATAACTTTTACAAAATACTGAGTATAATAACTTACGGTGGAGCATATGGTTATTTTGCATGACCGCCAAATAATTTAAACTAAATGAGGCTCTAAATGGGGTTCCATTTACTACTGGAGTGATTGTGCTGCGTGAATTGATTGATTGACTTGGGGTTCCATTATTACGTTTGCAGACTGCTGTTCACCGAGCCTCAAAAACCATTATTACCAGGGTTCCATTATTTACCCCCATGCCATTTAGTCCGATTGTAACCACGTCTCGTAAAGGGCAATAATGGAATTAAGGAAAAAGTTCACAGTTCCGTTAAATTATTTAAGTCATCTTATATTTACTTGTAAATTATTTTTTGGTAAAATAGTTACTTGTAAAATTTAATTGCGAAGAAACATTACAGAATGGGAAAATATTTAATATATACAGTAAAACTATTGGGGCTCCGTTTTATACTCCGAAAAGGAAGACTTTCACGACAAGCCATTATAAAAAATTATTTAGACCCGTTCTGTCTCCTCTACATATTCTAGACTTAAACTCTGAGTAGTCCCTATTCACTCCCCAAAAAGGCAAAAACTTTTTTTTTTTGTCAAGCCACTCCCCAAAAACCTTAGGTTTCGTTCATGGCTTCTTCCTCAAGGCGCCCTAACAACTGCGATTGCGATGAATGTGGAACTCGATTTGACGTGATACAACAAGGTTATCTCAGTCTCGGTTGCGCGTATTGATAAAGCATATAGGTATAGGTCTTAGAGCATGTTTTTATTTCCGTTTTATGCATTTTTAGCTAGGATTTCGTTCTAAGTTTTAGTTTAGGTTTTATTTTCGTTTAGTTCGGAATCTACGCGTCTTTGTGCATAATTGCAGGTCGGAAGGTGGAAGACAGTGGATGAAAGGCTTAGGACGGGACCTCGGGATGCATAGGGAGCGTTGAAGTGAAGACCCGAGGCAAGAATTACAAGACAAGAGCGAAGTGGCAAACCGCGGATTGAAGACTAGACCGCGCTGGAGGAGTAAAGCTTCTGCGGCGGCAGCGCGGGCAAAGCCGGCAGAGCGCGGTCGCGCTCTCAGGGGTACCAAACCGCGCTCCGGCGCGTTGGCGCGGCGTTGACTTGGGCTACGTGAGATCTTGTGGGCCGACTCTAGTATTGCTTTTGGATATTTTTAGACACAATATAAATACTTTCTTTAGGTTTTATTTGAGGATTATGCTATCTATTATTCTTGTGTTTTAAGTTTGATTGAGTTTGGAGATTTGTGGGAGACAAAAACCCTAGTTTTTCAATTGAAGATCAATTTGACTCTTGTAAGTTTTATTTTTCTTCAATGACAATTTCTAGCTAATTTTCTCATGTCCAACTAGTTAGTTGAAGTTGTATGCATGATTGTTTGTGAGATTTGAATTATTTTAGTTTGCCTTGACTAGATTGAATCTCTCCGTGCTTAATCGATTAAATTCACTTAGGATTATAATAGCTTGATCACCTATTTTACTTCTAGGTTGAATTACAACTAGAATAATTAAATAGACGGTGGAATTTGATTATTCATGGATGAATCCTTTGATTAAACTTATAGACGGTTGAATAAGGTTAATCAAAGGCGGAGAATTTAATCACAAGACTTCATGAATAGACGGTGGAATTCATGATTATTGTTTCTATTGAATGCTTTGAGCTTAATTGCATGATCAATCTGACAGAGAAGGTTTTCTAGGTTAATTGGTTAAAAGGTTGTCAAAGACGGTGTATATTAACGACCACCTTAAGCTTGAATTCATAAAATTCACCATAGATTAGTAAAGGGAAATTGAAATAAGAATAATCAAGGATCAAAACTCATGTATGCAATGGATACGAAACTTGTTGGACGCTTTTCTCCATAGTTGATTCTTTAACCGTATTAGTTACTTTGGTTTAATTACTTAGATTTTAGTTTACAATCATAAAATCCCCCTTTTTACTTAGTAATATTACTTAAATACAAATATTCTGAGTCTATGTGGGTTCGACCCTTACTTCCACTTTACTAAGGTTAGGAAGTTAGGAATTTTATTTGACAATGCTTTTATAACGACGTAAAAGTGCTCGTCAAATTTGGCGCCGTTGCCGAGGACTCGGCATATTATTTGTGTTTATTTAGTGTTACTTTTTATTTTTATTTTTGGGTGTGAACCACTTGTATGGTTCATACCCGTGCTACTGATCCATCTCCTGCTGTTTTTTATTCAGAAATAGAAAGGACAATCTCTAGGTTGCGTAGGCAAGCTCGTGCGATTTCTCGTGAATTACAGCTCAACCTGGCGTCTTCCTCATCTGATTCTGAAACTAAGACCATTCCTGAAGTAGTAGAGATGGCTCAACAGACACTAAGACAGTTGACTGCACCTGATTTGGCCCAACAACCATTGGCGGTGAAGCTACCTGCACTCCCTGAAGGTGTCCAATTTGAATTGAAATCAAAGCTGATTCACCTCCTTCCTCAATTCTTTGGGAAGGTGGGTGAAGATCCTAATAAACATCTATCGGATTTTCATGCTGTCTGCACTAGCATGAAACCAAACGGCGTCACTGATGATCAAATCAAGCTGAGAGCTTTCTCTTTCTCTTTGAAAGATGCAACGAGTGACTGGTTCTATTATCTGGCTCCTGGTAGTATCGATACATGGGAGGAACTGAAAAAGGCTTTTCTTGAGAAGTATTCTCGGATGGATCTTGTTATGTACCTTCATGAGGGCTTATTGGATGAAGAACGCCGACATGTTAATGCCGCCTGTGGAGGAAACATCCTGAACAAGACTCCCGATGAAGCTTTTGATCTATTTCATGAACTTTCTGAAGGCTCTCGCCAATTTAGCAAAAGAGCTTCAACAAAGGCAGACCATTCTATCGATGCTACGACTTTACATGAAGAGGTGAATGAGTTGAAGTCAATGTTCAGGCAATTCATGTTGAAAGGACAACAGCAAGTTAAGCCATGCGGTTTCTGCTCCAATGTTACTCACAAAACGGATGCTTGTCCTACTCTTCATACTCAAGAGGAGGAAGTTAATGCACTTAGAGGCTATGGGTCAAGAAGACCAGCATATGATCCTTATTCAACCACGTACAATTCGGGCTGGAAGGATCATTCAATTGTTTTGGGAAAACAATTGAATGCTGAAAGATCACACAAAAGCTTTCAAAACCACAAACCCTTAACATTACACAAAAAAACCCAGTCGGATTGTCGTTTCTATTGTGCATGCAATAACCCAGCAATCAAAAATAGATTCTCAACTTCCAATTTAGTAATGGGTGTTCAAGGATAGAGATGTTGTAGCACATCAACACAATTTTTCTCCGAACACAATCTTCAAAGCAATATTGGTTCTCTGATGGTGTAATGTTATTGTTATTTTGGGTGACTGTTATAATTACAACAAAATCTAAGACCATTCACAACGGTTAGTTTTTATAATAAAAAAACATTAAAGATTTAGCTAACAGTAGAAATACATAGGAGCAAGGGCTGGTGGACTCCTATTACCGTCTCAAAATGCTGCAGCTTTTGAATTTTTTAGGGAAGCTTTTGTGTTAAAACGACGAGTTCCAACCCATGAAAAATCAAAATGGTGCATTTTGGGCACTCCAAGCAGCTGCCAAATTGGCAAAGGATCTCATGTTTATCATATATTCTGATTTTAGGGACAGTTGAATTGAATGCCCTTATGGAAAGTTAATTATTATTCTAATTAACTATCCTTTTGATAGCTCATGGTTATTATCTTAAACATGTACACGCTATTATTTTTACATAAACATGGTTATTTAAAAATTATATATTGTACTGCTTATTTGTTTAGCTTTTGATGTAATAAAACATGAAATGCACCCTATGGTGTTTGAATACATATACATAATTAACGTGTGTGAAATATATACATATCTTAATTAGTTATGATTGGCTTGATTATATATCCTTTAGATAGCTCATGGATATTATCTAAAACATATACATGTTGTTATTTTAACTTAAACATGGTTATTGTCTTATATGTTGCGTATCCGATTGCCTTTTGATGTAATGAAATGCACCCTATAGTGTTTGCATACATATACATAATTTATGTGTGTGAAACATACACATCTCCGATAGGTGGTGGACGACAACAAGTATACCAAACCCTGCTGACCACCTACCGACCGAGATCCGAACCGACATACTACTGCTGCTGTTGCTTGAGGATTTACTGCGCTGCCAGGTAGTATGCTACGAGTGGATGGTCCTGATAAGGAATAGCAAATTTATTCAATGACATATACGTAGATGAAAGGAAAATCTTGAAAGACGTGTGTTGATGACGGTCCAGGGTGCCAACCATGATTGTGTGATCCTAGATGGAACTCATTTCTCCGAAACTTCCGTTTCAATTCGGCGACTAAGAAGTCAGTTCAGTTTTTGACATGTGGTGCATTATCTCTTACATAGACGGGTTGTTCCTTCTTAGACGGGTTCATAACAGCGATGTTGAAATTGCGACCTTACAGCTCTGGAACCCCGCAATTAGAAAGTCGCGAAATGCTAGGTGTTCCGGATTGTCCTCCCGGATTGTCTATCAGGGTAACAAACTTTGATCTAGGCCTGGGGTATGACGCCGAACAGGATGATTACAAGATGGTCAAGTTCCAATTTTATCAAACCAAGTTGCGTCGAGTCGTTGTGTTCAGCGTCAGGACAGTTTCATGGACGGTGCAGGACACGGACGTACAACTCCGCTGGACACCAATCTTGAGTTGTCAAGAGGCCTGCTATTTCAATGGGGCATTGAACTTCATACACTACGACATTACTTGTGACACTGACCCCCGCAAGTGCATTCTAGTTTTCTACACTTTGTCGACGGGGGCGATCGACTCTACCGAATTGCCAACTGATCTTTATGATTCACTTGGTGTCTTTGGCAAGGTTGTAGTTATCGACAATGGGTCGACTTTGGCGGTCTTTAACTTCGTCTCTTGCTTTTGGGTTATGAGAGAGTCGGACGGGAATGTAGGTTGGGTAAAGCAATACACCTTTGAACTCCCATGGGCAAGTGTCATACACGTCACGCCTAACAATTGCATATTGCTTTACCCATTGGACCGCAACTATTATCGTGATGCGACGCTGGTCGTTTATGACCTTGGTATGCCTGTCGATAGTAGATGTGTGACGAGGCCAAATCTGGCGAGCCAAATTCATGACATATTTGAGTACGTTCCAAGTCTACTGTTGTTGTAGGAAAGTGTTTTGCACCTTGCCACTGGATGTGAGATTCTTGACTGTCGCCCCCTTTTGTGCATCTTTATTATGTGGGCTTCCTTCACGATCTTTGAAGTCCCTCCAAAATGGTTTCTCCTTTTAAGCTGTTTTCAGCTGTACACATCCCCTCCTTTCTCTAAGGATACTATGTTTGATGCTTATCTGGGTGTTGTAAACTCTTATTTTGGTTGAAATATGGGTATTGTGTAGTTCACCGTCGTTCAATGTGTTTGGGTGCAAACTGCAACGCCTTTTAATGCAATACCATTTGTGCACCCTATATTACTCACCTTCTCCATCATCAAGTTAAAATAACAGCCATTATCAAGTTAAAATAACAGTATAACACTAGGTGAAAGGACCCAATAAACCCATCTAGATTAAATAGGAATGACCAAATTAATATTATATTATTATTTGTACAGATTGATTTAGTATTTAGTATAATATATAGAGCACATAAATGCTAATTTGCCATCGTCAGCAATAAACCCATATAGATTAGGAAATGGGGTTAGGAATGATCATGTTTGTAGTTTAACTACTCTAAAGCCAGATTTTGATTTAGCCCAATGTTTGTTTAAAATTTTAACTAGGGGATGAGAATGAGTGATTCCCACCCATACCAACAAAATACACTAGAATTCAAACCCATCCCAAAAAATTATTGTCTGGGTGATCCCTAATCCAACCCGAAACCTTATTCCGACCCAATTCCTACTATAGGAACTTAGGAATGACCAAATTAATATTATACTCCCACTGTTTAGTCAAAACATGATGTCTTAAGAGGCTACATAAAATTTGACTCAAATTAAATACTCTTTTTATCAATTTGTTTCTATAGTACTTTTTATCAAATAGGCAGCGGAGCATTTGTTACTCTTTTTAGGGTTTGGTGGAAAGTTCATGAAAGCGACACTTTCTCTACAGAAATGGGGAGACGATTCCGAGAATCGGGCTTGTGTCTTTTCTGCTCCGATCAAGCGCTCAATGGAGGACACCGCTAGGGTTGCGTGCCGTGCTTCGCGGTCGCGGTCGTCGTCTCGGATAGATGAGGTATAGTCTTCATTTACCCCCTTTCCCTTCGCAACTTGTAAGTACAAAGTGTACAATCTGTTGAATTGCCTTCTTAATTTGGCAACTTGTAAGTACAAATGTCAAATCCAAATTGTTGTTGTTGTTGTTGTTGTTGAACAATTAAGCCCCATTTCCTATAAAACCTGGCTTATAGTCTTCACTGCATTGCTCATTGGTTATAGTATCATTTATCATTTCTTAATTTGGACTTATTCTTACTACTTTGTTGTGCTGCTGCATTGTGCTTTTGAGGATCATGTATCTGCATTGCTTCTATTTAATCGAATGTTTTTGACGGGTTTCGGTCCCATCTGCCGCAATCGAGCCCGTTTTTTCCCTAATCTCTTCCACTACTGACCGCAAATCCATCTCCTTAGTCTGCAAACACTGGCATTCAGTGGAGCGGCACGGCCGGCACCGAGTATTCGTCCAGGATTGTGACGCTCTCACCCCTCTAATCATAAGCCGACGGTTCCCCAATGTCCGATCTCTCCTGATCAACGGGGTTGGTTCTAGGTTTTGCAGTACGGATGCACACTCGTGGGTTACTATGATTGTGAGCAGATATCCAAAAATGGAGGAGATAATGATGAGTGGTTTGCGGGTGTGTGATTCAGATTTGGTGTTGCTTGGGAAATCTCTTCCGAATGTGACAGTTCCAGTTCTTCCCTATTGTCTTATGCCTTCCGCTTCTGGCTTGTGCTCCATTGCTACCGGGTGCAAGTACGGTTCATATTTCTCTTGTTAATGAACAGAGCATTGATTCTTTGCATTAGGAGATATTTGATTTGGGTTCTCATATTTTCTTCCATTTTGCTGTAGGAACCTGAGAAAGCTCCAGATACCAGCCTTCCACTATGATGATTCTGACCTCTTTCAGGTACTTTGTCTACAGTTTAAGGAACTGCAAGAGCTGAGCATCAAGGACCAGCAGGATGGTTGCACATTAAGCACAAAGGGTCTTGTTGCTGTTACCACTTCCTGTCCTAAGCTTCACTATATAGACTACGAATGTAGGACGATGTCAAATGCAGCTCTTCTTATAGTTGCATTACGATTCCCAAATCTTCATTCTTTGGGCATAAGCCTTGCACATGTCGATACCGGCGAATTTAGCAAATTGCCATTCGATTATGGGGTTGCAGCCATTATTGAGTATTGCACGAACCTAAAGCATCTTGCGTTGCAGGCTCTTTGCATTACAGAGCACCTATTAGAACACATTGGGGCTCATGGCAAGAAACTCGAGACGCTCAAAATTTCTTATGTTACGTCTCTTGAATCAGGGCTTGATCATATTCTCCTTGGATGCACTAGTCTTAGATCCTTGGTTATTGAGGATTGTGAATTTCAGGACGAAGCATTGCTAGCAATAGGCATTTGGTCGGAGACATTCGAGTCATTTAAGATGTCCCCAACTGAAGTGTCATATGGAGCGTGTAAGGTATTCAAGCAAAGGAATCCAACACAGGTTTTCGAGGTCAATGATGAGTTAATGATGCCTTTAGAAGATGATTTGGAAGATGACAATCTTGTGGATTCACTACATATATATAGGCCTCGTAATGTGTGAGCTTTTGTGGTCTTGGTATCAAGGTTGTAGAATTGACAATGGTGAACACTTTTAAATTCCAATATGGCATTTTGTGCGATAATAAATAACCTTATTTGTAGACTGTAGTTACTAGCAGTAGGCGCTGTGTATGGGTGTATTTAGAAATGGGACAAATTTTGTAATGGGCCTGTCCAACTGATATTTGCAAGTTAGGGTTTGGAAAGGATTTGGTGGGTTCGTCATGTTGACTACTATAACTCGTTTATCATCTACTAAAAACAACAAACAAAATAAAACAAACACACTCACGAGCAACCTCGTTAACGACGTTGTCAGGGTCGTTAACGAACCACCGTACACAAAAGACTCAATCTAACGACCTAAATAAGTTCGGTACCGAGCCAACTAACTCAACAACGAAATTCACTTAAGATAATTCAAATAAAAAAACAAAGATCTAGGACTAGGGACACCACAACATAGGGATGCATATAAACTTGTAAGAAGAATGGATCATGCCTTTAAATAGATAGAGTCATCAACTCTCGTTGACTATCAAGTAAATTAACCTACTTTCGTAACCCAATTCACTTAATTGCTTGTTTTGGATCTAAAGCTTGAAACTTTCGTATTCAAACAATATCAACCTTCAAGTTACTAACTTTCTCTTTCAATCAAGTTAAAAACTCAAATTACCTCAACTTTCATCTTGGTATAAGCTCAACAAACAATCTCAATAATGGATAAAAGGCATTCAACACACAATCTTACTCATCAAACATGCTTAACTATGTCGGGCTTAACCCCGATCCTAGAAAAGAAGACTACTCACTAATCATAACTAAGAAACTAAATTCAACAAAAGAAATCTTTGAAAACAAAACACTACTCAAATTAATAACAAAATATTATCTTACAGAAAATCAGAAGAAACCGAAAAAATACAAAGCACCGAACCAAAATCTCGATCAACGAACTCGGTAACTCTCGTTCACCGACCTCCGACTCGACTCTGATCCTCTCTCGACTCTCTCGGCTCTTCCTCTTCTCCCTATGTCGATCTCTCCTTCTATGCTAAACAAGAAGGCTATTTATACTAAAAAAACTAAAAACTAATAAGGCTAGAAGATAAAAAACTTTCCTAAAAGATAGAAATAAAATCTAGAAAGATAGAAATAAAATCTAGAAAGATAGAAAGACCTAAAATACATAATATAAAAACCCTAAAAATTATAAAAAGATACTCTACCGATACGGAAATAATTTCCCGCACAGGATCGGTGAGTTACAAAGTCAAACCTCGAAATTTCTATCACGTGGCCTATTTAACGAGCCCTCACAGCCTCGTTAACGAGCCTGGGCTTGGTTTCTTCCACACTTCATCTCGTAAAACCTGGACTCTGACTTCTCCATACTTGTATTCCTCCGTCTTTCATTGTAGTGCTCCAAATTCAGCTCCATATAGCACCTTTTCCTTGCTAAAACCTACAAAATACACAAAATAGAGTAGCTTCCATACTTTCTATGAAAATATGCAAAACCATCCAAAAACACACAAAACTAAACCTAATTTTATCAAAACTAAACCTAATAAACAAATAAAACCTACTAAAAAACTATACTAAAAGCACGAACATCAAAATACCCCATACTTAGACTTGCTTGTCCTCAAGCAATCACTAAACAATAACCAAAACCAAACGAACATACTTATCAAGATATAGCCATCCTCTAAAAAGCAACATCTATACATGAGAAAAATGTAGCAAAGGTTTATTAATGTCATCACACATATATGCACCAAATAGACATAAGAAAATACAATCCAACCTCACAAGGGATATAATGTGTTTCACTCAACTCTCAAGTGTTTAGGCTTATAAATTCAATCTCTCAACTCATCTTATATACAAAAACTCATAGAAATTGGAACTTATATCACCAATACTCTCCACCCAAGATTTGTCAAAACATGCAACAAAATCATCAAGAGCAACTTAGGGGGATCAATGAAAAACTTCATAGAAGCTTTCATTCGGCCGGGTTGTAATGGGGCTTGGTAAAAACAATAAGGCGTGGAAAATATTTTGGCTATGTGGTGCTAATAATATCCGGAAATCAAAGACTCCTAAAAACTCACACATAAACAAAAACTCTCATAAAAACATATACCAAACTCACTCTCTCATTATGCACACTCTCTTTACTTACCCAACATATCCTAGAAAGTCTCATAAGAACTAAAAGAATCTCTGATATTATCTATAAACACATATGCACTTCAAACTTCTTTCTTCTCTTCGCTGCCTCGTTAACGAGCCCACTTCAGGGTCGTTAACGAGCTTCATCGTGTATTCTTCCATTATTTCTTTCTCCTTATCTCCAACAAATAACTTTATTTTGTGCATCTTTTTGCTTATCAAGAAATCTTTCTTATTACAAGTAAAACAAGAGACTTTCAATCTATCCTTCCCAATAATCCCTCAATCACAGCAAACATTATATGTCACTCCCCTTTTTTACACTCAACAAAAATACCTCTCCAATCTAAGTCCTAATCCCCGGATAGGGTCAAGCTTATCTCGGCTAGGGAAATTTTTGTGGAGCTAAAAATAAAAGCTTCAGGCTAGAATTGGCTATCAAAAGAAGGATCATGTAAAGGTGGATAAGGAATAAATGGGCTTATAAAAATAAGTTCTCCATCATATGATTCTCATAAGTAATGAACTATAAATCCCATACGGGTCTCAAGAAATAGATAACCATCACAATTCCAAGAAATAATATGCATATAGAGAGTAAATCACACAAGAAAAGAAGAGGGATTTATTGATGTTCTCCCTATAAGGCAAAAAATAACTCACAAGGTAGCAATTTTTGTTGGATTGCATAACTTATTCTATAAAGTATATGTGCTCAATTTCATCAAGTGCTATCTTCTTCTAAAAAACAATTTCAAGTTAAAGATTCTGGCTATACTTTTAAAGACATGTTTGCAAGGAATTATATGATTAAGCTAGCAATTACTATCATAGAACCTAAGAAAAGGATATCTATCAATTCTAAAACTCTTTTTTTCCGATTTTTTTTCTTTCTAATTTTCCTCTTTTTTTTCATTTTTTAGAGAATAGAGAACTACTCAAAACACATAAAACACTACGACAACAAGTTTTTCTATTTTCTCCCACCCCATACTTAAAATTACAGTGTCCCCACTGTAAGAAAAATAAGAAGAAGGAAAAGAAATAGAAAAGAAAACAAACAAAGATAAAAGAAGAAAAAGAAAAAAAACAAACATAAAAACTTACAAAGTCTCAAAAGTGGAAAACAAGGAAAAACTTCATCTTCAGGCTGAATTACTGGTTTGGTGGAGGAAAGTAGTGCTCAAAGGTACCCATGAAGTCATACATCATCCTCCAACGCTCAGCATCATCCGCCTCTCTCTGACGATGCCTCTCATCCTCCATCGACATGCGAGCAGAATAGACAGTCTCCCATCTGTCCATCCTCCGATGAATATGGTCCTGCTGGAGGTGAAGCTGTTGCATCTGAGCAGAAAGATCCTCGGCCCATGGTGGTGGCATACTCGATCCTGTGTACTCAGGCGGAGGAGGTGGTGGATAATGAGGCTGGAAATGATCTTGGTACAACACCGGGTTGTATGGCATGAGTCCATAGGAATGAGGGTCGGTAGGAGCTGGCGGTGGGTCGGTAGTGGTCCTCGGGGCCTCGTTAACGAAGCTGGGTGCCTCGTTAGAAGTATAGGAAGGCGGCTGGAAATGGTCATTAACGAACCTCGTAGGCTTATCAACGAGGACGTTGGTGCCCAAAACTTCCGTGTCGAGGTCTTCATCCTCGAGGTAAAGCTCCTCAGTACCTCCCTCGGTATCGCTTCTTCAGTGTCATCGCCAACTACCTCGGTATCCTCATCTTCCTCTTCATCTTCATCCATTGCTTCACCTTCTCGCTCAAATCTTGTCTCACACGGCCGAAGTGATAGCTCATCCTCCGGCTTGGGCTCTAACGGGTAAACACGCCCCGTCCACGCCTCGTACCAATTTGGTACGTAGAGTAGCTCCAACTTGTCGAGGGTGGGTCTAACGAGGTGATCTTGAACTTTTACTTTGAATCCTCCCTCGGCTTGAATGAAAATACCGGAGCTATACCAATAGTTCTTGTTGAGGAGTTGAGCGTGAGCTGGTGTGTATCGAGTAAGGTCGATGCCGAGGCTTTTAGCCAAAAGGCTAACCAAGTTGCCATACCAAACTTCTTTGGACTTGGTTGATTTCTCGATGTAGTAGAGCCATTTATACGCTAAATTCAAGGGGTCGGGCTCCTCGAAAAGGATGGTGCGGAGACAAGCAACTTCCGTCCTCGTTGGCCTGTTCAACTCTCTCCTTGGCCAAAACATAGCGGCTAGGACTCGGAGAATGATCCTGAAGATGGGGTTGATGATGCTTGCCCCAGATAATGTCGTTGTGGAGGATTGTTCTTCCCCAGTGATGTAGCTCCATGTCCTAGTCACCCTGTAGTCTTTCAAGCTGTAGTCTCTAGACGGATTTGGAAGCTCTAGGATTGCGTTGAACTCTACCATGGTGAACTCACGGCTCACATTACCGAGCCGAAACCGAATTCGTCCCGCCGAAGTCTTCGACGGGAAGCTAGTCTCTAGAGTGGCCAAAAACTCGGACGTGAGGGCCGGATAGTGTGGTAAATTCTCCTTCTTCAGGAGATGGGATGCACCAAGGATAAGGAAGGCCTCCTTGACGTCCGTGTAGATCCCCGTGTTTATAGCATTGGACTTCGAGAACCAACGGGTGTTGTGGTCCTTCTCTAGAACGTCACGGTATCGATGCACTTGGCCTTGAGTACTCAAAATCACGTTGTCCATGCGAGGTGGAGATGGGGACCTCTGGTTCCTTCTCTTCTTCTGAGCTCGGGTAGCGGGTCTGCTTGAACTTGCCATGAGATCTATAAAATAATCAAGAATTTTCCAAGATAAGATCCACTCAAAATAGACAGGCAAGAGACCCCATACTTGGTCTCGAAATACCCTCGGAATTATTCGTTAACTACCCAATTGAGTCGTTTACGAATCAGGACTGGATTGATCTTTGAGGCCACGCAGGGTCGTTAACGAGCCTGGGTGGGTCGTTAACGAGCCTGGGTGGGTCGTTAACGAGCCTCCGAGAACAAAATTGCAGAATTCCGAGTTTTAATATATCTTAAAAATCAAGCCAAAATCAAGCATGCAATCCTCTACACTCCTTCACTTAGTCACACAATCGGAAATACACACCCCACACTTGCTCAATTACCCATCCCGCTCATGCTAAATTTACCCGAAATTTTGACATGCTAAGTTTGTAGCTTGATACTTAGAACAAGAAAAATTCATGCTTTTCACAATCAACTTTTCTCAATCAGATATCTAACATGAATATCCTTCTCTAGATCTAGAATTACTAAGCAAAATCAAACTTTCTTGGGCAAAATCGAATCATGACATCTATCCTCTATATGAACTCAATTCTAGACATGAAATTTCTACCCTAAAAAACATGAATCAAGCAATTTTGAGTTAGGGTTTAAAAATCATACTGGAGAATCGAAAAATTGAAGAACAAGGGGTCGGAATTTGGGTGATTAACGAGCTCGGTGAAAGCGGGCTAACGAAAACTCGGATCTTCATCGGTGGGAAGAAGGGTTTCCAGGCTTCGGTAACGACGGCTACTCGGTGGTTGGTGAGGGATTCCGATCGGTGGTGGGAGTCTTCCAGATCTTTGGTTGAGTTTTTTTGAGAAGTTTGGAGTTTGGAGAATTTTGAGAGTGAAAGAGTTGTGGGAGGGGTAGAAGGGTTATATAGGAGAGTGTAGGGATAGGAAGGGGTAGAGGGGGCGGCGGCTAGGGTAGTAAAAAGATAGACTAGGTTAAAAAAAACTTACCTGCCCGTTTGCCGAATCGGGTCGTTCGAACCGGGTCGTTAACGACCCTGGGTGGGTCGTTAACGAGCCACCGTAGCCTCTTGAAGTGATTTTTCGATCCCTTCTCCTGCGTCTTGTTAGCTCAAAATTTAATCCGAATTTCTATCCTAAAAAACTACTAAAAAGAACTCAAAAGACAGCTAAGAAAAAGAGTCTAAAAAGAAAAGAATAAAAAAATCTAATTCTATACTAAAAAGCGGGTTGCCTCCCGTAAGCGCTATTTTTAACGTCGTCAGCCCGACATACTCCTTTGATTCAAGGTGGCTCCCGTGTAGCTATGTTGGGGTCTTGAGGTACCCTATACTTGGCTTTGCAGCTTTTGTGTGCTTGAGTTGCTAAATTAGGTCCCTTTTCTTCTATCAGTATGCCCGGTATTCCTTGGTTATATTCTTGTATGTGGGACTCGGTGATTGGCCAATGAGGCTTGGTAGGGACGGCTGAATCGAGTTCTGGTTGAGTCAACTCGATTTGTGCGACTGCAATTGGGTCGTTGGCATTCTGATCCAAGTTGAATTCTACCCGTTCCTCTCCAATATCAAAAGTGAGGAGTCCTTTCCGCACATCAACTCTTGCACCTACTGTGGCTAAAAATGGTCTTCCAAGAATTATGGGGACATGAGGGTCTTCAGGCATATCGAGGACGATGAAATCATTCGGTATAAAGAATTTCCCGACTTGAATAGGATAGTCGTCCACGACTCCTGTGGCCTTGACACATGATCCATCTGCTATGTACAGATTCATATCTACCGGCTCTAATGGTCCCATATTAGCTTTAGACCAGATTGAGAGAGGAACTAAACTAGCACTGGCGCCCAGATCACATCAAGCCTTGAACTTGTGATTGCCTATGCCGATTGTTATTGCAAATCTCCCTGGGTCTCCTAGCTTTTCTGGTAGAGCTATTGATCTGACTTCATCCTGCAGCTTTATAATGGATCTTTTCGTGCTAAGAATATCCTTTAAAAACTTTGTGTAAGCCGGCATTTCGCTTAGGGCCTCGGCGAATGGGATGGAAATATTAATGCCCTGAAGAATTTTTACGAAACGCTTGAACTTACTCTCAGTAGAGTCCATAGATTTCTTAGTTGGAAATGGAAGAGATTTCACCATTCTCGGAACCAAGTTAGGCTCGAGAGGTGAGAGTACCGGGTCGATACTAGGATCGTCAGGTATGCTCGCCGGGTCGTTACCGACCCTGATGGGGTCGTTAACTACCCTGGAGTTGAGAGGAAGGCTCGGTTTAGAAGACTTACCTGGGGTAGGGTCGTCAGGAACCCTCGGAACCTCGTCACCTTGGTATATGGGCTCGTTATTTGCCCTCGCTGGCTCGTTAACGAGCTGTTTGGTGACGTCCTCTTCCTCCTTTTCCTCAGCTTGGACTCGCTCCGGCAATGTCTTCCCGCTCCTAAGGTGCACCGCTTCTATTTGTCCCCTAGGGTTCTCCTCGGGGCGGCCCGGGAGTTGCCCTTGTGGTCTCGAAATTTGGGCAGCGAGGTTCCCTAGTTGGGAATCAACACTCTTCTTCCATATATCGAACTCTCCCCATCTTTTATTTTGTTGGTTCAGGTTGGCTTGAACTTCGTTAACCTTGTTGGTCACTCCGTTAATGTCTTCCTGTAATCCTTGAACCCATGATGGTGGCTCTTGATGGCCTGGAGGTCGATAAGGTGCAGGTCGTCTATCTGGTGGAGGCATTGCATAGTTTTGATTGGTATTCTGATTGCCCCATGCCTGATAGTTGTTTGACCTGTCATGATAGCTAGGTTGGTTCCTGTATGGTCCTCTCATATAATTCATCTCAGCTATTGTCTCCGCAGCTCTAACCTGCTCTATGTTAGTGCAAGCAGATGTACTATGTGCAGAAGAACCATATTCTTGACATGATTGAGAGGATTTCAGAAAACTTACCTGCTTCTTCAGACGGTTGACCTCATCTTGCAAGAATTGATTTTTAACATCCGGGTCAACTTCGTCTCGGTTAAGCATGTAGAGACGTTTCTGGGGCTGTGGGGTCTGTTGGGTACCATACATGGCATCATAATTGGACAGCTTATCCAGCAGTTCCCATGCAGCCGTAGGATCCATCTCTATAAAACTGCACGCAGTATGCGTGTTGATGCGGTTCTTGGTCTCTGTGTTGATACCTTGGAAAAAGATTTCTTGCAAAACATATAAAGGTTGCCCATGAGTGGGGCACTGTCTAAGCATCTCTTTGAATCTTTTCCATGTTTCAACAAATGTTTCATTAGGCAACTGCTGATAGGAGGTGATGCGTTTCCTCAACTCCGTTGTCTTGGCAGGAGGGAAGAATTTTTTAAGAAATTGATCATACAAGTTCTTCCAAGTCCTGATAGACTTAGGAGGTAGGCTCTCCAACCAACTCAGGGCCTTTCCAGCAAGAGACCACCTGAAAGCTTTTAACAAAACATATTCTAGTGAGACACCTTCAGCAACTATGGTGTCACATAAATCAAGAAAATTTCTAATATGCTCCATAGGGCACTCAGTAGGTTTCCCTTCAAACTGAGCCCGTTTAATTAAGGATATGAATTGAGACTTGATCTCAAAGGATTTCTCTATCTCCGGAAGCACGATTGGGGACTCTGGCACCCTCAGTTCTGGATGCATATACTGTTTGGCATTCCTCGAATAGGCATTCAGCTCTTCTTGTAGACGAGCGTTGGTAGCTCGTTGATGCTCAACTTCGGCAGCAGCGCCTTCTTTCTCAGTTTTTAACTCCTCCATCTGATTTCGGAGGTCTTCCATTTGATGAGCCATCTCTTCAGGTGTGGCCATGGCTCGGTTTTCTCGGAGTCTACGGTGCAGGGAACGTTCGGGTTCTGAGTAATAACCAGTGTTATCAAATTCGAGCCTTTGTCGTCCTACCGGCATACGCTGAGAAAACAGACAGAGAAAACAAAAATTAAAAACAAAAACGGGTCGGGCTATTCCCGGAAACACAGATAAACAAACAAACACGTTGCTTCCCCGGCAACGGCGCCAATTTGTTGAGAGGGTTTCTTGACAACAAATAAATTTATAATCAAGACCCCGCTGAGTATAGGGAGGTCAGGATCGTTCCACAGGAAGCAAGGTTGTTCGTTTATCAACTACTAAAAACAACAAACAAAATAAAACAAACACACTAACGAGCAACCTCATTAACGACGTTGTCAGGGTCGTTAACGAACCACCATACACAAAAGACTCAATCTAACGACCTAAATAAGTTCGGTACCGAGCCAACTAACTCAGCAACGAAATTCACTTAAGATAATTCAAATAAAAAAACAAAGATCTAGGACTAGGGACACCACAACATAGGGATGCATATAAACTTGTAAGAAGAATAGATCCTGCCTTTAAATAGATAGAGTCATCAACTCCTATCAAGTAAATTAACCTACTTTCGTAACCCAATTCACTTAATTGCTTGTTTTGGATCTAAAGCTTGAAACTTTCGTATTCAAACAATATCAACCTTCAAGTTACTAACTTTCTCTTTCAATCAAGTTAAAAACTCAAATTACCTCAACTTTCATCTTGGTATAAGCTCAACAAACAATCTCAATAATGGATAAAAGGCATTCAACACACAATCTTACTCATCAAACATGCTTAACTATGCCGGGCTTAACCCCGATCCTAGAAAAGAAGACTACTCACTAATCATTTTTAAGAAAATAAATTCAACAAAAGAAATCTTTGAAAACAAAACACTACTCAAATTAATAACAAAATATTATCTTACAGAAAATCAGAAGAAACCGAAAAAATACAAAGCACCGAACCAAAATCTCGATCAACGAACTCGGTAACTCTCGTTCACCGACCTCCGACTCGACTCTGATCCTCTCTCGACTCTCTCGGCTCTTCCTCTTCTCCCTATGTCGATCTCTCCTTCTATGATAAACAAGAAGGCTATTTATACTAAAAAAAACTAAAAACTAATAAGGCTAGAAGATAAAAAACTTTCCTAAAAGATAAAAATAAAATCTAGAAAGATAGAAATAAAATCTAGAAAGATAGAAAGACCTAAAATACATAATATAAAAACCCTAAAAATTATAAAAGGTACTCTACCGATACAGAAATAATTTTCCGCACAGGATCGGTGAGTTACAAAGTCAAACCTCGAAATTTGTATCACGTGGCCTCGTTAACGAGCCCTCATAGCCTCGTTAACGAGCCTGGGCTTGGTTTCTTCCACACTTCATCTCGTAAAACCTATACTCTGACTTCTCCATACTTGTATTCCTCCGTCTTTCATTGTAGCGCTCCAAATTCAGCTCCATATAGCACCTTTTCCTTGCTAAAACCTACAAAATACACAAAATAGAGTAGCTTCCATACTTTCTATGAAAATATGCAAAACCATCCAAAAACACACAAAACTAAACCTAATTTTATCAAAACTAAACCTAATAAACAAAGAAAACCTACTAAAAAACTATACTAAAAACACGAACATCACCGTTCCTTTTTAAACTTGAAGTCTTAGAATCAAATTCGGAGTACTAATTTCGGGGTTGAGTGGGCACACTGTTTGCATTCGATGAAATGCACACCAAGACTCTGAGTTATTTTTTGTTTATTTTGGGCGTGTTTGAGGATGTTTAGAACTGAATACGGAAGTAAGATTGCTCCTCTACCGTTCCTTTCTAAACTTGAAGTCTTAGAATCAATTTTGTAGTACTAATTTCGGGGTTGAGTGGGCGCACAGTTTGCATTCGATGAAATGCACACCAAGACTCCGAGTTATTTTTCGTTTGTTTTGAGAGTGTTTGAGGATGTTTAGAATTGAATACGGAAGTAAGATTTCTCCTCTATCGTTCCTTTCTAAACTTGAAGTCTTAGAATCAAATATGATGGTTCAGGATTTGTCTTAACTAAATTTAAGGGGCCACAAAATTAGACTCAAATACCCTTTTATCAATTTGTTTTTACTTTTTATGAAATAGGCAACGGAGCATTTGTTGCTATTTTTTGGCTTTGGTGGAAAGTTCATGAAAGCGATACTTTCTCTGCAGAAACGGGGAGACGATTCCGAGAATCCGGCTTGTGTCTTTTCTGCTCCGATCAAGCGCTCAATGGAGGACGTCGATGGGGTTGTGCGGCATGCTTCGCGGTCGCGGCCTTCGTCCCGGATAGATGAGGTATAGTCTTCATTTACCCCCTTTCGCTTCACAACTTGTAAGTACAAAGTGTACAATATGTTGGATTGCCTTCTTAATTTTGCAACCAGCTTTCCACTCTCGGAGTACTCTGCCTTGTTGCCATTCTGATCTAACCTGTTGTAGGGTTCAAAAAAGCTATTGTATCTAGACACCACTTTTAATGAAATTCACTTCTGTTTTGTCTTCTTTGGTCTCTTCATTTACTGTGTCGTTCCGTATCAGGGTAGCTTGATCTTCTGTGATTATCCACAAGTAAGGTGGGTTCCTCTTCACCATAGTGCATTCCCAAATAAAGTTAGCCTTGTCTTCCTTTTCCCTAGAGTCACTTTCAGAAGAGAAATGCCGCCCCAACTGGAATTAAAGAAATAATTTTTTTTTAAAAAACTTAATTCTTTTAGGGTGAATTGTTGTTGGAATTTGAGGTCAGTTGTTGAATAATTCCAAATCTAAATTGGATTGTACAAATATCAAATCCAAATTGTTGTTGTTGTTGTTGTTGAACAATTAAGTCCCATTTCCTATAAAACCTGGCTTATAGTCTTCACTGCATTGCTCATTTGTTAAAGTATCATTTACCATTTCATAATTAGGACCTATTCTTACTACTTTGTTCTGCTGCTGCGTTGTGCTTTTGAGGGTCATGGATCTGCATTGCTTCTATTTAATCGGATGTTTTTGACAGGTTTCGGTCCCATCTGCCTATTTTTTCCCTAATCTCTTCCACTGTTGACCGCAACTCCATCTCCTTAGTCTGCAAACACTGGCAATCAGTGGAGCGGCACGACCGGCACCGAGTATGCGTCCAGAATTATGACGCTCTCACCCTTCTAATCATAAGCTGACGGTTCCCCAATGTCCGATCCCTCCTGATCAACGGAGATTCTTATGGGACCCACCTTTCGGGTGCGCAACCGTGGGTTACTATGATTGTGAGTAGCTATCTGCGAATGGAGGAGATCACAATGAAAGGTATGCGGGTGTATTATTTGGATTTGGAGTTGCTTGGGAACTCTCTTCCAAATTTGACAGTACTGGTTCTTTCTAAATGTTTCATGCCTTCCGCTCATGGCTTGCGCTGTATTGCTTTCGGGTGCAGGTACATTTCATTTTACTTTTGATAATGAACAGAGCATTGACTCTTGGCATTCGGAGAAATTTGATTTGGGTTCTCATATTTTCTTCCATTTTGCACTAGGAAATTGAGAAAGCTCCACGTACCAGTCATCGAGTTAGAGGATTCTGACTTATTTCCGATATTTCGTCATAAGCGAGCATGCCATGAACTGCAAGAGCTGAGCATTCGGTTCTGGGATGAGTGTAGGACAGTAAGCGCAGTGGGTCTTCTTTGTGTTGTCGCTAGCTGTCCTAAGCTTCCCTCCATGGAGTTCGAATGCAAAGAGATGACAAATGCAGCTCTCCGGAAAGTTGATGAATTTCTCCCAAATCTTCACTGTTTCGGCATAATCCTCGTTGAGGCTTGTCCCGACAACATTACCCTCGAACCTTTCGATTATAGCGTTACATCCATTATTAAGGGTTGCAAGAACCTAAAGCATCTTGTGATGGATGGTCTTTGCATTACCGAGCGGCTATTAGAACACATTGGGGCCCATGGCAAGAAAATCGAGACGCTTATAATAAATAATGCTACGTCTCTTCAATCTGGGCTCCATCATATTCTCATGGGATGCACTAGTCTTAGATCCTTGGTTATTGAGGACTGTGGAATTCAGGACGAAGCACTGCTAGCAATAGGCGGTTGGCCGGAGGCATTGGAGTCATTTGAGTTGTTGACCTGTCAGTTGACATATGGATCGTGTAAGCTGTTCAAGGAAAGGCATCCATGCATGATTTTTGAGATCGATGATTTAGGAGAAGATTTGGAAGATGACAAATTCGTGGCCTCACTACATATATATAGGCCACGTAATGTGTGCGCGTTTGTTGTTTTGGTATTAGCCATAAAATTGACCTTGGTGAACACTTTTAATTTCCAATATGAAATTTTGTGGTCTTTGTATCAAGCTTTTGTGGTCTTGGTATCAACATAATAATTCACATTTTGCGGCAGCGTCGGGTATGTTATTGCGGCCTAATATCTTTTATTGTGTTGGTGTTTTTGTTGGCTGATGCTACACATGCTGAAAAATAGTTCATGAAGTTATGTATTAGTATTGTATGACAAGATTGTATCGGAATTCGGGTGTATAACGTAGTTTTTTCTCGGTGTCGCTTTAAAAATATTATCATTATCCATGTTTACGTCTTATGAAAACGGTTTATACATGGTGAATTATTGCCTGAGAGGTCAATTTCTGTTGTGTTATTCGGTTTTCGGTCCACCTAGATTTCGGTTAAGTCGGGTTTCTGAGTGTAGTCATATTTCGGATTTATACGCGTTTCGGGCTTTTCAGATTTTGGGTGAATCAGATTTCGAGTTGGGCAGGCTTTCAGGTTAATCGAATTTAACATGAGCCGGATTTTGATTTAGACCATTTTCTTGCCTTGATTTCGATTAATAATTTAATATTATACTCCCTCCGTTCAGTCAAAACATGATGTCTTAAGAGGCCACATAAAATTTGACTCAAATTAAATACTCTTTTTATCAATTTGTTTCTACTTTTTTATCAAATAGGCAGCGGAACATTTCTTACTATTTTTAGGGTTTGGTGGAAAGTTCATGAAAGCAACACTTTCTCTGCAGAAATGGGGAGACGATTCCGAGAATCGAGCTTGTGGCTTTTCTGTTCCGATCAAGCGCTCAATGGAGGACGCCGCTGGGGTTGCACGCGATGCTTCGCGGTCGCGGCCGTCGTCCCGGATAGATGAGTTATAGTCTTCATTTACCCCCTTTCGCTTCGAACTTGTAAGTACAAAGTGTACAATATGTTGGATTGCCTTCTTAATTTTGCAACCAGCTTTCCACTCTCGGAGTACTCTGCCTTTTTGCCATTCTGATCTAACATGTAGTAGGGTTCAAAAAAGTTGATGTATCTAGACACCACTTTTATTGAAATTCACTTCTGTTTTGTCTTCTTTGGTCTCTTCTTTTACTATGTCTTTCCGTATCAGGGTAGCTTGATCTTCTGTGATCATCCACAAGTAAGGCTGGTTCCTCTTCACCATAGTGCATTCCCAAATCAAGTTAGCCTTGTCTTCCTTTTCCCTAGAGTCACTTTCAGAAGAGAAATGCCGCCCCAACTGGAATTAAAGAAATAATTTTTTTTTTTAAAACTTAATTCTTTTAGGGTGAATTGTTGTTGGAATTTGAGGTCAGTTGTTGCTTAATTCCAAATCTAAATTGGATTGTACAAATATCAAATCCAAATTGTTGTTGTTGTTGTTGTTGAACAATTAAGTCCCATTTCCTATAAAACTTGGCTTATAGTCTTCACTGCATTTCTCATTTGTTATAGTATCATTTACCATTTTATAATTTGGACCTATTCTTACTACTTTGTTCAGTTGATGTG
Source organism: Fallopia convolvulus (assembly GCA_964016875.1). Classification (NCBI taxonomy): domain Eukaryota; kingdom Viridiplantae; phylum Streptophyta; class Magnoliopsida; order Caryophyllales; family Polygonaceae; genus Fallopia; species Fallopia convolvulus. The sequence continues at coordinate 26,052,418 of OZ024723.1, read as the reverse complement.
TTCTGCTTTTGAGGGTCATGGATCTACATTGCTTCTATTTAATCGAATGTTTTTGACAGGTTTCGGTCCCATTTGCCGCAATCGAGCCCGTTTTTTCCCTAATCTCTTCCACTGTTGACCGCAACTCCATCTCCTTAGTCTGCAAACACTGGAATTCAGTGGAGCGGCACAGCCGGCATCGAGTATTCGTCCAGAATTATGACGCTCTCACCCCTCTAATCATAAGCCGAAAGTTCCCAAATGTCCGATCCCTCCTGATCAACAGGGATGCTTATGGGACCCACCTTTCGCATGCGCAGCCGTGGGTTACTATGATTGTGAGCAGCTATCCGCGAATGGAGGAGAACACAATGAAAGGTATGCGGGTGTATGATTTGGATTTGGAGTTGCTTGGGAACTCTCTTCCGAATTTAACAGTACTAGTTCTTTCTAATGTTTCATGCCTTCCGCTGATGGCTTGCGCTGCATTGCTTCCGGGTGAAGGTACGTTTCATTTTTCTTTTGATAATGAACAGAGCATTGACTCTTCGCATTAGGAGAAATTTGATTTGGATTCTCATATTTTCTTCCATTTTGCTCTACGAAACTGAGAAAGCTCCACGTACCAGTCATCGAGTTAGAGGATTCTGACTTATTTCGGATATTTCGTCATAAGCGAGCATGCCATGGACTGTAAGAGTTGAGCATTCGGTTCTAGGGTGAGTGTAGGACAGTAAGCGCAGTGGGTCTTCTTTGTGTTGTCGCTAGCTGTCCTAAGCTTCACTCTATCGAGTTCGAATGCAAAGAGATGAGAAATGCAGCTCTTCGGAAAGTTGCTGAATTTCTCCCAAATTTTCACTCTTTCGGCATAATCCTCGCTGAGGTCGGTCCCGACAACTTTACCCACGAACCGTTCGATTTTGGCGTTACATCCATTATTTGGGGTTGCAAGAACCCAAAGCATCTCGCGATGAATGGTCTTTGCATTACCGAGCGGCTATTAGAACACATTTGGCCCATGAGAAGAAACTCGAGACGCTTAAAATAACTAATGTTACGTCTCTTCGATCAGGGCTCCATCATATTCTCATGGGATGCACTAGTCTTAAATCTTTGGTTATTGAGGAATGTGAAATTCAGGACGAAGCACTACTAGCAATAGGTGGTTGGCCGGAGGCATTGGAGTCATTTGAGTTGTATGAAACCGAGGTGACATATGGATCGTGTAAGCGGTTCAAGGAAAGGTATCCAAGACTGATTTTCGAGGTCGAAGATGATTAGAAGAAGATTTAGAAGATGACGAATTCGTGGCCTCACTACATATATATAGGCCAAGTAATGTGTGAGCGTCTGTTGTCTTGGTATCAGCCTTAGAAGTGACATTGGTGAACACTTTTAATTTCCAGTATGGCATTTTGTGATCTTGGTATCAAGCTTTTGTGGTCCTGGTATCAACATAAGAATTCACATTTTGCGGCAGAGTTGGGTATGTTATTGCGGCCTAATAGCTTTTATTGTGTTGGTGTTTTTGCTGGCTGATGGTACACGTGCTGAAAAATAGTTCATGAAGTTATGTATTAGTAATGTATGACAAGATTCTATCGGAATTCGGGTGTATAACCTAGTTTTTTCTCGGTGTCGCTTTAAAAGTATTATCATTGTCCATGTTTACGTCTTATGCAAAAGTGCGTGGGGGAGTTCATTATATAGTTGCTATTTTCCTTGATGTGTTTAGTTTATACATGGTGCAAGATTGCTTGAGAGGTCAATTTCTGTTGTGTTATTCGATTTTCGGTCCACCTAGATTTCGGTTAAGTTGGGTTTTTTAGTGTAGTCATATTTCGGATTTATTCGCGATTCGGGTTTTTTGGATTTTGGGTGAATCGGATTTCGAGTTTGGCAGGCGTTCGGGTTAAACGAATTTAAGGTGAGCCGGATTTTGATTTATACCATTTTCTTGCCATGATTTCAATTAATAATTTAATATTATACTCCCTCTGTTCAGTCAAAACATGATGTCTTAAGAGGCCACACAAAATTTGACTCAAATTAAATAACCTTTTTATCAATTTGTTTCTAATTTTTATCAAATAAGCAGTGGAGCATTTGTTACTATTTTTAGGGTTTGGTGGAAAGTTCATGAAAGTGAAAGTACATTCTCTACAGAAACGGGGAGACGATTCCGAGAATCGGGCTTGTGTCTTTTCTGCTCCGATTAAGCTCTCAATGGAGGACGCCGCTGGGGTTGCGCGCGGTGCTTCGCGGTCGCGGCCGTCATCCCAGATAGATGAGGTATAGTCTTCATTTACCCCCTTTCGCTTGGCAACTTGTAAGTACAAAGTGTACAATCTGTTGGATTGCCTTCTTAATTTTTCAACCAGCTTTCCACTCTCGGAGTACTATGCCTTGTTGCCATTCTGATCTAACCTGTTGTAGGGTTCAAAAAAGCTGCTGTATCTAGACACCACTTTTAATGAAATTCACTTCTGTTTTGTCTTCTTTAGTCTCTTCTTTTACTATGTCGTTACATATCAGTGTAGATTGATCTTCTGTGATCATCCACAAGTAAGGATAGCTCCTCTTCACCATAATGCATTCCCAAATCAAGTTAGCCTTGTCTTCCTTTTCCCTAGAGTCACTTTCCGAAGAGAAATGCCGCCCCCACTGGAATTAAAGAAATATTTTTTTGTTTTTTAAAACTTAATTTTTTTAGGGTGAATTGTTGCTGCAATTCAAGGTCAGCTGTTGTTATTTCCAAATCTAAATTGGATTGTACGAATATCAAATCCAAATCGTTGTTGTTGTTGTTGTTGTTCTTGTTGTTTAACAATTAAGCCCTATTTCATATAAAACCTGGCTTATAGTCTTCACTGCATTGCTCATTTGTTATAGTATCATTTACCATTTCTTAATTTGGACCTATTCTTATTACTTTGTTGTGCTGCTGCGTTGTGCTTTTGAGGGTCATGGATCTGCATTGCTTCTATTTAATCGGATGTTTTTGACAACTTTCGGTCCCATATGCCGCAATCGAGCCCGTTTTTTCCCTAATCTCTTCCACTGCTGACCGTAAATCCATCTTCTTAGTCTGCAAACACTGGCATTCAGTGGAGCGGCACGGCCGGCACTGAGTATTCGTCCAGAGTTGTGACGCTCTCACCCCTCTAATAACAAGTCGACGGTTCCCCAATTTCCGATCCCTCCTGATCAACGGGGTTGGTTCTATGTTCTGCAGTACAGATGCGCACCCATGGGTTAGTATGATTGTGAGCAGCTATCCGAAAATGGAGGAGATCACAATGACTGGTATGTTGGTGTATGATTCGGATTTGGTGTTGCTTGGGAAATCTCTTCCGAATTTGACAGTTCTGGTTATTTCCTCCTGTTTTATGCCTTCCGCTTCTGGCTTGTGCTCCATTGTATCCAAGTTCAGGTACGGTTCATTTTTCTCATTATAATGAGCAGAGCAATGACTCTTCGCATTAGGAGAAATTTGATTTGGGTTCTCATATTGTCGTCCATTTTGCAGTAGGAACATGAGAAAGCTCAGCGTATCACACTCGAAGATAGACGAGAATGACTTATTTCGGATGTGTTTTCATGAGCGCAAAGAACTGCAAGAGCTGAGCATCCGGTCCCGGCTGGAGAGTTGCACATTAAGCTCAACGAGTCTTATTGGTGTTGCCATTAGCTATCCTAATCTTCACTCTATCGAGTACAAATGCAAATCGCTGTCAAATGCAGCGCATGCTGTAGTTGTTTAACGATTTCCAAATCTTCACTCTGTGGGCATAATCCTCACTCATGTCGGTAATAGCAAATTTTTCCGAAAATCATTTGATAGAGGGGTTGCAGCCATTATTGATAACTGCAAGAAACTAAAGCATCTCGAGTTGGAGGCTCTGTGCATTACCGAGCGGCTATTAGAACACATTGGGGCCCATGGCAAGAAACTAGAGACGCTTATAATATCTTATGCTACGTCTCTTGAATCAGGGCTTGATCATATTCTCATGGGATGCAGTAGTCTTAGATCCTTGGTCCTGGAGGATTGTGCATTTCAAGACGAAGCACTACTAGCAATAGGCAATTGGCCAGAGACATTCGAGCCATTTGAGATGGAGCCAACTCAAGTGTCATATGGAACGTGTAAGCTGCTCAAGGAAAGGCATTCAACACTGGTTTTCAAGGTCAATTATGAGTTAATGATGCCTTTAGAAGACGATTTTGAAGATGACCATCTTGTGAATTCACTATTTATATATAGGCCTCGTAATCTGTGAGCTTTTGTGGTCTTGGTATCAAGGTTGTGGAATTGACAATGGAGAACAATTTTAAATCCCAATATGGCATTTTGTGGGATCATAAATAACCTTATTTGTAGACTGTAGTTACTAGCAGTAGGCGTTGTGTATGGGTGAATTTAGAAATGGGACAAATTTTGTGGGTTTGGAAAGGATTTGGTGGGTTCGTCATGTTGACTACTATAACTCGCTTTAGAACTGAATACGAAAGTAAGATTACTCATCTACCATTCCTTTCTAAATTTGAAGTCATTTGGGGGTACTAATTTCGTGGTTGAGTGGCGCACTTTTTGTGTTCGATGAGATGCAGAAAAGTCTCCAATTGGTTTTCTGAATTTTTGGGCTCTTAAAAAAGGTTGTTCTTGATTGATGGCTTCACAAATTTCAGGAAGATGGGGTAAGAAAAGGAGAAAACACTTGGTTGTTCGAAGATCTCGGCGTGCTGTTGTTGAGAGTAATAAAAAGCGCAGATTGGCAGATGATGGCAACAAATCTTGCGTTGAACAAGAAGCCCCGGTACCATTTGTCCTAAATTGTTTTGGTCCTCAAGAGGCGGTGTCTGCGAGAAAAAGGCCACATCCCTCAGTTAAATCTCGGCGTCGGCGTGCTGCTGTTGAGAGTAATAAAAAGTGCAGATTGGCAGATGATGGCAACATATCTTGCGATGAACAAGAAGCCCCGGCACCATTTGTCCTGAATTATTTTGGTCCATCAGGAAGGCTTACGACTCCCCAAGAGGCGGTGTCTGCGATGAAAAGCCCACATCCCTCAGTTAAATGCAGAACAAGTCCTAAACCGTTCGTGGAAACCATAAAGGGGCTATCAACCTCCCAAAAAGAGGCGTTGCGGCGTGCCAGATTTGTTTTCTTTCTCGATTGGACCATTGCTAATAACCCCCTGACGCTTGGGTATTGGTTTCTACAAATGTTTAATGCATAAGATTGTTACATACAAGTGTCTGAAGGGAAGAGTGTGGAGATTACAGCGTTGGATGTGCATCGGTATTTAGGTCTGCCAACAGGCCGCAAACCTATCCAAGTTCCATCCTGCGCATCAGATACACCTTTAGCTAAAAAATTCAGAAGACAATTCAACGGGAAAACACCCACTCCCAACCAACTTGCGGGTTACATAGAAAAGAACAAGAAATAGGACGGCGCCATGTTCAATACGAACGTCAAGATGCTCTTCAACGTTCGTATAGTCGAGTGCATCCAGAACGGGGGCATGTACCTGGGTTTGCTCAAACTTCTTGAAGATGTTAAAGCTATCCGTAAGTATAACTGGTGTGAGTACGTTTTACAAAAATTCATCGATAGCAGTGTTTCTTGGAAAGGGACTTCGGGGAGTCAATTTCGAGGTCCTCTTATGTTGTTGATTGTAAGTATTGCCCTGATGTTAACTTGTGGCATTTTCATCTTGTGTTTGTCCATATTGTTTCTGATCATTTTGCCATTACATTTTCAACAGCTGATGTATGTTGACCGCTTCTCTGCACCTGGTTCCTCACCCCCAAGAAAGAATCCAATCATTAAGGGGTGGACTCGAAGGATGGTCCGGGACCGGGAACTTCAAGAGCTAGACTTGGGTGGATTTGGAAAAGGGAGGCTCCTCCCCCCGCCTACCGGTGAAGAAGAAGACGAAGTGGCTAGAAACGAGGGGTGTGATCCGTCTACCGGTGAAGAACAAGACGTTGTTGTTGGACTAGAGGAGCCGGTACCCAGTGGAGAAGAAGCAGACGCTGCTTGCAAAGAGGTGCAGGAGCCGCCTACTGGTGAAGAAGAAAATGATGTTGTTGGCCTAGAGGGGTAGGAGCCGGTACCCGGTGATGTTCTTGACGATGCAGCTTGCAAAGAGGGGCAGGAGTCGCGTACCGGTGAAGAAGAAGAAGAGGATGATTATGCCAACGACGATCACGAGCCTCCTGCATTTGAATGCGCGCAGGATAAAGATATTAGCATCGTGCCGGTTACCGATATGCCGCCGACAAATAGTTGTGATACTCCTGTGCATAAACATGCGCACAATGTAGCCCAGCTAGTTGAGCATGTGAAGCTATTTTGCACGGCGACGGATGACGGTCCTTCGGAGATTGTAGAATCACCCATGTTCAAGGAACTAAATGGTGTCGTGGCTTCAATTTTCGCTGGTTTGGGGTTGTAGTATGGTGACCATGGAAAATTCAATCTACATAGATTGACCAAACTTTTGAAGTCGTTCAAAAGTGCTTGTCTGGCGGTGTCAACAGGGAAAATGACTAGAAAGATGAAAAAGGGAAAGGAAAGGTGGATCATCCTAATGGTGTGGATGCCAATGGAGATGGTGGCGATGTGGATGAGGATGATCATGAAAAGGGGGCTGACGATCTCCAAATTGAGGATGATGCTGACAGCGGTGGGGCCAATGAGGATGCTGATAATGTTGACGTCGAGGATGTAAAGTATAAGACCACATGTGCATTTCATGCATTCTTATCACATATATATATACTTCTTATTTCCTTTATTCATGTGCAATTCGATCTACGAATAAATGAAACCGAAAGCTCTCGTTGTTATTCAAGGTGTCAAACGAAGACCAAGACGTGGATCACCCCGCTAACGGTGGTGGGGATCGCGACAAAAGCTTGGATGTTGAGGTCTCCATCCCACCTTCTATGATGCATTATAGCTTATGGTTTACATTATTTTCATTTTCACTTGACCAATCTTCTCTTGCAAATAATATAGGGCATTTGAATCATATTTTTGTTTGATTATACTGTTTGTTCACATACAGGACTTTCAAAAGGTGTATTGGATGGATGTGCTAGGGTTTGCACGGGACCACGTTGAGGTAAGGACATATGGTATATGATTTAGATGAATTGTTGTCACTTCCACCACGAGGATGTTCACAAAAGATGATTGTTTTTCGTGGATTAGATCTTGCATCTGCAAAAAGAACGCGAGGAATTATCAGAAAAAACCGTACAAGAAGAAGATGTTTCCAATACTGATGGTCATTTTTCTTTAACACTGTGCTCCCAACACTGTTCAGTAGCACAACATTCTGACTCACTACCCTGTTCTGTACCACAACGTTCTGAGGTTCCTGACAATGTGAACAACGGTAAGGTGAGGACGTATGGTATATGATTTAGTTGAATTGTTGTCACTCCCACAATGAGGATGTTCACAAAAGATGGTTGTTTTTCCTGGATTAGATCATGCATCTGCAAAGAGAACGCGAGGGATTGTCAGAAAAAACTGCACAAGAACAAGATGTTTCCAGTACTGATGGGCATTTGGCTTTAACACTGTACTCCCAACCCTGTTCAGTAGCACAAAATTCTGACTCACTACCCTGTTGAGTACCACAACATTCTGAGGTTCCTGACAATGCACAACCACCTCAACAGCCCATTAAGGAATGTTATGCACAAACTCCTGAAAAAGAATTGGTGTATAGGTGTGTGACAATCGATTTCAAAGCTCATCCAAGTATTCTAAGGATTGTTTGTAACTATCTGCGGTATGCACCTACAGAGTAAGTACAATGGTTATCCTTTCAAGTGCTTCATTTATTTTTTGCTTACCATATTTCAGCTTCGTACTGAATCCTTTTTGTTTTTGGGGTTTCAACTTGGTAGTTTTCAAGCAACGTGGATGGGATGGTTATTGATGTCCGCCTTTTTAGTCATGTTTTTAGGGTGTGTTTTTAGTGTGTTTGAGTCTTTTTCTTTAGTTTTGTGTTTTGTTTTGAGTCATTTGTGTAGGTTTTCGTATTTCTTTAAGATATGGAGTCTACATAAGCTTTAGTGGTATTTTGTAGGTTTTTACAAGCTATTTGAAGCATATTTTGAAGAAAGGAGCAAAGTCAATGATGATAGCACTCAAGATTGAAAAGAAGATGAGGATTAAGCACTCAAGTAAAGTCATTGAAGATCAAGTTTGAGCTTGGAAAGAGATAGAGAAATTTGTTACAAGAACATAGGAAAAAGAATCGAGTCAAAGGGTGTTGTAACGAATCCTCTATGCAAGTTTTTCTCAAGGCTGTTCGAAGTGCTGAACAGGGTCGTTAACGAGGCTCTCAGGTCGTTAATGAGGCACCCCGTGGAGCAGCAAGATCCGAGTCGGCACGAGATTAAAAGACTTCTATCTTGTTTCCTTTAATGTTATTAGATAGATAGAAGGGATATATCTTATTAGAAGATATTATTTCCTTATAGATAGATTTAAGATAGATTAGTTTCTCTATAAATACTCTTGCCTACCCTTTGTTTTTCTCTACACAACACACAATCAATTGCCTTGGAGGGCAAGTTAGAGGAGGAGGAGGAGGAGAGACGATTAAGAGGAGGCGAGAGAAGGAGAGGATTTTTATGGAGAAGAACTATCGTTTTGGATTAAAGTTGTAAGCTTTCTTTTTAATTCAATTATGTTTTTAATTATTCTTTGTGAGTAGTCTTCCTCTCTAAAGTTGGGGTTAAACCCAACAATGGTTGTGCATGCTTGTTTATGATCATGTCTTGATTGTTTTTATTGCATGAATCTATTCTCTTGCTCTTAATCCTTGAAACGAAAGTTGATAGGAAATTTCTCATTCATAGTTGAAGCGAAAGCGGAAACCTTGAATCAGAATAGTCAATTTAGGGTTTTGAAGCGAAAGCGGATCTATCCTAGTTGAAGTAGAAGAGATTAGATAGTAAGTTTATTAATTTAGCGAAAGTTGATTGATTTACTTGCTTTAGTTAACGAAAGTTAGTACCTTTGTGTGATAAAAGCATGATCTATGTGTTTCATTAACGTTTGGCATGCATAATTGTTGTTGTGGGGATACCTTTACCTTAAATTTTCTCTTTATTGATATAAAAATCCATACTTTCTCTCTTACTTGCGTGACAAGTAACAAAACTTAGCATTGACTATCTCTTGTGGACGAACCTGACTTCGCTATACACAGCGGGGTCTTGATATAAATTTATTTGTTGTCAAAAAACCCTCTCAACAAATTGGCACCATTGCCGGGGAGATTTTAATAGTGCCAAGTTTTGTTCTTTTTACGTTTTTCGGGACTCGGACGAGTCGGTAACGACCCCCCTAGGGTCGGTACTGACCCTACTGTGCAACCCAGTTTCTGTGCTTTTTCTGTTTATTTTCTAGGTCACTGTCGAGTCGTTAACGACCCCCCAGGGTCGTTACAGACCCTGTCGACAGATAGTCGCTTCTTTCTTTTCAATTTCTGTTTTACGGGATCACTCCAGGCTCGTTAACGACCCTATCCAGGCTCGTTAACGACCCTCGCCGAGAACCCTTTTTGCTTTTTGATTTCTTTTTTTGTTTTTGTTTTTGCTTTCAGTGTATGCCAGCTAAAGGACGTCGAGTTGTCTCTAATCCAATAAGTAGACCCTGAACTCGAGCGTTCCCTCCACATGAGATTAAGAGAACGCAAAGCAATGGCTACACATGAAGAACTAGCTAAGCAGATTGCTGAACTCTGCTTAGAGATAGAGGAGATCCAGAGAGAAAGGGAAACCATAACTGTTGAGGCATATGAAGAAGCTGATTACATGAGGGGTCCCTATAGGAACCAAGTATATAATTCTTATGCAGGGAGGAATTACAATCATCCCACCTGGGGCAACTATGCATATGGCCAAGGGAGCCAACCTCCTCATCAAGATCAGAGGGTTCCACCTTATCAACCTCCAAGCTACCAAGAGCCACCATCATGGGTCCAAGGGATACAAGAGGGCATTAATGATGTCCATAGCACGATTGATGGAGTCCAAGCCAACCTTAACATTCAAATGAAACGGTGGGGAGAGTTCGATATATGGAAGAAAAGTGTCGACTCACAACTATGCAACCTAGCTGCACGGATTCTAAGGCCTCAAGGGCAACTCCAGGGCCGACCCGAGGAGAACCCTAGAGGAAAGATAGCAGCGATGCACCTTAGGAGTGGAAAGACACTATCGGAGTGTGTTCAAACTAAAGAGAAGAGCCCCACAACTGATAAGGAAGCCACGACCCAGCTCGATAACGAACCAAAGAGGGTCGTTACCGAGCTTGAACAACTTGGTATCGATACCCCCAGGGTCGTTAACGATCCCAGCCCAGGTATGTTTTCTACACCGAACCCCTCTCTTAATCCCAAGCTCGTTACCGACCCCATCAGGGTCGGTACCGACCCTTCTTCTACACCGATCGACCCTCTTGTCGATTCGGTAGGGCCTCGATCCGGGCCTCTCTCTATCTCTAATCCGTCAAAAACTCTTCCTTTCCCAATTAAAAAGTCTAATTATGTCTGACTTGGCTAAAGTCGTTGTTGCCAAGATCAAAAATAAATTACCATATTCTACTAACTAGTATAGTAAGCAAGCAAGGGGTCGAACCCAAGAGAATCGGGACTTTGAACAATCAACAATTAACAAGACAGGGGTTTTAGGATTTACGCAAGCAAATAAATTCAAGTAATAAATCAATTAAGTAAAAGTAGAGTTCATTCAATCAATTCCACCTTTTTAATCATTCGATCATCAATTCATCCACTTTTCTATTAATTCCCAAGTTAATTCCAATCCTTATAAAAGATTTCCGCTTGTCCAAGGTCCAAACGAAAGGATGATATGAACAAGAACGCTTAATTCAAATCATGCAAAGTATTAAGGATAAAAGGATATTAAATCATGCAATCAAGATACGAGTCTCATGCATAAAATAACAATCAAACACTCTTTATCAATTCTAGTCCACGGTCCTAGAAAAGAGTTGTTTCAAGGATAAATAAGATTGCACAGAAGACAATCAAACTAATCCAAACAATAGAATATCAATCAAATTCAACAAGTTGCGCACCAAGAGAAATCAATTGATAATCATAAAATTTAGCACAAGAGTTTTGATATTAACCAAGGGATAGAAAAGTTACCAGAATCTCACGAAATACATAAAAAAGTTTCCTTGATCAAACAAACTCCAAGGGAAATTAGTTATCCATAATAGAAAATAAAAACTAGGTTAAACTGAAAAGTAGTCTCTAAATTGTGGAACTCCTAAACTGAAAACGAAACTAAGCTTAAATAGTAGAAATAATAACCGAAACCTAAAGATATAATAATAGATATAAGATAGAATAAACGAAAGGAGTCGGCGCTGAAATGCCTCGAACTGCGAGCGTGGATGCAAACCGCGGGCGCGGATTATCTCGATCTTCTCGGCCGCAGATGCTCACGAACCGCGAGCGCGGTTTGAATCCGCGGGCGCGGATCTTGCGACAACATTCTGATGTCAACTTCGGAGGTGGTTTTGATCTACTTAGAGTTGGAATTTGAACTCGCCGTACAAACATGAATTGTAGCTCCTCGAGTTAGCTTTCCAATGAGACCAAATTCAGCTTCATCCGATAACCGTAGCTCCCGGAATAAGCGTTACAAGAAAGTGGTGTCGAAACAACTCCAAATCAACACTTGTCTTCAAAGCTCTTGCAATTCTTCAAATCGTGTCTTCAGTCTTCATATTACAATTATGCTCAAAACTAACCTAAACACACTCAAATCATACCTAAAATACAAGAGTTAACCTATACTAAACTAGAGCATATCAATGTCACGGAAGGAAAGTTTAGACGGTTTGTTAAGATTCTTCAAGGGCTAAATATTTCAATTCCATTTACTGATGCCCTTAATGAAATGCCTGCCTACGCTAAATTTTTGAAAGAGATTTTAAGCAGGAAACGATCTATCTCAGAGCTGCATAATGAGGTTCATTCCATAAAGCTCCCTGAAAAACTCGGTGATCCAGGTAAGTTTGCAATTTCAATTGGTATTGGGACTCACCGTTTTAAAGCTCTATGTGATTTAGGTGACAGTGCTAGTTTATTACCATTGTCTATCTGGACCAAGGCTAACATGGGACCACTGGAGCCTGTCGATATGAATCTTTATATGGCGAATGGATCATGTGTCAAAGCAACCGGAGTCATTGAGGATGTACCCATTCAAGTTGGCAAATTCTTTGTCCCAAACGACTTCATTGTTCTAGATATGCCTGAAAACTTTGTGGTACCAATCATTCATGGAAGACCATTCTTAGCCACCGCAGGAGCGTGTGTAGACGTCAGGAAAGGACTTCTCACGTTTGATATTCGAGAAGAGAAGGTCGAATTTCATTTCAATTTTCCCATAAGCGAAGTGGCTAGTTGTAGTACTGAGGAGCCTACCGACCCATCATGGCTCGTTAACGACCCCTCTCTAAGTGCAGCAACGAGCAAAGTCAAGGATGTCACATCTACCGAGGAGCCTACCGACCCCCCATGGGTCGGTAACGACCCTTATCTGAAGGAGTACGAAACAAGAGGTGGATCCAAGAACGACATCGAGCCACGTCCAGATCCAGTAGGGTCGTTAATGACCCACATACCCTCGGTAACGAGCCACTTCCCGAGGCCCTGATGAGTTTTCTTGTTCTTATCCAATCAATTCTGGTCATGATCCCTTCTCCTATCCTTGTGCTATATTAAATCCTATTATTAGTACTGTGAAGGAGCCAAAACCTCCTTGGTTTTCGGATTATACTAACCCTGTTGTTGGATTACCGAGCATACTTATTGATGATCGAGAGTCGAATATTTTGGAGAGAAGCTATGATGTTTTTCAGGCTAAGTATGGGGTTTCTTATGATCCCTTCGATACTGGATGGCAACCGCCCTGATCCGCCAAGGTAAGTTTGTCGGGCTAACGATGTTAAAAATAGCGCTTACGGGAGGCAACCCGCTTTTTAGTTTTTAGATTCCTAAGATCTTTTTGCTAGCTTTCTTTTGACTTGTTTTTAGCTTAGATTAGTGTAGTAGGGATAGAAGTTTTTCTAAAGTGACTCAGGTACAAGAAGAAGAAGTGCTAAACAGAAGATTCAAGACACTCGGTACAAGTGCAAAAAGGAAGAATCGGTGTACAACAAGCATCCGAAGTTCGGTAACGACCCTTCACACGTTCGATACCGACCTCTACCGAACCAAGAAAAATCAACTCCTCAAGTGATCAATGGTTTCAAATAGCTTCAGTTTTATTTTGTGAGTTCCCTTTTCCTTATTCTCTTTATATTTCTATGTTTTAAACAGTGAGGACACTGTTTGGTTTAAGTATGGGGTATGGGAAAATGAAACTCAGTTTTGTGTCGGTTTTTTTTTTGTGTTTTAGGATTGATAATATTCCACTTAGATGTCCTATGATATGCTTTAACTTGCTTGATCATGTAATTCCATAGCATGTTTGTAGATCTTTGCCTGAATCATGTTGAAAATTTGTCTTTATGTGGATATTTAGCATGTGATGAAATTGAGCACATATGATCTTAGGTAGGAGTGACTGAAATCCAACAAAAATTGCTACCTTGTGAGTTATTTTTGGCCTTATAGGGAGAACATCAAAAATCCCTCTTCTTTTCTTGTGTGATTTACTCTCCTTATGCATATTATCTCTTGTCATTGATATGGTTATCTATTTCTTGAAGCCTATATGAGATATTAGTTCATTGCATGTGAAATCATATGATGGAGAACTTGTTTGTTTTAACCATACTTTTTATCCTCTCTTTTTACCTACCTTTGCATTATCCTCTTTTTGAAGCCAATTTGAGCTTGAAGCCTTTTATTTTTAGCTCCACAAAAATATTCCCTAGCCGATAAAGCTTGACCCTATCCGGGGATTAGGACTTAGTGTTGGTTGTTGTGATGGTTTTTTTGAGTGAATTGTTTGGTTCAAGTGTGGGGTAATATGGGTTGAGTAAAGTGAAAAGTCTTGCAGTTTGTCATGTAAAAGGAGTTTGGTTCCCTGAATGCACTTACAAAATAAGTGGAAAGATAAAAAAAACAGTACAATCACATCATTACCGACCCTAGTAGGGTTAGGTACCGAACCTTCCCAGCAGAAAAAAAAATAAAAATCAGAAGGGAAGAAAGTGAAACAAAGAGCTCAATAGTGAAAGTGTGAATGAGCCAAATTTCCTAAGTGTTTGTAAGCAAGATTAGATGGGATTTAAAAGGCTTTAAGAAATGAGTGTGCATAATGAAGAGTGAGTTTGGTATGTTATCTTTTGAGTGTTTTGGTGAGATGTGAGTTTTTAGGAGTCTTTTATTCCCGGATATTATTAGCACCACATTACCAAAAATTTTCCACGCCTTATTGTCTTTACCAAGCCCCATTACAACCCGAACGAATGGAAGCTTCTATGAAGTGTTTCATTGAGCCTAAGTTCTCTTGATGATTTTTATGTGTTTTGACATCTCTGGTGGAGAGTTTGGTGATATAAGTAACAATGACTATGTTGATTTTTGTATATTGGATTGAGTTGAGAGTTGTTATTTAAAGCCTAAACACTTGAGAGTTGAGAGAAACACAATTACCCTTGTGAGGTTGGATTCTTAGTTGCTTTTGCTTAAAGTTGCTCATATATGTGTGATGATGTTAGATTCACTAGTCTATTTATTTCTACTTGAGCTTTGATGTTGCTTTTTGATAAAGGCATTGACTTGATATATGTGTTATTGGTTTTGGTTAATGTCTTGTTGATTGCTTGAGGAAGAGCAAGTCTAAGTATGGGGTATTTTGATGTCCGCCTTTTTAGTCATGTTTTTAGGGAGTGTTTTTAGTGTGTTTGAGTCTTTTTCTTTAGTTTTGTGTTTTGTTTTGAGTCGTTTGTGTAGGTTTTCGTATTTCTTTAAGATATGGAGTCTGCAGAAGCTTTGGTGGTATTTTGTAGGTTTTTACAAGCTATTTGAAGCATATTTTGAAGAAAGGAGCAAAGCTGGTGAAGATAGCACTCAAGATTGAAGAGAAGATGAGGATTAAGCTCTCAAGTAAAGTCATTGAAGATAAAGTTTGAGCATGGAAAGATATAGAGAAATTCGTTACAAGAAGATAGGAAAAAGAATTGAGTCAAACGGAGTTGTAACGAATCCTCTACGCAAGTTTTACTCAAGGTTGTTCGAAGTGGTGAACAGGGTCGTTAACGAGGCTCTCAGGTCGTTAACGAGGCGCCCCGTGGCGCAGCGACATCCGAGTCGGCGCGAGATTAAAAGACTTGTATCTTGTTTCCTTTTATGTTATTAGATAGAGATAGAAGGGATATATCTTATTAGAAGATATTATTTCCTTATAGATAGCTTTAAGATAGATTAGTTTCTCTATAAATACTCATGTCTACCCTTTGTTTTTCTCTACACAACACACAATCAATTGCCTTGGAGGGCAAGTTAGAGGAGGAGGAGGAGGAGGAGAGACGATTAAGAGGAGGCGAGAGAAGGAGAGGATTTTTGTGGAGAAGAACTATCGTTTTGGATTAAAGTTGTAAGCTTTCTTTTTAACTCAATTATGTTTTCAATTATTCTTTGTGAGTAGTCTTCCTCTCTAAGGTTGGGGTTAAACCCAACAATGGTTGTGCATGCTTGTTTATGATCATGTCTTGATTATTTTTATTGCATGAATCTATTCTCTTGCTCTTAATCCTTGAAACGAAAGTTGATAGGAAATTTCTCATTCATAGTTGAAGCGAAAGCGGAAACCTTGAATCAGAATAGTCAATTTAGGGTTTTGAAGCGAAAGAGGATCTATCCTAGTTGAAGTAGAAGAAATTAGAGAGTAAGTTTATTAATTTAGAGAAAGTTGATTGATTTACTTGCTTTAGTTGACGAAAGTTAGTACCTTTGTGTGATAAAAGCATGATCTATGTGTTTCATTAACGTTTGGCATGCATAATTGTTGTTGTGGGGATACCTTTACCTTAGATTTTCTCTTTATTGATATAAAAATCCATACTTTCTCTCTTACTTGCGTGAAAAGTAACAAAACTTAGCACTGACTATCTCCTGTGGACGAACCTGACTTCGCTATACACAGTGGGGTCTTGATATAAATTTATTTGTTTTCAAGAAACCCTCTCAACAGTTACCCTCAGCGGGCGATTCGTAAATCGGATTTCATTTGTCTACTATCACCTCGTTCTGAAATATTCAATCAAATTCTAGACTGGTTCGCTTTGATATTGAATTACAAGGAATTGACCCGTAAATGGTCGTTCCCCAGGAGATTCTTTGTTCCCACAGACATAAGCGTATGTATATTTTACCTTCTCTCTGTTCTTTTTTCCGTGCATTGTAACGAGGGAAATTGTTCACCCTCGAATTATGTTGGTTTTTTTTCCATCTTCATTCTTATAGGGGCCAACTGCACTTTATACCCTCATTGAATTCTGTAAGGAGCTATTCCGTGAGGACGAAAGCGTCGGTACGCTGTCACATACGTTCGATAATATGATGAATAGTGTCCTAGGGTGCTTGGCTAACACCAAAGCATCGGATGTCGATCTGGTACGAATTAAACACTCTCATGCCAGTTATTATATTTTTATGGATTTTGAGCAGCTTGACTTGATTTGTTACCTTGTGTTATTTTTGTTCTCTTACACAATGGTGCTTCCCGCTTTGTAAGTCGGGGCTACTTTTCTACGTCACCTTTAACAAGAAGCACCCAAGGATTGATATCATCCAATTGGGTCACCCAGATCACAGGGGAGATACGCGCCAGTGTATTCATAACTTGGTGAGTTAATTGTCCTTTTTTTCAAATTTCAAGTTTACACAAGTCTTATTTATAGTGAACTTCATTGTTCCCAATTGCAGAGATTCCTACTTGTGTGTTGGTATAAAAGCTTGGGTTTGAAGGACAAATGGAAGATGCTTAGCTCTAAAAGTTTGGTTGCCAAAGAAATGCAATTGCCTGATAGTGTCCTCGGTCTCAGCAAAGAGGACCTGTGTATCGGTCTTATGTACCACATGCACACATATATGGGCAACGGTCCCCCCGGCGGCAGGAGAGGGTGGAAGTATCAGCTCGAGGCATTCACAAGGTACCCTGCGATGCATCTCAGAGAGTTGTACACGGGAATGATCACAGGGAGCCCCCTCAATGAGCCCGGAGTCCTAAAGCTCGTTGTAGATAGAGCAAACTATTATAAACGTCGTGCTGAACAAGGGGTTGTTATTGGTAGTGTGCGAGAGTGATTAGTCTGTTACACGAGTATTAGGTGTAGTACTCAACGTGTAAATTTTGACTTGCACGGATGTTTCATGGAATGCACACGGGTTTCGCGGAATGCACAGGAAGTTATCATCTAAGGGAGTCCTGGATAGTGTGAGAGAATGATTAGTCTGTTACACGAGTATTAGGTGTAGTACTCAACATGTATATTTTGACTTGCAGGGATGTTTCATGGAATGCACACAGGCTTCACGGAATGCACAAGAAGTTATCATCCAAGGGAGTCCTGGATAAAATCGAAGGACATAACAATTTTCATCATAAATATCAAATTAAATATTGCCTTAAAACAGAGTTACTACGTACCGAACATCAAATTTGGATTATGCAACTGGCGAAGCACAGAATTTGCAATTATAGTTTAGTGACCAATCAATGTGGATATTATAAAATTTGAAATTGCAAAATAGGTAAGTTAAATATATAGTGTCACCTAAATAAGCTACAAAAGAATTGGGCTTCAAATTCACAAGTGCAATTTCTGCAAAAGAGCGCGTCGCCTTCATTTTCGGATAAATACGCGTATTCCACCCAACCACAGTTTCTGCGGCAATTAGCATGATCTTGTGGCTTCTCCTTGGCAAACTGAATTGGTTTGAAGCGACTGCGGAGTTCATCGGCTTGCCATATGTGCTGGACAAATGCGTGCAACCTATTACGATTGGTGACAATTCCATTTCCAGAGCAAGCCTTGACTCCACTGATGAGTTGTATACCTCTTTGGTTCTCATTTTCAGGCTTGCAACATAGTAAGATGAGACCCAACACATAAGTCGCAGTCTTGTGTCCCGAGTGTGTTGCTTTGTCTAAGTTCTTCATCCCTTCTTGTTCTTGCATTTTAATAAAATATTGAGTCTGTATGGAAACGGCAAAATATTAGGAAAGGTGGTATATGTAACAATACTCAAATTCAAGCAGGTAAATGAATGGAAAAATCAGTATTGCCATACCATTCCTTGGAGGAATAATGCTCCAGGATTGTCGCAGGATGCACATTGTTGTGTGTAGGTCAAGGCAGCGTGCAAGTGATCACGATCATGGTAGGTGAAGCGGCGGAAATTGAAGTTCTCAATGTCCACTCGACAAAGCACAGATTCTTCCTTGCCAATTTTGTCTAACGCTTTACAACTAAACAACCAATGAAAAGGGGAAATAGATAAATTTATATGTAAATTATACTATGAAACATTATAAACATTATCTAGTTATGCAATTATTCTTATAATATATATGGCATATAAAAATTGTATCTTTTAATAATATTGACACATAAAATTGGTAATAGAATCTGAGTTTACTTCAAGCATGCAAAACAGAGTAAACAAGCACGCATATGACTTTGTTCTATTAAATATGCTGATATAATTGTAGGAAACTATGTGCTAATGTCATAGTATAATACAAGTAATAGCAAAAACTAATAAGAAATTTTAAAAACTAACTAGAAATACAGGATGTTAACTTACCTGAGTCTGCAACTACATAGATCAGTTACGAATGAAGAGGCAACTCTAATAACAACCTCAACAATTAAATCACGTGGTAAAGCTTCTAAGAAATTTGATTTCTTTGTCTTCTTAAAGCTTCGCTGCTTTGCCCTTGTTATAGCTCTCTTTGCCATTGCTATAGTAATCTTACCCATTGTTATTAGAGGAGAGAATAGAGAGGACAGAAAAAAGCAGCCAAATTAGAAACACGTTATTGGTAACACGGAAAGGGTTGTGCGATTTTTGAGTTTATTTTATTGTACTGACTGGTGGAAGAGTTAAGTTCACGGGTGGAGGAACGAACAATCTCAGCTTTCTCAAATAATTGCATACACGCTATAGGCACGCTTGTTAAACTCTTCTGTCGTTTTGATTTCCTTCTCATCAATAATTGGAAAATAAATCTGATGCTTTCAATGCAACACTTCGTTTTTTTCGTAAAAGACTACAAAAACCCATGACTTATAAATTTGCATTGAACAACCTAAAGAAAACTACTGGGTACAATAAAAAGGACAACAACTAGCTAGCTAAAATTGCATCCGGCTAGTCCATTCGGGTATATCGGTTTCGGGCCAACTCCGTTCGGATCAAACATGTCTCAGGAATGCAATTTTTTTATTATTTTCGGGTGTCGGGTCGGGTACGGTTTCGGACAGGTCGGACATGTATTGTGCACTTCATGTAATATAGGGTGCATTTCATTGGTTTAAGAGGCCCAAATGCCATGTTATTCGCAATTAAGCATATAATAATAACAAATACACATTCAAAAATACACGTACAGTACGCTATTAGGGTCAACCGTTCAAACAAAAGGCTTTCATCATTTAATCACACATAGCCGGCCAACCAGTAAATTATCCTTTTCCAAAAATAACAGACAGGGGACAAACATAGTAGTTACCCCCGTAAAACGTCTTAAACATAATAGTCACACCCCTAAAACCTCTTAAACACCTTCCACTTTCCTAAAGAAGCAAGAGACTTGGAACATATTCATAGGTGTAGTACTCAACATGTATATTTTGACTTGGTTGGGATGTTTCATGGAATGCACACAGGTTTCACGGAATGCACAGGAAGTTATCATCCAAGGGAGTCCTGGATAAAATCCAAGGACATCACAATTTTCATCATAAATATCAATATTTAAATATTGCCTAAAAGAGAGTTACTACGTACCGAACATCAAATATTGCCACAATCCAACGGCAAGTCACATGTCATTACAAACATTGTTCTGAACAAGGGCTTGTTATTGATAGTATGAGAGAATGATTAGTCTGTTACACGAGTATTAGGTGTATAGTACTCAACATGTATATATTGACTTGCAGGGATGTTTCGTGGAATGCACACAGGCTTCACAGAATGCACAGGAAGTTATCATCCAAGGGAGTCCTGGATAAAATCCAAGCACATAAAATACTGCCTAAAAGAGAGTTACTACGTACCGAACATCAAATTTGGATTATGCAATTGGCGAAGTACAGAATTTGCAATTATGATTTACTGACCAATCAATGTGGATATTATAAAATTAGAAATTGCAAAATAGGTAAGTTAAATTGATGGCCGGATCGATTGAGGAGATGATGGTGCAAAGAGATCGCCGAAGAATGGTAGGAAATCGTCACTTGGTTCGAAGGTGGTGGAGCTCGGTGGATGAATTTCGTCTGGGATAAAAAGGGTATATCTCCCTCGTCCGGACTCGGAATTTGGTGATTCGAAATCCCAAAGTTAGATCTTGGAGTCTAGTTTAACTCCTCAAATGTTTAGATCCAGATAATAAGTGGTTCGAGAGTTATGGCTCTTGCACTAACACGTCTGCAGAACAAGATCCTCTCTTGGACGAGTGGTGATGGAGATGGTTCGAATGGAGGTGGAGAAAACGTTGGATATGGATGCTCAAACCTTGGATATGACTCACCAAGAATTGAGCAAACTAGGATGCAAGATCGTCGGATATTACCCACCAATGATCCAACAACGAGATTGAACGGAAAAACAAGCAAGAAATTTGATTGAAAACAAGGAAAAGTAAGCAACACAAATTCGTTCAAGTCTACCAAGGGAGGAGGGGGATGGACGACCATATAACCTAGACAACAAGCCTCACAAAATCAGCCCCCTCATTTAAATAAAATTAAAAAAAACCCATAAAAACCGAGAACACATTAATCGTCCTTAACCGTTAAATTGTCACTTGTCGGGCCACTAGTTAAAATGAGACTCCAACCTTCACCTCTGCTAACCAAAGTCCAACTTATGAGCCATGATCTCCTCCTTAATCTTGTCAAGCATTGCCCTAGCATGTGCTCGAGTGATGCGCCCAAGATAGGGTGTGGTACCTTGACTTGGCTTTTTAGTGCCTCGAACACCAGCCTTGGATATTTCTCCAAATGAAGACCCTCCTTTATCGTGCAAATTGAACTTGTCATTAGGACAGAGATCTTCACTCAAATCATGGAGCATAGTGCCTTTAAAAGTGCCCGAAGAAGTGGTACCATCCATCAAAGGCCAAGGCGCGCCAAGGTCAGAAATCAGCGTGTGCAACAGCGCTCCGATTGGCACGGTACCGTGGGGCCATGACTCGGTAGATGGAATCACATCATCCTCCTCCCCTTTAAAAGGATTTGTCCTTGAATCTATCAAGCCTATAAAACAAAGGACATATCGAGGGAACCACAAGCAAGTACAATCTATAGAAGTCAAGTTAAGAATAACATTTCCAATCTCAATATGATAGGCCAGAAAGTATGCACTAGCTACACCACTTCTCTTCCTATTCTTATGGGTACATCTCATAAGAAAGCAATGAAGAGATTGAATGTAAGTAGGCATCAATGGAATTCTATGACCTATATGCATCCTAGATGACATGTATTAGGCAAGAGAACTAAAATGGAAGCAAGAGTACTTAGTCCTAGATGTCACAAATGCATGAAAGAAAAGTGAATGATTTGATCAAATGCATGTGACACAACCAACACATAGTCATAAATATAGAATAGAGGAGTGCAAGAAACTTCCCTGAGAGGTGCACTCGTATCACCATGCGAGCTCAACAATGGAGGTAGGGCTTCTAGCTCCCTTTGTGTGGCTTTCTCCATGACAAAGACATCTTTCTTGGCCTCCACAAGAAAAGGAATGTAATCACTGCTTGGAGTGACTAAAACAGCCTCGTCCTCCTCATGGAGCAAGAAGGGCAAACTTGAAGGAATCATAGGAAATGCATACATCCATGGTGTAGCCAATGAGTTCATGGAGCTAGGAGTGATGGTAGGATGATGCTTGATTTTAGGAGACAATTCCACAACTTCCTCCTCCTCTTGCAATATGTGCATCAGTTATATTTGATACTTGATGGTAATGAGTTGTTCCAATCCATGGAAAGGAGTCTCTCTTTTTGGTTGTTTTGTGTCACTCATCACTCTTTGTTGGAAGGAAGTCTCCTCCCCTTTACAAGGGGTCATCCTCGAACCTTGATCTTGAACATCCTCAACATAATCGTTAGAAAACGAAGGAACAAGGTTAGAAACGTTGAATATCTCATTGTTGCCTCGTTCCTTGAAAGTGTGAACATGCTCTTCTCGTTTCTTCTTGATCTTCCCCACTTGAGGCACTTGTGTCCTCTCATCTAGCCCTAGGAATCGGCTCTCCAAGGCATCAAAGCATGCCTTCATGCGTGTCTCCATAGCTTCCATAGATTGTTGCAAAGAATGTTGAAAGGATTGTTACAAGGATTGTTGCATGGATTGCAACATGGCAGCCACCGAACTAGTGGACGTCTCTTCAACCTGTTGCTTATCCTTCTCGTCACCTACACTTGTCATCTTACAACTACGGCACAAATCAAGGTATAGAGTGCACTTGAAATAACCACCAAGACTTTACCGAGATGAAAATCCGACAATTTGCAAGTATGCAAAACAACAAAGGGCAACAAGGAAGAGATTCACCCCACACTTGCTTAGGGAAACAATGCTAGGAAGCTACTAAACCACCAAGACAACAAGCATCAAGTATAATTAATTTTTTTTTTTTTGTTCGAGTAGGCCTTTACTAGGCTCTACTAGTTGACTACTCTTTTCGTACCCGGCCCCTTATTAGCTTTACGCCGCCGGGCAAGGTTTTTCTAGTCTTAATCTTTTTTTCTGTGCCTGGCCCCTTATTAGCTTTACGCCGCCGACAAGGTTTTTCTGATTTAGTAAAAGAATGCAAACACAACTTTAAGTAACAACACAAGATGTTTCGTCTTGGTCTCGTTCCCATATCCTAGCACCGAACCTTTCAACAAGCATGTAAGTAAAAGATTTAAGGCTGGTTTTTGGACACACAAGCCACATTTTTCCTTAGCACAAAATCAGTAAAGTTCATTCAAGACATCTACTAGTTCAAGGCATTAAACAAGCAAGAAAACAACCCCTCAACTACCAAAATTATGAGAACCTTTTAGTGTTCTATCCATGGTCGTTTTTTTCAAGCATAATTCAACCATGGCTGCTCATGAAATTCGGAAAAGAACAACCACAAACAATGGACAACAACAACACACAACACGAGATAACAACAACACACAACAACTCTCGCAACTACAAGGGAAATTCGACCAAGAAAAACTTGCAACAAGTGGAAATTCAAGGTCGGAACAAGGATTATATGGTGATACCTTCGCGTGGCTCTGATACCACTTGATGGCCGGATCGATGGAGGGGATGATGGTGCATGGAGATTGCCGAATAATGGACGGAAATCTTCACTTGGTTCGAAGATGGTGAAGCTCGGTGGCCGAATTTCGTCTGGGATAAAAAGGATATATCTCCTTCGTCAGGACTCGGAATTGGGTGATTCCAAATCCCAGAGTTAGATCTTTGAGTCTAGTTTAACCCCTCAAAATATCAGATCCAGATGATAAGTGGTTCGATAGTTATTGCTCTTGCACTAACATGTCTGCAGAACAAGATCCTCTCTTGGACAAGTGGTGATGGAGATGGTTCGAATGGAGGTGGAGAAAACGTTGGATATGGATGCTCAAACCTTGGATATGACTCACCAAGAATTCAGCAAACTAGGATGCAAGATCGTCGGATATTACCCACCAACGATCCAACAACGAGATTGAACGGAAAAACAAGCAAGAAATTTGATTGAAAACAAGGAAAAGTAAGCAACACAAATTCGTTCAAGTCTACCAAGGGAGGAGGGGGATGGACGACCATATAACCTAAACAAAAAGCCTCACAAAATCAGCCCCCTCATTCAAAGAAAATTACAAAAACAACCCATAAAAACCGAGAACATATTAATCGTCCTTAACCGTTAAATTGTCACTTGTTGGGCCATTAGTTAAAACGAGACTCCAACCTTCACCTCTGCTAACCAAAGTCCAACTTATGAGCCATGATCTCCTCCTTGATCTTGTCAAGCATTGCCCTAGAATGTGCTCGAGTGATGCGCCCAAGATAGAATGTGGTACCTTGACTTGGCTTCTTAGCGCCTCGAACACCGGCCTTGGATATTTCTCCAAGTGAAGACCCTCCTTTATCGTGCAAATTGAACTTGTCATTAGGGCAGAGATCTTCACTCAAATCATGGAGCATAGTGCCTTTAAAAGTGCCCGAAGAAGTGGTACCGTCCATCAAAGGCCAAGGCGCACCAATGTCAGAAATCAACGTGTGCAACGGCGCCCCGATTGGCACGGTACCGTGGGGCCATGACTCGGTAGATGGAATCACATGGAGTTGGTTATCAAGTGTGGTAATCCCACCTTGATAAAGGGAGGTCAGGGGATCAAATCCCCCCTCCAACATCCTGCAAGATAAAAGATGTGAATCCTCCTGCAGGTTGGGGTGCATGGACTGCAGTCCATGGCTTGTGATTGAGCGCCACCAGTCAGATCGCCGACGTGGTTATGATGTGATCAAGCCCACCTGAACCCACCTTTCCGGCCTGCCTCGAGTCGGCGTTCTGACCAGTGGGCCAGCCTCCAGCCTGCCTCCACGTCGGTGATCTGACTGGTGGCACTCGATCACAAGCCATGGGTTGTAGCCCATGCACCCCAACCTGCAGGAGGATTCATACCTTTTATCCTGCAGAATGTTGGAGGGGGGATTTGATCCCTTGACCTCCCTTTATCAAGGTGGGATTACCACACTTAATAACCAACTCTACTGCAGTGGAGTTGGTTATCAAGTATGGTAATCCCACCTTGATAAAGGGAGGTCGCACTAGAGTTGGTTATCAAGTGTGGTAATCCCACCTTGATAAAGAGAGGTCAGGGGATCAAATCCCCCCTCCAACATCCTGCAGGATAAAAGGTGTGAATCCTCCTCCAGGTTGGGGTGCATGGGCTGCAGCCCATGGCTTGTGATCGAGCGCCACCAGTCAGATCGCGGACGTGCAAGCAAGCTGGGGGCTGGCCCACTGCTCAGAACGTCGACTCGAGGCAAGCCGGGAAGGTGGGTTCAGGTGGGCTTGATCACAACATAAATATATAGTGTCACCTAAATAAGCTACAAACGAATTGGGCTTCAAATTCACAAGTGCAATTTGTGCAAAAGAGTGTGTCGCCTTCATTTTCGGATAAATACGCGTATTCCACCCAACCACACTTTCTGCGGCAATTAGCATGATCTTGTGGCTGCTCCTTGGTAAACTGAATTGGTTTGAAGCGACTGCGGAGTTCATCGGTTTGCCATATGTGTTGGACAAATGTGTGCAACCTATTACGATGGGTGACAATTCCTTTTCCAGAGCAAGCCTTGACTCCACTGATGAGTTGTATACCTCTTTGCTTCTCATTTTCAGGCTTGCAACATAGTAAGATGAGACCCAACACATAAGTCGCAGTCTTGTGTCCCAAGTGTGGCTCTTTGTCGAAGTTCTTCATCCCTTCTTGTTCTTGCATTTCAATAAAATATTGAGCCTGTATGGAAACGGCAAAAGATTAGGAAAGGTGGTATATGTATAAAACATTACTCAAATTCAAGAAGGTAAATCAATGGAAAAATCAGTATTGCCATACCATTCCTTGGAGAAATAATGATCCAGGATTATCGCAGGATGCACATTGTTGTGTGTAGGTCAAGACAGCGTGCAAGTGATCACGATCATGGTAGGTGAAGCGGAGGAAATTGAAGTTCTCAATGTCCACTCGACAAAGCACGGATTCTTCCTTGCCAATTTTGTCTAACGCTTTACAACTAAACAACCAATGAAAAGGGGAAATAGAAAAATTTATATGTAAATAATACTATGAAACATTATAAACATTATCTAGTTATGCAATTATTCTTATAATATATATGGCATATAAAAATTGTATCTTTTAATAATATTGACACATAAAATTGGTAATAGAATCTGAGTTTACTTCAAGCATGCAAAACAGAATAAACAAGCACGCATATGACTTTGTTCTATTAAGTATGCTGATATAATTGTAGGAAAGTATGTGCTAATGTCGTAGTATAATACAAGTAATAGCAAAAACTAATAAGAAATGCTAAAAACTAACTAGAAATACAAGACGTTAACTTACCTAAGTCTGCAACTACATAGATCAGTTACAGATGAAGAGGCAACTCTAATAACAACCTCAACAATTATATCACGTGGTAAAGCTTCTAAGAAATTTGATTTCTTTGTCTTCTTAAAGCTTCGTTGTTTTGCCCTTGTTATAGCTCTCATTGCCATTGCTATAGTAATCTTACCCATTGTTATTAGAGGAGAGAATAGAGAGGACCGAAAAAAGCAGTCAAAGTAGAAACACGTTATTGGTCACACGGAAAGAGTTGTGTGATTTTGAGTTTATTTTATTGTACTGACTGGTGGAGTTAAGTTCACAGGTGGAGGACGAACAGTCTCAGCTTTCTCAAATAATTGCATACACATTATAGACACGCTTGTTCAACTCTTCTATCGTTTTGATTTCCTTCTCATCAATAATTGGAAAATAAATCTGATGCTTTCAGTGCAACTCTTCGTTTTTTTCGTAAAAGACTACAAAAACTCATGACTTATAAATTTGCATTGAACAACCTAAAGAAAACTACTGGGTATAATAAAAAGGACAACAACTAGCTAGCTAAAATTGCATCTGGCTAGTCCGTTCGGGTATAATCGGTTTCGGGACAACTCCTTTCGGGTCAAACATGTCTCGGGAATGCAATTTTTTTATTATTTTCGCATGTCGGGTCGGGTATGGTTTTGGGCAGGTCGGACATGTATTGTGCACTTCATGTAATATAGGGTGCATTTCATTGGTTTAAGAGGCCCAAATGTCATGTTATTCGCAATTAAGCATATAATAATAACAAATACACATTGAAAAATACACGTACAGTACGCTATTATGGTCAACCGTTCAAACAAAAGGCTTTCATCATTTAATCACAAATAGTCGGCCAACCAGTAAATTATCCTTTTCCAAAAATAACAGACAAGGGACAAACATAATAGTCACCCCCATAAAACATCTTAAACATAATAGTCACACCCCTAAAACCTCTTAAACACCTTCCACTTTCCTAAAGAAGCATGAGACTTGGAACATATTCATAGGTGTAGTACTCAGCATGTATATTTTTACTTGGCTGGGATGTTTCATGGAATGCACATAGGTTTCACGGAATGCACAGGAAGTTGTCATCCAAGGGAGTCCTAGATAAAATCCAAGGACATCACAATTTTCATCATAAATATCAATATTTAAATATTGCCCAAAAGAGAGTTACTATGTACCGAACATCAAATATTGCCACAATCCAACGGCAAGTCACATGTCATTATAAACATTGTTCTGAACAAGGGCTTGTTATTGATAGTGTGAGAGAATGATTAGTCTGTTACACGAGTATTAGTTGTATAGTACTCCACATGTATATATTGACTTGCAGGGATGTTTCATGGAATGCACACGGGCTTCACGGAATGCACAAGAAGTTATCATCCAAGGGAGTCCTTGATAAAATCCAAGGACATAACAATTTTCATCATAAATATCAAATTTAAATACGCTATTCGGGTCAACCGTTCAAACAAAAGGCTTTCATCATTTAATCACACATAGTCGGCCAACCAGTAAATTATCCTTTTCCAAAAATAACAGATAAGTGACAAACATAGTAGTCACCCCGATAAAACGTCTTAAACATAATAGTCACACCCCTAAAAAACCTCTTTAACACTTTCCACTTTCCTAAAGATGTATATTTGACTTGCTGAGATGTTTCATGGAATGCACACGGATTTCACAAAATGCACAGGAAGTTATCATCCAAGGGAGTCCTGGATAAAATCCAAGGACATCACAATTTTCATCTTAAATATGAATAGTATTTAAATACTGCCTAAAAGATAGTTACTACGTATGGAACATCAAATATTGCCACAATCCAACGGCAACAAAAGCGCCTTAATTACAGACTGCCCATAGGCCCCCACAGACTACTTGAATCTATCATAACTACATACCCAAGTTTATGGTGTAATTACAAAAAAGTCGGGATGTTTGGTGTGGTAGCAACCGCAAAATACACACCAACATAGGCTCAGCCTCTAATGATTTCCACGGCATACTTCGTAAGATCTCCATCGAGTCATCGGATGAGGCATCCATCCCCCACCACCAATTTGTTTCCCAAGGCAAACTCCCTTCACCCACTCTTCAGCTCGACACGCCACCCTGGCCCCTTCAGAAACTTGTAGTGGATAATGTACTACTTATTCCCCGCCACAAACGTCATTTCTCTGAGACATTGGTGTTTCCATGGCCCGAAATTAGCTCGGTTGAAGGCCGTGGGGATTGTCTACCAAATGGGGAGTAGATGCATTAGCGGCCAAATTAAACATGTTCCCAGGGTTGTATTATATGTACTGCGTATATTTACTTACCGGACCGTAGTCAGCCATTGCATGTCGATGGTTGACAGTCGGTACACAATAATCAACGGATCTTAGGAAAGCAGTTGGCCTTTCGGGAGTAGGTGCATATGTCGCTACACAGAACGATGTCATACAAGTCACGTTGATGAGAATCTGATCGTTGTCAAAGAAAGTTCCAACTTAATTTGATCTTGGCTTGCCTTGCTTGTGGTATTTATTTTGAGATGAAAGCGAAAGAGATGACAAGTGATTCAAACAAACGGGAAAACTCACTTTAATTTTAAATATAGGGATAAGCAATCGAAAGACCAAGGATATGACACACCAAGGTAATTCGAAAGAGGGATAAGCAATCGAATCTTATGTGGATATGACTCACCACAAGAGAATCGAAAGAGGGTTCGAATCTCATAGGATATAACTCACCTAAAGAGAAACGAAGGATTCGTTCGGATATAACTCACCGAACATGTTTGGATATTACACACCAAACAAGGAAATCACTCCCAGACACTCCCATTGGTTTTTTTCAAAAATTCAACTTATCCTATTACAAGAGAAACAAGGACCTTTAAATAGGCATACAAAATTGGGTTACAAAACCCTTCGTTTTCATCTCACCTACCACATATTTAAATGAATACAATTTATGGAGGACGCCCCTTTTAAGTCCATGTAGGTGATGGAATTGTTTTGGCTTCTTTTGACTTGAATATGATGAAAACCTTTCACGTCCAGATTCGAGATTCTAGAAAGATTGATGATTTCGAGATTGTTCTTGGCTGATTTAGGAAAACTATTAAACATAGAAGTTGTAGAGCATCAAGTAAGCTTTACAACGGTTCTTCAATTGCCCCAATCAGACCACCACAGCCTTCAAACGAGCCAAAATACTGAAGCATGTTCTAGGGATCCGAGAACTAGAAAATAACCTTTTCATTTGTCTTGAACTTTCGGATGCGGAATCCCGGGTCACATCATCCTCTCCACCTTTGAAAAGATTCGTCCTCGAATCTTCATGCACCTATACCCTTGAGAATCTCTCTTCGACTTCTAGCTCTGATACCAATTGATGACCGGATCGATGGAGGGAATGATGGTGCAAAGAGATCGCCACGAGAATCCAAGGAATTCCGACAACGATTACCACGCAAACTGACCCGTCTGCAACTGGATGGATCTTCCTCTTCCGAACTCGGAATTGAGTGATTCCAATTCGAGAAGTTAGATCTATGAGTCTTGTTGAAGTCCTCAAAATATGAGACCGAGATGATGAGCGGATTGAAAGTTATGTCGAATTTACTAAGATGGTGCAGAAACCTCCGAGATGGATGATGGTTCGAAAATGGAGAGAACAAGGGGATATGGATGCTTGATAACTTGGATATGACTCACCAAGCTCTCAAACAAACTATGATGCTCGAATTGTCGGATATGACTCACCAACAATTGAACAACGAGAATTGAACGAAACAAAACAAGAACTTTGAATTGAAAATGCAAGGAAAAGAGAAGCAAATTTCGTCCAAGTCTACCAAGGGAGGAGGGGGATGGACGACCATATAACCTAGACAACAAGCCTCACAAAATCAGCCCCCTCATTTAAAGAAAATTACAAAAACAACCCATGAAAACCGAGAACACATTAATCGTCCTCAACCGTTAAATTGTCACTTATCGAACCATGATGTATCATAAGACTCCAACTTTCACCTTTGCTAACCAAAGTCCAACTTATGAGCCATGAGCTCCTCCTTGATCTTGTCAAGCATTTCCCTAGCATGTGCTCGAGTGATGCGCCCAAGATAGGGCGTGGTACCTTGACTTGGCTTCTTAGCGCCTCGAACACCGGCCTTGGTTACTTGTCCAAGCGAAGACTCCCCTTTGTCGTGCAAATTGGACTTGTCATTAGGGACGAAATCTTCACTCAAGTAATGGGGCAAAGTGTCATCAAAAGTGCTAGAAGATTTGGCAATATCAAGCTCGGAATCCAACGTAGCGCAAGGCGTACCAGCCCCTTGCAAGGGCGCGCCGAGTGGCTCCGCATCCAAGCTTGTAGGCGCGTCTAGGGCAGGTCGTGGCTCCTTCAAGTGTTCTGGTGTGTGCTCCATTGTTGGCTCGGATGTCGATGGAATCACATCACACGTGGTGATATATAATGTACATTTTATGTTGCTGCAAATCATATATAAAAAGAGGGATGTCAAGAAGTTATACCCGCGGTCATCTCATTGTTTGTTCTCGGTTGTGGTTGTCGGGATGCGACAGCAGATGCTTGCTTAGCCCTTTTCCTGCGGTAACGTCGACGCCTTCGAGCATAATCCACTTCATTGCTGACTCTATCGTAAATCTCGACGTAGAACTTGGCTTCCATGTTGAAGTTGAATCTTACATACTCGCCTATTCTAAGCCCATTGTGGCGGACAAATCTTGACCATCCCTCGGTTATTTTCAATCCTTATCCCCGCTTCAGCTTCACTGTAAAGGCTCTTTGACCATCCACGAGCTTGCACTCCGATGGTAGAGACTCGCCATGCGCCTTCATAAATTGTCGAGGCAATAGATGTATGTCCATCCAGTACAACAATATAATGACTTACTTGATAGTACGACGAATTTTTTCCTACACAACATATGATGAAAGTGTATTGTTTTGCTGATCAAATAATTTTCAATACCAGTTCAGTCAAGTGGTGTGGATATAAAATACGCCTAAGGAACCTTTGGGGTAGAGGTGGATCAAATCTTGCCATCCTCTGTCATAAAATTTTACACATTAGTAATTGTACAAGCCGCAAGTTTTTTAAACAAACAAAACAAGTTTGTGGGGGACCAAAGAAATTTCAGAATCAATCTTTGTGATTGTTTGCAACTATGCAGTTTGTAGAGGACCACAACAATGCCAAATTTACCAAACAAACCCCTATTCAACATTTGTGCATTTCATTGTTTTTTTATCATGTATCAATATAGCAACCAAAACCCCGAGCATACCCAAGTTCTAGAATACCAAAATTACCAAACTCAATGTCAATCCAGAAACCTTAAACCTAAAATCAAACCCAAAACCTAATCAGAATTACCAAACTCAATGACAACCCAAAAACCCTAAACCTAAAATCAAACCCAAAACCTACACCGAATTAATAGAAACTAAATCAATTCTTAGTTTAACACTAATTCAAAATCAAACGACCGACAAACCCAGATTAACCCTAATCCCAATTTGCAACATGGAAAATGCATTCGACGAGTGAAAACGAATGACAAACCAATTTGCGTCGAATATTGTGATTTAGGTCGGGGTGGAACTGGCGTCGGAAGACGGACCTGAACAACGACAGACCCCCGACGTTCGGAGATACTCCAAGCGGACGACGGTGGCTGGATGAACGACCACAGTTCAGACGGCCACAAAGTTTAATCCAGGACGACGGCAGCTGGATATTGATGTTATTCTTATTTTGACCTAAATGAGGAGTACCCAGGAGGCCTCCCACAAAGTTTAATTTTGTTTTAATCTCATATGAGAACAATTAATGTTAAGAGATGGGTAAAATTTTCGACCAAAAAAAAGAGATGGGTTAAATTTAATTTAATTTTTCTTTTTTCTTTTTTGGTACAACTTTCAAATTTCAAATTCAAATGCAGAGTTGAAAATTTGGAAAACGGGTTTCAATGAATTTGCTTTATCTTCGTTCGATGTACTGAATCTTCAATATAAATATTATTACTTTTCACCTAGTGTAAGATTTTTACTTACACATACTTAGTGTAAGCCGTATCATCCTCCCTCACTGCAAAGATGTATGCTAAGAGCTGAAGACACGTGCACCTTACTTACATATTCTTAACTCTCACTTCTAGTGAACATAGAAAATAGAGGTGGTGATGAAAGAAAACGTAAACTACTGCATTCAAACAACTCTTTAACCTATTTTCGCATTCTCTAGTCAAAAGCACCATTCAGAAGCTCAACTAAATTCATTTTTACTGTAAATATATTGATGACAATTTACAAAATGAAGGAAAATACATAAAAACATTGAAAGGTCATGGAAAAAGAAAGTACCTATGTCCCTCACTAACCGCAGATTCTTCACTGAACCATATTTGCTCATAACCTGAGTGAAAGCAAACAAGAGAGCAGTATGTGCATTAATATAAGAAGAAAATAATGACTATTGCTCTATATACCCATAAATTTAGCTACCATGATAGCATGTACTTCATACATATATTCCCCTACATGCCTTATTTTAAGGGGTGGTTATAGGTATGTTTCCTTCATATATTTATTACCCTGTTCAATCATAAACATGGAAGACAAATTTACCAGAATATGAATGAATAAACCCAACAATAAAGTCATAAGTGATGGTGCCATTGGCTTCCTCTTACGTTTATAGCACCACACATCTATCTATCATTGGCTATGTTATAATAGATTATAAATACATAAAAATCCAAGGCAAGAATCTATGACAAAACTAGCAAGGAATTAGAATGGCAGTATTAACCATTTTAAGAGTTTCCTCGATGGATGAGCGAGAAAGACGGCCAACAAACAAGGTGCAATAAGGGTCACCGATAATCTTTGGGTCACCAAATGGGTCGTTTGCAATTAAGATTAATTTCAGTGAAGAAGAAGAAGAAGAATTGATATCTTCAATAGAGCAAGTGCAGCTAACAGATTGAAGACTTGAAACAACATTTTAGTTATACAGACCCGCATTTCATTGCTTAAGGAAAAATCGTGCTACAAATTGTGCTGAAATGAATGCTAGTTCAATTGATGACGCTAACTTAACCAAACTCTAGAGCATATCACAGAGCACCCTCCTACATATGGTATTCACTACCACAGCCCCCTCTTTCCATACTCTTCTCTATTCTCTAGTTTTACCTGGCAAACTCACCGCAGTTTCTAAAATAATTTAGATAAGAATTTATGTGATCAAATTCCATTACAGCTGGAGCATCTCGGTAAAATCATTTTAATTTTTTATCCATCAGAAAGGACTAGATTAAGTTTAGGACTGTATCTAGCAACCTGTATGCCGTCCTTAACCTGTGGTGAGGCCTATGAAGTATAATGTATATTGAAATGAGTAATGAAGGACTCACTCTCACTCGGTCAAGCAAATGATAACTGAGATTGAGAAGGGTAAAAATTGAACTTCAAAACCAAAAACTGGAACAATCAACAATGAATTTCATAAGTTCAAAGGAAAAAACGAAAACAAATTGTAGAAAAGCATACCCAAAGGCCACCTGAGAGAGGACCTAACGCTGGAGACAAGAGGTGGTATAGTTGCGGACTTCTCAAATATCACTTGTGCGTTACGAATAAACGCCATTGGCCGAACCGCTGTAAAGAAGAGGAGGTGGTGAGTGTTGACGAACAAACGCGGCGGTGCTTTGTCGTCGGACCACCCCTCGCATTTGAGAGATCTCTTCTTTGTTCTTTCACAACCCCAAGGCTTAATGTTTATTTAAAACCGGACCGGAACCGATTTCAAATTTTAAATGGACCGAGAGCAATCAGTCTAATCTGGTCTAGTCTAGTTCACATCTAATTTCGTCTAGCCCTTAGCCCTATATATTTTAAATTTTATAAGGAAAGTGATTAGGGTGGCCACTAACATACTAGTGGTCGCCCTAGAGCATCCTGACGGATGAGGGTAAGTAACCCCGGGTCAGCTGCGAGTGGGAAGGAGGAGACACGACTGAATGATCCAGCGATGAAATCCGCAACGAATTGCCCTCCCGAAAGATATGAGTAATACTCCAATCTTGGAACCGGGAAAGCAAGCAATGGATGTCCGCACGTAACAGCTCAATCTCCCACGGACAGCGCCAGTCACCAAGCAGGGCTTTGACTAACTACAAACTATCGCCTTCAATCTGGATCCGGGGAATTCCAGGTCGAGTGGCCTCGAGAAGTCCCTGGCGTAAGGCGATGGTCTCGGACGTCAAAACAGACTGTCGACCAATCAATCCTCTGTCGAAATGGATTGGGGAGCCGCAAGAATCCCTTTGGATGAAACCGTACGAAGCAACGCCATCAACATTCACTTCACCATCAAAATTCAATTTAGTAAACTCCCTCGTCGGTTTTACCCACTTTTCGACATGTCGTGGTGCGGGTTTTTGGGATCCGAAACAACGAGCTTCCAATCTTTAGTTTGGTTGCGAATGAATTCACAGATATTTGTGGCGTTGTTTAAGTTGGTTCCATTGTTGTTGTTGAAGACTCTTTTGTTTCTTGAGTACCATAGGCACCACCAGGTGGTGGCTAGGATTTCTGTTTCCTCTTTTGTTAGTAGTGTTCTTATTTCATCTAGGATCTGATTTGGCTTTTTGTCCCCTGGGGATATTTCGTTGATGATCCGCCAAGTTTTTGGGCTTGCGGATTTGATGGTTTCCTTGGTTAATGGGCATGATAGTAAAACATGATTGGTGTCTTCCACCTGGCAATTACATGCCTCACAGCCCTGAGTAACTGGGACATAGTTGGCAGCCAATCTTGCTTTAGTTGCCTCATAGCCCTGAGTAACTGGGACATAGTTGGCAGCCAGTCTTGCTTTAGTTGGAAGGCCGTTTCAAGCCACTTTCCAGATGAAGTTCTTCATTTTGGATTGAATGTTGAGTTTGTTGATCCATTCTAGGTTGATTCTTGGTTCACCTTTAGATTAATGGAGCCATTCCATGGTTGAATGAGTTGAGTACCAGCCGTTTTTGCTTGGTTGCCAGTACAATCTATCCGTGTTTTATTAATGTGATTAATGATTTTGGAGATTATTTCAAGGTCATCTGGGCTAATGACCTTTTTTCAATTTTTCAATGTTCCACGAATTGTCCTCTATGAGGTACTCATCTACAGTTTCATCCCAGTTAATGATGTTTTCGGCCTCGGTTTTTGGCTTTGGTGGACCCTTGCTGGTCGAGTTGTCTTTCCAAGGTCGAATGGTTTTCCTGTCCCCGATCTGCCAGATAAGCCCGTTCACAAATAGGCCTTTGAGGCCAATTAGTTTGGACCACTACCATGAGGTGTTATGTTTTTTCTTATAACTCTAAATACTGTCCTCTTTGAGGTATTTCTCTGTTACAATTTTGACCCATAGATTTTCTGGTTCCGCAAGTACTTTCCAAAGCAATTTCATTTGGAGTGCTTGGTTCATTTTTTCTGCCTTGGGAATTCCCAAACCACCATGGGCCAGTGGGCGACAGATGGAATTCCAACTTATGAGTGGTTTGTAGTTGTGGTCTTTGTTCTAGAAGAAGTTTTCATTTATTTGGTCAAACCACCATGGGCCAGTGGGCGACAGATGGAATTCCATCTTATGAATGATTGCATCATGTAGTTTTGTTGTGCCGAGAGATTTGATTTGATTAGGGTTTTACGTCCCTCTTGGGATAGGGCATTGGCTTTCCATTTTGAAAGTTCGGATCTGGTTCGCATAATTAGTGGTTTGAAAGTGTTTTGTGTTACCCTTTCGTTGATAATTGCGCATCCTAGGTATTTATCCAATGCAACCGTATTTGCAATTTGGAGGATCTGCTTAAGTTGCTCCTTCATGGTGTTGCTTGTGTTTTTGGTGACTTGGAAGGCGAATTTATTAAAAGTTGACTTTCTGGCCAGAGACTTGGCAGTAATCGTCGACAATTCCCTTAATATTTTGGCATGCATTATTATTTGCTTTAGCAAAGATGATGATGTCATCAACGAACGCAAGGAAGGGGATTGTAGTTCCATTTCTTGAGATTTGGAGCCCTATGCCACTTTTTGGGTTAGTGCTTTGGAGGTGGAGTTGTCTTGCAAGGATTTCGGCTGCAAGTATGAATAAATAAGGTGATAAGGGGTCTCCTGTCTAAGACCTCGTTGGGGGTAGAATTGTTCTATTGGCCCGTTGTTTACTAAGACCGAGAAAGAGATGGTTTCGACGCATTCTCTGATCCAGGCCACGAATTTGTCGTGAAAGCCGAATTTGTGTAGGATTGAAGCCAAGAAGTCTGAGCTAATCCGGTCATACGCTTTTTCGATGTCAAGTTTAACAACAATCCATCCCTCACGCCCTTTTTTATTGCGAAATGAGTGGAAGATCGCATGTGCAATTAGGGTATTATCGTGGATGCTTCGATTCTCGATAAACGCCTCTTGCATCGGGTGTATAAGTTTGCTGAGGACGGTTTTCAGTCAATTTGTTAGGATTTTCGATATTACATTGTATATTGTGTTATATAGGCTGATGGGCCTACAGTGGTTGGTAGAGGTAGGGTTTTCACATTTTGGTAGGAGGGTTATGAATGTATGGTTTATTAATTTGTTTTAGGATTTTTCCGTTGTGGAAGAAACTTTTGACGATCTTGATGAGATCCGGCCCAACAATGTGCTTGTATTTTTTTATAAAAGTAAGCCGGCATTCCGTCAGGGCCGGGAGATTTATCGTCCCCAATATCGAACAAGGCGGACTTAATTTCATTGTTCGATACAGGCTTGATAAGCTCTACGTTGTCTATGTCGGTTACTTCTTTTTGAATGGTTTGTGTCATGATTTGGAGCTTTCCGTGGTTTATTTCCAGTGCTCAGAATCGGTTATAGAAGTCTTGTTTAATCTCTGTTCTTATATTTTCTACACAAGCGATATGTGTACCTTCTATTGTATGGATCTCTTTAATATTGGTTCTATTCCTTCTACCGGTGGCATACCGGTGGAAATATTTGGTGTTCTTGTCGTTTAGTTTTATATGGGTGTTTTTCGCTCTTTGTTTCCAATATGAGTTATGGAAATTTAAGAGGCATGACCTTTTTTTGAAAGGTGTTCTGGTTTTTGGACAAGTTGCATGCTGTTGTGTTCAATTATCTCCTTCTGGATTTGTACGATGTCTTCATCAAGTTTTCTGATTTGTTCGAATATATTACCGAAATTTTGTTTGTTCCAAATTTTAGTTTTGGCTTTTAGAAGTTGTGTTTTTTTAACGAGGTTGAACATATGGGATCCACCCGTTATGTCTTCAGGCTTGTTTAATGATGTTTTGGTAGTCTTTTTGAGATGTCCACATGGTCTCAAACTTAAATGGTTGTGCTTTGAATGGAATTCCTGTGGGGAGGTCACATGAAATTAGGCAATGGTCGGAGGATGAGAAGGCATGATTTTTCGTCTTTATGGACGGTAACCACTGAATAATTTGGTAAAAGAAGCCAGTTCCGATTTGCACTTAAAAAAAAAGATTAACAAAATAATTAATAAAAGCAAAATATATTTACATGAAAGTTCTTGAAGGAGTAAAACCGTATGAGGTCTATAACATGCAACTTCAAGAAATGTAATCTACAAAATTGTAAAGTATTTAATGAAAGATCTTGGGAGGATTAAATTTTATCTTAGTGTACAAATTAAGCATTTAAAAGATGAAGTTTTTATTAATTAAATAAATTACAACAATAAAATTGTAAAAAGATTCTATATGAACAAAGCACGTCCATTAAGTTCAAGAATATGGTTCACATGAAGAGTAATGTTATAGTGCAGAGTAATCTCGGTTGTTGATCCGAAAAAATTATTTTTTTAGCGTTTTGAAGTATGTGGAACCATAAAATCAAGTATGAACATGTGATACTTATATATTAACATGATTGACTTATATATGAAACTCATTATATAAAGTGTGAACCTGCAATATAAAGCTTTATATAAAGTTCATATGAACCGGAGATGAATAAAGATGAAGATGGGTGACTTATGCATGAACATAAAATATTAAAACATAAATCTCATACAAATATACGTTGTGAGCAACAAGTCTTTTATACAATTAAACATGAAATGATTGAGTATCTTATATATGAACATCTATTATAATTTTATGTGAGCATGAGTTCAATAATGTAAGAATAACAAGAAAATGAAAAAAAAAATCTTAATAATTTTTTTTGGGTAATTAAGGAGGGCTAAAGCCCGGTTTTATTCATAGAAGCTTAAAGTTATTATTTAAAAAAATACAAAACTACAAACTTACTCCTCCTTTCCTTAATCTTCGTTTTCCATCCTCCTTATCTAAAGGCCAACATTACTCACCATTTTCCATCCTAAGAACATTTTGTACTATAACACCCCCCACCCCCCACCCCCCCCCTCTCTCTTAAGTTCAATGAGCAAAACACATTTATAATTAGAGAGATTTGAGAATAACTACCTACTATATGATCGTATTTGCAAGAAACCACTCTTTAAAACCGTATTTATTTAAAAGGACCCAATAACATCGTATAAGACCATGAATATCGGTGATTTCAATACGCGAGTTTCACCAAAAAGAAAAAGAAAATTTTAAAAATGAACGAAACTCCAACTTGGGCATCGTTCTACGACGTCGC
Source organism: Fallopia convolvulus (assembly GCA_964016875.1). NCBI lineage: Eukaryota > Viridiplantae > Streptophyta > Magnoliopsida > Caryophyllales > Polygonaceae > Fallopia > Fallopia convolvulus. Next base: position 26,013,301 of record OZ024723.1, on the reverse strand, counting down.
TTCGTGTCAGACAAAAGCATAAAATGGGCAGTGGAAGTGTGCCAATTTCATCCACCAAAAATGAACAACAAATGGGGGGGCACCACTTGGCACCTTGTGAATGGCCACTTTTATATGAAATTTCTATTTAGCTTATTATCGTTTTTAATCATTTTGGCCTATTTTTTATTTAAAAAAATAAAATAAAATAATACAAAAATTCACAATTTTTTTTATCTACACATAGTAGACTTGCCAAGCGGGTTGGGTCGGGCGGGTTCGGGTTCGGTCATTTCGGGTTCGGGTTAAATCGGGTTCGGTTTCGTTAGGGGTCACGAGTCAATTGGGTCGGGTTGTAGCGGGTTTTCAGTCAGGTTGGGTTGACCAGTGGGTCTAAAATATCCTTTTTTATGATTATTAAAATCAATTTTCAAAATTCTATAAATATACTAAATCGGTCAACCCAACGGGTTTCGGGTTTCAACCCAAAGGGTTTCGGGTTATATCGGGTTCGGTTGATTTCGGGTTTCGGATTCAAATTTTTTGGTCTTGACCCTAAAATTATCGGGCGGTTCGGGTCGGGTTGGCCGGTTCGGTCAGCTTTTGACAGCTCTAACACACCAATTTTGTATATATTTGAACTATTTTTTAAATTAAATTACATTTTGGCGTTGTTTTAGGGAGACAAAATATATATTTATTTATTTTTGTAAATAACTCATTTTTTAGCTCAAAAATTTATACCAAAAATCATAAGTTTTTTACCTACCTATAGATATTAATTTATATAATTTTGATTTATCGGTTTTTTATCTGCCCATGGTTTTTTTTATCTGCTCATAGTTTTTGTTATCCGCCCATGGTTTTGGATGCATGGTTTTGGATTTTAAAAAACCCTATTTTTGGCTATATATATATGGATTTTACTCATTTATAATTTATTAAGATTATTGTGGCATGTAAAATTAAATAAAGAGATATTTAAAATAAATAAATTAGAGGTATATTTGTAATTGTATAAGGAGAAATAAATAGTTGTTGGTAATTAGAAAAAGTAAAAAGGAGGTTCATGTATATTTTGGAAAATGCTACACTTCTCGCTCCAAATGGGTGAAATGGTTTTCGCTTCCTACGTGGACGGTGGACCCAGGTATTTTAGTTTTTTTTTTAAGAATAGAAGGCACTTAAGACTCTGTACATCTCAGTCGTCATTTGCAAGCCTCCTTTCTCTCTCTGTAGTCTGTTTCGATTGAACAATGAACATTTCTATTTTCAACAAAATTCCTCTTCTTGTACCAGTCTTTGAAAAATTCATCTAGATATGAAAGAATGTGCAATATTAAGACTAGGATTCCTACTAAATAACAACCATACAAGCTTAATACAGGATAATAGCTATAAGATTTTGAATGAATTATTAACACAAGTAAACTCAAATATATCACAAATATTGAAATAGATATAAAATTTAGGGTTTGGCTTGTTCTTTAATTTGGGGGTTTATTAATTCTCTCAAATCTGAATTTATATAACTCTCAAATCTTCAATTTAGGGCGGAGGACATAAGTAACAGGTTATTTGCCCAGATCTGCTAGATTTGTGGACGGAGGAGGGCGGAGCGTTGAACGAGATATGCGTAGACGGAGGAGGCGGCTCGCCGAGCCCCGCAGGCGTGGTGGCGGCGGCGGTCAACGGGAGGAGGGCGGCTCACCTGGATCTGGTCGACTTCCAGATGCAGGCACGGACGTGGACGGAGCTGGTGCGGTGATCGTGGCGGCGGTCGACGGAGGTGTTTTGCTGGATCTTGTGAAGGTCGGAATTTACAGAGAGAGAGAGAGAGGAGGGCCAGAGGAAAGGGTTTGTAGAGGAGAAATGCGTTTTGAGAGATGATGGATTTTGTTCCTAAAAATAAAATAAAAATACTAAAATACTTGGGGTCTGTCCACGTATGAAGCGAGAACCATTTCAGCTATTTGGAGTGAGAAGTGTAGCATTTTCCGGAAAATTATGGGTTTCATTGAGTTCATTGATATTCATGCTTGCATAGAATCATGGGCTTTGTCTACTCCATCATGTTTCTATTAAAAAGTGTGAAAGACAAGTTTACCCTTGCTTTTGAAACAAATTTCACTTGATTTGACAATACGTTTTCCCTTGCCTTTGTCTAGGCCTTACCCTTGCCTTATTTTGCCTTCGTCTTCGCGGTAATATTTTTTTTATAAGGTAAAAATTCGGAATAACAAATAGGCTTGGTAATCTGAAAGGCCGAAAAAAAACGGTAGCTGTGAACGGCTAAGTACGTGAATCAAAAGCAAGCAGAATTAGCTATGAAAAGTACACATCTCCAAAAAATAAGAACTAAGAAGAGTTGGCTATCGAGGTGAGCAAAAACACTATAAAAATAGCGCCGCAGGCAACAGGTCTTCGCCGCAACATTGCTCCCTCTCCTAGTAATTTTTGACAATTTTTCATACATCACAAAAAGATTTAGGTCTAGTAATTTTGGAAAAAAAAATTATAGATAATAATGAAAAAAACTTGACTATTTAAATTATTATTTTCTTTAATTAATTTTTCTTTTTTTGTTGAAAGTTGAAACTTTAATTAATTTTTCTAGGGATTAACAATTTATTCTTAGGTGTCAAAACATCAATTTTATGTATTTATATTTTAGAAAAGAGTTGCCTTTTTTCAGCAACTCACCATGTTTAATCTCCTTCACGTCCACCCACTTTTTTGCTCTGAAAACGGGGACGAGCCCATATGGACTGCGGTGGATATTATTAAGAGAACGAGTCTACTCCCCCAAAGGGGAGGTTATTGACCTGTCAATCGGGTCGGGTCGGACAGGTTCGGTCATTTCGGGTTCGGGTTAAATCGGGTTCGATTTCATTATGGGTTACGGGTCAATCGAGTCGGGATGTAGCGGATTTTCGGTTGGGTCGAGTTGACCAACGGGTCTAAAATATCTTTTTTTATTATTATTAAAATCAATTTTTAATTAAATAATAATATTTAATTATACCATAGTATTTTTATTTATTTTAATAATAAAATATATTATAATTTTCAAAATAAATTTTAAAAATTCTATAAATATACTAAATCGGTCAACCCAACGGGTTTCGGGTTCTACCAGGTTCGGTTGATTTCGGGTTTCGAGTTCAAATTTTCAGGTCTTGACCCTAAAATTATCGGGTGGTTCGGGTCGGGTTACCGGGTTAGGTCAGCTTTTGACAGCTCTAGGAGGTTACATCCGAGACCAAAAGTTCAGCAAAACAACGATGAACGTAGAAAAATTCATTAAGTGGATTAGACAAATGTAACGAATAATTAGCTAAGGCATCCGCCACTCGCACGTCCACCCACTTTTGACGAACTTTGGACAACTAGCCTATTCTTGTCAAAAAATTTTGGCATAAAGTCTATGGGAAATTACATTTAATCACCCTTTATTTTACACTCTTGACATTTGATCATCCCTTATAATATTTTTAGCAAAAAACCACTCTTTATTTTCATAAACCTTACATTTAACCACTTTTTTAACAGATTTCGTTTTCCATCTATCAAGTGTAAATTAGCTTTTACCCTTCTTTATAAATTTTATTTACGAAAACAAAAACCCTAATTTTTAACCTCCTCACTACTTTTGTTTTGTCGACTTCACATTTGGGTTCAAATGTAAAATGTTGAAATAGTTGGATTAGGAACTTGCGATGATAAATTAGGATTGTAATTGCAGTGAGAACTCTCCTATTTGAATTGGGGGGAGCTCGTGTCTAGCAAATCCAGCCCTACGTTGTCGTCATCTTTACAAAGAACAGTAGCTCTGCCATTGGCGAAGACGGATTACTTCGAAGCGTGTTCAATCAGTGCTTGTTGGAAGGAAAAGCTAGAGAACAATTCAATGTGAGATTATATGGAATCTGGTGATGGTTCAGGACATTGCTGCATAAATACATCGGAGATTCACTAGACCTCATTGCGTGCATAAGCTTTATGACTAGGAGGTAGCTCTAAGAGAGTGGTGAACTAATTCCGAGTCACTGGCGAAGCTCCTCCTGCCATCTATTACTAATAACTAAAGCGGAAGCAATTTCTGCCACCACGTTGCGCCACATTACCCCTTTATTAAAATAATAATTTTAAATAGTTAATTATGCAAAAAAAAGTTATCACCAAGTAAACATAAAGATAAAATAATATTTGTAAAAATTTATCCCCAAATAAACATAAAGATAAAATAATATTAGTAGATTTGACCAATATAGATAAAAAAGCACATTATATTTATTATTTTTGTAAAAGATAAATTAAAAAAATAAGAAAAAATATGTACACTTGATCACATATATATCTTTGATATAAAAATAGTCATATCTATCTATAATTATATAATAAAGTTGTAACTTTTTTAGCCACCACATTAATTCTGGCCCCACCTTATATTTAAAAAAAATTATTTATATTATTTTTTTAATCAAATTCCTTTTTATTTATTTATGTGGAAAAAAATTAATTCGAATTTTAATTAAAAATAACAAAAATTATTAAAATAATATTAGTAAATTTGACCAATATAGATAAAAAAGCACATTATATTTATTATATTTGTAAAAGATAAATTAAAAAAAAAGATAAGAAAAAAGTTGTACACTTGATCACATATATATCTTTGATATAAAATAGCCATATCTATCTATAATCAATATCATATCATCATATCATAACTATATATAACCTAAAGCGGAGGTTAAAAAAATTATTAAATGACACATGTCACTTTCAGATTTGACCACACCACCTTTTTTTAAAAAAATAATCTTTTATTTTTGAATATGATAAATTCTTATCCGTGTTTTTAGAATATAGGATACAAAATTTCATTATTAAACAATCTTTTATTTTTGGATATGATAGATAGGAAGATAATTAGGATATTTTTAAATGCTATCATACAAATTCTAGAATATTTATTTTATTTTTAGTTAGAATCGTTTTTAACTAAGATATCTTAAATGAATAGTTATCTTTGTAACCGTATATTACTAGCAATCTCCTTGCCAATTTGATTATTATTATAATCCAATCATTTGTTACCTTATATGAAAAGATATTGATTAGTTATATGATATATAATTGTCTTATCTTTTTACGCAAATCATAACAAAAATTTATATTTAAGTATTTACCTGATTATTTTTCTCTGATAATAAATATATTTGAAAATATTTTATTATTAATATTTTATTTAAGACTACTCCACAAAGATCTTCAATTCCAACCCCTTTTACACCATAACTCCCAAATCAAACCTCTGTATCTTCAATTGACTTCATAACCAACTAGTCCAAATACGTCATTCCAAATCTATAACTATATATTAAGGCTATACCTTTTCGAGCCACCAGAACGATTCTGGCCCCACCTCATATTTAAAAAATTAATTTTTATTTCTGTTATTATAACTTCTTTCTATTAAATTTTTTTAACTATTTAAATTTATCTCTAACATCAAATAAATATCTATTTAGTATAACACTATCTTTTAAAAGGTTCCTTATACAAGTTTTTAAAATTAAAAATAAAATATTTTAAATATTTTAAAATAAATATAAATCTGTTAACATATATCTTTTGACGAATTTATTTATAGATATACAGTGATTTTCTTTTATAAAAAAATTAATGATAAATATTTATAATTTTTAAAATTAAAAAAATAGATAATAGATATATTTAATAGAAATATTGAAATATTTGATAATCTCTAAATTTACGTACATGAAAAGTAATAAAATATGAAGAATATAATATTTGATTAAAAAATTATACATTCTACGAGCAATAAATTACTTATATTAAATTTTGTATTAAATTTTTGTTTATTTATTAATATCCTATTTATAATGTCTATAAAATATAGAATCGTAGTCGTACATGGTACGACGGGTAAAACTAGTTTCAATACAACACCACCAAATACACCACAATCGCAAATTGAACGCACAGATCCTTGATAGGATAAAAACATGTATTTTTTAATAAAAAAAAAAATGGTAAAATCGTAATTTACAACACTAAACAGACAAAAAACAAAAACCGCTAAAAAGGTGGTTAAACTTAAATATAAAGTTTGTGAAAATAAAGGATGGTGTTTTGCTAAAAATAATATAAGGGGTGGTCAAATGCGAGTCTAAAATAAAGGATGGTTAAATGTAATTTCTCAAATTCTAAAATTTAAACCCGTAGACCAATTAATAGGAAACATACTCCACGAAGAAGTACAGAATCCAAAAAGATTAAACGAACTCATGTGACAAAAATGACACATGTAGTGTGCACAAGAAGTATCACTGGATTTCAGACCAAAAAAAGGAAGACCATTGTTTCAAAAGAGGGTTTCCCAGGCCTAGGAAACAAACTCCACGCGACAAATTGTACTTAGGACTGGTCTAAGGAGATGATCTTGGTTTTAATACTTCAATTTCCACATATAAGAGGAATGAGAGTCGTCCACTGCATACATCAACCAAGGACAGCTCCCCAAGTCACCTTGAGCAGCCAGCTTGGATTTTAGAAAACGAAGCAAATCCTTGTAACGCGACTGTTTCTTCTTCAGCACCCGGATATAAGCAGTCCGTCCAAGCCATATTGTTTCTTCTTTGGCCAGCTCAAGGATCGGCTTCCACTTGGAGCACAGAGTGGCTGTCTTCATCCTTTTCCAGATGAGTTTGTGCATATACCTGATCATTTGCAAAAAAGGACAATCAATAATGTTCTCCTAAACTGGGCTAAACCAGAACACAAGTTTTTTACCTTAGAGAGCACTCAATGGCCTTGAAGCAGGAATCAGGCTGTAATTTGCGGATAGTAGATAATTCGTGCACGTAGCAATGGAATTTCGTTGCACCCAACAGAAAAGCTTGATAGACATTCAATCTGACAGTGGAAGGCGAGTTGATGTTTGAGTCAAAGAACAGAGGATGACACTTGGGTCGCATATAGTCACATAACTTTAGCTTCAACTCACATTCTGCTGTCTCTTGCCAGCTTATGGTGATAGTTGAACTCAAATGATTGTTCAAGTACCTGATTTGAAAACAGTATATGAGAACAAGTTTTCAAAAGGGTTTTACTTAGAATAGTGATGGGAGAATCATATAAGAAGAAGCACATAATACAATTTATTAGAAATATTCAAGGAATGCAAATTTTAATCAAATGCTCCCTCTCTTCACTTATATTTTTATTTTTAGTTTTCAAATCTTGTTCGTTGATATTTGTCCTTCTAGCCAATTTGTACGAGTGAATTATGAAAATCACATTGAATTTGCTCCTATTGATTTTTTCCCTCCCTATCCATGGGCTCTATAGGGCGGTGAACAATTAATTAGTGATTAATTTTATAAAAAAATTGGATTTTAAAAATTAACTTTTAACATATTCAATGAATTCCTTAATATGTGTGTAAAACTCTAAAAAAAACAGAGATTATTACCTTGTATAATCAGCCTGAACTTCTAAGGTGTGACAATTGATAAGCAAACCACTCCATTGGATGAATGAGACACCGTCGTCACCTACAACAAGGTTCTTGGACACGATCTCAGGTGAGTTGTCCATATCAAAATTTAGACAAAACTTGTCCTTGTTCATGTTGCAATTGTATTCCGTGAATCCTTTTTGCAGCATCGACAAGAAACTAGCTGCAAGCTTCTTTGATGTGGATATAAAGAGAAAGTCATCAATGAAACGCAGTAGTGTGTATTTGGTTGATCCAGATGATGCTGTATTCTGACTAGCATCTGGGGTAATGCCATTCACATGATCAGTCTCTTGAACTGATGCATTAAACTCACATGTTTTCTTCAGAAGGGGAAAAATGCATATCCTTTCTAGATGACCCAAGTACAATGAGCACAACAGAGTAGACAGAACACTTCCTTGAGGTATACCAACATTTTGCTTGAAGAAACATTGATCTATATGTAACACATTACGCTTCAAGAGCTCGCGCAAGTAAAAGTTGATTTCCTCTATCCTTATATGTTGGATTTGCTCCTGCAACGATCATAATTAAGATATTATTTACAAATACTTAGTACAATCATCTGAGAGGGGGAGGCGCAAAATACATGGCACTAGCAAAATTCACATACCTGATCAACAACAATAGTATTCCATGGCCTAGAAGAACCAGAGGATTTGACTTCTGTACATTGTTCATTCATCAACCTGAAATTCTCATAACCCCACACAGATTTCTTTCTGCATGCTATCTCATTGGACTTCTGCAAAAGATATTCATCCTTCATCAGGATTTCTTCAAGAATACTGAACAGCTTATCGTGATCAATGGTATCAAAAGCCTTATTGACATCTGAAACCACAATGAAAGGAGTAGGCATGGCTTCCATCCCTTTCTTCTTCAAACTCATCAGAAAAGGACACAACTTTTCATAAACATCATTGTAATTAAATACTGATGCCCCCCAGTTTTCTGGCTCCTTAGTCCTCAGATCTCTGAGCACTGGATGCATATCACGTAAGACATGATTCGCAGACTTTGAATAATCAAATTGATCATTTCCTGGACATGACTGCGCCTTCCTTTTCATTCCCCAACATTGATTAGTTACCAATTCTCGCTTGAAAGTTCTTGATGGTGCACTTAGATTTGCTATTGGCCTTACTCCCATTTTTTCTTTGGGACAAAATCTCAATTTGGAGAAGCCCCACGGTCTATTGCCTAAAATAATTTTGACAGATACGCCATCTAAAGTGCTGTAGCCCTGCTTCTTCATGGAAACAATAGCTTGGTCAATAATCTTCTTCCAAACTGATTTTCGATAAAAATACAATTCTTGCTTACCATGCTCACTTTCTGTTACATAAAAGTTGGCTTGTATAATTGGAGCCACTATATATGAAAAAAACCAAAAGATCCATCTCTCAAAAAGTCTGCGCCTCACACTGGAAGGAGCACTTTGTCTAGAACCACAACCTATTTGACCTTCCGAGCAGCATAAGTAGCATTTGCTTGATACAGCTGGAAATTCTGACATCTTCAAATCCAACATGCACTGTTTTAGAGTGAATTTTTCAAATCGCCGCAGTTGTATAAATTTACTTATATTCCGCTTCAGAATTCTCCAGCTTGAAGGAGGCCCTAACAAGCCTGGGGGAACTACTTTCCGACACATGCAGCCCATACAAAAGATGCAACTTGTTCTCCTGAGTTGTGACATTCGTTTAGACAAGATTGAGAGCCTAAAAATCCCATTTCATCGGGGTCATAGCTCGATTTAGAAGTTCGAGACCTCTTGCACTCTCTTGAGTTGTAGGACATGTTTAAACATGGTTGGGAGTCAGCGGCTTTCATTTTACTGTTGCAATAACTCGAGTCAGAAGTCCGAGACCTCTTGTGCTGTATGCTGATTTCTGGTAGATTAGATGGCTGTCTCTTAGCAGGTAATGTTGATCTCTCTCTGCAGCCCTGCAGGAACAATTACTAAAGATTTCTCAAGCCAATTTTCAGCAAAAGAATGCAAAATGGCACCAACTTCTCATTCCTTGCCGAAGGTATTATGATCAAATAAAGTAGATTTATTATGGTTCTATAGTGTAGGACAAACCTTAACTGTGGAGACATCAGCATGCTTGTTCAGTGACCAGATTGGAACAGGGCAATGCTTGTCTAAGAGCATATCATTATTGCAATGTTGTGCCCTACTTATAAGAACTTTGAGTAACTTCAAAAGCGAGTGGTATTCAAACAAAATCAAATAAGATCTCAAACATTTGAGCATTATAAACAACATTTGTGGCAAGTATAATAATATATCATTAATGATGATACCCCTGAGAAAAGGAAGGAGTAATTGCATAAACTGAAACACTAATCCTATTGCCTTTTAAGATAGATGGTGTCCCAATCAGGTTTTAGTGAACTTAGCACATCTATATATACATATCAGGGCGTGTTTTATGTTTAACATTAGATGGTATAGAACTCCAAATTGCACATAAGAAGAAGTTCTGTATTACAGGCAGGCAGATTCATGAGGCTGAAGTGCTTCATTGTGAGAGCATTGCATACGTTGCTCTCTGCAGTTGACCTTTGGCAAAGCAAATATCTTCCTGATAAGATGGTTGGAACCACCATAACTAAGTTTTGATGAATATAGAATATCTATATAGATGTCAGGAGATACATTTATGCTAATCATCAAAGATTTCAAGGGTGTAGAAGAGCTCCAAACTGCAGACACAGTTGACATCTGGTATTGTATAAACTATTTATGAATAATACGAAACTCGGTGGCAGAAATGTGGTAATGGATACGTTTCTTTGGCAAAAGATACTGTGAAGACTCCAAGTTGTAGAGCCTAGGCCTTTTTATCTCGGCACCTTTAGGCACTCCCAATGATGTTTGAAATATTGAACAACATGAACACAGTGAACGATTCTGAAAATATAGAAAGATCAAATCATTCAATTGGGCTACAACATTTTTCCTTGTTGACAAAATTACTGAAAGAGACTTTGCATGACATGACACCACATTATCAATAGCACACAAGCAATAGATGTGATTTCAATACATTCTATTGCTGATATTAGCTAGTTTCTTTCTCATATCATTAATTTTCCTTCTTTTGCTGGTGGCAGGTGGGGTAGGGGGTACCCCTCACAACTTTTCACACCAAATAAGACTATAAGTTCATATAAGAGACATGGATTAGCTCACCTCTTGCAACATGCTTAATTTAAGCACGTCTTGATTCCCTCTAAGTTCTCCAGTAGCGCATTCCAAGTTAATGTGGTCATTTCCTATGGCTATTCACTAGTCAGGTTGAAATTTTTACAATATATAGACATGCAACACTAGCATCATGACAGCTCCAGATCCTAAGTAACCTTTATCACCTGAGAAAATAGCTTTGTTTTTGGTTTCTGATATATCTAAAACTCCAGAGGAATTCTGAGGACCTACAGCTTGGGATAGCAGTACACATGCTAGTTTCTTGTTATGACTCAAGCTGTTTCGATTTCCTCTTCTTCTCTTCCTCTTGTAACCTAAAAATATCAACAAACGATTATTCGATAACTTTTCATTACAACACTACTAAAGTACATAGAAGCGCCAAAGTAAAACTTAAGCTGTGAAAGCATCAATTGATACTAACTTGCATGAAATGGATATGATAATAACCTTGTTGAACTGAAGCCTCTGGTTCAGAAATATGCCTTCGAAACTCTGGAATTAGACCATTAACATGAGGACCTGCTACCTGCTGGTATTTACCATAAGGAACGGGCAAAAATATGGATGTGTGGAAAAGCAGATAACTCATCATTCTTTCCCCAACCTGCACATATTTCATACTAAAAGGAATCAAAGAAAGAGTCATGAGAAAGATGATGTCGATACCATCAGTACAAGATGTGTGATTATATATACCCTTTGTGAGACTAGATCCCACGCTGAAGAGTTCAGAAGCTTTGCATTGGGGCCCAAATCCTTGAACTGCCATAAGTATTTCAAAGCTTCAATATCCAGAAGGGTAATAACATAATAATGTGTTGCAAAGTCAGAAACCATCAGACCGTGCAAAACAATTAGAGTTTACCATCACAAGTATAGTAAAATAAGATTAAAACTTAAACATATGATAATGCAGATGCCCTAAAACAAACTTCTCAAGATGTAAGCCGCAAAGAATAATATAGGATCAAAGAAATCATCCGAATGTAGCACGCCAAAGGGCCTAGGCTTCTAGCAACTCAGCATCACTTTCTATAGGACAAAACAAACAGTGATACTGGCCAAAAAAACAAAATCAAAGCAAAAAGGTGAAACCTTCTCATAACCAGAGCATATCACGTTAGCCGATCCAGGTCGCTGAGCCAAGATTGTTTCAATCGTCCTTCTAACAATCTGGAACACAACAAAATACACCACCAAGGAGCAATGTCGTTAGGTTCACAAATGAAACTTGAAATTGAAAAGGCAGTGAGAATTGAGGAGGGAAACCTGAAGATGCGACCAGCGGCGACCGGAGGTGGAATCTGGGAGCAGCGGAGGAGCATCGCGAGGGATGGCGACGAAGCTCCGTTTGAGCAAAATCCGGTAATCAGGCGGGTCATCGGGTCGGAGCAGATAAGACACTGGATTGGCTTTGTAATCTTCATGGAAACAACAATGCAAGCATTTCCATTTGCTTTTGTTGTTCGCTCTGGCGACGCAGCTGCAATTTGGTGGGATCAAATGGAGGATCGTTTCCAGCAGCGTGCGGGCTTGCGATTTGAACAAAAGCCATATAACATGAGGCACCCATTTCTTGCGTTCGCGCATGGTTTCGACCACGCAGATGATGAAAGGCGAGCGAAACGGACTCCAAATTGTTGTTTTTGAATTATAACTTAGACCTGGGTCCGGTTCCGGAACCGGCGGTTCCGGTTCCTCGGAACCATGGAACCTGAACCGGCCTTGGCCCGGTTCCCCGGTTCCAGTTCCGGGCGGTTCCGAGGCCGGTTCCTCCCGGTTCCGGTTCCGGTTCGGAACCGGAAATAATAAAATAAATAAGTAAATAAATAAATTTTCACCTCTGGAAGAAAACCGCAGTCGCGGTCCAATGGGCCGCGATCGCGGTTAACCAAACCGCGGTCGCGGTCACCCAAACCGCGGTCGCGGTCACCCAAATCGCGGTCGCAGTTTGGTTATTTTTTATTTTTTTGGGGCGGAACCGGCGGTTCCACCCGGTTTGGAACCTCCGGTTCCGGAACCGCCGGTTCCCAGGTTCCGGGGGTGGACGAACCGGAACCGGAACCGTCCCGGGAACCGGGACCGCCGGTTCTGGTTCCGGCCGGTTTCCCGCCGGTTCGCCGGTTCCCCCGGAACCGGACCCAGGTCTATTATAACTTATGAGGAGGCGGTGAGTAAGTAACAAGAGAAGAGGAAGGAAGCGTACTGGAGACGATTCCAAGTACAGCACACGATTGGCGGACAGTGGTAGAAAAGCGTAAACGGACCTGGGCTGAGCTGGGCTGGGCTGGGCTGGGCTAAACGATTTTGCGATCAAAGTCTAAGCGTACATAAATAGTAGTATGGAAACCCGTGAACAAAATTATCCGATTCAAAAATAATTCGGAAAATGTTTTTTTACATATTCTACCCACAAGTAAAACAAGCCCTTGGTTACTACTTTTTCCCAATGAGGCATCAGGGGCGGAGCTATTTTGGGGCAGGTGTGGCCCCCCAATCCAAATTTTTTTCTGTATATATTTTCCTCTTGTCAATAGCTTCGATATTGTAAGCTCCATTCTGACATTTGAGCAAAAAAGTTATGAATGTTTGAAGATTGGATGTATACAAACCACTTCTAACAAGTAATTTACTTTTTTTTTTTGGTCGAAGGAGAGGCGGCACTATCTGGGCTTTTAGCCCATTTTATTAATATGAAAAAAGAGGGCTAAGTAGTAATCAAGCGGGGATAGCCCGACCCCTTACACAATCAGACAATAAAGATAAAACACCCTTCGGTGGGTCAAGCAATACATGCAAATCAACAATAAAAGAGTAAGCAATATTGGCAAGATAGTCCGTTACTACATTTGCCTCCCTATAAATATGACGGATATGGATAGTCCAATACTTTCTAATAAAGCCTTGGCATTGAGAAGCCAGGCTAAACAGGGGGTGATGACGATCCACAAATCGTCCCAGAAATAAAACAACGAGTTGTGAGTCTAACTCTAAGAGGACCCTCTTGTATCCCCGGCTCCAAGCAAGCCCAAACCCTGCAAAACTCCCCATAACTCGGCCATGGGGACATTACAAACTCCAATATGATGCACAAAAACCTACCTGCCATAGGCCAGCGCAGTCCCGAATCACACCCCCAGCAGTCGCCATTCCGCCATCCCGAACAGATCCATCCGTGTTGATCTTCATCCAATCAGCAAAAGGCGTCAACCAACGGATATAGCGTTCCTCTCTCTCTCTCTCTCTCTCTCTCTCTCTCTCTCTCGTGGGGCTCTCATCAACAAGTGTCAGCTTAGTCGAGTGATGCTCAGCTACAATGTGATTAATGAAGGCCACCCTAAGGATCTTGGTTAAAAACACAATTATTACGCCATTTCCAAATCCACCAGACAGACATGGCAAAAATGCTAGCCCATTCAACTCCAATACTATTTTTTTGTGCACAAGAAATATTAGCACGAATCCAAAGAGCAAAATCTGATTGAAAAAATACTTCACTGGCAAGAGGAGGGTGAAGATCATTCCAAAAACGCTTAATGTTATCACAATCGCGCAAGAGGTGGATCAATGACTCCTCCTCCGTAGAGCATATCATGCATAAAGCACTAGAAGCAAAATACCTTCGGACCCGCTCTTGATTTGTAAGAACAACTCCTTTAATAGCAAGCCATAAAAATGTCCGAGCTCGTTCAGGTATAGAAAACCTCCAAAGACGAGTATATATAACCCGATCAGCACAATGTAATGGGTGATTACCACTTAACAAATCATAGGCCGAGACCGAAAAATCACCACATGCAGAGAGCTGCCAACTTAACACATCTTCTACGTTATTATCCGCATGTAAAGCCACATAAGCCAACTTAAGAAGAATAACACTTGGTAAAAGTGACGAGAATTCCTACCACTTCCAACCCAAATCATCATCCCAGTATTCACGTACACTGCGCTACATAGCAGCATGTGGTACATGGCCAATTACAAGATCCAACAACCGAAACTTGTCCAACCATTTGTCTAACCAGAAACGTATGGAAGACCCATTCCCAACATTCCAGCGAGCACCCAACAAAACCACATCATCAAGACCCGCTTTCAAGCTTCTCAAAATATAAGAAGGGAAAGGACGATCACGAAGAGAGGAACGAACATACTTGGAACGAATAACATGAATACAAAGTTTATTTGTTTCAGTCAAGAACCGTCAAGCAAACTTTCCAACCAAGGTGAGATTTAAATCTTTCATGGACCTAAGCCCTAGACGGCTTTTCGACCCTGATGCGTCCCTCGTATGGGATGCGACGGATCGGCGTGGTGTTTGAGTATTAGGTCTCGAATCAGCGTAGCGGAAGGCTTGATTGATTGGATTATGGAACGATCACACAAGACAATTGCGAAAAAAACGAGATCTTTGAATGATAATGTATGGGCGGCGCAATGGCACTAGGGCAAAATAAGGAGCAAACCTCTACTTTATTAAACCCTAATGTGCGCTCAATGAAAAACATAGTCCTAAGCCTCTTATATAGGGAGGCGGCAAGAAAATAAGCAAAGAAACCCTAATAGGGGCGGCGCGCCTAGGGTGGATGCGCAGAACCAAGCCCAGCGGCGCAAGCCCATAATCCTTCGGCGCAAGGCCCATAAATCACTTACTAAAAACATAAAACCACTAATAGTAATGTTTGAAAGTGGAAACAATGCAAAAAATACTATAAAAAGGATAGGTCGTCCGTGACCGTGCTCGGAGTGTCACGACATGGTCTGGCGCGGCACGGCGAGGTCCTGACACGGCGCGGCCCGGGGTGCTAGCGCGGACGTTGGTGAGGACGCTGGCGAGGGCGCTGGCGCGAGCGTTGCGAGAACCTCAAGATGCGATCCATGGTACGGTGCGAGGCTCGGGTTCGATGGTGGCAAGGGGTTGGAGGTTGTCACTGTCGTTCCGAGTTGAGGTTCCTCGACGCCGAGGACGCACAAGGCAGTGTGCGTCGGCGCGGCGAGGAGCGCGCCGTGTCCTGTAGAGAGGCGCGCCACAAGTGATTGTGTCGCGACCTGGATTGCTCGAGTCCTGGCACGAGTGATGGGACCATCCGAGCGAAGTGTGAAGGCATCGTCCTTCTGGCTAGCATCCATGGCGGGGGTCGCATCACCCTCCCCCACTTGGTTGGGAAACGTCCCCGTTTCCTCATAAGCTGGCTCAACATAGGGGGAGAGGTCGGCGACATTAACTGTGGAATGCGCGGAATGCTTGCCTGGGAGGTCGATTTTGTAGGCGTTGTCCCCGATTCGCTCCAAGACTTTGAAAGGACCGTCTCCTCGTTGATGAAGCTTCGTCTTCCTAGAGTCCGGAAAACGGTCCTTGCGAAGATGCAGCCACACGAGATCTCCGGGGTTGAAAACCATGCGCTTCCGACCCTTGTTGTGCTGCGCCTCGTACTGAGTGGCCCGTCGCTCCAATTGAGTCCGTGTCCGCTCGTGCAGTTTGCGGATGGCGTCGGCGCGGTTGGACGCGTCGATGTGCTCGTCGTTCTTCAAGGGGCGAGGGACAAGATCCATGGGAGAGTGGGGGTTGAGGCCGTAGACGATCTCGAACGGCGTCATCTTGGTAGCCGAGTGTTTGGACCTGTTGTAAGCAAACTCAACAAAAGGGATTAGATCCTCCCACCTACGTGGGTTATGTTTGAGCACCGTCCGGAGAAGGGTGCCTAGGGTCCGATTGGTCACCTCAGTCTGACCATCGTTTTGGGGATGATAAGAGGTTGAAAACAGCCATTGTGTACCTAGCTTTCCCCAAAGCGTTCTCCAGAAATGGCTACAAAATTTCGTGTCTCGATCACTAACAATAGTGTGAGGCACGCCATGTAACTTCACGACATGCTCAAAGAACAAATTTGCGATTTCAGTCGCATTGTTGTTCCCTTTGCATGGCACGAAGTGAGCCATCTTGGAGAAGCGGTCCACATTTACGAAGATCGAATCTTTACCGCGCCTTGTCATCGAAAGGCCCGTGATAAAATCCATGGAGCGATTTTCCCACGGGGTATCCGGAACTGGCAAGGGCGTGTATAGGCCATGAGGTTGAGACCTCGATTTAGCGGTTTGGCACGGCACACAACCGCGACAATACTTGTGAACATCGGATGCCATGTGTGGCCAGAAAAAATGCTCACGAAGTGGTGCTAGGGTTTTGGCTATGCCAAAATGGCCTCGGCCATCATGAGCTTCTTTGAGCAATAGATGCCTCACAGATGAGGCCGGAATGCAAAGCTTCCCGGCTCGGTAGAGGTATCCATTGTCCAAAAAATAAGACTCATGGATTCGACTTTGCTCGAGGTTCTCCATGATCGGTTTAAAAAATTGATCATGCATATATAACTCCTTAATCAAGGAGAACCTGAGCAAATTGGCCTGTAGTTGGGTTAATAGGACATACCTGCGTGACAGGGCATCTGCCACGATATTCTCCGTTCCTTTCTTATGGGCGATGATGTATGGAAAGGTTTCCATAAACTCCACCCATCGAGAATGGCGTCTATTCAGAGTCGTTTGACTTTTGAGATACGCTAAGGCGGCGTGGTCCGTGTGAATCACGAACTCGCTAGGCCAAAGGTAATGTTGCCATGTCTTAAGAACCCGAATCAACGCGTACAACTCCTTGTCATACGTCTGGTAATTTAGAGTTGCCCCCGTAAGTTTCTCACTAAAATATGCAATGGGGCGTCTCTCTTGGAGGAGTACTCCGCCTTTGCCATAGTTAGAGGCGTCGCACTCGATCTCAAAGCGCTTAGTGAAGTCTGGCAATTGCAAGACCGGAGCGCTACACAATGCAGATTTTAAGGCCAGAAAGGCGGCCTCATGATGAGGCATCCACTTGATTGTGGTTGCCTTCTTGGTCAGATTATGGAGTGGCCCGGCGATGGAACTAAAGTCCTTGACGAAACGCCGATAGAACCCTGCGAGCCCTAAGAAGGACCGAACCATCGTCGGGGTCGTAGGGGTGGGCCACTCACGGATGGCGCGGATCTTGTCGTCATCCACTTTCAGCCCATCCTTGGACACGACGAACCCAAGAAAATTCGTCGTGTCCGTGCAAAACGAACACTTATCCAAGTTTACATACAATGAATGTTCGCGAAGGCATTTTAACACCATCCTAAGGTGCCTCGCGTGAGAGTCCAAGTCTCTAGAAAAAACCAAGATGTCGTCAAAATACACAACGACAAAACGTCCTAAAAATTTCCTAAACACAAAATTCATAAGCCGCATAAAAGTACTAGGGGCGTTTGTCAAGCCAAAGGGCATGACAAGCCATATGTACAAACCATGCTTGGTTTTAAATGCGATTTTCCACTCGTCGCCTTCATGCATCCGGATTTGGTGGTAACCGCTCCGGAGGTCTATCTTGGAAAACAAGGCGGCGCCGTGGAGCTCATCTAGCATGTCATGGAGCCTTGGGATCGGATGCCTGTACTTCACCGTAATCTGATTAATGGCTCGGCAGTCGACGCACATACGCCACGAACCATCCTTCTTTGGCACAAGGATCACCGGCACTGCGCAAGGGCTCAAGGATTCTCGGACGAAACCCTTGTCCAACAGTTCTTGAAATTGGCGTTGAAGCTCCTCGGTTTCCTTTGGTGAAGTCCTATAGGCTGCTCGATTTGGAAGGGAGGCGCCTGGCACGAGATCGATCTTGTGCTCGATTCCTCGGATTGGCGGCAAGCCCTTCGGTAGCTCATCCGACATAATGTATTCGAACTCCTTCAAAATAGACACAATACAAGAAGGAAGTGAAGAGTCCACAGATTTAGTAATAGAAAGAAGGGGAAAAAGTATGAAACAAGAAAGACTCCCCTGGATAGATTTCTCGACGTCCCGACGCCGGGCTAAGAGAAGACGATCTTGGCATGTGCCTAGCAAAGGTGGCTCGGCGTCGGAGCTCGAACGGGCTGGTTCTTGGGCGATTTTTGGACAAGTTGTAGCCCCCGAATTTTGTGAATGGACGCCCCTGAAAACGCCATGAAATTCATCCCGTAGCTCTTGAAATCCCAGTTTTCGTGCAGCGACGGCGTGCTGCGCGACGCTAGGAGACTCACTCGGCGGTCTTTTGCTCAAATTGACTTCTCCGGGGCGTTTTTTCTTCAAATCTGGTGGAAATTCAATTTTAATCTGTTTGGCACCAGAAGCGCCCATGGAATCACCAGAAAACTGCTGAAGGCCGTGTTTTGAGAAATCGGCGGCGTTCGGCGCGTTACCGAGGCCACGAGACGGAATCTGTCGGCCCGACTCCTCTTTCCTTCGGCGGTGTCCATCTCGAACATCATCAGTACTGTTTTGAGGAGTGTTGGCACCAGAAACGCCGGTAGAAACTGGTGTTGGCGCTGGAGATGCCGTGGTTGTTGAATTCGGCGCGTCGGTGCCCTTGTCGCTAGCCTTTTGTCTTTGCCTTTCGGCTTCATCCTGTAGAGCTTCACTAGGCGACATAGGTAAGAGGGTCACGCGCTTCCCGTGGTAATTGAACATGTAAGTGTTCAAATACCCGTCGTGAAGCACGCGATGATCGTATTGCCATGGGCGCCCCAACAAGAGGTGTGTGGCGTCCATTGGCGTTACGTCACAAAGAATTGAATCCGAATATTGACCAATAGAAAAGTTGAAGATTACCTGTTTGTCGACCTAATCTCCTCCATCATTGGATATCCATTGGAGTTTGAACGGTTGTGGATGAGGTGTGGTCGGCAACTTGAAGTGGTCAACAACTTTTTTGGAGAGGAAATTGGCGCAGCTCCCGGAATCAATGATGACACTCAAAGAGACATTGTTAACCAAGCATCGGGTGTGGAAAAGTTGTTCCCTTTGATCCGTCTTTGGTGCCTCTCGCATGCTTAAGGCGCGCCTGGTCACCAATTGTAGCTTGGCCACGCCGAGAGCCTCCGAAGGGTCGCACTCTAGCTCGGCGTCCTCGATCAATGGTGGCTCAATCTCCTCTTCTTCTTGGCTATCATATGGCTCCCCTTGTGTGGTAAACAAAACTTTCTTGGCATTCGGACAGTTCCGTTGAATGTGCCCACGTCCCCCACATTTGTAGCATGCCATGTCTCGTGCTCGATCGGCACTCGGCTCGGCGCTGCGTGGCGCGGCTGTTGATGAGGTATTTTTCGTGGTCGTTTATACCTATCAAAGAAATCTTAGCTTAACCAACTCAGTAGAGCGGTAAGTAAGAGTCGATCCCACAGAGACTCGTGTATTAATGTTATTACTTGTGTGCCAAGTAACCAAAGGGGGTTTTGGAATGTTTAATCTAAACTAAATGCAAGAATGAAACTTAACTATGAATGCAAAAGATGATTTGAGTATATGAAAGACAAACGTGTTCAACTAGTTAGATCCATCATGATATTGTTTCGTTGATCATTGATTCTTTTGATTCTTTTCTCACTTGAATAATCTATTGTGGATAGTGATCCTACTAAGGATTAAAACCCGAACTTCATATATAGTTGATAGAACAACCAGTCTAACAACCCTAATTAAATAATAACCTAGAAGAACTTCTAGATTCAATTAAATAACAGCATGACGATTCAAGTTATCAATAGAAACAAACACTTAGAGCAACCAGACATCTAAGTGGCTTGTGAACTTATTCCCTATTTTAATCAACTTGTTCGACGGTACTAAATTAATTAAAGTATACTCTTGATCCAATTAACTCCAACCGGTAATTAATCAGATTCAGTTTTAACTAGAAATTCTATTAGGTAGCTAATCTATTAAAACCCTAATTTAGATTCAATTAAGCACATGGAATAAACTCTTTTAAAGTTTGTTGAGAATCAATCAAACCTCACAACTACATACAAATCATGACTTCAATAACTAGTCAAACACTAGAGAAATTAGCAATGCATAATGAAATTAAAATCAAACTTACAAAGGTTTCAAAGTCTTCCTTGAGAGAAAAACCCTAGCCTCCAAAAGTATGATCAAAAGTTATCAAAATTAAAACTGACATAAAGTATTTATATGTCTCTCAAAATAACCCTCAAAAGCTATATCATTAACACACTACTCGGATAAGATATAAGCCCAAAAACCAAAATCAAATCCCAACACTTCGGCCCAATTCATCTCCGTGTGAAACTCAGAATTGCTCGGTTTTGCACAATGCGCGGCCGCGCAAGTTTATACCATCCCGCGCAATTAGCCTCGGTTCAGCATTCATGCGACACTTCAGAGGCTGTTTTGACCCCTTTTGAGTTGGAATTTGGACCCGGAGTAAAAACATGAATTATAGCTCTTCGAGTTAGCTTTCCAGTGATAGCAAATTCAGCTTCATCCGAGCACTATAGCTCCCAAACCAAGCATTGCAAGATAGAAGTGTCGAAACAAGAACTCCAATGCATAACCCGGGTTTAAGCGTTGTTTTCACACAAGCTCGTGGGCCTTGGTTCTTGTAATCTTCACTTGAACTTCTTCAATATTCATCCATGTCCACCATAGTCCTCTAAGCTCCGTCTCGTCCACGCTTGTTTACCTAAAGATCTGCAAAACCGAGCAAAACAAGCGCAAAACCCGAATTTCCTAGAAAACCTAAAAACCTAAGAACTAGACTAAACTAACCTAAAACCATGCAAAATAAACATAAATATGCATCCTAAACACTACCTAAATGAAAGCTATCAAATTCCCCCATGCTTAACCCTTGCTTGTCCTCAAGCAAGACATAAATCCAAATCACTCCATAGAAATGCAATCATACATCCATCTCAAGTCAAATAAGCATTTCACATATAATTAAAAACCCGTCCAAGACTTCCTAACATGCATTATTATAAGCAAAAATTAAAGACCATTCATTCATTCTAGACCTCACCAAGGTAATTGTGTTTGCACTCCAACTCTCAAGTGTTTAAGGACGTGTTTCACTCAAAATCAACCATGAAAACTAGACTACCATATGCTTGCATCAGAGTTCTAAATCTCCACTGATGGAAATCAAATATATAACAAAAATCATGAGGTCTTTTTAAGGCTTGTAATGGGGCCAAGATAAAGAGAAATTAGGAAGGGATTATATTTGGCTTGTGGTGCTAAATCCGGGATAAAGAACTAATCATAAACCGAAAATTCAACACTTTCTCCTCATAACAATTCCCAACTTCACTCTATCAACTCCTTACATTTACATTCAAACACTTTGCTTTTTTTTTTCTTCAACTCTTTGCACTTTTTTGCCTCTTTTCAACTCTTTTCTTTCACACTAATGAGGACTACTAACAATTAAGTACAATTTTCTTTCTTTTTGCTTTGCAACAAACATATTCATCTTCATTTTTTTTTCACTTTGAAACTAAGAGTTGTATTTCCTCTTTTCTTCCAACTCCTCCATACTTACATCAAACTCACACAAAAGCAAAAACACAACCTAAAGTCCTAAATCCCGGATTATGGGTCAAGCTTATTAGGCTAGGAAAATTTTGTGGAGCTATCAAAAATAGTCTTAAGGCTCAGAGAAATAGGGGTGTCAAAAACATGGATCTTGTAAGGCAGGAAGGGAAATAATAGGCTATAAGAAACATTGCCTCAATCATTTTAATGTCATGCATTCAATCATATAAAGCAGTCTTGACAAAGAGTATTCACGCAAGTTCTAGAGCTAGATAATCATGGTGATACACTCAAGAAATTTAGAGAACAAATATATCATGAAAGGCCAAAAATCTCACAAGGTAAAGTTTTGTCTAGAACTTCAGAATGAATCAAATACTCAAGCTAAATACATGCTCCATCCTATAATCAAGGTAGTCAATCAATGATCATGCTCATATCATATCAACTTCACAAAATCATGCAAATCATGGGTTAGAACTTATACTTAACTTAGAAACACAAGAGGAATCAAACAATGGGGAAATAAGAACCTAAATGTAATATTTTTGTGTTTTTCAAATTTTTCTGATTTTTTTTTATTTTTTAAGATTTTAATCAATGCATGCAAAAAGTTAAATATGACCTAAACTAATGCAACTACATGCAATGCAAAAGTAATTCCCTTCCCCCATCCTTAAAACATACTTTGTCCCCAAAGTATAGTAAAAAGGTAAAGGAAAGAGAAAAACTCACAAAACTCTAGTTGTTCGGGTAGTAAGGAGGAAAATCCTGTGGTGGCGGTGGCTGGTACTCTGGTGGATACTCTGGATGAGGTGGTTGATACGGCGGAATCTCCTGTGCTGGTGGTGTCTGATATGGCGGGAACTGAGGATACGGAGGATCCGGGAAAGCATACTGAGGATACGACTGATGAGGCGGATAGCCTGCTGAGCTCCATCCATCCAATCTGGTGTTGAGCAGTCTGAACTGCTCATCCTGACGAGCCTGAAAAGCAGCAAGCTGCTGATCCTGATGATTCTGATATGATGTGAACCTCTGATCCACATAACCTCTCATGCCCTGAAAGCTCTGATCGATATGAGAAGACATGTCATTGTATCGCTGCGTGTTGTCCAACTGCATCTGTCTCATCATCTCCATCATTTGGTTATACTGAGCATCAGAGTAATGTAGACCTCCAACAGGTATAGACGGATCAAA
Organism: Fallopia convolvulus; assembly: GCA_964016875.1. NCBI lineage: Eukaryota > Viridiplantae > Streptophyta > Magnoliopsida > Caryophyllales > Polygonaceae > Fallopia > Fallopia convolvulus. Next base: position 25,989,956 of record OZ024723.1, on the reverse strand, counting down.
CTGTCTCTGCTGATCGTCCTCCTTAGACTCATCATCCTCATCAGTGTCAACATCTTCAGCAGATTCTTCCTCTTCTTCTTCTTCAGCCATGGTGAAATCCTCATCCATCTCCTCTTCATCAGAATCCACCACAATAGGAACTGAAACCGCCTTTTTACCCCTAACCGGTCCCTTCACGGTAGCCACATCTAAATCATCAGCCTGAACGTTAATGAACCAGTTAGATGGACTATCCCCAATCTACACTCGGTGTCCATCAGGAAGCTTCATAACTCTCCCAGAATCACCAATCACCCAGAAGTAAGAGTTTTTGTACTTGTAGAGAGCGCCCATTTTCTTCAACATGATGAAGTCAATAGGTGAAGGCGGGATGTCAACCTTTAACTTGCTAAGATCGACTCTAAAGTGCTTGGCAAGGAAAGTCACAATTCCGCCAATACAAATAGCTCCACCGCCTTTGTTCCCAACATGGGCCATGTGGTGCATCAGCATAGCACCCAAGTTCAACGACTTCCTCTTCAAACTTGCAGCCAATACAGTGACATCTTTCTTTGGACAATTGTTTCCCCCATCACCTCTCCCATTCAAAGTACTAGCAATAAATCGCTGGAAAAACCTTAATAGCGGGATGAGTAATGGGAGAGGCTTTTTCCTTAGAAGGCTCATATTTGGCTCTCCCTGTGATGGCTTTCCAGAAGTGCCTGTCAGCCCATGTAGCACCTGCCTCAGTAAGCACTAAATCTCTACTAATAGGGAAAATTGCAGAACCCAAACACTCGGTTGACCTCTTTTAAGGTCATCTTCCTTCTAACTCCCCCTAGCCAAAACTTAATCTCCCCTTCTCCTTTAAAATTAGTGGACAAAGTGCTCAGAAACTCCAGTGTTAACCCCTTGAAGGTGGGTTCACATAGCTTCAGGAATTCACGCATATGCAAATATGCTCCTATTTCATTTAACAGATGAGCTATCCCAATCTGGTTCATCAGATCCCAGTCTATGAACCGAGTTGCTTTCCATTGCCTATCCTTCAGAAGCTCAAACCTAATCACATGATTGTCCTTGATCAGAGTGATCCCAAAAGTCTCTTGGGTGACCTCCCCCACCACAGCAGGGGGAGCTAAAGCAGCTCTGGATGATGAAGATCCATCAGTTCGGCCTCTCTTGTTACCCATGATATCAGAATTTCAAGTAAACCTGCACAAACACCACACAAACCAAACAAACACAATTCCGTTGTCCCGACAAGGACAACCACAACAATATTTCACAGATAATCACTCAAACACTCTCTTCCCCCACTACCTAGAACAATTTTAATCAAAATTTAATCAAATTTTAATCAAATTACTAGGTGATTTTCGGATTTGCATGCAAAGTTCAAATAAAACACGAATCTAAACTAGAATCATGCAAGAAATAAACTTTTGTGAAGGACTTAAGCCTAAATCCGAGCCTAAAGGGGTTAAATTCGAATTTTTAGAACCAAACCTAGATCTAGATTCAATTCTACTAAAACCGAAATTTAAGAGGAGATTGTGAAAAACTTACTTGAATTCCGCTTGAATGTGAGATCCTTGCTTGAATTTACTCGAAAATCCGACTTGAATGGCTTGGGTGAAGCTTGAGCTTGAGGGCTTCAATGGAGTTTTGAGAGGGGAGGAGAAGGGAGGCTGCACGAATGGGAAGAAGAAATAGAAGGCTTTGGGTTTTAATTAGGTCGTCGTTGAAAAACGGCTAAAAGCGCGGGATCGCACGCCAATGCGCGGCCGCGCTTTTGCGAAGCCGCGCAATATGCTCCCAGTTGAGATTGCGCGGCTTAGGTGCTTGGATTGCGCGGCCGCGCATTTGGCATCCCAAGCCGCGCTTTCTCCTCTGAGCCTGCATTGCTCGGGATCGTTCCAGATTCTTGACCACGCAATTTTTTTGTCCCAATCCCGAGTTTTTAGCCCCTTTTTACTTCTCAGCTTGCCCGAGCTATCTGAAATTTTGAGGATTATTTCTATGTAAACTAACTAACTAAAACAAAAATTGTAAAATTGAAAGCAAAAATCAAAGCAAATCTATCCTAAAACATGGGTTGCCTCCCAAGAAGCGCTTGTTTAACGTCTTTAGCTTGACGTAAAAAGGATATCAAGAAGGATACGAGCTATGGAATTCGATCTCCTTTCCATCGAATCCCATCTTCAGTGTGCCTTGCGGTATGTCAATCCTTGTATTTGCAGTCTTCAAGAATGGTCGTCCTAGCAACATAGACATCTTTCCAACTCCCGATCCCATGTCCATTACTAGAAAGTCAGCCGGAAATTGCAAGGAATCCACTATGACCCATACATCTTCAATTTTTCCTTTGGGCCTCACAGTGGAATGATCAGCCAACTCCACTATGGTTCGGGTCTCTTTCAATGGTCCCATATCGAGCTTCTCATATAAGGATGAAGAAATCACATTCACAGACGCACCTAAATCAATCAAAGCTTCATTCACCTTGGTGCTTCCAATCATGCAAGGAATGGTGAACATGCCAGGGTCACTGCACTTCTCAGGCAAACGCTTCTGAAACACAACAGACACATGTTCTTTCTCTTTAACTTGCTTCTGACTTTTCTCCTTCTATCCCCTTTTCAGAGTGCACAACTCCTTCAAAAACTTAGTGTAACGAGGTACACTCTTGATCAGATTCAGTAATGGGACATTAACTCTGCATGTAATGAAGACCTCGAACAGCTCTTTATCATTCTTCAATTTCCGGGTTTCTTTCAAGGCTTCCGGAAAGGGTGGAACAGGTTCATAAGCATTCAGAAGCGGTGCAGACGTATCTTCCAGCTCGCCCAGAATGCGCGGCTTTGCATCCAAGTGCGCGCCGCGCTTTCCTCCTCGATCCCGCGCAATCCCAACTGGGACTGTATTGCGCGGGCGCGCTTTCCTCCTCGATCCCGCGCTTTTAGCAGCCAAGCCGAGCAATCGGCCTTCGTTCTGTTCCTCGGTTTCTGTAACATTGCTCAACTGGTATACTTATCCCGCCTCAGAACCACCATAAATGGAGATAAAATTGACATTTGCCCTCGGGTTAAGCTCTGTCTGAGACGGTAGCTTACTTGAATCTCTAGCTTCCAGTTTACTCACTGCCTTAGCAATCTGACTAACTTGGTTCTCTAAATTCTTTATACTCGACTTGGTTTCCTGTTGAAGCTGAGTTAGAGAACCATGCATTGTAGAAACTGACTGAGTCAACTGTCGGACCATCTCTTCTGTGGACATAGCATTCTGATTCACTCCCTGAGCCTGAGGTTGGAAAGGCGGTCTGTACTGAGCTTGGCCACCTTGATGGTTCCTCAGATTAGGATGATCCCTACAACCTGGATTGTAGGTGTTGGAAAAGGGGTCATACCTCGGCCTGGGTGGTCCATATCCTCCCACTGCATTCACCTCAGCATTCTGATCTTGAAGTGTAGGGCAGGAATCAGTGGGATGCATGTTATCAAAGTAAATTTCACAGGACTTCACCTGTTGTCTACCACCTTGCTGCAACAGCTGCTTCATCATCATTTTCAACTCAGTGACTTCATCTTGGAACCTTGTATTAGCCACCACAGAATTTGCAGCTTTCGAGCTAGTCTCTCTTTTGAACTGTCTTGTGCCCTCAGACAGTTGTGTGAATAGGTCAAACGCAGCAGCAGGAGTTTTGTTGAGAATGTGACCTTGGCAAGCTGCATTGACCATTCTTCTCTCATCATCCAAGAGGCCATTAAACAGATATAAAATCAGGTCTTGGTCAGTGTATCCATGGAAAGGACAGTTGGCTATCAACCTCTTGAATCTCTCATAGTATTCGTACAAGGACTCACTTGCTTCTTGTTCAATATTACTGATTCGCTTTTTTAGATCATTGAGCCTTGTAGCAGAGAAGTACTTCTCCAAAAAAGCTTCTTTCATCTTAGCCCATGTATCAATACTTCCCGGAGCCAAGTAGTAAAACCAATCTGTAGCCTGATCCTTGAGAGAAAAAGGAAAGGCTCTCAGCGCGATCTGGTCATGAGTCACATCAGCAAGCTTCATGCTTGAGCACACAACATGAAATTCAGAAAGATGTTTGTTGGGGTCTTCACCACTATGCCCATGGAATGAAGGCAAAAGGTGGATCCACCCGGATTTCAGCTCAAACTTGACTCCCTCAACAAGAGCAGGGAATTGCACCGCCAACGGTTGTTGTGCCAGATTCGGTGCAGTCAACTCTCTCAATGTTCGGTCACCTATCTCGGCGGATTCAGCAGATTCAGATTCCGAGTCAGATTCTTCAAGAAAGAATGGTAAGGCCTGAAAGTGATTCCGGATTTCCTTCCTCAGCTTGAAAAGTGTCCTGTCAATATCTGGATCAAATAACAGGGGAGATGAGTTAGTAGCATGGGTATGAACCATATAACAGGTTCACACCCAAAACAGCACGAAAGTAATAAACACAAATAGCGACGAGTCCCCGGCAACGGCGCCAAATTTGATGAGGTATTTTTCGTGGTCGTTTATACCTATCAAAGAAATCTTAACTTAACCAACTCAGTAGAGCGGTAAGTAAGAGTCGATCCCACAGAGACTCGTGTATTAATGTTATTACTTGTGTGCCAAGTAACCAAAGGTTTTTTTTTGGAATGTTTAATCTAAACTAATATGCAAGAATGAAACTTAACTATGAATGCGAAAGATGATTTGAATATATGAAAGACAAACGTGTTCAACTAGTTAGATCCATCATGATATTGTTTCGTTGATCATTGATTCTTTTGATTCTTTTCTCACTTGAATAATCTATTATGGATAGTGATCCTACTAAGGATTAAAACCCGAACTTCATATATAGTTGATAGAACAACCAGTCTAACAACCCTAATTAAATAATAACCTAGAAGACCTTCTAGATTCAATTAAATAACAACATGACGATTCAAGTTATCAATAGAAACAAACACTTAGAGCAACCAGACATCTAAGTGACTTGTGAACTTATTCCCTATTTTAATCAACTTGTCCGACCGGTACTAAATTAATTAAAGTATACTCTTGATCCAATTAACTCCAACCGGTAATTAATCAGATTCAGTTTTAACTAGAAATTCTATTAGGTAGCTAATCTAATAAAACCCTAATTTAGATTCAATTAAGCACATGGAATAAACTCTATTAAAGTTTGTTGAGAATCAATCAAACCTCACAACTACATACAAATCATGACTTCAATAACTAGTCAAACACTAGAGAAATTAGCAATGCATAATGAAATTAAAATCAAACTTACAAAGGTTTCAAAGTCTTCCTTGAGGGAAAAACCCTAGCCTCCAAAAGTATGATCAAAAGTTATCAAAATTAAAACTAACATAAAGTATTTATATGTCTCTCAAAATAACCCTCAAAAGCTATATCATTAACACACTACTCGGATAAGATATAAGCCCAAAAACCAAAATCAAATCCCAACACTTCGGCCCAATTCATCTCCGCGTGAAACTCAGAATTGCTCGGTTTTGCACAATGCGCGGCCGCGCAAGTTTATACCATCCCGCGCAATTAGCCTCGGTTCAGCATTCATGCGACACTTCAGAGGCTGTTTTGACCCCCTTTGAGTTGGAATTTGGACTCGGAGTAAAAACATGAATTGTAGCTCTTCGAGTTAGCTTTCCAGTGATAGCAAATTCAGCTTCATCCGAGCACTATAGCTCCCAAACCAAGCATTGCAAGATAGAAGTGTCGGAACAAGAACTCCAATGCATAACCCGGGTTTAAGCGTTGTTTTCACACAAGCTCGTGGGCCTTGGTTCTTGTAATCTTCACTTGAACTTCTTCAATATTCATCCATGTCCACCATAGTCCTCTAAGCTCCGTCTCGTCCACGCTTGTTTACCTAAAGATCTGCAAAACCGAGCAAAACAAGCACAAAACCCGAATTTCCTAGAAAACCTAAAAACCTAAGAACTAGACTAAACTAAGCTAAAACCATGCAAAATAAACATAAATATGCATCCTAAACACTACCTAAATGCAAGCTATCAAATGTCGCCTTGCAAGGCGGGGCTTCGGTCTTGACCTTGGAACTTGTCGACGCACTTGGCAAAGAAGGAGCAACCCGATTAGTAGAAAAACCGGATTGACTAGAGTTAGAAACATACCTCGAATTGGACCAACCCGACTTGGTTCGCATTTCTTGCTTGTGGATTTGCATTGCGATGTGAACCAAGTTGTTGATGTCCTTGATTGGAAGAATCTCCAAGCGATCTTGAATGGATTGTCGCAACCCCGAGATGAACCTCGTCTTCATCACCAAGGGCGACACACTCATGCCCTCCTTGAAGAACATGTCTTCAAGCTTGGCAAAATACTCCTCCGACGTCATTGATCCTTGCTTGATGCACATAATCTCTATGTGCATCTTTTCTTTATAATCCGCCGGAATGTACCTTTTCTTCAAAATGTAGACGAGTTGATGCCACTCTCGGATTAGGGGTTTGCCTTGTCGAATCCTTTTGGACTCGAATCGGTTCCACCAAGTCCTAGCGGCACCATGGAAGTGAAAAGTGACAACTTCCACTTTCTCGTCATCCTCATAACCTAAGTGTCGGAGCGTGTGCTCCGTGCCCTGCAACCACTCGATAAAAACGTCAGGATCATAAGAACCGTAAAAGGGTTCGAATTTTACCTTAATATCGCGTCGTTTGTGGCGTGGATCCCTTGCATCTCGTCGATCACGATCGCGCCGAGGGCTAGGGCGCCGAGGCGAGTGCGCGCGCCTGTCGCGTCGGTGCCGAGGCTGGCCGCGGTGTGGATCGCCGTCACCATCATCGGGATCATCTCCATCATCGGGCCTTCGCGAACGTCGAGCGTCACGGTCCCTGTCGCGTCGCGCCTTCGAGCCATGCTTGCGTCCCGAGCCATAGACTCGGTCGTACTCCTTGCGGTTTTTGGCTAGGTGCGGCGGTGGGATCCAATCTGAAGGCCGGCTGTCGAGTTCTTCCGGATCCTGCACATGGGGATGCTCAAAGGACGACTCGTTAGAATAATCAGAGAATTCTTCATAATCATTTTCAAAATCTGAGTACGGACTCCGAGCACTTTGATGCCCGAGGTCGTCCTCAACTCTATATGCGTCGGCATCATAATACTTGGCCCCGTGCTTCCGCTTTGGGGTTTCGTAAACATATGCCGGCGTCTTCTTCTTTGAATTCTTTTTCTTGGGATCCCCACTCATGTGTTGGCATCTATACTCCTCGGAGTTGTACTCCTCATCGGAATATACGTCGTACACTTGTGTGTCCATATAATCTCGCGCCATTTGATAGCGATCTGTGGTCCGGGGACCACCATCGTGCTTATCATGTTGGCGACTTTCTTTGATCGACTCCATGCGATGCATGGTGCCGAATTGTGATGAGGGCTGGGCATGTTGCTTCCCCTTGGCACGAGCCTTGGCTACATCGTCCGCGGACACCCCCGGGTTCGCGTGGATCTCCGAGGCGAGGGCATGGGCCCCCGACACCGTGTGCTTGGACTAAGCTTGGCTCTCGGCCAAGAGCTTCTCTAGTTCTTGTATTCACACCAAAGCCTCGGGCGAGAAGTTCTGATTTTGATTCGGCAACTCGGGTGGATTGTTTGTAGGATTGTCGTTGTTGACACCATCTCCAGAGTCCGAAATTGTACCTATTGTAACACCAGTCATCGAAGCAGTAAGAAGTTCACAACAAAAGACACGAGTTTACGGTTCGCTTAAGTCAAGCCGACCCTTTAGTTCAAACCACACGAACAAGGATTGGCTAGGATAAGGTCACTCAAACTCGATCAAAGATATGGATCCGAAAATTACAATGCAAGCAAAGCAAGACTAGGTAAATGTCGAAACCAAAATCAAACAAGCAAGAGATTGCGGCAATTAGGGTTGCTGAATTGAATACACGATGTGAAGGATCTTTCCTTATTTTGGCTTGTGATCTCCACAAGATTTTTTTTTAAATCGATCGACTATGTTACCTTATTTTGGTTGTGATAGTCGAACAACAAGGTTTTTTTATAGCAAGACAAACATGAATTATAGGCTTTCTCCTCTAGAATCGGAACAAGCAAGTACGAAAATCAACACGCAAGCAAACACAACAGATGCACGAGAGAAATTGGCAAAACAAGTCCTAAGTTCATGCAACTAGCAAGACAAAGCAACAACTTCACTAAAAGCAATAGATCGGTTGAGTAAGGTCACGGTTGATGATGTTTTTTTTTTGTAAAATTTACGAAAGCAAGAAAAAAAAATTTTGGGACCCTAGATGGCGGATATGCGAAGTGGAGGATGAAATCTAGGGTTAGATGTAGCGGAAGAACGTGTGAGAATGAACGAAAGTGGGTTGAACGAGACTTACTCAAACCTTGGCTCTGATGCCAGTTGATGCGTCCCTCGTATGGGATGCGACGGATCGGCATGGTGTTTGAGTATTAGGTCTCGAATCAGCGTAGCGGAAGGCTTGATTGATTGGATTATGGCACGATCACATAAGACAATTGCGAAAAAAACGAGATCTTGAATGATAATGTATGGGCGGCGCAATGGCACTAGGGCAAAATAAGGAGCAAACCTCTACTTTATTAAACCCTAATGTGCGCTCAATGAAAAACATAGTCCTAGGCCTCTTATATAGGGAGGCGGCAAGAAAATAAGCAAAGAAACCCTAATAGGGGCGGCGCGCCTAGGGTGGATGCGCAGAACCAAGCCCAGCAGCGCAAGCCCATAATCCTTCGGCGCAAGGCCCATACATCACTTACTAAAAACATAAAACCACTAATAGTAATGTTCGGAAGTGGAAACAATGCAAAAAATACTATAAAAAGGATAGGTCGTCCGTGACCGTGCTCGGAGTGTCACGACATGGTCTGGCGCGGCACGACGAGGTCATGACACGGCATTGGCGAAGTCATGGCGCGGCCCGGGTGCTGGCGCGGACGCTGGCGAGGACGCTGGCGAGGACGCTGGCGAGGGCGCTGGCGCGAGGGTCGCGAGAACCTCAAGATGCGATCCATGGCATGGTGCGAGGCTTGGGTCCGATGGTGGCAAGGGGTTGGAGGTTGTTACTATCGGTCCGAGTTGAGGTTCCTCGACGCCGAGGACGCACAAGGCAGTGTGCGTCGGTGTGGCGAGGAGCGCGTCGTGGCCTGCAGAGAGGCGCGCCACAAGTGATTGTGTTGCGGCCTGGATTGCTCGAGTCCTGGTACGAGTGATGGGGCCATCCGAGCGAAGTGTGAAGGCATCGTCCTCCTGGATAGCATCCATGGCGGGGGTCGCATCAGACCCACCCCAAATAAAGGATCTTCTTGTAAAAGAATCAATCTTAGCACACATCTCTTTAGGAACGAGAACCGTTGCCATAGAATAAACCGGGTTGGACTGAATAACTGATTTCGCTAGAGTCACCTGGCCCACCATGCTAAGGAGCCAGCCTTGCCATCCCTTCAATTTCTCCATGACCTTCTCTAGAAGCAGCTCAAAAGTAACCTTAGTCGATCACTTTATCATGAAAGATAGGCACACCTAAATACTTGCCAAAATTGCACGTCAATGAAAAGCCACTAAATTATTGTAAATTGTGGGCAACCCCGGTACACACATTCGGGGACATGAACAATTTAGATTTCATCGGACTAAATTTTTGACCCGAAGCTGAACAGAAATCACATAATATATCTTGAATCACCCCCATCTGCTCAACCGAAGCCTCAACAAAAAGAAGAATATCATCTGCAAACAAAAGATGGGACAAACTTGGACCATTACGGGAGAGTTTAATAGGCTTCCATCTCTTATCGGCAACCACCCGGTTGATCATTTGGCTCAAACGCTCAATACACAACACAAACAAATATGGGGAGAGCGGATCCCCCTAACGGATACCCCTAGCTGGCACGAACGATTCAGTAACCTCTCCATTCCACAAAGTCTGAATGAAGTAGTGTGCAAACACTCCTGAATCCAACTAATCCATCGACTAGAAAATCCAGCATCAGCCAACGTATCAGTCACAAACTCCCAACGAAGCCTATCATAAGCTTTCTCTAGATCCAGTTTGAGTAACATCCACCCTGACCGACCCTTCTTCCGCTTCATTGAATGCACAACATCCTGTGCTAACACAATATTATCTTGAATGTACCAACCCGGGAGGAAACTGCCCTACATCGGACCAATAAGGTGAGATAACATTGGTTGCAATCTGTTCACCATCATCTTTGTTATAATCTTATAGAGTACATTACAGAGGCTGATTGGCCTAAACTGACTGATCAGTTCCGGTTCCCCCACTTTAGCAATCAAGGAAATCAAAGTATCATTCAAACCCAGTGTTGGATCGTAGGTTAGTCGAAATCAATTATGTGAACTGTATTGAACAGTTCCCACACGTAGCAGAATAAACAAGTAAGCAGGTAAACAAAGTAATAGAGACAGTTCCCTTATAGAGGAACCCCACAACGATCAACTAATCGCGTGAGTAACACTACAAGAAAACTCTCTAATACCATTCTCTTCAAAGAGATACGTAGGCAATCCATCAAAACCTGGGTGCAACCCAAATCATAAACAAACCCAATCCTTTGTAAGTGTATGATTTTTAATCAAAAGGGTAAAAAGAAAGGGTCGAACTCAAAATTTAAAAAATTAAATAAAATATGTTTTGCGAATATTTTCATATTTTTGTTCAACACAAGTATTCCACATATAAAATTGTTGCATGATTTTTCCACAGTTTATTCACTTGGAGTTGATAGTTTACAATTTAAAATGTTGGTGAAGTGTGGCAAAATTACACAGATAGAATTCCCGCAATTAGAATAGTGTTAATGAATTTCCCACATAAAATACCCACATTTTATTTGTGGATGATATTCTTAACACTTTTAAGGGTTGCTTATTGAATATAGATATATTTTAGTATATATTTATATAATTTTATATGAATCCATGTATTACATTCAACTACTTGAACAAATTTAATTTAATTTTTTAACAAATATTATAATAATAATAATTTTTAATAAATATTGTAACAACTTATAGTATTATTTTTGTATACATCCAATAGATTTTTTAAAATCGATAACATATTTATAGAATTTTCTATCCATATGTTGATACTTTTTATATTAATTTTATCCATATCTATAAACAAAACTTAATCTATATACATAATAATGTTTTTTATCTTTTGACAAGACATGGATTGCAAGTATATAATTTTTTTTAACTATATATTGATATTTTGCAATATAATAAATTATTTATAAAATATATGATATAATCAATTATACATTGATATATCTACCTAAATTTTAATAAATTAATATTTAAAAACCATTTTAATAAGTTATATTATCCTTTCTAGATATCCTACCATAATTATCTTTACGTTGTAATATTATATTGTTTTCATTTTTTCTCTATGTTATTTTCTATATTTTGGGTAAGATCTCAACAAATAATGAAAATATTTTTAAATATATTTATATAAAATATGAGGCACAATCTTATTTTTTTTTATAAATTACATAAATTTTATTATGATATTATATACATGAATTTTAAGTTTATATTAATATCATAATACTGTATAATCTTTAGTAAAATTATCCTTTGAGTATCACGAGAATTCAACTAGTAATGAATTATAACAAAACTAGTTGAAGTCCCGTGATATTCACGGTATAATTTTACTAAAAACTATACAATTCTACGATATTAATTTAAAATACTAAATATATTTATATAATGTCATAATAAATTATGCAATAGAATTTTTTTTAGATTGTACTCCATATTTTAATTGAATATATTTTTAAATATTTTTCCATTATTTGTGGAGATCTTGTCCAAATTTAGATTGAAATTATTAAAATATTGATTTTACTTTTTATTGAATATTTTTAAATAATATTTTCTTATTTTTTTTAGACACTAATATGTATAAAATACTTGATTTTTTATAAAGATAATAATAATTAGGATAGGTTATCTACAAAGCATGATATAATTTATTAAAATATTTTTTAAAGTTAATTTATTAAAATTATATATTAGGGTTCTTATCTTTTACTCTATAATAATAAGAATGTTTGTAATATGAAAAATACAATATAAAGATTAGTATAGAAGAGAACATTGTCCTTGATTTAAGAGATAAAATATATAGAAAATTACCTATGTATTATTTTGTAAAATTCAATCCATTTGTAATGTTGTTTTCCATACTAAATTTACATAACGAAGAAATAAAATATAAAGGAAATTAATGTATATGAAAATTTACAAAATTCAATGTATTAATCAACCTATCATCCATATTAAATTACAAAAAAACATAGAGATAAAAAAATTAAATGTAAGGTGGGGCTAGATAAAAAATTCTATATTTACATAAATAAAATAAAACGGAAATTAAGAAAAATGTAATTTAAATTTTTATCAAAATTCAATTTATGAAAGTATTCATCAAGATGTGTAAATTTTTCTATTTTTCTTTATCAAACTTTGATTTACAAAATATAAATGCATAAAAAGATAAAGAAAATCTAATTTTATTAATTTAAATTAAAATTCGAATTTTTATATTTTTTTGACATTTACATATAATCTTAGTCATCACTCATCAACATAAAATTATATCTTTTTTCTCAAAATAAAAATATATCAACATAACAAAATATATTATTTAAAATTATATCATTATATAGATTAAATTTTATACTTGGAGCTCAAGCCTTGTTAAAAGATAAAAAAAAATATTAAGACCCTAAATCTTGTTAAGGGATAAAAATATTAAATTAATATGGAAAATATCATCTCATAGGAATTTATGTATATAGAAATTATATAAATATGTTATCTATTGTAGTAAACTAATACATAGTACATAGATAAAAAATTATATACATAAAAAATTATATAAACATGTTATCTATTTAGTATATATAACAAGAATACTATTATACAAAATTTATTAAAATATAATTTCACATTAATTTATTCAAAAATGCCACGTGGCACAAATTTTACAACAGACTTGGGTTCTGCTTTATGATGTATTAGGGTAGATATAAAATTATGCTTTTTAACTTGAAAAAGAGTCACGTGCGAATGGCCGCCTGGGTGAGAAATAAGAATAAATCTCGATCGTTCATTCCAAAAAATCAACGTCCCTGATTAAACATTCATTAAAAAAATAAAATACGGCACGGGCGAATTTTTCCCGTATTATTCGCGTATTTTTCAATAAAATACGACTCAGACGAATTTTTCCCGAATTATTCACGAATTTTTCGAAAAATACGTTTTTATGAGACGCGCCCAGTTTGTTCATCAGAAATAGCGATTTGTTCATCAATATTCAGCAATTGTTCATCAATACTAACTAATTGTGCATTGAGTTTTTGATAACATTGTTCATCGATTTCGAACTTTTTTAATTTTTAATTTTATTTTTTATATTTATGTGTAGGAAACAATACCATGTAGTTTTTTATGCACATATAATTAGTTTTGATATGCCCATATTTGTTCATTGATATAGTCGTATTTGTTCATTGATATACCCCTATTTGTTCATTGATATACCATTATTTGTTCATTAGTATACTATTATTTGTTCATTAGTATACTTCTTTTTTGTTCATTGGTATACCATTATTTGTTCATTGATATACCCTATTTTTTCATGGATATACCCTTATTTGTTCATTGATATAACCTTATTTGTTCACTATTATACCCTTATTTGTGAATTGAAATAAACTTATGTTTTATGTGTCAATGCTATCAACTTGTATATTTAGGACTATTAATACCATCAACTTGTACATTTAGGACTATCTATTTGTGCATTTTTTGCATTTATTTTGTGCTTTAAGGCTATCTTGAATTCAAAGTATAATACGAATGAAGTGCTTTAAGGCTAACTTGTCAATACAAATGAAGTGCTCAATATAGTACCAAAATAAGATAAGTTTGATGTAGAAACTTGAATGCAAAAGATAATAGAGATAAAGAATTTGACTTTGCAATAATATGGTGTATGCTAAGAGAACGAGATAGCAACAAATCGAAGAGGTGTGCTTGTGCCTTATTTAGCTATGAACAAATTGATGTTATTAATGAACAATATGCATATAGTAATGAACAAATTGAGGTTACCAGTGAACAAATATGCATCTAGTAATGAACAATTATATGAAAAAGGCAATGGACAAATATGCATAAACCAGTGAACAAATTGATATTACTAATGAACAAATATGCACAAACCGATGAACAAATATGCAAAAACCGATGAACAAATATTTTCGTTTTTTTATGAACAAAATCACAATGTTGATGAACATATTGCATGTAATTTTGATACACATTTGTTCATTTTTTATGTACAAACAATAGATTTTTAATGCACAAGCAATAGTTTATTTATTCACAAAATCACAGGTTTGATGAACAAAATCACAGTTTTGATGAACAAATCCACATTATTGATGAACAAATCCACAGACTTGATGAACAATCTGGGCGCGTGTCCTATTTCCGTTTTTTTTAAAAATACGCGAATAATTCGCCAATAATTCGCCCGTGCCGTTTTTTCCCCTTTTTAAGTGAAATGATCAGCGCCTTTGATTTTTCTTCATCCAACGACTCCTGTTCTTTCTTATTTCGCACCTGGACGCCCATTCGCACGTGAACCGGACTCTTTTAACTTAGTGATAACTAATCATAAACAAATATGAATCACAATTATTAATAGATCCAATAAAATATATGAGCCAGATAATTATATAAAATTATTTCATATGTCATTAATTAAAAAACAATAAAATTATAAATTAGATAATCATAAGAAACTATTCCATAATTAATAGACAATAAAATAACATAGAAATTAATCATCATCATCTTCACTAATTACGACATTTGTATTTTCATATCCTCCTCCTTCTTCCTCATATTCTTCTTCTTCTGCTTCTTCTTCTTCAGAACTAGGACCCACGATTCGTTCATTAGTTTCATCAGTTGTCTCAACATTAACATCAAATTCATCATCCATCAATACAGTTTCTCCATCTGAATCCGAATTTTTTTCAAAAATATCACTATCATCAACTATCGACACTGTTATGGTTTCTTCAGGCTGGTAGGCTTCTTCAATTATTGTCCACCTTTGCTCAATGGTGCTTCAAGCTTTTATTTTACATACAACCCACCATTCCACACGTTCACGTGTTGCTCCAGGATAATGTGCATAACATACTTGCTTTGCTTGTTGTGCCAAAATAAATGGATCCTTTGATCTATAGAACTGTTTAGGATGAACCTCAACAAGATCATACTGTTCGTTAATGTTCATGGCTATTTTGGGATCAAACCAACGACACTTGAAAAGAACAACTTCATTTTTTGGAGCACCTAGATACTGTATTTGTATTATCTCTTCAAGAAGGCCATAGTAATCAACTTCAAATCCTTCTGAGTTTTCTTCTGTCACCCAAACTCCACTATTCATTGTTGATTTATCTTCTCCTCTTTTCATAGTATGAAAAGTGTACCCATTAACGTTATATGCTGGCCATGATACTACATTTGCCTTTGGACCTTGTGATAAACTTCTTATTAACGGATCCGTCACATTGTTTGTAGCCTCTGCAACCTAGTAAAAAATATATCTTATCTCAAATAATAATAAAATACTTATGATAACTTAAATTTTCATTAATGAGTTAATATATTATCTTAGAATAATGTAAATAAAAAATTTGAAATAATAAAATAATAATAACACTAAATAATAAAATAATATATTATCTTAGAATAACTTAAATTTGCATTGTTTATATCATCTCAACAAATAATAAAATAGTGTAATATGATCATATTAATATATGGAACACTAGTTAGTCCATTACCTACTTTCACCATTTATTCGTCATTTATTCGTTTAAAATTTAGAACATGAATTAGAATATATACTAACTATAATAGAAAAGTAATAACAACTAAATACTTACATACGAGTAAAACCTCTGAGCAAATTCATCCTCAAAATTTTTGTGATTTGCCCCACCAATTTGTTTTGAGAATAAACTGCAATATTTTACATTATGTTAGTGCTAAATTTTGGTAGATATTTATAACATTTCAAATTTAAATGCAATAGAGCCTTTACATAATACTTACTTTTGGTAAAAATTCACTTCATCACAATTCATTAAAACAAACGTCTCAATTGCATGCTTCTCATCTTTATTTTCAGTAAGCCACCGCGTTGTTGACTTCCCAAATCCTCGGCTAGGGTAATTAAATATGGAACAAGATATCTCCATACTCTTAGATGGGCCGACATCATCAATTCCTTGACCTTTCCTTTTTTAGATGAAGTTTGATGTTTGAAGTAGTGCTCTGAAAATGTTGATATTTCTTCAATAATATATGAGGAGCAAATAGAAGCCTCAACACGTGCTTTATTGCCTACTTTTTTCTTCAAGTGATGCAAAAACCTACAATTTTTTATATTAATAAAGCTGTGAAATAAGAACAAGCTATATTAAATACATGTAATTTTGATAAAATTTGTTACCTCTCATATTGATACATCCAACGATATTGAACTAGTCCTCCAATTTTGGCTTCGAATGGCAAGTGAACTAGTAAATGTTCCATTGAGTCAAAAAAGGATGGTGGAAAAATCCTCTCCAATTTACACATAATCAATGGAATTGCGTGCTCCAGTTCTTGCATTTCTGAAACTGATAATGATGGTGAACATAATGAGCAAAACAACCGACTCAATTCGGTAATAACACCCCATACTGATTTAGGTAGCATCTCCTTGAAAGCAAACAGAAGCAATCTTTGCATGAATACACGACAATCATAACTTTTCCTTCCAATCAAGTTACAATTTTCTACTTGGACACATAGACCAATGTTAGAAGCATAGCCATCTGGAAATTTCAAATCTTTGAACCAATCACAAATCTTTCTTGCTTGAGCATATGTGACTATGTAACTAGCTTTTGGCACTGGACCAACATGCGTCTCATCCACTTCTAGTCCCCGATGATAACAAACAACCTTAGATCTTTTCGAGCATTCAATATATCCTTAGACTTTCCCTTAATTCCCATCACTGTATTGAACGTGTTATCAAACACATTTTTTTCTATATGCGTAACATCAAGATTATGATGGATCAATAAAGTCTTCCAATAAGGAAGTTGCCACCAAATACTTTGCTTAGTCCATTTGTGATGTTTCCTATACCCCTCAATTTTAGCTGTAGGATCTTCAATCATAATTGGCAAGTCTTTCACATGGTTCCAAAGCTCTTCACCTGTCAAACGTTGAGCATCATTAGATGTCTCCTTGTGTTTCTTGAAAAATGCTTTCTCATTTATTCTATATGGATGTCCAAGAGACAACAATCTCCGATGATCATCAAACCAGGAGCACTTTTGACTATGTTTCAACCAGAATGATTTGGTATTATCCATGCAATAAGGGCAAGCCATTAAGTCAGTTGTACTCCAACCAGACAACATTCCATAAGCTGGAAAGTCATTGATCGCCCACATCAAGGCAGCTCTCATTTGGAAATTTTCGCCTTTAGAGACATCTTGTGTTTGAACCCCTTCTATCCACAATAACTTCAACTCCTCAAGTAATGGTTGTAGACAAACATCTATTATCCTATTTGGGTTGGTTGGACTAGGTACTACAACGTTCAAGAACATGTAAGGGGTTTTTAAACATATTGAGGGTGGAAGGTTATAAGGGGTCATAATGATTGGCCAACAAGAATAGACTTTTCCAGACTGACCAAAAGGAGTAAAACCATCTGCAGCCAATGCCAATCGAACATTCCGCAGTTAAGATGCAAAATCAGGATAATTACGGTCAAAATGGCGCCATGCTTCACTATGTGAAGGGTGACTCATTATTCCCTCATCAGGTTGATTGTCATGGTGCCACCTCATGTGTTTTGCAGTAGTCGTTGATGCATATAATCTCTGCAACCTTGGAATCAAAGGAAAATACCGAAATTGTTTGTGAGGAACAACCTTACCAAATTTGTGGGACTTATACATATTATGATTGCAAAATCTACATGATTGCAGGGCAATGTCTTCCTTATAGTATAACATGCAACCTTGTGGACATATATCAATCTTTTCTAGTGGCAGTCCCAAATCCCGAACAAGCATTTTGGAATGATAGTAATCACTAGGAAATTTATGATCTCGTGGCATGCATCTTCCTGCCCATTGACAAATTTTATTGTGGCAATTCTCGGACATATTGAACTCTGATTTGATCCTCCATAGCTCAAAGACAGCAGACAACACAATTTCTTCACAATCAGTCCAAAGCGGTTCATCAGCGGCTTCCAAAGCATCCCAAAAGTTCTTCGTTAAGCCTATATGATCATTTGTATTATTCCCATGTGTCAGAATATCACTAGGTGGGTCATTTGTAGAAGTCACACCAAACTATTGTGATCGAGAACAAAATATATGTCACACTCATCAGAATCTATTTGGCGAGATGGACTAAAGAAATTGGGATATGCCCTTAATGAAATATTTTGAATGGGATGAGATGTTGTTGGAGTGACACTAGGTGAAGAGTTGACATAAGGTTCTCCATGACAAATCCACCTAGAGTATTTTGGGAGGAAGCCTTTTTTTGTACAAATGTTGTTTAATAGTACTAGGATGCTAAAACTTCTTATTAGCACATTCTCGACAAGGACACAAATTTCATCTCTATTAGCATGTGACAATGCAAATTCCATAAACTGATTAACTCCTTTCATAAAATCATCACTTATTCCACCACAGTTAGGCAAAAATATATTATACATCCAGCTTCGATCCATCCTTTTGTAGATCTTATATCCAACCTAATTAAAGGATATATAGTCAAATAAACTATTTGTATTACACAACACATATACATTAATTTATAAAACCTAAATGTCAATAAATGATTAAAAAATAGTCCAGAACCTAAAACCGACCGTAAAATACCCCATATTCCGCTAAACCACCCCGAATATAACTATTTATTTTGAACCACCCCTAAAATACCCTCCGTTATTTATTTACCACCCATCCTTAGTTGCCTCGTTAAAAAAGTGAGAAAACCACCCTTATAATACTTTTTACCCTGTGAGGTTACTTGTTGACTGCCCATAGCCGGTTATCATTGACTAACCTTACATGAGTGCTATGTATTCACAATTTATGCATTTATTCAAGAATGAAACCCTAAGTGTTCATCCCCAATTCGATCCATTATCTCAATTTGGCCAATTTCATGCTCAATCGCCTCGATTTGGTGCTTTCTGATCGCGTGCTCTTAAAGTCACTCGTAGCTGAATTCTAGGTAAGTTCATCCAATTGTTTTGTTACAGCTTTGTTTCCATTGATTCGTGGAAGTTGATATTGCAACTTGGAATGTTGGAATTTGGATATATACAGGTTGATAATGTCTAGATCAAGTTCTACAAGTTGCAATTCCGAACCTAGGATGTGCTATTGTGGTTTGAAAGCAAGACATTTAGCCACACATACAGAGAGAAATTGGAGGAGAAGATTTTATGGATGTCCACAATATGCAACGAATCAGAAATGCAAGTTTTTCGTGTGGGTAGACGAAGAATATAATGAAAGAGCAATGGTGGTCATCAACAACCTCATTAAGGCTAAAGAGAAGGTTGAAGAGGACAACCTGAAACTACAACAATCACTTGCTATGTATGAAGCTGAATTGGAGAAAGTGAGACATGAACTTGATGCTTCAAAATCATCATTTGATAGGTTAAAGATGGTCATATAAATTGGACTTGGAAACTATGTTCGTGAAGTTGAAGGCACATGATAAAAAAAAATTTGTTCTCATGCTTTGTTTCATTGCAGTTGCTATGTTGATGAATGTTGTAATATTCAAGTACTGTATTTGACTGATTTTGAGTAATGAAGTTGAGTTTTACTAAATTTGACTACACAAATTGACAATGTATTGCATAACACTTCAAGAGAACACTTAGATAACATAATTGTCATTATAAAATAGGCAAACAATGCTAGTTGTTTGTTACCTTACAAAACCATCCACATAGAGGCTAACTGCCATAACATGACCAACAATACTACACATAACAAGACCAAATACATAACACCAAGCTAACTGTCATACAAAAGAGGCTAATGCCATAACAAGACCATACATAAAACCACATAATAGGTTGTCTGTTAACATACACATGCATCTAACCAAAAGTACACACAACAACCATGAAATTGACTACGATCTAGCATGATGTCCTTGTTTCCTAGGAAAATACCTTAGGACTTGTGCAGCTGCATTCTTACTTGCCATCATCTTTAGCCTTGTCCTTGGATTAGCAAGATTTCCTTGTTGCTGTTAAGGGGTGATTTGGCTTCCTATAATTTGAGATGACTACATGACAAAGACAGTGACAAAAGTAAGCATGGGATAGAGAAATTGACTACAAATTATGTGTGGCATTTAGGGTGTACCTGAGAACAATCAATTCTGAAGTAGATGTACACACAAGAGCAGATGAAGACACTGGATTAGATGAAGACACATGTGCACATGAAGACCTTTGGGCAACACTATTTGCAGGCAAAGACCCCTACATAAAATTTGAAGAAATCAATTATCCACAAATCACTTAGTATGTAATTCACAAATGACAAGCAATTTCTTTGTACCTTTTTAGTGTACTTCCTTTTTTGAGAGCCAAAGAAAATTATTGCTGGATTTGGAGGCTTACCACCTTCGTTTGGAACCGTTTGAGGGTCAGGTCCCTTTGGTTGATTCTTGCACCTATTCTTGTAATGGCCAGTTTCTCCACAGTTAGAGCACCTCGATTTTCCAACAACTCTCATTCTCTTCTTTGCTCTTTGTGCAACTGTCTCTTCACCTGGCTCTCTTCTTCTTGACTTTCTTGGTCTACTTGGTTGAACAACATATAGGGGAGGCTCTGGGGGTTTGTGACTTGTCTTCTCCCATTGGACTTCTCCAAGCATTGGGTTAAGCATAACACCATAGGCCCTTAGGTAAGCATCCTTGTGGTAGAATGGATGCACATAGTCTTGTAATTGGAGCCTTTCTTTTTGAAGACATGATAGAGCATGACAACATGGAATTCTAGTTAAATCCCACCTATAGCATCCACAGCTTCTAGCACCCAAGTCCACAACATATGTCATTCCCTTGTGATCCACCTCCCATCTTGGTTCTCCACCCTAAAATGGTGTACAATTTCTCACAACTTCTTGCTTTTCAAAATCCATCCTTTTAACAATAGTTGGAGTCAAATACCCCTCATACTTCCTCATTCCCTCACGCTTCTCTAGTAGCCTCTTCATGATCTTTCTCCTAATCTACTCGAACATGGATAAAATTGGAAACTCCTTTCCAACCAGTATCCAATTGTTGAAACTCTCACAAATGTTTTTAAGCAACATGTCTGACTTTGTATAGTTCCTAAAAGCATGCCTAGACTAGGTACTAGGATTGGCTTGCATCAAGTAACTGTGTGCATCGTCACTCAACTTCTTCACCTCCTTCATTGTAGTAGCAAAGTCTGGCTGAGTGAATGCCGTAGTTGCTGCCCACACTGCATATTTGTATGTTTTACCTGGCCACCTTGCTTTGAAGTTGTTATATAGATGCCTCACACAGACCTTGGTATCACATTTGGGAGCAACATCACTTAGTGCCTCTATAAGCCCCTGCATGGTTGACAATGTAAGTGTGAGTATACATATGAAACCAAAAACTTATACAAAGGATGCAATAATAAGAGTGAATTGAAATTGACACACCTTTTGCCTATCAGACATGAAGGTAGGATTGACATCTCCAATATCTCTCATCTAAATCTCCAAGAACCAACCCCATATCTCTTTCCTCTCTGCTTCCACAACAACAATAGCAATAGGGAATATGTTGTCATTCCCATCCTTCCCAATTGTAGCAAGAACTTGCCTACTGTAGGCCCCTCTAAGATGACATCCATCAAGACCAACTATTGGTCTACATCCTTGTACAAAACCCTTTTTACAAGCCTCAAAACATACATACAATCTCTGGAATATTGGCTTTTCTGGATCATATAAACAAACATGGACAAAGGCAGAACTTCCTTGATTCTATTTTCTAATGGTGGCAGCATAATCCCACACTTCACCATATTGGACTTTAGCATCACCTTGAGTCATCAACATAGCTCTAAACCTACCCTTCCAAGCTTGAGTATATGTGAGAGTAACACTATGGTCTCTTTGAACATCATTAATGAAAGCTTTCAGTTTCCATTGTGGGTCATCTCTGTAATATTCCAAGTACTTTTGAGCTAGCCACACATAAGTCATCTTTGTATTCACATGTTTCCACCCACACTCATGCTTTCCATTAAAACTCTTTAGTTGAAAAGTTCCGTCAGATCCCATCTTTCTAGCTGTTTCCTTAAACCCACAAAGAACTTTTTTACACACACACACACACACACACACCTTTTCCTAGAATGTTTCATCCCATAATTACACCCGAGCTAAAAATAAGCTGAAACCTTTGCCTTATCATTATGCAAATAATAATAGTCACCCCTATTCTCTATGGAATATTGCCTAAGAGCCCTTCTAAATATGTCATTTGAACCAAATATCATGCCCTTTTTGAATTGAATTCTTTTCTTAAAGTCAACTAAAGGGTTGAATTCAGAATACCTTGGATGGCTAGGCTCATCTGAATCACTCAAACTCTTGAAACCTTCCAAATCTTCAATAGCTTCCTCATCATCTAATACAAAATCATCACCAATTGGTTGAAATAGTGTGGTTTTATCCCCAAAATCATCCACAACAACATCTACATTGGACTCAAACAAGTCATCATCTTCATCATCATTTGAATATATTTCTCCCCCTAAGACATCTTCATCATCAGTTGATGAGCTTTCTTCATCATCACTTTCTGAAGCATCTCCCGGATCTAGATTGTTTGGAGTGTTTAGGGTTTGGGTATTGCTCTTTCCATGAAGTGATACAAAGGATGAGGTTTTTTGTGGTATGGTTTTCGAAGTGGGCTGAGATGTACTTGGGCCTTGCTTTCTCAACTCTGTGGGACTGGGCTCACCACCTTGGACAATATATAAGTGCACTAACCTATCCCTACCAACTGCATTAACCATGTCTATGACATCAATGTCCCCAACAATGACCGTCAGCCCATCTTGCAATGTCATTCCAGATCTTGAGTACCACATCTCCTTCAAACCAATCAACCCAATTTCTTCTTTTAGCAAAGTCTCTAGTACAACCTTGGAAACCATGTCTGGATCAACATCTTTATACAAGTGCACCTTTACCTTTCTATAGCATAAAGTACCAAACTGGGAGATGTAAAACTTTGTAAGGCCTCAAGCCTTTAGAAGCGCTATCCCATGCCAACCCGAGGATTTCCCAGGAGGTCACCCATCCTAGTACTACTCTCGCCCTTGCACTCTTAACTTCTGAGTTCTTTTTCCTCACTTGAACCTAGAAAAGGAAGAGCTCTTTTTGACATGGGGAGCACCTTAATTCCTTATAAATTATCGGGGTGTTACAATCTCCCCCACTTAAACATTTGACGTCCTCGTCAAGGCCCAAGCACCGCCCTTTGGGTCGAGTGACCGCCCACCGGGCCAAGCCAACTCGTAAGCTAGAGTCAGCTCTGATACCATTTTTAAGGCCCCAAGCCTTTAGAAGCGCTATCCCATGCCAACCCGAGGACTTCCCAAGAGGTCACCCATCCTAGTACTACTCTCGCCCTTGCACTCTTAACTTTTGAGTTCTTTGTCCTCACTTGAACCTAGAAAAGGAAGAGCTCTTATTGACATGGGGAGCACCTCAATTCCTTATAAATTATCGGGGTGTTACAAACTTGCCCTCATACATGAACCTAAATGCCACCATCGATGCCTATAGTTATGCAAGTCAAAAATGGCAATTTAGTCAATTCCTATACTTGTGAGAATCTTTACACTATTTTTTTCAATAAATACCAGCCACATTCCAACTGACATTCAAAATAGAATCTGTACACATCATTCAATGTGGTCCTACCTTCTAATGGACATGAAAATGCATAAACAAAGCCAATCCCATGTCCATATAACACCAATTACTCAAAGACTCAATATTATGAAGTAACCTAGCTACAATGTTTACTATGTCAATCAAAAACAAAATTACAGAGATAAATACAACAAGAAATTGTGACTTACCATGGATAATGTGTCAATAAAGCTCAACCAGTAGAGGCACCAGTTTCGTACTCACTTAATGCAACGACTAAACAAGTCGATCGAAACCACACTCGCAATCGCACTTGTTGCCACCCACACTCGCACTTGTTGATCGAAACCCTACGAACGAACCTAGTTACTCACTACTACCCACTTGCCGATGAACACCCTAGAAACGAACCGAATTCTTCGATTGTAGCATCAGAAACGACCATACTCCTTCAATCTCCCACCATTTCAAAATCCCCAAATTTCTATTTGCCATCGTCGATTTGAGAAGATGATTGAGAGTGAGTATTTAGGGGAAATTGAATTGCTGGTCACTTTGCAAAGTACCCTCGTGTATCAGGCAAAAGCTAAGGGCATTTTCGGGTTTTCTCACTTTTTTAACGAGGCAACTAACGATGGGTGGTAAATAGATAACGAAGGGTATTTTAGGGGTAGTTCAAAATAAATAGTTATATTCGGGGTGGTTTAGCGGAATATGGGGTATTTTACGGGTGGTTTTAGGTTCCGGACTCTAAAAATATATATACTTAACTACAATTTACTAGTTATTTAAAGACGATTTTCAATTTACTGATCTTGATCACAAAGCCTACAACAATTCAATAAATATATACCCTTAAACCTTTAATACAATCTAATACAAATAATTAAATTAAAAGTTGATTTTTTTTCGAACTGTTAGTATCCAAAGTATACTGTGTGGCATAAATTATTATTTTGGTTGATGCTCATATTTGGTTGAATCTATTCAAACATATTGCGCATGATTTACTCTACTGTTTATAATTGGACATCTATAGAACAACAATTGTCTAGATGGAAGGCCAATGCATTATCACAAGTTGGACGAGCGACACTCATTAAACCTGTTCTGGCCACAAAACCATATTATATCATGAAAAGTTTTATGCTTCCTGATGAATCGTTATATAACTTAGATTTAATAAGTCGGGAATTTTTTTTGGAACAAACCATATAGATACACTCCTATTATTGGGTGGGACAAAATTTTAGATCAAAGAAAAAAAGGGGTTTAGAACTTAGAAAAGCAAAACAGATGAATATTGCCTTACAGATGCGCCTACTTTGGAAAATTCTGGCAGAACCTAATAACGTATGGGTTAAGATCATATCTGAAAAATACCTCAAAATAGAAAACTTGTTCACATATTTGATAGCTTGCATATAGGAGTAGTTTAGATGCATGTTTTATATATGTTTTAGCTAGTTTTAGGTTGGTTTTTATGTAGTTTTTAGGTTTTTGTGTTGTCGGGTATTATGCGCTGGTTTGCTCGGTTTTGCAGGTTTTTAGGTTCAGGAGCAACAACGGGGCGAGGATTGGATTGACCATGGCGGTGGTGGATGAGCGAAAGGAAGCTAGGAGGTGTTGCAATGAAGATTGAAGAAGAAGAAAAGATAAGCCAAGAAAAAGGAAAGAAGCTCGGGTTGTAAGCCGCGTATTCTGGCCGCGCGTTCTCAACTGAAGCCAATTACGCGGGGATGCTATAAAGCGCGGCCGCGCATTTTGGTCAAGCCGCGCATTTGTCATTTTTACACGGACATGATTTTGGGCTGAAGAGTTGGGCCATGCTTGTAGTTTTCGGGCTTTATTATATCTTGGCCGAGTAGTATGTTGAAGATATAGTTATTGAGGGTTATTTTTAGAGACATATATAAACCTTATGTTAGTTTATTTTCTAAGAACTTTTATCAAACTTTTGGAGGCTAGGGTTTTCTCTCAAGAGAGCAACTTTGAAACTCTTGTAAGTTTGTTTTTTAATTTAATTATGCATTGCTAAATTCATTGTGTTTGGCTAGTTATTGAAATCATAGATTGCATAATATTGTGAGGTTTGATTGATTCTCAATAACTTGAATAGGTTTTATTCCCTGTGCTTAATTGAATCAGAATTATTCTAGGGTTTTGTTAGATTGATCACCTAATAGAATTTCTAGGTTAGTTTACAACTAATCTGATTAATGCCCGTTCGGGCTATTCAGTTGTAGAAGGGAATAAATCCACAAATAACTTAGATGTCCGATTGCTCTAAGTGTTTGTTTCTATTGATAACTTGACTCGTAAAGCTGTCGTTTAATTGAATCTAGGCGTTGTTTTAGGTTGTTAAATGATTAGGGTTCCTTAGACTGTTAGTTCTTTCAACTATTTCTGAAGTTTGGGTCATAATCCTTAGTAGGAGTATAATCCACAATAGATTTTTGAAGGGAATTGAGAGTCAAGAGAATCAATGATCAATAAGCATATCTATAATGGATTTAACTAGTTAAACACGCTTGTCTTTCATATATTTAAATCATCTTTGCATTCATACTTGTTTTTATTCTTGCATAGTAGTTTAGATAATCATTCGAAAAACCCCCTTTGGTTACTTGGCATACAAGTAATAACACAAATACACAAGTCCTTGTGGGATCGACCCTTACTTGCCGCTCTATTGAGTTGGTAAAGTTAAGGTTTCTTTGATAGGTATTAACGACCACTGAAAATACCTCATCAAATTTGGCGCGGTTGCCGGGGACTCGTCGCTATTTGTGTTCTTACTTTTGTGCTGTTTTGGGTGTGAACCTGTTATATGGTTCATACCCGTGCTACTAACTCATCTCCCCTACTTTTTGATCCAGATATTGACAGGACCCTCTTCAAGTTAAGGAAGGAAATCCGGAATCATTTTCAATCCTTACCGTTCTTTCTTGAAGAATCTGACTCTGACTCTGAATCTGCTGAATCTGCTGAGATGGGTGACCAAACTTTGAGACAGCTAACTGCACCAAATCTGGCACAACAACCGTTGGCGGTGCAATTTCCTGCTCTTGCTGAAGGAGTCAAGTTCGAGCTGAAATCTGGGTTGATTCACCTTTTGCCTTCATTCCATGGGCTTAGTGGTGAAGACCCCAACAAGTATATTTCTAAATTTCATGTTGTGTGCTCAAGCATGAAGCCTGCTGATGTGACTCACGACCAGATCGCGCTGAGAGCCTTTACTTTCTCTCTCAAGGATCAGGCTAAAGACTGGTTTTATTACTTGGCTCCGGGAAGTATTGATACATGGGCTAAGATGAAGCAAGTTTTTCTAGAAAAATACTTCCCTGCTACAAGGCTCAATGAACTGAAGAAGATGATTAGCAACATTGAACAAGAAGCTAATGAGACCTTGTACGCATACTATGAAAGATTCAAGAGGTTGATAGCCATCTGTCCTTTTCATGACTACACTGATCAAGATATGATTTTATATCTGTTTAATGGCCTCTTGGATGATGAGAGAAGAATGGTTAATGCAGCTTGCCAAGGTAACATTCTCAACAAAACTCTTGCTGCTGCGTTTGAACTATTTACATAGTTGTTTGAGGGCACATGACAGTTCAGGTAGGAATCTGGTTCTAAGACTGCCAACGTTGTAGTTGCCAACTCATTGTTGCATGAAGAAGTATCTGAGCTGAAAACCATGATGAAACAGTTTCTACAACAAGGTGGGAGACAACAAGTGAAAGCCTGTGGAATTTGCTCTGATAATATGCATTCTACTGATTCCTGCCCCACACTCCAAGATCCCCAAGCTGAAGTTAATATGGTGGGCAATTATGGTCAACAAAGGCCTAGGTATGACCCCTTCTCTAACACCTACAATCCGGGGTGGAGGGATCATCCTAACTTGAGGTATGGCAATTCTAGCAATCAACAAATTAACCATCAAGGTGGCCAAGCTCAGTATAGACCGCCTTTCCAACCTCAAGCTCAAGGAGTGAATCAGAATTCTATGTCTACTGAAGAGATGATCAGAAATCTGACTCAGACTGTTAATGCATGGCTCTCTAACTCAGCTTCAACAAGAGACCAAGTCTAGTATTAAGAACTTGGAGAGCCAAGTTAGTCAGATTGCTGATGCGGTAATCAAGTTAGAAGCTAGAGAATCCAGCAAATTGCCATCACAGACAGATCTCAACCCGAGGGCGAATGTCAGTTTTATCTTTATTTATGATGACTCTAAAGCGGGACAAGTGTACCAATTGAGCAAGGCTGACGAAATAGAAGAACAGAACGGAGCCAGATTGCTCGGCTTGGCTGCTAAAAGCGCGACCGAGCAATCTGCATCCCGCGCAATACAGTCTTAGTGAGGATTGCGCGGGGAGGTGCTAAAAGTGCGGCCGCGCATTTGAAGGCAAAGCCGCGCAAGCTGGGTGAATGCAAAAATGCTTCTGAAACTCATCTGAAAGCCTATGTAACTGTTCCCCCCTTCCTTGAAGCCTTAAAAGAAACCCGAAAACTGAAGAGTGACAAGGAGCTGTTCGAGGTCTTCAGTTCATGCAGAGTAAACGTCCCGTTATTGAAACTGATCAAGAGTGTACCTCGGTATGCCAAGTTTTTGAAGGAGTTATGCACTTTAAAAAGGGGACAGAAGGAGAAAAGTCAGAAGCAAGTTAAAGAGAAAGAACATGTGTATGCTGTGTTTCAAAAGCGTTTGCTTGAGAAGTGCAGTGACCCTGGCATGTTCCCCATTCCTTGTATGATCGGAAGCACCAAGGTGAATGAGGCTCTAATTGATTTAGGTGCATCTGTCAATGTTCTGTCTTCCTCCTTATATGAGAAACTCGGTATGGGACCATTGAAAGAAACTCGAACCATAGTTGAGTTGGCTGATCATTCCACGGTGCGACCCAAGGGAAAAATTGAAGATGTTTGGGTTACGGTGGACTCCTTGAAATTTCCAGCTGATTTTCTGGTAATGGAAATGGGACCGGGAGCTGGAAAAAAGTCTATGTTGCTAGGACGACCATTTTTGAAGACGGCTAATACAAGGATTGACATTCCACAAGGCACATTGAAGATGGGATTCGATGGGGAGGAGATCGAATTCCACAACTCATATCCTTCTTAATATCCTTTTTACGTCAAGCTAATGACGTTAAATAAGCGCTTCTTGGGAGGCAACCCAAGGTTTAGTTTATTTTAGTTTAGTTTTGCTTTGACTTTTGTTTTAAGTTTTACAGTTTTTGCTTTTGTTTTGTTTAGTTTGTTTAGTTTAGGTAGAAATAATCCTCAAACCTACAGATAGCTCGAACAAGCTTTGAGTTACAGTAGCTAAAAAAAAACTCGGATTGGGGACTGAAATGCGTGGGCAAGTAATCTGAAAACTAACCCGAGCAATACAGGCTCAGACAAGATTACGCGGCTTGGGTGCTCAATGTGCGACCGCGCAATCCCGGACCCCATGCCGCACAATCGCAACTGAAAGGGTGTTACGCGGCTTCGCAATTGCGCGGTCGCGTAATTCCTGTCGATGCCGCGCATTGGGCCGCATTCAGCGAAGCCAATTAAAACAAAACCCGAGTTCTTCTTCTTTCCTCCTCTCATAGTTCCACCTCTTCCTTTCTCTCTCAAACCCCCATTAGAGCCCTTCCACCATTAAAGCTCCATTCAAGCTTTTCCAATCGGATTTTCAACCACAATCAAGCAAGGAACTCACATTCAAGTAAGTTATCTCAAAATCCTTCTTATTTTTCGGTTTTTTAGATTAAATCTAGATCTAGGTTTTATTCTAAAAACCAGAAATTCACCCCTTTAGGCTCGGATTTAGGCTTAAGTCCTTCACAAAAGTTCATTTATTGCATGATTCTGGCCTAGATTCTTGTTTTATTTGAGCTTTGCATGCAAATTCGAATTTGACCTAGAATTTTGATTAAATTTTTAATTAATTTGTTCTAGGTAGTGGGGGAAGAGAGTGATTGAGGGATTTAGTTGCTTAAGTCTATATATATTGCTGTGGTTGTCCTTGCTGGGACAACAAAATTGCGTTTGCTTGTGTGGTTTGTGCAGGTTGTTTTGATATTCTGAAATAATGGCTCCAAAAAGAAGTAGAACTGATGGAGCTTCATCATCCCGGGCTGCTAGTCAGGGTGTACACCTAGTTCCCCCTGTTGTGGTGGAAGAGACCACCCAAGAGACTTATGGGATTAGTCTGACAAAGAATAGCCATATAGTCCGGTTTGAGTTACTGAAGGACAGGGAGTGGACAACAACTAGGTATATAAATTGGAATTTGATGAATGAGCTTAGTCTAGCACATCTGTTGAATGAGATAGGGGCACATCTTGAGATGAGGGATTTCTTACAGCTGTGTGAACCCACTTTCAAGGGGTTAACACTTGAGTTTTTGAGCACTTTGTCCACTGACTACAGAGGAGAAGGAGAGTTCAAGTTCTGGCTAGGAGGTATAAGGAGAAAGATGACCTTGAAAGTGGTCAACCGTGTGTTTGGATTCTGTCACTTTCCAGGTAATGATGTAGTACTAAATGAGACTGGTGCTACATGGGATGATAAGAATTTCTGGAGGTCCATCACCGGGAGATCCACATACAATCCTACCCGAGAAAAAGCCTCTCCCATCACTCACCCTGCCATTAGAGTTTTCCAGAGGTTTATTACTTGTACGCTGAATGGGCGGGGTGAGGGTGGAAACAACTGCCCCAAAGAAAGATCTTGCTGTGTTGGGCGCGTGTCTGAAGAAGAAGAAGTTGAGTTTGGGTGCCATGCTGATGCACCATATGGAGCATGTTGGAAAAAAGGGAGGAGGAACTATCTGCATTGGTGGGATTGTGACCCATCTGGCCAAGCATTTTGGAGTTGATCTTAATAGGCTGCAGGTTGACATTCCGCCGTTGGCTATAGACTTCACCATGCTCAAAAAGATGGGTGTTCTCTACAAGTACAGGAACTCTTATTTTTGGGTGATTGGGGATTCCAAGAGAGTAATGAAGCTTCCCGATGGGAGCCGAGTGAAGATTGGGGATAGCCAGGGTAACTGGTTCATTGAAGTTCGGGCTGGTGATCTAGATGTGAATGATGTCAAGGGCCCGGTTCGGGGTAAAAAGAAGGCTCCAGTTGCTATTGAGGTGGAGTCTGATGAAGAGGAGATGGATGAGGATTTTGTTATGGCTGAAGAAGAAGAAGAAGAAGAGTCTGTTGAGGATGAAGAAACTGATGAGGATGATGAGTTTGAGGAAGAAGATCAACAGAGACAATTTGATCCATCTGTACCTGCTGGAGGTGGTCCCTAGTATTCTGATACGCAGTACAGTCAAATGATGGATATGATGAGACAGATGCAGCTGGACAACACGCATTAATACAATGGTATGTCGTCTCACATCGATCAGAGCTTTCAGAGTATGAGAGGTTATGTGGATCAGAGGTTTGCCTCTTATCAGACTCATCAGGATCAACAACTTGCTGCTTTTCAGACCCGCCAGGATGAGCAGTTCAGATTGCTCAACACTAGACTTGATGGATGGAGTTCAGCGGGTTATCCACCTCACATGTCTTACCCTCAGTATGCTTTTCCCGATCCTCCATATCCTCAGTATACTCCGTACCAGCCACCGCCACCCCATCGGATTTTCCGCCCTACTACCGACCAGACAACTAGGTTTTGTGAGTTTTTCTCTTTCCTTACCTTTTTACTATACTTTGGGGACAAAGTATGTTTTAAGCATGGGGGAAGGAAATTACTTGTTTGCATTTCATGTAGTTGCATTAGATTAGGTCATATTTGAAATTTTTGCATGCATTGATTAAAATTCTTAAAACTGAGAAAAAAAATCAGAAAAATTTGAAAAAATTACAAAAATATTGCATTTAGGTTTTTATTTCTCCATTGTTTGATACCTCTTGTTTCTCTAAGTTGAGTATGAATTCTAACCCATGAATTGCATGATATGCTGAAGTTGATATGATATGAGCATGATCATTGATTGATTACTTATACTATAGGACTGAGCATGTATTTAGCTTGAGTATTTGATTCATTCTGAAGTTTTAGACAAAATTTTGCCTTGTGAGATTTTTGGCCTTTCATGATTATATTTGTTCTCTACATTCTTGAGTGCATCACCATGATTATCTAGCTCTAGAACTTGCGTTAATACTCTATTTCAAGGCTGCTTCATATGATTGAATGCATGACATTAAAATGATTGAGGCAATGTTTCTTATAAGCGTATTATTTTCCTTCCTACCTTGACAAGATCCATGTTCTTGACACCCCACTTATTTTAGCTTTAAGCCTATTTTTATTAGCTCCACAAAATAATTCCTAGCCTAATAAACTTGACCCATAATCCGGGATTTAGGACTTTAGGTTGGTTGTGTTTTGTGTGAGTTTGATGTAAGTATGGGGGAGTTGGAAGGAAAGGTGGAAAAAGAGGAAATAAAACTCTTGTGTGAGCAAAGTGAAAAATGAAAAAATAAAAAAGAAGATGAAAAGTTTGTGTAAAGCAAAAGAAAGAAAATTTGAGCTTAATTGTTAATAGTCTTCATTAGTGTGAAAGAAAAGAGTTGAAGAAGAGGCAAAGAGAGAAACAAAAGAAGCAAAGTGTTTAAATGTAAATGTAAGGAGTTGGTAGAGTGGAAGTTTGGGAAGTGTTATGAGAAGTAAAGTGTTGAATTGTGGGTTTAGATTAGTTCTTTATCCCGGATTTAGCACCACAGGCCAAATATGATCCCTTCCAAATTTCTCTTTACCTTGGCCCCATTACAAGCCTTAAAAAGACCTCTTGATTTTTGTTATGTGTTTGATCCCTAGTGGTGGAGATTTAGAACTCTGATGCAAGCATATGGTAATCTAGTTTTCATGGTTGATTTTGAGTGAAACACATATCCTTAAACACTTGAGAGTTTGAGTGCAAACACAATTACCTTGGTGAGGTCTAGAACAAATGAATGGTCTTTACTTGTTGCTTATCATAATGCATGTTGAGAAGTCTTGGTCGGGTTTTTGGTTATATGTGAAATGCTTGTTTGACTTGAGATGGATGTATGATTGCATTTCTATGGTGTGATTTGGATTTATGTCTTGCTTGAGGACAAGCATGGGTTAAGCATGGTGGAATTTGATAGCTTGCATATATGAGTAGTTTAGATGCATGTTTTATATATGTTTTAGCTAGTTTTAGGTTGGTTTTTATGTAGTTTTTAGGTTTTTGTGTTGTCGGGTATTATGCGCTGGTTTGCTCGGTTTTGCAGGTTTTTAGGTTCAGGAGCAACAACGGGGCGAGGTTTGGATTGACCATGGAAGTGGTGGATGAGCTAAAGGAAGCTAGGAGGTGTTTCAATGAATATTGAAGAAGAAGAAAAGATAAGCCAAGAAAAAGGAAAGAAGCTCGGGTTGTAAGCCGCGTATTTTGGCCGCGTGTTCTCAACTGAAGCCAATTACGCGGGGATGCTATAAAGCGCGGCCGCGCATTTTGGTCAAGCCGCGCATTCGTCATTTTTATGCGGACATGATTTTGGGCTGAAGAGTTGGGCCAGGCTTGTAGTTTTCGGACTTTATTATATCTTGGCCGAGTAGTATGTTGAAGATATAGTTATTGAGGGTTATTTTTAGAGACATATATAAACCTTATGTTACTTTATTTTCTAAGAACTTTTATCAAACTTTTGGAGGCTAGGGTTTTCTCTGAAGAGAGCAACTTTGAAACTCTTGTAAGTTTGTTTTTTAATTTTATTATGCATTGCTAAATTCATTGTGTTTGGCTAGTTATTGAAATCATAGATTGCATAATATTGTGAGGTTTGATTGATTCTCAATAACTTGAATAGGTTTTATTCCCTGTGCTTAATTGAATCAGAATAATTCTAGGGTTTTGTTAGATTAATCAGCTAATAGAATTTCTAGGTTAGTTTACAACTAATCTGATTAATGCCCGTTCGAGGTTGATTAGATAAAGTAGCATCTATAACTGTTTAGACCCGTTCGAGATATTCAGTTGTAGAAGGGAATAAATCCACAAATAACCTAGATGTCTGTTTGCTCTAAGTGTTTGTTTCTATTGATAACTTGACTCGTAAAGCTGTCGTTTAATTGAATCTAGGCGTTGTCTTAGGTTGTTAAAAGATTAAAGTTGTTTAGACTGTTAGTTCTTTGAACTACTTCTGAAGTTTGGGTCATAATCCTTAGTAGGAGTATAATCCACAATAGATTATTCAAGGGAATTGAGAGTCAAGAGAATCAATGATCAATATGCATATCTATAATGGATTTAACTAGTTAAACACGCTTGTCTTTCATATATTTAAATCATCTTTGCATTCATACTTATTTTTATTCTTGCATAGTAGTCTAGATAATCATTCTAAAAAACCCCTTTGGTTACTTGGCATACAAGTAATAACACAAATACACAAGTCCTTGTGGGATCGACCCTTACTTGCCGCTCTACTGATTTGGTAAAGTTAAGGTTTCTTTGATAGGTATTAACGAGCACTGAAAATACCTCATCAATATTCACAAAGCAGAAATATGTCATGGAAATGGACTAAACTAATGCGACTAAAGAACAAATTCCTGGAAGGCCTAATATCGCAGATAGGGGATGGTTGTAGTGTTCGTTTTTGGAAGGATCAATGGGCTACGAATTTCCCTTTAGAGAAGGTTTACTTGAATACACAAGACATAGATCTAAATGCAACTGTGTCTCAGTTTATCGATGATAACAGACAATGGAAGACTCGAGAGCTTTCTACCTGGTTACCCGATGAATGGGTGAGAAAAATCGCGTCTATGAATGGGTGAGAAAAATCGCGTCTATACTGATTCCAAAGAATGCAATTAGAGATCGTCTGTATTGGTACCCGAGTAAGAATGGATGGTTTTCTATTCACTCAGCCTCATCCTTTATATCACATGAACATAGCAGGAGAGATTGTGACTTTATGTGGATATAGCGGTTAAATGTAATGCCAAAAGTTAAATTTTTCTTTTGGAAAATATTTGTAAAAGGACTTCCAACTAAAGATCAATTACAACAAAGACACGTGTCTGTAACTGCAGAATGTCCGTTATGTCAGAACCAACGGGAAATAGCAAAATATTTATTGATAGAGTGTCCCATGACATTAGCTACATTGGCTAAAGTTGACTCAAATATTGTCAACAGATTTTGCAACTTGGGCCAAATAATGACTCCATAATGACAATTATACATAGACTAAAAGAACAATTGAATGAGTCTCTATTCACGAAGCTAACTATTGCCTGGTGGAGTATATGGTACTATAGAAATAGAACTACATTCAATCAACCAATTGAAGGAATTGCAAGAAATATAGACGAATTTATAAAATCACAGATAAATTTGTGGACTAAAGTGCAAACAATAGATAATAGACACGAAAATTTTACTACTAAAGTTGGAACAATAAAAAGGAAAAATGGAAGAAAGAAGAAATGGACTAAACCAGCTCAGGGTTTTGCAAAAATTAGTTTTGACGGATCAAAAAAGAGTAATGGGATGGAAAAGGCGGGATATATTATTAGAAACCATTGCGGAAGAGTGATCACAATGAATGCTACGACAAATGAACACTGGAACGTCATTCAGGCTGAGGCCAGGGGAATGTATGAAGCTGTTTGTGAAGCTAAGGCTAGGAATATTTCAAAAATTGAAATTGAAGGAGACAGTCTTTTTGTCATAAACGCTTTAAAAGGAAGTAGATCTTGCCCTTGGCAAATTGAAATGCTAATTGCCGATACGTTGGTTAATTTGCAGTCCTTTGAGGTGGTCCGTTTTCTACATACACCACGTGACTGCAATAAAGTGGCGGATTTGATCGCTGACCTAAGACATTGGTTAGTGTCAATCAGATTCAGACCCATTTAGGGCTTCATTCCCTCATCCGTAAGGTTGAGTTAGGTTGAGTTGTATTGACCTGATTCTTTCCTACTAAAAAAAAATACTGCGCATGATGTTAAAGTAATACATGCATGCTACTGTATATTTGGTTGAATCTATATATGACAGTTGGTCCTAACTTGGTCATTAAATAGGAAATCAATACCATACTACCACATATTTTATATTATTTTATAATTTATTTAAACTAATACACCCTCCGTTCAGAAATACATTATGTTTTAGCTTGATTTTCTTGTTCAATACTACTAGATCTTTTACATAATTTACCATATTTTTTCCAATATTATCTTCATTAATTAAAAAGAATAATAAAAATAGAAAATAGAAAAGGAATATCTTCAAAAGATTATGAGTATTTAAGTTAAATCACACACCTAGAGACAAATTCTAAAACATCATGTATTTCTAACGGAGGGAGTACATACTGTAACATCGCCGACCAAAGTGCATACGCCATTCTGCATTCATATAATATTAGTTGCATATGCATAACATATCAACATGATATATAGTTCATTTTTAAAAGTAATATTTATTTTCTAATTAAGTTTTTATATTTTAAAAAATTTTTGACTAAAAGTTAATTAATAATTATTTAAGGGTAAAGTTTATAGTAAAGGAAATTTGAGGGTGGAAAACAGAATTATCCAAAATTGTAGCTGAAATGGTGTGGAACATTGGTTTCATGTTCAGTAAATTCACTTTTGCCTTTTTTGGAAATTGAACTTGTCCTCTTATGATGACTTTATATGTTAAAGTTGAATGTGTCCTCTTATATATATTTCTTCTATCTTCTGTATCTTCATATACGTACGAAAAAAATAAAAACAAAGAGTTTAGAGAAAGACGAAAGCAAAAGAAGAAACAGAGAAGAGAAAATTCGTGATTTTTATTTTTGTTTGATGGTTTGGTACAAGATCTCTTCTATTGGATTTTGATCCTGAAGTATAAGCGTGATTTGGTAAGCTTGTAATCAATTAATGGTTTATTTTGATTTTTCTAATTTTTTCAGATCTAGATCTAGTGTTACTTTTGATTTGAAAATCAGTCCATTTATAGTTCTCAGAGGATGTTTCGATATTGGATTTATATTCGGTAAAAGATTTCATAGTAATTTTAGGCTATTGCCTTGTAATCATATTATGGAGTCCTTTGATCAAGTTTTTCATAAAGGTTTGAACTAGAAAAATGTTCTTCTATATATATATAGTTTATTAGTGTCAAGTTCTAAAGGATTTGGAATTATGCACAAAAAGTTATAATACATACTGGCATTTGATTGCATTTAGGGTTAGAGTTTATAAGAGTAAATAGCCTAATTTGCATTGGGTTACATATAGGAGCACAAGTAATAGATCGTAGTCAGAGTCAAGGGGGAGAAATATAGAAATTGTCTTGAACAGGTGAGTATAGACCGGAGATTCAACCCTATGTGTTATATGGATATATGTGTTATATATGCTATATGGAGATATGTGCTATATGAGCTATATGGATATATGTGTTATATGTGCTATATGGATATATGTGTTATATGAGTTATATGGATAGATGTGATAGCTCTGAAATTTTCAAAGTTGTTTGCACAGAAAGTATGTTAACAGATGAGATATGATATATGGTTACATGATGCACTTGATTGCATAGCATATTGCAATGAGATTAAAGGACCTGTGACTATCTTGCCCTGAACTGTAATTGAGAAAATCTTCGGATTTCTTTGTTAAAGCGATCTTCAGATCATACAAGATCTTCGGATCATACAGGATCTTCGGATCATACAGGACCTACAGGTTAATGAGGAGATCTTCAGATTTCTTTCTTAAAGCGACCAGAAGAGTCATAATGAGGAAATCTTCGGATTTCTTTCTTAAAGGGACCATAAGAGCCCATATATAGTAAACCCGGGGCAGATTCAGGCTTGCACAGTTCACAGAACAATGAATCGGATACATCGACATTTACATTTGCATAGTAAATTCCTATATGACATATGTATATTATATATGTATATGTACATGGACTAAATGTTTGACTCCGTGTGAAATAATTGATGATGGTATATATTCACTGAGTATGCGACTCACGTAAATCGCAAAATAATTTTTCATGATGCACTTGATTGCATAGCATATTGCAATGAGATTAAAAGGACCTGTGACTGTCTTGCCCTGAACTGTAATTCAGGAAATCTTCGGATTTCTTTGTTAAAGGGATCTTCAGATCATACAGGATCTTCGGATCATACAGGACCTACGGGTCAATGAGGAGATCTTCGGATTTCTTTCTTAAAGCGACCATAAGAGTCATAATGAGGAAATCTTCGGATTTCTTTCTTAAAGGGACTATAAGAGCCCATATATAGTAAACGCGCGCGCGCAGATTCAGGCTTGCACAGTTCACAGAACAATGAATTGGATACATCGGCATTTGCATTTCCATAGTAAATTCCTATATGACATATGTATATTATGTATGTATATGTACATGGACTAAATGTTTGACTCTGTGTGAAATAATTGATGATGGTTTATATTCACTAAGTATGCGACTCACGTAAATCGCAAAATAATTTTTCAGGTTCAACTAGAACTTTCTGACGTGTGTCTCTTTTAGAGGTCACATTCATACAGGTCGGTCGGCTGAAGCTCAATGCAACCTTCTCCTCCTCATTTTGCATCTTAGACTTTTGTGTTGTAATAAAGTTAGAGTAATAGACGTATTAGCACAAGGAGTAACGACATAGAATTTCGTGTGTGTGTGTGTATGCAACCTTATATGGTTCTTAGTTTTGTTATATGTTTACGTGGATAGTTGTTATATGTAAATTATATGTTTATATGTGAAATAAGTTCTACTAACTATACGTCATAAGGTATAAGGGTGTCATAACTAGTTTTTGGTATCAGAGCAAAGATATGATTCTTTAGGGGCATTCGACATTCATAAGCATATGTAATTGACATTAGAATTGCATTCATGAGCATGATGCATAAAGGAGAGAAGGTTCAGCCATGCCACATTAGTCTAAAAGAGCATTTCATACAACACCACATGAACATAAATTTCATACACATGAACCATAAGAAGAGGAAGCATAGAGGAAATGGTAAAGGTAAGTACAGTATATCAAGATTGTATAACACGAGTGGATACAGTAAAGTTACCAGTTGATTTGATCTTATTATTCCTATATGAGTTTGATGTTATTTTGGGTATGGACTGGCTGTCAAGACACCATGCTAAAGTGGATTGTTATACCAAAGAGGTAATGATAAACTCACTTAGTAAATCTGGAGTGGTTTTCTATGGTGATAGACAGATGGTACACATTTGCTTAATATCTGCAACGACAACTTTTTATATGATTAGAGATGGACGTCAGGCATATCTGGCCCATGTTATAGACCGTAATGTTGAATGTGATGAGGTTGGAGATATTCCAATTGTTAAAGATTTTCCTGATGTATTTCCAAAGGATCTTCTTGGATTGCCACCTGATAGAGAGATAGAATTTACTGTGGAATTAATGCCAGGTACTGCACCTATTTCTATTCCTCCATATCGCATGGCTCCACTAGAGTTACAGGAACTGAAGAAGCAGTTACAGGAATTGTTAGACAAAGGATTCATTAGAGCTAGTGTATCACCTTGGGGTGCACCGGTTTTATTTGTTAAAAAGAAAGATGGTACCTTACGTCTATGCATAGATTACAGAAAGTTGAATCAAGTAACAGTGAAGAACAAATATCCATTGTCAAGGATAGATGATTTATTTTATCAACTTCAGGGTGCAAAGGTATTTTCAAAGATAGACCTTCGATCAGGATATCATCAGTTAAAGATAGCTAAAGATGATATTGTCAAGACAGCATTCAGGACTCGATATGGGCATTATGAGTTTCTGGTAATGCCATTTGGTTTGACTAATGCACCAGCAACATTCATGGCTTTGATGAACAAGGTGCTTCAACCTTTTCTGGATAGATTTGTGATCATCTTTGTTGATGATATATTGGTGTATTCACGAAGTACAGAGGAGCATGTTGATCATTTGTGTATCGTGCTACAAATCTTGAGGGAATAACAGTTGTATGCTAAATTGAGTAAGTGTGAATTCTGGTTGGATCATGTGATATTTTTAGGACATATAGTATCTGGAAAAGGTATAGAGGTTGATCCTAAGAAGGTTGAAGCAGTGGTAAACTGGAAAGTACCAACTACAATTACAGAAGTTTGTATCTTTCATAGTATGGATGGATACTACAAACGATTAGTGGAAGGATTCTCTATTGTAGCTGCACCACTCACTAAATTGTTATGAAAGAATGCTTCATTCCATTGGTATTCTGTGTGAAAACAAGGCTTTAATGAGTTAAAGCACCGACATACTACAACATCAATATTGAGAATTCTTACAAGTACAAGAGGATTTGTTGTTTACATTGATGCTTCATATCAAGGCCTTGGCTGTGTCTTAATGATGGATGGAAAAGTAATTGCTTATGCATCGCGACAATTATGACCACATGAAGTTTCTTATCATGTACATGATTTAGAGCTGGCAGCAGTAGTATTTGCCCTAAACATTCGATGATATTATCTATATGGAGAAACATTCCAAATCTTTACAGATCATAAGAGTTTGAAGTATTTGATGAGCCAAAAGGAGTTGAACATGCTACAGAGGCGTTGGATGGAACTACTAAGAGATTATGATTGTACAATCGAGTTTCATACAGAAAAGGCCAATGTTGTAGCATATGCTTTGATTCGAAAGTCCAGTGGTATGATGACAAATATGCACATGACTTCATTATCAGATTTGATTGTTTTACGAGATCTAAATGGTAGACTATAGTTCTTTACAGATGGAGTAGTGATTGCTACTTTTGAGATTCGGCTAGTGTTGAGACAGAAAATTAAAGAAGCACAAGTAAGAGATGGGAAGTTGATATAAATTATTGAACAGGTTCGACAAGGTAAAGATACGTCATTTGACATTCAGGATGGCACATTGATGTTTGGCATACAGATTAACATTACCTTCAAAATTGGCTCAGATTCATAATGTTTTCCATGTTAGTATGTTACGACGGTATCGATCTAATCCATCACATGTGTTAAAGGATTCAGAAGTATAACTTGCACAAAATTTGAGCTACATAGAGGAACCAATCATGATAGTGGATTATAGAATCAAATAGTTGCGGAATAGGGAAATTCCGATGGTTAAAGTAATTTGGAAGAATCATGATATAGAGGAAACTGAGAATAAGATGAGAAGTTCATATCCACATTTTTTTAATGGTAATTGATTCCCTATCATACTGCATCATATGAAGAGATAGCGAATTTTGAGGACAAAATTCTTATAGAGGGGGAGAAATGTAACATCCCCGACCAAAGTGCATACGTTATAGCTTGCATAGGATGCATATATATGTTTATTTTGCATGGTTTTAGTTTAGTTTAGCTTAGTTCTTAGGTTTTTAGATTTTCTAGGAAATTCGGGTTTTTGCGCTTGTTTTGTTCGGTTTTGCAGATCGTTAGGTAAACAAGCATAAACGGGATGGATCTTAGATGATTGTGGTGGAGTTTGATGAAGCTTAGAGTGATACAAGTGAAGATTAGAAGAGTTAAGGTCCAAGAGCTTGTGTGAAAAGAAAGCTTAAACCCGGGCTATGCATTGGCGTTGTTGTTTCGACACCTCTATCTTGCAATGCTTGGTTTGGAAGCTATAGTGCTCGGATGAGGCTCAATTTGGTATCACTGGAAAGCTAATTCAAAGAGCTACAATTCATATTTTTACTCCGAGTCCAAATTCCAATTCTAAGTAGGTCAAAACAGCCTCTGAAGTGTCACCTGAATGCTGAACCGAAGCTAATTGCGCGGGTTGGGAAGAAATTGCGCGGCCGCGCATTTGTCGGTGCAACCCGCGCTTTCTGGAGTTTTACGCGGACATCTTGGGCCGACTTTTGGGCTTGACTTTTGGGCTTGGTTATATCTTGTCCGAGTATATGCTTAATGATAGGGTTTTGGAGGATTATTTTGGGAGACATATTTAAGCTTTTGTTAGTTTATCTCTTTCATAACTTTGATCATACTTTTGGAGGCTAGGGTTTTTCTCTTAAGGAAGACTTTGAAACCTTTGTAAGTTTGATTTTAATTTCATTATGCATTGCTAATTTCTCTAGTGTTTGGCTAGTTATTGAAGTCATGATTTGTAAGTAGTTGTGAGATTTGATTGATTCTCTACAAACTTGAATAGAAATTATTCCCTGTGCTTAATTGAATCATAATTATTCTAGGGTTTTATTAGATTAGCTACCTAATAGAATTTCTAGGTTAATTTGCAACTGAATCTGATTAATTACCGGTTGGAGTTAATTAGATCAAGAGTAGACTTTAATCAATTAGTACCGGTTGGACTTGTTGGTTGAAGAAGGGAATAAATTCACAAGTCACTTAGATGTCTGGTTGCTCTAAGTTGTTTGTTTCTATTGATAACTTGAATCGTCATGCTGTTATTTAATTGAATCTAGAAGATCTTCTAGGTTGTTAAATAATTAGGGTTGTTAGACTGGTTGTTCTATCAACTATATATGAAGTTCGGGTTTTAATCCTTAGTAGGATCACTATCCACAATAGATTATTCAAGTGAGAAGAGAATCAAGAGAATCGATGATCAATGAATCAATATCATGATGGATCTAACTAGTTGAACACGTTTGTCTTACATATATTCAAATCATCTTTGCAATCATAGTTAGTTTTATTCTTGCATATTAATTTAGATAATCATTCTGAAAACCCCCCTTTAGTTACTTGGCACATAAGTAATAACATTAATACACGAGTCTCTGTGGGATCGACCCTTGCTTACCATTCTACTCAGTTTGGTTAAGTTAGGATTCTTTGATAGGTAAACGACTGAAAAATACCTCATCAATACGTCATTTTGCATTCATATAATATTAGTTGCATATGCATAGCATATCAGCATGATATATAGCGCATTTTTAAAAGTAATATTTATTTTCTAATTAAATTTTTATATTTTAAAAAGTTTTTAACTAAAAGTTAATTAATAATTATTTAAGGGTAAAGTTTGTAGTAAAGGAAATTTGAGGGTGGAAAACAGAATTATCCAAAATTGTAGCTGAAATCGTGTTGAACTTTGATTTCATGTTCAGCAAATTCACTTTGCCTTTGTTGGAAATTGAACTTGTCCTCTTGTGATGACTTTATCTGTTAAAGTTGAATGTGTCCTCTTATATATTTCTTCTATCTTCCGTAGCTTCATATACGTTGAAACAAAATAAAAACAGAGAGTTTAGAGGAAGACGAAAGCAAAAGAAGAAACAAAGAAGAGAAAATTCGTGATATTTATTTTTGTTTGATGGTTTGGTACAAGATCTCTTCTATTGGATTTTGATCTTGAAGTATAAGCGTGATTTGGTAAGCTTTTAATTAATTAATGGTTTATTTAGATTTTTCTAATTTTTTCAGATCTAGATCTACTGTTACTTTTGATTTGAAAATCAATCTATTTATAGTTCTCAGAGGATGTTTTCGATATTGGATTTATATTCAGTAAAAGATTTCAGAGTAATTTTAGGCTATTACCTTGTAATCATATTATGGAGTCCATCGATGGAGTTTTTCATAAAGGTTTAAACTAGAAAAATGTTCTTCTATATATATAGTTTATTAGTGTAAAGTTCTAAAGGATTTGGAATTATGCACAAAACGTTATAATACATACTGGCATTTGATTGCATTTAGGGTTAGAGTTTATAAGAGTAAATAGCCTAATTTGCATTGGGTTACATATAGGAGCACAAGTAATAGATCGTAGTCAGAGTCAAGGGGGAGAAATATAGAAATTGTCTTGAACAGGTGAGTATAGACCGGAGATTCAACCCTATGTGTTATATGGATATATGTGTTATATATGCTATATGGAGATATGTGCTATATGAGCTATATGGATATATGTGTTATATGAGCTATATGGATATATGTGCTATATGGATATATGTGTTATATGAGTTATATGGATAGATGTGATAGCTCTGAAATTTTCAAAGTTGTTTGCACAGAAAGTATGTTAACAGATGGGATATGATATATGGTTACATGATGCACTTGATTGCATAGCATATTGCAATGAGATTAAAGGACCTGTGACTATCTTGCCCTGAACTGTAATTGAGAAAATCTTCGGATTTCTTTGTTAAAGCGATCTTCAGATCATACAAGATCTTCGGATCATACAGGATCTTCGGATCATACAGGACCTACAGGTTAAT
This sequence comes from Fallopia convolvulus, assembly GCA_964016875.1. Classification (NCBI taxonomy): domain Eukaryota; kingdom Viridiplantae; phylum Streptophyta; class Magnoliopsida; order Caryophyllales; family Polygonaceae; genus Fallopia; species Fallopia convolvulus. The sequence continues at coordinate 25,945,552 of OZ024723.1, read as the reverse complement.
GAGGAGATCTTCAGATTTCTTTCTTAAAGCGACCAGAAGAGTCATAATGAGGAAATCTTCGGATTTCTTTCTTAAAGGGACCATAAGATCCCATATATAGTAAACCCGGGGCAGATTCAGGCTTGCACAGTTCATAGAACAATGAATCGGATACATCGACATTTACATTTGCATAGTAAATTCCTATATGACATATGTATATTATATATGTATATGTACATGGACTAAATGTTTGACTCCGTGTGAAATAATTGATGATGGTATATATTCACTGAGTATGCGACTCACGTAAATCGCAAAATAATTTTTCAGATTCAACTAGAACTTTCTGACGTGTGTCTCTTTTAGTGGTCACATTCATACATGATGTCTCTCTATTTGGTGGTGTTTTCATATGTGATTTCCTTTGTAAATATGTTTCTTTTTCCCCTTTTCTTGTGCGTTTTGTTCCTTTTTAGCTTAGTTCCCGTATTTCTATGAGATTCGGAGACTACGCACCTTTTATGTGTTTTGTAGGTAATTTGGCATGAATCAAGGATGGATTTGAAGGAGGGTCGAGACATGGAGCAAAGGCCGAGCTAAAGCGGGAAAGAGAGAAGCAAGCCATGAAGAAGAACAAGAGAAGCCAACTAAGAAGAAGGTGGAACGAAGTCAGGACCGAGTTGCAACAACGTGGGGCCCGACTTTGAAGTTTCCAACCTCGGACCGAGTTGCACAGTACCTCGGGCCCGAGGTTCCTCCGTGTCGGGCCGAGTCGGTCACCGGACTACTTGGGCTCCAAGGCACGGATTTGTGAACTTCCACTTTTGCCCCTCATTTAATCCATAAAAGGCCCTCTTGTCTTCTAAGAAGGGGTTCCCTCACACACAAAAGAAAGGGGGGTTCCAAGGGAGCCAAGAGGATACTTGGAGAGCAAGGAGGAAGGAGAAGAGGAGGAAGAGAGAGAGAATCGGCCAAGGAGGAGGAAGACTTGAGAGGTTTTGTTGATTGTTTAGCTTTGATTTGCTTTGATCTTGTGGATTTGAAAACCCTTGAATTGAATTTGTGGATTGCTTTGGATTTGAATGAACCCTTGCTTTGTTTTGAGATTGATTATGATGATTGCTTTCTCTTTTGATTTGATTGCTTTCTTTGCTTGTCACATGGAGTAGATCTCCTTGATCTTGGGTTATGGGGGAAAACCCTAGCTAGGTTTAGGCTAGAAACCCCAATTCCATAGCCTTGAGTGCTTGATCTAAGGAACCCACTCTACATCGAGCTACAATTCCTTGCGAAAGTCGGGAATCAAGGCTTGAGATTGGCAAAGTAGCGAAAGTGAACATGTGTCAATCTCAAGACCTTGCTTCGAAGGGGATTTCCCCATGGATCGAGTTGTAGATGTGGTTGGAACGAGGGCGAAAGCACTCGATCCTAGTCCGATCATCACTCATTGCCTGAATTGGGGTGGAAAAGCCTTAATATACTAGGGAAGGAACCCAAAAGCCCAAGATCTACTTTTAAAATCTTTGAGTTCGACATCCCCAGCTACCTCGGGCCCGACTTACCCAATGTCGGTCCCGACTTCCTCTTGTCGCCAACCTCGGGCCCGACGTGACCTCAGTGTCGGTCCCGACTGTTTTCTTTATTTTCCTTTGTTTTATGCTCTCCTTTCTATCTTCCTAGTATCTAGGCACATCGATCGAGTAGACTTCTCGAGTGTTCGACACCCACCACGTACTACAACGGGGTCGGGTTATAATTTGTATCTCTTGACCCTCGCACATCGTGAGAGGCGATCAATACAGGTCGGCCGGTTGAAGCTCAATGCAACCTTCTCCTCCTCATTTTGCATCTTAGACTTTTGTGTTGTAATAAAGTTAGAGTACTAGACGTATTAGCACAAGGAGTAACGACATAGAATTTCGTGTGTGTGCGTGTGTATGCAACCTTATATGGATGTTAGTTTTGTTATATCTTTACATGGATAGTTGTTATATGTAAATTATATGTTTATATGTGAAATAAGTTTTACTAAATATACGTTATAAGGTATAAGGGTGTCAAACATACTACAATATATTTTGGTTGCCCATTATCTACCCTTATGTGCGCCGATGACATTACCCATAAATTTTCCCTAGCACCGGCCACAATCATATTTTTTAATTTTATAATGGTAAGCCTATCTCTCCAATTCTAATTGAATCCACATAAACTACAATCCTATCTCTAAAACTTGAATTTGCCAATATTTGAAGAAATTAAGGGCTGAATTCACACTATATAAGTCATGCAAGGTTTTTATTAAAAAAAATTTAGACATTTGGATAGCATAAACATACCGGGGAATGATCTTTTCTCGTCAATATGCCCTTTTATTTTTTCTATGAAACGTTTGGTGATATTTGTGATTGTATCCGACGAGATAAAGATAATAGTTTTTGAAAAAAACTAGATTAACTTTATTAATGAGACAAATTATAGATATAGTAGAAGATAACTTGCTCCCCAATCTAGTTTCTCTATCCAATAAGATATAACATAAGATAAAATTAATTATCCTATACAATATTCTATTCTTCTATGGGAACAAGTAAAAAGAACCCTAATGCCCGAATTTAACGTGCCGACACGCGCCCTCCTCCTCTCCTTCCTCTTGGCTGAATCTCTGAAGGCAACTGAACCGTCGCCCCTGAATAATCGCTCCAATCTCCGACCACCAACAAAATCAGGTAGATGTGATGTACCACATCCTTCCGATGGATCCCTGTGGAGAAATAGCACAACTATAACTGCCCCCATGGCTTTGCATCTCAAGATTATTAGCCCCACCCATTGGGCTTACCTAGAAGCCAATAAACAGAGAAAGCAGCTGAGGAAAATAATAAAGCAAAATTTAACCCATCAATAGAAAATAAAGAGGCTAATCCATCACAATAACTATGGAGGCACGCAAGTTCCCAAGGGGCAACGACGTGGTTGTCTTGTGTGGGTTCTCCAACGGAGGTGCCCGTGCGCGACTCTTCAAATCCATCAAGAAGGCGCCTTCAATTCGGCCCTTCTCCCCGCGAAGATTTCTCTTCCATCTATGGAATACACTAGACCTGTCCAAACACGATCTTAGGCCGGGCTAGGGCCTGGCCCGCAAATTTGGGCTAGAATTACTGTCCATACCCGCCCAAAATTTCGGGCCGGGCTATCCACCGGGCCAGCCCGCTAGTACATAAAACCTGCTACTTTCTAAAAGTACAAACCTGTTAATGAAAACCAATACTTAATTGCATCTAAAGTGCCCAAAGTAACATAACAAGCTCATATAAGAGCACAAAATACCTGCTAGTCTCAGTTGATTTACATAAAAAAAGTGCTAAAAGTGCAATACAAAATTACAAACCTTAGATAATATTGTGCCCAAAACATAAAGGCATAAACTAACACAAAATAACAAACACAAAATGCAAATCAGCCAGGCCAAGATCAAATTGTAGCCATGGTACTTGTGGTTGAAGTAGTTTCATCCTCTTCATCTTCGGTGTATCTCGCAGAAACATCAACTATTTTAAAGATTGTTTGACCTTGCAATTTTCAAAAACAATAAAATAAATAGTCAATTTATATGTAAGCATAAAAATAACAATAAAAATATTAGAGAAAGACAAGTGAAAGTATTACCTTGTGGATCAAAACCTCTTGCACGTAACTAATCCTCGTAACAAGCAAGTGACTCTATCGTTTTGTCCGCAAGAGAACTTATACAAGAAGTTATCATCTTCTTCCACAAGAGACTTACCCGTAGCGAGGCTGTGGAGGCCCTGGCGTGGACTGTGGAGGCGACGACGGTGGACGGGCAAGGCTGGGGCGAGGCTGGGGAGATGGCCTTCGATCTCCTCTTGAGCGGCGCAAATGTACGTGAGTGAGAGAGAGAATAACGAGAGAGGCACAAAATTAGAATGGCAGATCTAGTTTTAGGGTTTAGAGAATAAGAGAGGCTCTCTTAGAAAGGCATGATCCGTTGGGAGTTTTGGGCTAGAAGAGAGGTGCGGCCCATATTCCATTGTCTATGTTAAATATAAATTACTTTATACATAATTTATAAAATATATATTTTTAATTAAAAATATATGCGGGCCGGGCCGGGCCAACCGACCCTCATGGGCCAAATATTTTGCCATGTCCGGCCCACTATAAATATGGGCGGGCCGGGCCGGGCCCAATGGGATTTTTTCTTTGTCCAAGCCCGCTATTATTTTCGGGTGGGCCGGGCGAGCCAACCCGCATTTGGACAGGTCTAGAATACACCATCATCATTGTCTCCCGACCTTGCCTTTTTATTGATTCCCCATCCTGAAATCCCAAAATCACGTTCTACCTCATTCCTCTCTCAATTCCTTTCTCAACTTCTCTTCAACACTATTGTCGGCCCCGTCTAAAAATTCTGAATCCTCTACTTTGTGAAATGGTCGCTAACAGTGGTGGAAAATCCAACCCCATCCCTCAACCTTCCTACTTAGAAGTCACCAAAAACGCCATGGGAAGCCAAAAACCTGTTGGTAGCAACGAAAACAAAACTAAAGCCGACCAATCAAACAACCAAACACCCCTTTAACAAAAGCTATCCAAGCTAAAAAGCGATCATGAGAAACTCATGGCCAACCTGAACAAGGCCAAGGAGGCCATCGTCAAAACCATGGAAGCCTCGCTCTTTGGCTTCATATTTGGCCAACCCATGGAATTCACGAAAATGCGCAACAAAATGCGAATCCGTTGGCGGAATCTAATAGATGCCGACTTCGTGATCTACAACTGCCAGAACTACTGGTTCGATGTCCGCTTTAAGACCCCAAAGGATCGAAGAATGGTTTGGGAAGCCAGAACGTTTCACATCGCCGAGCAACTCCTTGTACTCAAGGAGTGGCACCCCGACTTCAACCCGGATAAAGCTGCAAAAACACGCGTTGATCTCTGGTTCCGGCTACCCAAATTATCCCCACTTTACATGACAAGGGAGGCACTCATTCACATCCTCCAAGCCCATGGTTTTGGCGAGCTACTCAAGCTGGAAAAGACCCACAACAGAATATGTGCTAATGTCGCCATGAACGACATGAACCTGGATTCCATAATCGGACCCGATGAAAGCGGCAACCTTAATGAGATGCCGATTTGGTTCGAGAACAACCAACTGTGGTGCCCGTGACCACTTATTCTAACAATGCCAAATTAAAATGGCGTCTCTTGAGGGCCACTTCGCACCAACTGCTCAACCTGCTCTGGGTCCGCACGAGAACCGTATTGCGGCCCTTGATAACAACACGAAGGCTAAGGAAGAAAAACCGGAGGAGATGAAGCCTCCCACCACCAAACCCGGACAAGAATTCGAACAACCGATGGCAAGATGGTAGGGCCCTTGGATAAAACCATGGAACGAAAGGATGACAACTTTTCTGGCGGCAACTTTGTAGACGCGAACGAATCCCAACCCATTGATACAAAAGAGGGTTCAGCTGAGTTCAACTCAACGAGGTCGAAGAACTCGACTAGAGCCTCGACGTCGTTCAACAACAACACGACCAACACCAACAAACCAGGGGATGGGATGGAAACATCGGAATTAAGCAGGAAAAGGCGCACGAAGCCGATTGACGACACGAAAACATCCGCCCCTAAAGGGCCACACAAGAATAGAAAATTATGATAAAACAACCCCGGTGTCAACTCGGTCTCGGCCTTGGTACATCCGTCCCAGGTACTAACCCTTATCATGCAGAAATCAAAACTCCGATCCCTAAAGTAACAACCCGTCGAGTCGTTGTACCAGAAATCTCAGCATGTCTTGTGTGTGCTTTGTCTTTTGGTGGTGTTTGGCCGTTGTTGTCTGGCCTTTGTTTAGTCGTCGCTTGTGTCCCGGTTTTGAGTCTTTTAGTGTCGCATCCTTAGGCTGCTCTATTTGCTTTGTCATTGAGAATAAAATGCTGGTACGTGTTGTTTTTGTTTACGTTTTTGAGTTCATGTCCCTGCCCGTTGGCAACGCTGGTAGTATTCGCCAGTATATGGCACCCTTGTATACTAAAAGAAACCCGTCTACCGTAGTCCGCAAAATCACCTCGGGCCCTAAGTGGCGGAATAACACACCCACTAATTTGAAGTTTAACCAATCAAGCGGTCCAACCTAGTCAAACCATGCCCTTGTAACTAATTGGGGTACTGGTGATTGCAAGCACATATTAAAGCCGAATAACAATATCAACATCACCACAATGAGCAAAATTGAAAAAGCCCAAAAACCAACTTGTGCACTTACCACTGGGCTGATTAATTATGTCCTCAACCCAATTGTTGTAATGGGTTTGATCTCACGCCCGACCCGCCACTAAGCCAGTATTACCAGACTAAGGAAAAAATCATGTAAAACTGACGCCGTAGACAAAGAAAAAACACAAAAAATCAAACAAATCACAAATGACATTGAGTACAAGCATTCTCATCCTATAAAAGCATCCCTATACAACAAAAATAAACAAATATTTCGGATAAATACACACCCTAACAAGGCCAAAAGCCACCACAAGTCCGGTTACTTATGAAAATCAGCACTTGGAAGTTGGAACTGTAGAGGCACTAAACGCAAGTCATTTTGGACCGAAGTGAATGCGTTTTGTCGCCTCGAGCATATCAACCTCGTTGCCCTCATGGAAACGAAAGCCCAAGAGCCACCCGATCGCATTAAATGGCAAAAAGCGGGTTTCGACTCCATCGAATTCATCCCGGCTAATGGGTATTCAGATGGGTTATCTGTCCTTTCAAAGGGCACATCGCTATTAAATGAAACCATCGAAACCATACATAAAGATAACCGATTTATTAGCTTCCACTATGCGGATCTCGAAAACAATAGGGAAATGAAGTTGAAGGACTTCATTCAGAAATGTAACCTACTCTGCTTACTCATGGGGGATTTAAACGAAATTCAAGACCAAAATGAGAAATTGGGGGGTGCAATCCCCACCTAATCCCGATACAAACCACTCATCAACTTCAAAAACGAGTGTGACATGTATGACATCCCTACGATTGGTAATAAATTTACATGGAGAAAATAAAAAAACCTCGATAACACCACCCTCAAGAAATTGGATGGCACACTCGTAAACAACCAAATTATCCAATGGTACCCGTCCATTGCAACTAAAAACCACGCGTTCACAACCTCCGTTGTACTATATCATGCGAACTCCCGACTGGCGCAAAATTCAAAGGGCAACCATTCAAATTTGAGATGATGTGGACGTCTAGAAAGGACTTCCAAAACGTTATTAAACAAGCCTAGCGTTTCAATGCAGGTGGCTCCCACATGTACAACCTTACCAAAAAAACTCAAATGCTAAACACAAAAGCAAAGGCGTGGAACAAACATACATTTGGAAACATCTTTGAACAAATAAAGAAACTAGATGAAGAAATGATCCAGTTGCTAAAAGAAATAATCAAAAACTCAAACCTATAAATAAGCCAAAAGCTAGAAAGGCTAACAAGGAAACGGACGTGTCGCTTGGACTTCCACAACTCCTACTGGAAACAAAGGGCGAAGAACACACATATAAAACTAAATGACAGAAACACCAAATATTTCCACCAGATAGCCTTAGGCAGAAGAAATAGAACAAATATAAAAGAAATCCGCACTTCAGAGGGCACTCAAATCACTGGAGTCGACAATATAAGAACAAAAATTAAAAGGTACTTCCAAAACCGCTATCGTGCTTTGCAAATAAACCATGGTAAACTCCATACAATCACGACGACAACCGTCTAAAAAGAAATAATCGAGGTAGAGAACGTAGAACTCACCAAACAAATATCTAATGCTAAAATAAAAAAATGCACTATTTGACATCGGGGATGACAAATCCCCAGGCCCGGACGGAATGCCGACTAGTTTCTACAAAAAATACTGGCACATTGTTGGTCTGGATGTCACAAACGTTGTGAAAAGCTGCTTTTACAGTGGAAAAATCCTAAAACAAATCAACCACACATTCATTACCCTACTTCCCAAGTGCGAAAACCCCAACTCTACCAATCACTATAGGCCAATCAACCTTTGCAACACCATATACAAAGTAATTTCATAGATAGTAATAAACCGCCTAAAAACATTCTAAACAAACTTATCCACCCAATTCAAGGTGCATTTATTCAAAACCGCAAAATTCATGACAACACTCTAATCGCACAAGAGATATTCCACTCTTTTCGCCACAAACAAGGGTGGGAGTGGTGGATCGTAGTTAAACTAGATATGGAAAAAGCATACGACATGATCAATTGGGAATTCCTAGCTACAGTATTAGAAAAATTCGATTTCCACGACAAATTCATTGGGTGGATCCGTGAATGCATTGAAATTGTCTCATTCTCAATCCTCATGAACAATGGACCAACAGACCAATTATATCCCCAACGGGGCCTTAGATAAGGAGATCTCTGATAGAGCATATAGGTATAGGCTTTAGAGCATGTTTTTATTCCAGTTAAATGCATTTTTAGTAAGGATTTCGTTCTAAGTTTTAGTTTAAGTTTTATTTTCTTTTAGTTCGGAATCTACGCGTCTTTGTGCATAAATGCAGGTAGGAAGGTGGAAGACGGTAGATGGAAGGCTTGGGATGGAATCTCGGGATGCATAGGAGGCGTTGAAGTGAAAATTCAAGGCAAAAATTACAAGACAAGGATGAAGGACCAAACCGCGGAGCCAAGACAAGACCGCGCCTGGAGGAGCCGATTTTCTGCGGCGTCAGCGCGGGCAGAACCGGGAGAGCGCGACCGCGCTCTGGGAAGGAGCAAACCGCGCTCCGGCGCGTTGCGGCGACGCCAACTTGGGCTTTGCGGGATTTTGTGGGCCGACTTAATATTGTCTTTTAAGATATTTTAAGACATAAATATAAATACTTTCTTTAGATTTTATTATGAGGATTATGCTATCTATTGCTGGTGTTCTAAGTTTGAGTTTGGAGAATTGGGAGAACAAGAACCCTAGTTTTGCAATTGGAGATCAATTCAACTCTTGTAAGTTTTATTTTTCTTCAATGACAATGTCTAGCTAATTTTCTCATGTCCAACTAGTTAGTTGAAGTTGTATGCATGATTGTTTGTGAGATTTGAATTATTTTAGTTTGCCTTGACTAGATTGAATCTCTCCGTGCTTAATCGATTAAATTCACTTAGGATTATAATAGCTTGATCACCTATTTTACTTCTAGGTTGAATTACAACTAGAATAATTAAATAGACGGTGGAATTTGATTATTCATGGATGAATCCTTTGATTAAACTTATAGACGGTGGAATAAGGTTAATCAAAGGCGGAGAATTTAATCACAAGACGTCATGAATAGACGGTGGAATTCATGAATTATTGTTTCTATTGAATGCTTTGAACTTAATTGCATGATCAATTTGACATAGAAGGTTTTCTAGGTTAATTGGTTAAAAGGCTGTTAAAGACGGTGTATATTAACAACCACATTAAGCTTGAATTCACAAATTCACAATAGATTAGTCAAGGGAAATTAAGATAAGGATAATCGAGGATCAAATCTCATGTATGCAATGGATACGAAACTAGTTGGACGCTTTTCCCCATATTTGAATCTCAAATCACTTTGCTTGCTTTGTTTTAATTAGATTGAAGTTGAGGCTTATAACGGTGGAGAGGATACTAACACCCAAGGGGATGAGGCTCAATTTGAAGATGGGTCTTATGGTGTTGACTTTCCATTTGTCGATGACGAGTCTGATACCTCAGGCAGTGAGGAGATAGATGATAAAGATAGACAAAGGGTTCGACCAATTGGAAACACGTAAGTCTGACTTTGGATTTATTTAGTTCTTAAATTACAAGCGTGTTTATTTCCTAACATTCCTTGTTTATTGTAGGTTCATAAATTCTAAGGAGGCGTTTTTGGTTGCATATTCCACGGTGGAAGCTCATTACAATGGCCCATGGATTAGATGGAATAAGGTTCCAGCTGATATAAAGGATTTGTGGTGGTTTGATGAGTTTGCGGTTTGTGTTTCATTCTTTCCCTTTCATTTGCATAGTTTGCACTTGAATTCAGTTTGGTTTATTTGAGCGGTGAAATCTAATATGTCATCGCACCATATTGCCAAATTTACCTACGTTGTGTGTACCCTTTAGTATCAGCAATGTACTGGAGTAGATAGGACAAGGAGACTATAAAAATATAAATAGGTTCTATTGTTGACTTGTGCATGCCCCTCTTTACTTTGAGGATGAGTTTATAGCTGGATTTAGATATTGTATATGGTACTAGAAGAATTATTTTTATAATTAGGTTCTGTATCATAGAATTGGATGTGAATTATTTAAGGATATATGCTATACATGAATGGACATGATTGATTTCTCTTTTACTGTATTTGGTACCTGTAATAGTGTAAAATAAGATTAGGCCTCAACATTTATTGGGATAGCTAGGTATAATACAACATTGAATGTATTGACAAATATGCTTAATAGGATGCATGATTGTCTCACTTGTGTATATATTGAATATGTATTTTTAAAATTTATTATTGTGGTACAGAATGATTTTTTTTGGAAAGACAAACATGCTCAAAGTGTAAGGAGGAACTAGGCGTATAAATGTGGCGAACACCTTCGTTATACTCTTCGCAATGCGAGAGAAAAGAAAACGAAGCCCTCTTTTATTAAGAAAAGTGATTGGACTGAAATATTGAAAGAATGGGCTATAGATGAGTGGAAGATGTTGAGTGATGCAAACAAAAATCATAGGGCATGTCAAAAAGGTGTTTATACCGGAGGGTCAAAGAATACTCACGAGCATGAAATTGATTTTGTAAGGACTTTAATATACATTTGCATATATACTTGTTATTATTGATTCTCATATTATAATTCTTTTAATGTGCAGAAGAAAAAAAACAAGAAAAGAATGACTCAAGAAGATCTCATCCAATTGACGTGTAAGAAAAAAACGGGGAGTGGATCGGTCATAAGCCTCAAGCTATAATAGTAAGTATTTTATTTATTTTCTTCTCCAATCCTCAATTTCTTGTTTTAGTTATGTTTTAATTAAGTTGGTTATAAGTCACGTAATTAACCCATCTTATTGTCTACTTTCATTGAACTTATGTCTATTTTTGATATCAAGTACTTCTATGATTGCACTTCTTTGGTCAACTCTAGATTATTTTTTTCTAACAATATATGTAATGTATCTATGCACTTCTTCTGCTAAATATAAACTTTATTTAATGAACAAATAGTACTAGCTATAATATATAAATACAATTATCACATTTATATATACCACTTATATACATGCATGAGTGTGTTGTGAGTTATTCCACTTGCATGTATATCTGCTCATTTCTACTTAAAAAATATGATATCTAAGCAAAATTTAATCCAATTGCATGTATCTAGGCATGTTTGTTTGTTTTAGGATCGTTTCATTGATTTATGCAATGAATTTAAGAAGGCACATCCTTAAGGAATGACCAAGGAAGATTCACGTAGACTATGGGCTCAAGCAGTTGGAGATAAAAAAGGATATTTATTTGCTCAAGGATCTCTTAATAAACCGGTGCGTGAGTATCGTAATCCAGCAGCCCGCAATCGCTCTTCACAAAGAATGATGTATCTTGACACCAATCAAATGGAGGATCTCAAGAAGTTAATAGAAGAGGACGTTCGAAAATCAATTGGGGAGGACATTCGAAGATCAATTGAGGAGGATGTTCGAAGATCAATTGAGGCGGAACTTAGGAAATCAATTTCAGTTGAATTTCAAAAAACTATGGATGCCAAGATTCAACAAATGCAAGTCCGACAACAAGAGGCGCTTGCACATGTGCAACGAGCTCAATTTCAACAAATTCAAAGGTTTGGTCAAACATTTTCTCCACCAATATATGTCGATGCAACCCAATATAATGAACCATCATTCATGGCATTGTTGAGCTCAACAAGCCAACCAACAAATTTACCTAGTGCCTCGACCGACCCTTCAATTTATTGCCCTCCGCCTTCTAGGTACACTATGGATGGGGAGCACTAGACATTTTACTTATGTGTTGCACTAGTAGTTTTACGGAGACAAATTTGTTATATATTTTGTTTTGGATATATTCAGAACACTTGACTTGTGTGTTTTACTTACTTGTAATAGTTGTGTGTGTTTAGGTGAAACAATATTTTATGTAGTTTGTTACTAAATTTTATAATTAACGTGCATTTGAATATTGCTTTATATGTTGAATTATATGTAAGGGATAAATTAATTGAAATGGAAAATAGAAAATATAATTGATTATAATATGCATATTAAAATAAAAAATATATACCCACACTTTTAAAATTAGTACCACACTTAAATTTAATGATTATTTTTTATATTATTTTAATTATTGCAACACTAAGATATGTGATTTTGTTAAATGTGAGTGTAGATTCTTTCCACACTAATTGCAATACTTAAATGTGTAATTAGTTTTTATAGATATGAGTGTTAAAATTCGATATAGTTTTAATTGTTATTTGATTTGCCGCACCCCATATAACCACACTCCATTGCAACTTAATTAAGTGTTGATTTTAACCATACCTTATGAAAACTAGTGGTTAATTTCTACAATTTAAAATGTGGGCAATTAGAACTTTTCTAGTAAACCTCTACCTCCCTCTTAGAGGATTTTCGAATGAGTTACCTTTTCTTTATTGCTTAGTTCCCTTCAGGTTACAAGGCAGAATACAAACTTCTCTGTTCCTACTAGGACTCTCTCCCTAGGCAACACTAATGTACTCTCTCGACCCTAATCCGGCGAACGCTCACAATCAAAGACAAAGCGAAACTCAAACCTCTCTCTCTCTCTCTCTCTCTCTCTCTCTCTCTCTCTCTCTTGTCTCTTCTCTTGAGTTCCTCTAGACCTAAGAACTCAATCTTTCTCCTACACCATCGTCGAGATTAGCTCGCCGCCGGGGACTTTTCACCAGCTTGATGACTCTCACTCAAGCAGCTCTTCAACTCTTCTTTCTCTGATTTTGGAGTTTATGATTTGGTAAAAGTGAGCATCAAGGTGACTGTTGAAGGGTTTATATAGGCGTGATGAGAAACCCTTATCCACTTGAGGTATTTGTCCTAAATACCCTTTTTCCTTGCTCTCCAAGTATGATTCCTTAAGGTTGACATGTGACTTGATTTGAATTTTGAATTTTCAACTCTTGAATCAATTCGGACCGTTTGATGGTCATCTTCTCTCTTCTGAGGCTCTGAAGGTCTGTGACGCCACAATGTCCGGAATAAACAGGATCCCTAAAATTGCGCTGAGATGTCGCTTTCATTCATGCTCCAGTTCCCATCCAAAGGGAACTCTTGTCTTCTCGGTTCCCTTCTCCTGGGAACTCTTCTTGACGTTTGAGGGATTCTTGTTCCTCTTATCCAGTTCCCATTGAGTGGGAACTCTATTATCTTCTGAGGTTGGTCACCTTCCTTTTCGTCATTGCATTAGTTCCCATGATGTGGGAATTTGTTACTATGTGCTTTGCTTTATGACATGCAACCTGTTCTGTTCTGAGGTTGGTCGTTCTCTTTTTCAGCGTTGCATTAGTTCCCATGATGTGGGAACTTGTTACTCTGTGCTTTTACGACGTGCAACCTGTTAAGCTGAAATACTTGGCAATTGGCGTTAGTTCCCATGGTGTTTGTCATTATCAAAACTGAGGACGTTGTCCTAGTTTTAATGAACGTGCGTTCCTAACACAGACTCAACAATTTCCCCCTTTTGATGATGAAAAACCCACAATAAAATGACAAGTATTTCATTCAAATTTATGCTCATGTTATGCTAATGCAAGTTCCCCCTTAGTGTGATAACATGTCGCAGGGAGTTCCACTATATGGTTATGCAATTCCTACATGGCAGATTTTGTGAGATTATTTCCCCTTAGCAGAGGTCATACTGTGATAACTTTGAAACAACACATGTCACACATTTTATCCTCCCCCTTTTGGCATCATTGAAAAGAGTAAACATGAATATCCGAACAGTAAAGTAAAGAACACACATTCAAACTAAAGATCCATTTTATTACTTAGGCAAACAAGTTGTACAGAAGGGAACTCCTGAGTGAAATACATGGAGGAAGAACAAGGAGAAGAGGGAGAAGCGTGAAGCACGGGAAGAGGAAGAGAAGAAGAAAAGAAGGAACTGAGATTCACTGACACCATCTTTGTAGATGATGTCGTGAGTAGACCTTCTTCTCCATGTGAACCGAGCAAATGAATCTGCTCGATCTCCATCTTCTTCTTATGGTGGCCACGAGAGTCTTCTCACAGGCTAACAGTGTTAATGAGCTGATGCACCGCTTGTTCTTCAAGTGGGTGATCTTGGTACTGAGCATCTCTTGGGAAGGATGGAGTGTGTCAAAGGTTTGGCCATCTTCGGGCTGTAAAGGGGGCACCGTTCTTTCCTTAAAGTGTTTCATGAGGGAATTTCGAAAAATTAGGGTTGAAGATGAGTTATGCTTTGAGAGAGGAGGCCGGTATTTTAAGAGTTTTGAGTAGAGGGGCATAGTCGTCTTTTTCATTTTGCCCTTGAGAATTGAACTCGATCGATGTTGTTTCATCTTCAACGTCTTCAATAAGCTTTGCAACGTGGAAATTCCCCCTTGGTCCAATTCAAATGCGTGGTTCACAATTGGTCTTTCCCTAATAAATAGCCTGACACACCTTTTTATCTTCCCAAGACTAAGTTGTTTACCAGATGAGACGTTTCGTCTTACTCGGAAGTGAGGTTCCCATGATCTTACAAGAAGGCTTGTCTTGAACTGAGTGGTAAAAGGGAACTCAAGTTCAAACTTTATGTGAGGGATGGGAACAAAAAGGAACTTGGACAATTTCAACCCAAAAAGGGTAAACAAAAGGAGGGCTCATGGGATGAGTTTGTCCAGTCCAGGACTCTGGGTAAGCTTATGATCAACTATCATCGTGGCTTATAATGCGAGTTAGAAATAACTGAAGTTGATCATTTTGGGCCAAAAAGAAAAGAAGTTCCTATGCGTACAACTGTTTGCCTTAGAGTAGTAACAAGGATAAAGTGAATGCAGTGTTCCTAACTGGTTCCTATCATGCAAACAACTAAAGTAGCCAAGCATCGGGGATAGAATAAACAAGGACTTGTTTAATTTAAAGTTATCATCCCTAAGAGCATACAAAGGTGCTCGAAGGGACGCCTATCCAATGCTTTGGTGAGAATATCTACTCTCTGCTTTTCAGTTCTACAGTGTTCCATAATAATGTTCCCTTGCTCAACATTGTCACGTAAGAAGTGATGACGAACGTCAATATGCTTAGTATGTGAGTGATGAAAGGGATTCTTTGAAATGTGTATGGAACTAGTATTATCACATATAATAGGAACATGGCCATAAGACATACCGTAGTCACTGAGTTGGTACGTAATCCATAAGACTTGGGAACAACATGCTGCATCGGCCACATATTCTGCTTCAGCCATCGAGAGTACCACTGAGTTCTGTTTCTTTGATCCCCATGACACTAAAAACTCTCCTAGGAACTAAGCCATGCTTGATGTGCTCTTTTGATCTACCAGATGACCCAAAAATTCCGCATCCGAAAATGCAACAATATCAAGGGAACTTCTGCATGGATACCACAAGCACAAGTTGTCGTTCCCTTTGAGATACCTGAAAATTTACTTCACCTCTTTCAGGTGTGATTCTTTGGGGTTAGCTTGAAAGAGTGCGCATAAACACACGACGAACATGATATCGGGCCTACTAGTTGTAAAGTAGAGGAGGGAACCAATCATACCTCTGTAGTTCCTTTGATCCACATCAATTCCTTTTTCATCTGTGTTCAACTTGGAGTTGGTGGAAACTGGAGTGTTGATAGGCCTTGAATTCTCCATTCTATACTTGATTAGCATTTCCTTGATATATTTATGTTGATGTATCTTTGTTTCCTCCTTGTTCTGAGTGATTTGGAGCCTCAGGAAGAACGTAAGTTCCCCAATCAGGCTCATCTCGAATTCTGAGCTCATTAGATCTTTAAACTTTTCAACAAGCAATGGATTAGTTGCGCTAAAAACGATATCATCAACGTATACTTGAACAATAAGAATATCATTGGAATCTTTCTTAAGAAACAAAGTCTTGTCAATGGAACCGTGAAGGTATCCATGTGAAGCGAAACTGTGCAAACCTCTCATACCAGGCTCGTGGGGCCTGTTTGAGTCCGTATAGGGCACGTTGAAGAAAGTAGACGTGGTTTGGAAAGTTCCCGTCTTCAAATCCTGGTGGTTGAGCCACGTATACTTCTTCTTTTAAGTGTCCATTCAGAAATGATGTCTTCACATCCATCTGATAAAGCTTGAATCTCTTATGAGCGACAACGGCGATTAGAAGTCTGATTGCCTCAATTCTTGCTATAAGGGCGAAGGTCTCATCATATTCAATGCCTTTTTCTTGGTTGTAGCCCTGAGCTACCAGCCTTGCCTTATTCCTTGAAACAGCTCCGGTGTCATCCATCTTGTTACAGAATACCCATCCTGTTCCTATAATATTCTTCCCTTTTGGACGAGGAACAAGCTTCCATACTTGGTTCCTTTCAAATTGATTGAGCTCTTCTTGCATTGCCACTATCCAGTCTGGATCTTTAAGGGCTTCTTTGATATTCTTTGGTTCCACCATTGACACGAAAGCGTTGAATGCACAAAATTTTTGAAGTGATGATCGTGTCTTTATGCCTTGGTCAAGGGGAGATATGATGTTTCTGGGATTGATATTGGAGATATCTGGATCTTTCTCTTCGTTCCTATCACCACAATCATTGCATTCTTCTTGTAGATCTTCATCCTCTTGATGTTCCTCATCCTTTGGATCCTCCACTTGTGCAATGGTTTCTGGTTCTTCATTCTCAGCATTGGGTGAGTTCCCTCGATGTTCCCCTTGGGTGCTTGATTCAGGAATGTGTTTTGGTGAAGGGACCAAGGAATTAGCTTGAGTGGTGTCCAGTGATTCGTCAAGTGATGGAAGTTTAGCCGACTCTTGGATATCTCGGTTTTGAGAGTCGTTTTTCCCTTGAGGATAAAGACGAGTTCCCTTCCTTGGCTCCTCATCGTCGTCATCATCTTCCTCGTTCCAGGAAAGTTGGAAGTGAGTCTCCACCTTTTCCACTTCAGTTTCCATCATGAGTGACTTTTCGTTGAATATCACATGAATGCTTTCCTCAATTTTCTTGGTCCTTTTATTGTATACTATGTAAGCTTTTACTGTGAGGAGAGTATCCCAGGAAGATTCCTTCATCACTTCTTGTGTCAAACTTCCTAAGGTTGTCCTTCCCATTGTTGTGCACAAAACATTTGCACCCAAAGACTCTTAAGTGGGAGATGTTGGGCTTTCTTCCTCTAATGAGCTCATAAGCAGTTTTCTTGATCATCGGGCGCACCATGGCTCTATTGAGGATGTATGTTGCGGTGGAGATTGCCTCTGCCCAGAAGTGCTGAGGAACTCCACTCTCTATCATCACTGTTCTAGCCATTGCTTCCAGGGTTCGATTTTTCCTCTCCATAACTCCATTTTGTTGTGGAGTATGAGGGGCTGAGAAGTTGTGTGATACCCCATTCTTGTCACAGTACTGTATGAATTCCGAGTTCTTGAATTCAGCTCCATGGTATGATCTCTGAGCAATGAGCTTTAGTTCCAAGCTCACTTCCACTCTTTTCATGAATGGCTTAAATTCCCTAAAAGTATCTGCTTTGGACACAAGGAAAATAACCCAAGTAAATCTAGAAAAATCATCAATGAGAACGAACATGTACCTCTTTCCTCCATAGCTAGCCTTCTGCATGGGACCAAAGAGATCTATGTGGATCAATTCCAAGGGACGAGTAGTGCTCACAACTCGTTTTGGTTTGAAGGAGCTTCTTGTTTGTTTCCCTTTGACACATGTCTCGCACATCTTCATGCCTTCTAGACTGATCCTGGGCAATCCGATTACAAGGTCTTGAAGATATAGCTTCTGGATTTGGTTCACTCCTGCATGTCCCAATCTTCCGTGCCATATTTCCGCTTCATCAATGGAACTTGCAAGACACAGTTTCCTAGGAGGTTCGTATGATGCGTCCACGAAATAGACTTTGTTGGACCTAGTTCCCTTGAGTGTGATCTTGTTTGTCTTCTTGTTGATCACAAGACATTCTTTGGAATCTAATGTGACCACATTGTTTCCTTGGTCACACAGTTGTGAGACACTCAACAAGTTGTATCCAAGGTCCTTTACCAGATTCATGTTTTTTTATCTTGATTCCTTTGTTGATGATGGCTTCTCCAGTTCCAATGATTTCGCCCTTGTTCTTGTTGCCGAAAAAGATGTGGCCTCTATCGACCTTTGTTAGTAGTGAGCTGAGATTGTCTTTCTTACTGGGCATGTGGTTGGAACATCCACTGTCGATGACCCAAGTGTTGTTCCCCCTCACTAGAGCTTGCAAAATTAATTAGATTTGGCGACCCATGCAAGATGTTTCTTGCCTAGTTCCATGCAAGGAAACAGAGTTCTTTCGACCAAGTAATCAACAATATTGTGGACTTGTGTGGAGTTCTAGGGACTCAGGGATGAGTTCCTAGGAGAGTTCCCGTTCTTAGGTACTTTCCATAGTTTTGGTCTGTTAGGATTTTTTCTTTGAAAATTTCTGTTTTTGTAACTCTTGTTCCTAACATTGTGTGACCTATGCGCTTGCCTTTTTGGGCAGCTTTCAATGTAGTGCCCATGAACTCCACACTCCTAGCAAGTTTTATAGTACTATCTTGATAGTACTTTGTTTGCGTGAGGTCTCTGGATCCTATTTCTATCCATGGTTTCCTGATTGTAGACTCTAGACCCATTTTCCTTAGCTATCTTGAGGTACATTTTATGGCTAGTGTTCACAGTGTCGTACTCAGTGTTCCCATCTTCCCCGCTTTCAAGGACACGAATTCTCTCTTCTAATTGAGCATTCTTTAGCTTTTGGATTTGAAGCTTAAGATCCCTAACTCATTTCTTTCCCTTTCCGTGAGAAGACAGAATCCGTTTTTTGATGTTCCCTCTCCATACTCTATTCCATGCCGGGTTGGGACAAACATGATTGGGGGAATGGCTTCTTTGGTGATCCGTGGAAGGGAACTCTCTAGACACTTCTGACTTTCACTTAGTTTCTTAACAATCCCATCCTTTTCACTCTCAATACTATTGAGTTCATCTCTTAAGGTGGTGATCTCATTGAATGAGCACAGCAATTTGTCTACAAGATTCACACATTGGGAACAAGGTTCCATTCCTAGTTGTTCTGCTAAGACAAGTTCAGTTTTATCTAGTTTCCTTTGAATCTTTATATTGTCTTTTAGCAGTTTGGTCAATAATTTAAGCAACTCAGGTTTTTCATATTGAGAAAGAGAGTTCATAAGAGTTTCAGGATTTACTCCCTAGTGGTCTCCTCTATGGTCATAACGGAAGTTTCTGGTGTTGACCAAGCTTCAGGTTCCTCATCATCGGAGTCACTCCAGGTTTCTACATATGCCTTTCTTTTTCCTTTGTCGAGTCTTCGCTCTTCAGTTCCCTAAGGACAGTTTTTGGTGAAGTGTCCCTTCTTGTAGCATTTGTAGCATGTGGCATCAGCGAGGTCTTTATCTCTGTCCTGATATCTGTTGTTGACCTCGTAGTTCCTTCTTTCTCTACTAGAGTTCCTTTTGAACTTCCCTTTCTTGTAGAAATTCCTAAGCACCTTTGTGATGAGCAAGTTCCTCTTCCTAATCTTCCTCCGATTCTTCACGCTGTTCCTGAACAAATTTGAGGACCTTCTCCAGCTTGAGAACTATGCCTCTCATTTCCATCTCTTGTTGCTTATCTTATTGTTTTCTCTTCTCATGACCAATGAGCTTACCAAACACTTGGTGAAGCATCAAGTTCCTTTTCTCAGGATTCTCCTTGAACATGGTTCGGTCATTAGCCCATTCTGTCGTTACCCATTGAACAGTTGTTGCACCTTCATTTTGTCGGATATTTCTTGCACAGTAATACCCAGGGCTGCAATCTTTGAGCAGAGAGACTCGAATCGTGATTGATAGCTATCAATTAATTCACCCATCATCATTTTGAAATTGAAGAACTCCCTTTTGGCGTTCATTTGGTGATCTTCCCTCAGATCGGAACTTCCAACGTGCATTTGTTGAATGGCTTCCCACATTTCCTTGGTTGTCTCCAAGTTAGCCACTCTATCACTGTCTTGCTCGCATATCGTGTTGTTGAGGTACATCTTGGCCTTGTAGTTGCCCTCCATGCATTACCATTCGGTAGGACCACATTTGGACAAGTCGTTTCGAAAATTTTCGTTGACCTCGAAGTTTCCATGCTCAATGACACATCATGCTGGTAGTCATGACTCCTCATCCAGTCTCTCATCTTGATCTGCCAGTTTTCGAAGCGTCCAACGATAAGTCTGGGAGGCTTGTTGTTCCCATGTCCGATCTTCGTGAGTTCCTGAGCCATTTTCTTAAGTACCTACAAAGACTAACCAAGCTCTAGAGCTCTTGCTCTGATACCAATTGTTGGATCGTAGGTTAGTTGAAATCAGTTATGGGAACTATATTGAACAGTTCCTACACGCAGTGGAATAAACAAGTAAGAAGGTAAACAAAGTAATAGAGATAGTTCACTTATACAGGAACCCCACAACGATCAACTAATCACGTGAGTAAACCTCTACCTCCCTCTTGGAGGATTTTCGAATAAGTTACCTTTTCTTTATTGCTTAGTTCCCTTCAAATTACAAGGCAGAATATAAACTTCTCTATTCCTACTAGGACTCTCTCCCTAGGAAACACTAATGTACTCTCTCGACCCTAACCCGGTGAACGCTCACAATCAAAGACAAAGAGAAACTCAAACCTCTCTCTCTCTCTCTCTCTCTCTCTCTCTCTCTCTCTCTCTCTCTCTTCTTCTGTCTCTTGTCCTGAGTTCCTCTAGACCTAAGAAATCGTTGTGTATCCTACACCGTCGTCGAGGTTAGACCTAAGAAATCGTTGTTTAGACCTAAGAACTCGTTGTTTATCCTAAACCGCTCACCGCCGGGGACTTTTCACCAACTTGATGACTCTCACTGAAACAACTCTTCTTTCTTTGAGTTTGGAGTTTATGATTTTGGAAAAGTGAGCAGCAAGGTGACTGTTGAAGGATTTAAATAGGCGTGATGAGAAACCCTTATCCACTTGAGGTATTTGTCCTAAATACCCTTTTTGCCTTGCTCTCCAAGTATGATTCCTTAAGGTTGACTTGTGACTTGATTTGAATTTTGAATTGTCAACTCTTAAATCAATCTGGACCGTTAGATGGCCTTCTTCTCTATGTTGAGGCTCTGAAGGTCTGTGACGCCTCTATGTCCGGAACAAACATGATCCCTAAAATTGCGCTGAGATGTCGCTTTCACGCATACGCCAGTTCCCTTCCAAAGGGACTTCTCGTCTTCTTGGTTCCCTTCTCCTAGGAAATCTTCTTGACTTCTGAGGGATTCATGTTCCTCTTATCCCGTTCCCATCGTGTGGGAACTCTATTCTCTTCTGAGGTTGGTCGTCTTCGTTTTCGTCGTTGCATTAGTTCCCACGATGTGGGAACTTGTTAATCTGTGCTTTGCTTTGCGACATGCAACTTGTTCTCTTCTGAGGTTGATCGTTCACTTTTTCGTCGTTGCCTTAGTTCCCATGATGTGGGAACTTGTTACTCTGTGCTTTTACGACGTGCAACCTATTAAGCTGAAATACTTGGCAATTGGCGTTAGTTCCCATGGTGTTTGTCATTATCAAAACTGAAGACGTTGTCCTAGTGTTAATGAACATGAGTTCCTAACACCAACTCAACACCCGACGACATAATTGAGGTTGCAAAGAAGTCTTGAACCGTATCAATAACTGTCTTACTAACTATGGGCCAGCATTTATGGTAAAAAAATGGGTTGGAAACCATCCATACCTGGTGCCTTAAGTGATCCCATCATCTTAACCACCCAATAGACCTCGTCATTGTTGAATGGTCGATCAATTTCAAGCCACTCATTTTGCGTTAACACTGGAAAGTCACCATAGCTAATAGCAATGGGTGTACGCTCTTCCAAGGGCAAATCGTACAACCCCTTAAAAAAATTAACTGCATGCATTTCTAACTCGACTTTATCAACCAACCATCTACCATCCAAGGTTTTGAGAGTTTCCCCTCGATCGTGTCTTCTTCTGACAATAGTAGAGGCATGAAAGAATATACTATTTCTATCTCCAGCTTGAAGCCACAGAACCCTAGATTTCTGCAACCACAACAACTCTTATCTTTCAAACATCACCCCAAGATCAGATTTCAACTTAGATTCCATACTAAGCAGCTGAGCAGAAGGCCTAGCACTGATTGCCTTTTTTATACCAGCTAACTGCCGCATTAGTGATTGTCTTTTAAGGTGATATTACCAAAAAGCCAAAAAATTCCCTCTTGGTGATCTGCAGGCAAAGCTTATTCCACTGAATAAGCTTTACCCGCAGATCGCCAAGAGTATCAAGAGCCCCAACTTCAGTACGCCACGACTCCGCAACAAAAGCCAAAAATTCAAGATGCGTAAGCCATGCGGCTTCCAATCGAAAAGGCCGCCGCCTATCACACACTACCTTAGGATCTAATGACAGCAACACCGGATTATGATCCGACGACCACCGTGGAAGGTGATGAACTACTGCATTAGCCCATAATAAACGGCCCGCAATATTCGAAAAAACCCTTTCGAGTCTCTTCTCTACAAACGTCCTTGCTGAATTTCCACGGGCCCAAGTAAAAGACTGCCCTGTAAAACCCAAATCGATCAGGCCACATCATTCACCATCTTACAAAACAAATAAGAGTCATCGGAAAGTCATCCCGAATCACCCCGATGTTCATCAGTATTCAGAATACAATTAAAATCGCCACCAACAATGTTTTTATCTTTTTGCTAAATTTCCTACTTTTATAATGTGATTGAATCCGAAAACTTTGAAACAATAAGTTATATTTGGGATATCTCGAATCATACAATTCATTATTAGCATGAGGGCTTTAGTTTGTGTTTTATTTTTTAGTTATGAGCTTTTAATATTTATAGATTCAATTATTTGTATTCTGAAACATTTTTGTTTTCTTAACCTAAATGTATTCTGAAACATAATTCATAATTATATAAGTTGTCATTATAAACTCTTGTTTTCTTAACGTAATTGTATTTTGAAATATTTTAGTCCCTCCTTTATAAAATATGTTCTCTTCTTTGTCTAAATTTGTATTTTTTATTTCTATATTTTTCTTGAAACTTACATTAGTTATGTTGGAAAAATTAGTTAGACCCTACAATGAGAAGTTTCTGGTTACGCCCATGTGAGGCTTTATGAGATGTGTATGATAAATTAGGTATTGTTTGGGGAATGAGAACACGATATCTGTTTGGTTTGGATTTTCTAAAATTGAAACTCATACCTTATATTGTTTAGGTATGACCGTTGGAGTTCGAGCTAGATGTGTAGCTGGAGTTACAATTGGAATTTCTAAGAAAAGGCTACTTGATTGTTCTCTATTACGAACCGAATAATGGGTAAAAAATATCAAAAAAGATATACTTAATTTCTTTACCTTGTTTCTTCATTTCTTTATAATAATTGCAATTTTCTTTTTCCTTTTTTTCCTTTATCTTTTTTGTCTTTTCTCATCTTCATCTTCTTCTTCTCTGTGCACTATACCGATCGTACAATTATCATCCAAGACCTCCACCTACTACACCTTCTGAAACAAAAGGGTCCGCCAAAGGGCTAACAAGCAAACACCCTTTTTGTCCTCTATTTCTCTAGTTGAAGGCCTGCAGGCACCGCTCCACCCAAGTGATGAAATTAGACCCATAACCGCCGAAAAATAGAAGTGGTGGAGGTCGTTGGCAACGCAGAAGTGGAGAGGAGGAGGAGGAAAAAGCGGATCTAGCGATTGAGTGGTAGAACAAGCTCCACCATTGCAGCCCATAGACCAAGCCTTACAACTCCCAATACCAACTCTAGACTACTAGAGATCACTGTAACGGGTAGAGTAACGAGTCCTCGAGCCAAATTAGGGGCCGTAGAAACAAGAGAACTCGATTCGGACCTTTAAATTGCATGGGGATGGTTGAAATTGGACATGGATTGGTTGTTGATTTTTGGGCAATGAAGGGATATCGGGGGTAATTTTTGAAGAAATTTGTCCAACTACCCTATCACAAGCTCCCCAAGCTGGGGGGTTGTCTAAATTCCAACTTCAACATGATATGTCCATCTTCTTCAGCTAGTGCCCAAGCTGCTCGGCCGAACACTACTACCATGGCGTGAGGAATTTAACTAGCTAGGAAAATCCCCTTGAAAACGAAGCCTAAAAATTACATTCCTGTTGTGATGGTTTCCCACACACTCGCAAGATTATGAGATTTATTGTTGTAGTAGATTAGGATCGAATCACGGGGATTATGTCAGTTTTAGCTAATTCTAGAAACCAATTACTCAGCCAAAATATATTGATTGTGGGGTAATTCTTACTACTAAAAACAATTAAATCAAAAAAATTATGAGAATGAAAAGTATAAGAGAAAGCAAAGTTCGGAGGCAAGGAATTCCCACAACTTTGATTCATGTAGTTTGAATCTCACTTCTACATAAACTGAGTTGGATATTTTGTTATGAAGGTTATTGTCTAATGTCATAAATTAACTTTTCTCAAAGTTTAACTTAATGTACTTCTATCAAATTAAGAACCCACTCTCGTGACGAAACAAAACCGATAGAAACCCTTTAAGCACTTAGAAATCTAGATGGTAAACCAAACTCGCCCCACTCTCATGATGCATCAAACTTGGCTTAAACATCTAGAAGTTCTATGACAATTAACCACGTGAGAAACTAATCCCAAGTTCAATTCTAGTTTTTCTAAATAGATAGAACCACCTCTCGATGTGTTCTCTCTATTTTGTTTACTTACTTAGACCACCACCTCTCGATGCTCAACCTAAACAAAACTCTAACAAATTTAAACCTATTAGATTAATCCCCTAGAATCAAATCATTTAGTTTTCCAACTCAATTCAAGAAAAAGATATCGAATCTAATCCGCTTCACATTGTTGGGATCAACCAAACCCTGAAACTAAAGAGTTTAGCCTAATATGATTGAATTCATGATCAAAGCAAATAAATTAAACATGGAAGAAGAAATAAAAAGCAATATTGAATGAGAAAATTACGAAGAATTTAAATTGAAAGAACAAAGTAGATCTTATTGCAAAGCAAAACTCCAAAGCGAAAGAGCGTAGAACTAAAACCCTAGAAATTCTCTCTTCTCTCTCTACTAGAAACTAGAATAATAATAATCCATAAAAGTAATCTAACTTGTTTTCCAAGGAGTTAAAATAAGATATAAACTATTAATAATAAAGCCCATCCTAAAACAAAACAAACTTGGGCCCAAAAACAACAAGCACAAGGTCGGCAGTAGAGAGTCGCTCGTCATCACGCCCGTGACGGGAATCGTCACGCCCATGACATGCAAAAACTATCAATGCTGTCAAGCATCACGACCGTGATGGAAATCGTCATGCCCGTGACAACCACCAGTAGCTTCTTTGCTTCACATCTTCTTACTCAAATCTTGTCTCCTCCTTGTCACAACCTTGATACTCCTTTTCACACCCGTGATGATCATTAGAAAACCTCCCATAGACCCATCTAAACTCTTCATGACCTCTTTAGCTTCTTCACATATCCGTTAAGACTCTAAAAACACCACCTAAAGACCTGAAAACTCAACAAAATGTGTGTAGACCTCTATACCAAAAATAATACAAAGATCAACACAAAAACACCAAAACTAAACCTAGAAAGAGGAAAAACTACACCTAAATGCATATGCAAACTACTCAAAACATGATGACATCAATTCCCCATCAAATATTAATTTATTTCAAACGTCATTTTTCAAGTTTGGATTTCTAACCTCATACCCATCCAACAAGATACCTCATCCCATCCTCATATCCAAATTTATACAGTTATGTAGGAATAATCTTACGCGACTAATTGAATAAAATAATACTACAATAAGAATAACACCTCACTTATGTATTTGTATGAAGAAAATCATGGAAGAATACTACACGCCAAATGTATATGAATAAGAAATAAGAAAATATGAATAATAATAATAATGGGATTTTTCTTTTGGTACCCCCGAGATTTCGACTTTTCCTTTTGGTACCAAAAAAATACTTATTCCTTTAGGTACCCTCGTAGTTTTGACAACTTCCTTCCTATAAGCTAAACTTAGTGAAAATGCTACTTCCATCTATTTTCTGTCATTTTCCGTCAAAAAATCAAAAAAATCCACAAACTTAATTTTACCCATAAACTTAATTGTTTTACACGCGAAACCAACAACCTCTCTTACTAAAAATACCCACAAACTTAATTTTACCCACAAGCTTGTTAATTTTGACGAGATAGCTTGAAGGTTGAATCATAAATAGTGTTAACTTGCTCTATTTGATGATTGGTAGATGCTAGGAATTAGAATTTTACGATTCTATGGGAATTTGTTGATTTCCTGAATCTGTTGAAGCAACAATTATCCAAGCATTCATCAAAGAAAGTGAATAATCTCAATATGACTATTCTGACTATGATAGAACTAAAGGAAACATATATCCATTGGCAGGTTCTTATTTACATGATTTTTTATGGTTATAGAAGATTAGAAGTTATTAAGTTTGTGGGTATTTTTAGTAAGAGGGGCTATTGGGTTCAAGTGTAAAACAATTAAGTATGTGGGTAAAATTAAGTTTGTGGTTTTTTTTTTGACGAAAAATGACAGAAAATGGATGGACGTAGCATTTTCACTAACTTTAACTTAAGGGAAGGAAGTTGTCAAAACTACGAGGGTACCAAAAGGAATAAGAATTTTTTTGGGCACCAAAAGGAAAAGTCAAAATCTCGATGGTACCAAATGGAAAATCCCTACATTTATATTTGGATAAAAAGTTATAACTATATGAATAAAATTACATAGTTAGATGAACATTTAGCTATTCATACAAAAAAACAATAATCTCATATATGAAAATTAATACACGCCTATTATAACAGCTTCACATACCTATTTGAACAACAATATATGTCCTTTTTGAATAAATAGATATTCACTATTAAATAGCATGTTTTTCAATAGTCATTCAACATTTTTAATATTCGAACACTAAATCGATCGTTTTTCATTCATTATTCGATTCAATCCAGAATTGAGGGTAAGAAAAAAATAAGAACAACTATTTTGATTTTCGATAAAACCAATGATAAACGTAAAAGGCAAAAAAATGCAAAATTTCCAAAACGATATTGAGTTCCATACCTCTCTCCATTGTAATATGATTACTTCAATGTAAGGTAGTAGAAAAAAAAATCAAAGAAAGATGATGAACATATTTGTGTTTCAGTGGCAAGATTATACTAGTTTTCTTTTGGCGATAAAGAGTTTTTTAATTTCCAATCCTGATTGTGTGCAATATTCTGTTTCTTAGATATGGTAAGTATGGAAAGATATGGCGGTTTTCCCCATGATCTCCTCAATTTTCGGCTGATCATATTCCCATATTTATTTTTGTGGAGTTCACCCCTATTTTGACCCATAAATTGCACTATATACACCATTTTTCCCTTGCCATTGATCTCACTAGATCTAACGTGTAGATTATTCCCCCCCTATTTCTCCTTAATTCTCGTTTCTCCTCAGCGCTCCTCCATATAAAATTAGTACATGTATAAATGTGCATGAAAAAATCAAGTTGTACACTATGTTTTGCTAGACATGTTGCAAAAATAAATATTTGTGACATTTAATGCGGTATGTATGGATGATTTATGCAATCATTATCATCACATCACATACTCCAAAAAACACAAAAAAAACCAACATCACAATTTCCAAGGATATACACATGCGGCCCCAATAATTCCAAAACCCTTTGGACTTGAGAAATAGATGAACTAACACGTGTGTTTTCAATACAATGCACTACACACATCAACACATATTAGACACAATAGTTAAAAATCACAAAGTTGGGTACACATATTAATGTGATTAAGTAATTGAATGCTCGCTTTCTAATAATAGAACAATTGTTCATTACTTCAATGTAATCATTGGGTGATAATTAATTAATCGATTGTACACTTTTTAACAATAGGAATTATTTGTAAATTATTTAGATGATCAAATACGTATAATTAAAAAAATTATGTAGCCAATGAAATCAATTGCCCAAATTAAATGAACTTCTTACAAAAAGAATATACTTGAGAACAAAATTATCACAAGCATAGATAAAAATAAAGTAAAAATAAATATAAATAGGCATGTTGCAAATTGTACACCATATTTTGCTGGACACATGTTCTCACATGAATATAATATATTTTATATTTACACTTATTACTTATATTTCTATCTATACTAGCAAGACCTGGTCGTGCCATGCACGACTATGACTTGAGAAATTTTTTTATGTATGAACCATATATTAAATCAATAATTATTAAAAATTAAATAAGTGGTGATACACCTCATATTTAAAAAAAATGAGGTGTACCACCACTGATCTCATTATAAATTGATTAATATATAGATTTATACATATACTTTAATATTATAAAAGTGACACCTAATACATAAGGGGCAAAGCCCTATTAAAATTTATGTCCATAAAAATAAAATAATAGAGATATCACATATTCATAGTTTCATATTTACCATAGAAAAAATTACAGTACATATATCTCACGTACTAATATAATTATATAATATTAAAGTTTCTCACGTACTAATATAGTGTGTACACATTACATATTGTTAAAGAATCAAAGATCATGTACTAATGTATTGTGTACAATTATTATTTAAATATTGTAAAAACTTAAAAAATATATAATATTAAAATTTATGAATTTTTTTCATAATGATGGAATATTAGAGATTACGTTCTAATATGACTATATAATCTTAAAATTTTGTTCATAAATATAAATAGTAGAGATATCATGTGCTAATTTCGTGTGTAAGGAATTAAAGATCACCTACTAATATATTATGTGCAATTATTAATAACATTAGCAATATTATTATATTATATATTTTTAAGGATTGTAAATACTAAAAATTATAAAGGGTAAATGAGTAAATTGAAAAATTAAGAAGCTTATGTGGCATAGTTAAGAGATTGACAAATAGGATAGAGGGATTCGAGTTTAGCAATAGTATATAGATTATTCATTAAAAAAACATAGCATGCATGAAAAAAAAGTGTAGTATGTTTTTTTTTGGTAGAAGAAAAGTTTAGTATGTTTTGCTCCACATATGTTGACGATTAGAAATTGAATACTTCAAACAACAAACACGTAGCATTGCAAATGACACCACAAAAACATATCTAATATTGACCAATCACAACATAACACAAAATAATAAGGAATTCAATTTGAAATTATCTACTAATAGTTTACTTGTTTGTAAAGTAGATAATAATTAGAAGTTTTGTCATACAAATAAAGCAATTAAACACGTAAACATGTTGAAAATAAAGCAAGTCAACAATTGTGGACATGATGTGTGGCATCGAGTAAACCGTACGTAGGCTAGCAAATAAATTAATTGAGAAATATATCCAAAACAATCAGATAAAATTAATACATGTATAATTGTGCCTGAAAAAACCAAATTGTATATTTTTTTGATAAGATAAGGAATTAGGAGACCCCCTAAGGGGGCGTCCTAGAGCATCCTTTCGGATGAGGGCTTGAAGCTCTTGATGATCTAATAGAATGTCATTAGGGAAGTTGTGGCCCAACTTAGCAATTTTACCAGACACAACGTGGCAATCCCTAGCAACATGATGTATTGAGGTAACCCTGGACTCATGGATCGAAACCACAACATCCGAGACTAACATCTCTATTTCCCAAGGGCATAATCCAATACCTTTAACAGCATTAATGACAATGAGATTGTCTCCTTCGACTTTTATGTTTGAGATTCCTAATCTCATAGCTTCTTGAATACCATCTCTAAGGGCTAATGTTTCTACTTGTAAGACTGAGACTGCGCCATATTTCTGTGTTCCTATACTTATTACTTGTCCATTATGGTCTTGAATTACAAAACCGTTGTTGCATTATTTTCATTATACTTTGATCCATCAAAGTTTAGTTTATAGGAATTTATTGACGGCTTCGTCCATCTTTCAGATTTTCTCTTTCTTTTAGGAGGGTTTTGTCTTACTTGCTCTGATTCCTCTACATCCTCATTCCATTGTTTTGTTTGGTTCCATTGACTGATCTGATTCATGATGTGTTGCTCTAAGTTTTGTATAAAATCATCTGGGGTTTGCTGGAAAACGAGTTTGTTTCTTTGGTGCCATATACACCACCATGTAATTGCAAGTTCTTAGAATTCTATTTTCCACAATTGATAATATAGATCGTTAAATATTGCTGCCACATTTTTGTCTCCTGGATTATAGTTTTGTAGCATCATTTCCGTTTGTTAGACAAAAATTGTTAAAGGAAAACAATGTTGTACAAACACATCTAATTTGATTTTTAAGTTCGACCCTTATTTGTACATCTTTACAACTCTATTAATAATATAGACACGTTGGATACTTTTGGAGTTAATTTTTAATTTGAGCTGCACCCGAGTTATAATACGTTGCCTACGTATCTCTTTAAAGAAAATCAAGCCTTACGTAGTTCAGAGGTTTTAATGGATTGTTGACGAGACGAGGAAGCATAAGCCTTGGTCCCCCATTTGGTAGTGGCACCCTCCTCCAAGTGTTGAAGAGGTCCATAATGATTCTAGAGGGGAATTTCGGCGACGATCGCATCGCGCTCTACATTGAACACCACCTTGAAGTTCCTTTGGCGAACAAAACGCCCACCCTTGATGAGGAACGTGGTTGGTAGTTGGTTAAACTTGACGATTGCTCTTGGTGCCATTTTCACTTGCAAAAAGAGACAAAGTATTAGTATCTACATTTACCAAAAATACAAAGAAAGAAAAGGGTCCCACTGGGCGTGCCAAAAATATGTTAGACAAAAATTGTTAAAGGAAAACAATGTTGTACAAACACATCTAATTTGATTTTTAAGTTCGACCCTTATTTGTACATCTTTACAACTCTACTAATAATATAGACACGTTGGAGACTTTTGGAGTTAATTTTTAATTTGAGTTGCACCCGAGTTATAACAGGTTGTTGATGCGACTCTACCCTAGCTCGGACCCAGCTCCTACGGACCCGAGACGACCTAGACCTTGGAACCCCCTTGGATTAGGACTTAGTCTCATTTATGTATTTATTATATTATTATTTATAATTTTGTCATTTCCATTTCCGTCATTTCCCTTTTAGGCGTGTGCTGCATTCTTGTAGGATGGGCTAGCCTTGTTATTTTCCTTTTTAGATAATTTCTATTATTAGTATTATGGGCTTGGATGTTGGGCCTATTATGCTTACTAGCCCTAGCCCACTCCCATCTAGCACTAGGGTTTTCGTGTGGCCTCCTCTATATAAAGGAGCCACGCCCCCCTTTATTATTTATGTCAAATTAAGCCAAGTTAAAGTAGAGTGAGATTCCTCCTTATTTGGCCCGACGTCACCCCGGTTCCGTTGTCGAGTCCATACGTGGGCCGACGTTCTATCCCTTTTCCTCGCCCCACTCTCGTTCCGACGAGCAATATAGGCCCGCGAGTCCACTTTGTGGTCTCGTATTTATCCCGTTACTATTGTCGGAGAAGATCCGGGCATTTCGAGCCTAGATCCGCCCCTTGTGACCTTAGGGTTGCATTAATTGGTATCAGAGCGCCAGGCAGTTTGAACGGATTTTTTTCCGACTAGCCAATAGAACCAGCCGGAACTACGGCACAGTCCATAGAACCAGCCGGGTCTACAGCGTAGCATCGCGCCAGCAACGTGCCGGAGTTGCGACCCCAGCATGCCAGGATCGTGCCAGGACCAGCGACGCTGAGCATCAGCAGCGTGCCGAGTGTTCAGTCCATAGAACCAATTGGTTCTACGAAGCGAAGACTCCAGTAGCGTGTCGACGCTCCCAGCCGCACGAGTCCACTCATGTGCCAGCGACAACGCATCAGCAACGTGCCATAGAACCAATTGGGTCTACGGTGGAAACCCAAGCGGGTCTACGCGTGCCAAGATAGACGTCAACCATGCCATTCTGGGAAACCCTAGAACTCGGGAGATCCTTTCCAAGATTGTTGGGTTATTTTCGGTTGGAAGATCTTCAATTTTGATTGTTATGTTATTTTTTTCCCTTATTTGTAAAAATCTTATCTTATAAAAGATTTTGTTATTGGATTCCACCCTATCGACTCCCGGCGAATCGGGCCCGCTATTATGGTGAAATTCCAAAACCCCGATGTTGCTCCTACGATGAACAGGATTGGAGTCCGCCTCCTCGGTGACCTCGTCCCCGATACGATGAGCGAGATTGGAGTTCGCCACCTCGGCGCCCGCGTCCCCGAGAACGCACCCCGGAGGCCCCACGGTCTCCCTCGGTCTACGCTCGAGTCCACGACTTGGACTCCCGCGCCATATCCCCGACTCTGCCTATGCACCATCGAGACACCTTGGACGCATTGCTCACAAAGAAAGACGCAGGGATCGCTGAGCTCGAGCGCCTTATCGCCGAGTCCATCCGAGCGTCGCAAACATCGCCGGCATCCCAAGTGCCGACGCTCGAGTCTAGCCCAGCACCACTAACACAACCGGCACCCAAGCCGAGCGTCGTGACGAGCGATCCATCCGTCAGCACCAAGGTTCTTACCGTGCCAACGCCCGAGCCATTGCCGAGCGCGCCTGTCCTTACCAAGGATTTGTTCCTTCCAACGCCGACACCTACGGTCGAGGACCCGCCCTAGCTTGACGAGCCTGCCCCTGTGTCGACACCATACTTATTAGAGATTACCCATGTCGATGGCAAGGCTTTACTAAGATCATCGCCTTCTTCCCTTGTCCAACCCACGTCGAAGCGAGGACGCTTCGAAGCTAAGCGCGGGTGAATGATGCGACTCTACCCTAGCTCGGACCCAACTCCTATGGACCCGAGATGGCCTAGAACTTGGAGACCTCCTAGATTAGGACTTAGTCTCATTTATGTATTTATTATATTATTATTTATAATTTCGTCATTTCCATTTCCGTCATTTCCCTTTTAGGCGTGTGCTCCATTCTTGTAGGATGGGCTAGCCTTGTTATTTCCCTTTTTAGCTAATTTCTATTATTAGTATTATGGGCTTGGATGTTGGGCCTAGTATGCTTACTAGCCCTAGTCCACTCCCATTTAGCACTAGGGTATTCGTGTGGCCTCCTCTATATAAAGGAGCCACGCCCGCTTTTATTATTTACGTCAAATTAAGCCAAGTTAAAGTAGAGTGAGATTCCTCCTTATTTGGCCCAACGTCACCCCGGTTCCGTTGTCGAGTCCATATGTGGGCCGACATTCTATCCCTTTGCCTCGCCCCCCCCCCCCCCCCCCTCGTTCCGATGAGCATTAGAGGCCCGCGAGTCCACTTTGTGGCCTCGTATTTATCCCGTTACTATTGTCGGAGAAGATCCGGGTGTTTCGAGCCTAGATCCGCCCGTTGTGACCTTAGGGTCGCATCAGTTGCCTATGTATCTCTTTAAAGAGAATCAAGCCTTATGTAGTTCAGAGGTTTTAATTTTTGGTTGGATTTTCATGCATAAGAGAAACGAGCCTAAACCCATCTTCTAGGAAGGGTTACCTAAGCTTGGTTCAACTATCATTTGCATGGTGTGGAGAAAATCAGACTCACCTTTTAGGAAGGGTTGTCTAAGTTTCCCACTAAGACTTGGGTTTGATTTTTTTTGGTTTATGGTTGTGATTGAACTCGACGAGCATTTGCACTATATGTCAAGCTTCCTACGTACCCTTAATGGGATGAAATCTTCATAGTTCTTAAAAAAACACTTTGAGTGTTGATTTAGGTTTGTGCTTTTTGGAATTGTGACTGAATTCGAGACCCGTATGGATTTAGTATCGAATTTCCTACGTACCCGTTGAAGGGATCAAGTCTACGTAGTTCTTCCAAAAACAAATATTTTTTTTATTAATTGTTGTAACTAATGCTATTTTTTTTATTACCACTAGCATATATATATTTGTTAGTGTACAAAATCTCGCATTCAATTCATCTTAAATACACCAATTAAGAACTCCTGCTCTTCCTCTCCGTCTTCAATCTCTTGACCTAGAAAACTTGCAAAACAATGGACACAGGGGGCGGGGATCCCCTAATCCACCTCCAATGCCTAAGTCGGAAGAGCAATTGTCGTTTTGAGCGACGAGTTACAACAAGAGAGCGGTGAATCCCCGGACAGTTGAGCTAAGCGAATATCAGCCTGCCTAGGGTTTCTGAATATGCCGATGTGCACATGTCTCTCTTCCTACACGCCCTAGGGCGTGTATTTTATAATGGAAGAGGGAGATCAGGGGGCCTTATTTAATTATTTCCTAGGGCTGCTTAAAGTCCAAGCTAGGAATATTCCCACCTTCTTCGGGTTTAATTCTATCATATTTGCATGATAGAATCTTCCATAAAGTTGCATAACCGCCATATAATTTTATATGGAAAATAATGAAAATAACTGCGCAGTAATTTTAATAAATACCTTTATAGCGAAAATAATTATGGTAATTATGTTTGTTTTACCCGCTCACAAATGCCCCACCTACACCGCCTTACACGTCTTACCGTGTTTGGCGACGTAGGGTACAGAGGGTTTCTAATCGAAGTGGCCATGCGGATGGTCGAATGGTCCCCTAGAGCTTTCGTATATTCGTATATTCGTACATCCATGAGCGATTATCATGGGGCGCATGTTGTCTTTTCGAGTCGTGTCCTTTGCCAAGGATTAAGGTAAAATTATTAGAACAGACAAAGCTGACTAGGGAGAACAGAACATTTATGTTGAAAAAAGTGCTTGGCCAAGCCTTCTAATTTTAAGAAAACAAAATAAAGCAAAAAGGTGTCTGTTCTAACAATTCTAGCCTTAGATCAACATCCACGCAAGAAGCCTTCAACAAGAGGCCGACTGTCGGCGATTCTGCGATCGCGGCTCGAAAAGTCATGGGCGCGGTCAACAGTGCCTTCAGACGAGCGAGATTTACAAGTCCGGGAGACATCTCCCCCGTCAAGACTTTCCTCACTCATATGCTCTCCGTCTCTGCGTTGTAGTCACTTAATATTATCCCTTCCAATTGGGGCCGAATTACACCATATGCGTGTGTTTTCCATGACCTTTTGACGTATAGGCCTCCACGCATTACGCTACGGCCGCCCGTTGGTAGGATGCGTTTCGTGTAGTGACAATGTCTCGATAATCCTCGGTGATGACGAGGTGGTCGGAAAGAGAGTGGCAATTATTTTATTGGTTCTCTAGAGGCACTTTTTACATAAAAAGCCACCAATATCTTTGCAAACGAGATCGGAGAGTTGAAATGCATCCTTCGGCGTACATCTCACGTATGCGTTTATCGATCTTTTTTCAGTGTAGGCTGCACCTTGCTTGGGGGTACGCTTCTCAAGTTTGGCCCGGAAAAAGAAAGACAATGTAGTGTCTTCCCCGGCGATTGCCAAAACCTATGAGCCCTTAAGATAACTTCCCATGCCCCGGCGATATCCCATTGCCTCAATATGCATCGAGGTCTTAACTGATTCTTGCACGAGTGGCTGACGTTACCAATGTGTCAATGGACTCGTTTTTCATCGCTTGATCATTGTCCAATCTTGAATAACTCGGACTCTTCTATCATATTCGACCATCGTTGACCTTTCGGTTTTACAATGCCCCAGCGTCGTACGATTTCAAGGATTGATCTTCAATTTGAAGTTCTCGGGGGCGAACCGTGGTCACCATTTAGGGACCCGCGGGCACAGTACTCGTAAAACGAGGCACGAACACTTCTGAAGGCTGGCCGCGACCGCGGCCTCTGGGCGCCGCGATCGCGGAATACCTGGCCGCGATCGCGGTCTTCGTCGATCGCAAGGTTCTGCGATTGCGGTAATTTTCCCTCATACTTGGCTTGTATACTTCTTCGATCCTTTCATCAGCATTTTACTGTCTCGGGACTACGGTGGTTATCGGCGAATTCGATAACACTAACGAGCCGTCGATTGGTCCATTCGATCGCCGATTCATCGATGAGGTGCTTCTCCTGGATCTCTACAAAGAAAGCTTTTAGCCTAGCGATTTCTCCAAGGCTTGTCAGCAACAAGGCTTGATCAGATCATGCTTGCGTTGAATCCATTTGCTTTTTTTTAGCGGAAGCTAGAGTGTGTATTAAGAGCAATCTCGTCTTTATTCTTGATGGTGGTTGATGCCCCACTATCTTGATTGCTTTCGGGTTCAGCGACGCGCATCGCTGATTCCCAATGACGATCAATTTCATCAAACTGTGTGGCGCCATGACCATTGATTTCGTCGCTCGATCCGAACCTCGCTTGGCTTGCACAAAAAGCAACCATGTTTTGACGGTGAGGTCGTGTCACAGAGTTGATCATCTTTGAGCAAGTTGTCCTGCTTGGAACTTTCTAGGGTTTGATACTCCGAGCGAATATCGGAGTTTCTCTTGATTACCTCGTGAATCTTGATTCTTTTCCGAGCGAAGATCGGACTTTGCCCCCTGCGCTTTTAGGGTTTCGGATTTCGAAAAAATCATGCGACGATCGCTTTTGCTTGGGCCGCGGTCGCGTCCGATGGTGTCGCGATCGCGGTGACGCTAGAGCTCGCTTGCGATTTAGGGCTTACGAGTTCGTCGAATCTTCAGGGCCTAGAAAGCTTGTTTCTTGGTTGATAGAGATCGATTCCAGCCTCACGCTTGCATGGATTGATCATTTTTTGACATCCTCTTAGAACTTCTCTTGTGGCTCGACTTGGAACCCACTGATTGGTTGATCTTTGAAAGCCAGAACAAGTTGTTGGATACGCTCTATTAGGATTGGTAAAGTCCGCTCCGACTCTCCAAATCTCTTGATCTTGATTTATCTTCAACCCTTATTTTAGCGATTAAGGCTTCTGATTGCTAGATAGGATCGTTTATCTTGCTTTTACGATCGGCTTTACGTTTATAAGGACGTTCAACCTGTGGCAGGTAAGATCCGATTCTATTCCAAACAAATTGCATGGGCACTATGCAGAGAGGTCACGATTACCCCGCAATAGGTTTACGATTGTCGAAAGCCTTTTAAGTTTGCCCAACGAAAGACGAGCTTCTTCTTGGTTTGTCTTTTTCTTCATCCCTGGCAGTTGTAGACGCCTGATTCCTACCATTTGGAGCGGATAACAAGGTGATGCGATTGTCATCTCTAACATGTTTGGACCCAGCATGACTAGTTTGGCCTTGCTCTAAGCGAGGGTTAACCAAATTAGGGTTTGGCTCGCGAATAGAGAGAATGCTCCGAAATATGCAGCCCGCGGTCGCGGTTTCGGAACCGCGGGCGCGGTTTGACTGACCGCGGTCGCGGTTCGGTTCGGCGACGTGATCCCTTGGATTGACTCGCTTTGCTCTTGAACCCTTCGATTATTCTCGTTTTTGGCAACACGCATTGCCGTTTCCCAAGCTTGATCAGATACAGTCGATTCAGGCCTTGAAGTACCACGACTGACGATTCCGTCGATCGACGCGGACCTCGAACGGTCTGTGCGATGAACAGCCGTATCAGCGAGAGGGGACGGGGTCACGGTTCAGGTCGTTCCCAGGCACAAAGGTCTGACCTTCGGAGCGAATATCGAAATTTAGATTGATCAATTTCCATTAGGGTTTATTTTCCGAGCGTTTTTCGGAAATCCCGACTTCTCCTGCCGAACCGCGGTCGCGGTTCACTGTGCCGTGGTTGCGGCCTTGAAACCGCGATCGCGGTTTTCTTCGTTGGGCGTACCTCGCGCGATTCGCTTTGCGACGGTGCCCCAGGGTTTCCGAAAAACGACATCTTAATCTTCAAGGATCGTTTCCAACACCACAATTGTGTGGATCGAGTACTCTTTTCCCAATATTGTTTTTCACCGCTTTGATTGTGGTTGGGCGTTGGTTCACAATCAAATCTTCAACTTTGGGCTTTCGGACACGCACTTGGAGCCTAATCCGTCAATTGGTGGTCAACTACCAACCTTAAGCGAGATTGAATTCGATAAGCGCTAACAAGGTTACCCCCTGCCCCTAGTGTCGTTGATTTCGCAGCACGGACTGCGATCGACACTGGTTGTGGTGATTCGATCAAGATTTTTCTTACGGTTCAAACAAATCCCAAAGCGGATCTCTTTTGTTGATTTTTGGGGACGCTTTTAGTCTAGATTAAACCTAAAAACACAAATTTACGGAGTCACATATTTCCGGAGGGGCACTCCGGTCGAAAATCCGGAGTGCGCGAATTTCCGGAGGCACACTCCGGTAAACCGCGCTCGCGGTTGGTGACCACGGTCGCGGTTGCGACCCGCAGTCGCGGCTTCGTCGCAGAGAGCTTTCGTAAATGGTTCGATTCGCTCGATCGCCATAGGTTTCGAAAATTCACTTCTTTTTCTTCTAGGAACGATTACTCATGGATTTAATCCTCGTTCTCACAGACGGCTCCAATTGTTGGTTTACAAAATCTCGCATTCAATTCGTCTTAAATACACCAATTAAGAACTCCTCTTCTTCCGCTCTGTCTTCAATCTCTTGACCTAGAAAACCTGCAAAACAATGGACACAGGGGGCGGGGACCCCCTAATCCACCTCTGATGCCTAAGTCAGAAGAGCAATTGTCGTTTTGAGCGACGAGGTACAACAAGAGAGCGGTGAATCCCCGGACAGTTGAGCTAAGCGAATATTAGCCTGCCTAGGGTTTCTGAATATGCCGATGTGCACATGTCTCTCTCCCTAAACGCCCTAGGGCGTGTATTTATAATGGAAGAGGGAGATCAGGGGGCCTTATTTAATTGTTTCCTAGGGTTGCTTAAAGCCCAAGCTAGGAATATTCCCACCTTCTCTGGGTTTAATATCATATTTGCATGATAGAATCTTCCATAAAGTTGCATAACCGCCACATAATTTTATATGGAAAATAACGAAAATAACTGCACAGTAATTTTAATAAATACCTTTATAGCGAAAATAACTATGGTAATTATGTTTGTTTTACCCGTTCACAATATTCTTATATAAACCACAAACTTGAATTATATATGGTAGCCTATATAATCTAGTCTCTGCAACCTCCTTGTATGGAAGAGAACTAGTCAAAACAATTTTGTCAACATGAATTTGATATTTGCCAGCTACGTATAAAACAAGCAATCCATGGATGGGCTTTTACAGCACTTTTCTTTAGCTGAATTTGTAGGTGCTTGCATCTCTGTTGTAAGCTAGCTATCTAGAGCAAATTCAAGGTAAAGCTAGCATTTGACCCTGCAATGGCATTATTTCTTTATTTTGTTTATAGCCAAATAACCGTATACATGTATGTATATACTTCAACCTGACTATTTTTATCTTGGCCAAAATAATGACTTTAATGCTTGTATTTCCTTATTTTGCAAGAAGCATATTTCTAGCTTAAACTTGTGCTTTTGCAACCAACAAACTGAGACTCTTGAATCCTGTACATGTAGGCCACCACTACTTGCTTATTTGCTTCCATCATTTAAGTGCCTCAACATTAGCTATATATAAATCAGCATCAAAATCATGCGGCAAGTGACCATCCTGGACTTGGTCTCAAATTTGGCTTTTCATATCATATCCCGACATCGACAACTCATCTATGGCTTCACTTGTGAGATCCACCATATTCATCAACAAGGACCTTGAGCGACACACTTCAGGCCACCTATAATCTCCCAAACCAGCCATGGTATCCATCTTGATGCAAAGTGGTCCATCTTAGGCGTAACATGAGTCAACATTATAGTCACTCTCCTCCGTGTTTCAAGCCAACTATGTTGAAAGCACTTTGTATGAACATTGACTGGGCATTAAGGCATGGTGAGTCTTCGAGTCTTCCTCGTAGCGACCAAATCGAAATTTTGGTGTGGGGCGGTCATTTGATATAGCCTTGAAATGACCCCCGGTATGACATCAAGACTAGCCCATCACGAGCATTGGAGGTGAGATCAAGCGAACCGACATGGGTCTTCTTGTCAGTCATATGGCTCAATCGTCATTAGGAATAGACTTTACTCTCCATTTGCACGTGAATTTAACGTAGCTTTGGGCTTAAACACCAGGGACAAAGCTGGAATTGATGGTGTTGGGTTTGTATGGGCTTCCCAGGTTCAAGTCAAGCACGGAGAGACCAAAATCTTGTCCAATGTTGGTTGATCTCTTTAGAGGGTATCGTCGACCTCGTGGAATAACACTTGTGCTTGAGCTTCAAGTTGTAGTGCTTTTGATGTTGTTGGATTGGCACGTATACTAGCATACGGGGGCTATCGTGGACCATTTGTTGACAAAGCGGACTTAGGCATGGACA
This sequence comes from Fallopia convolvulus, assembly GCA_964016875.1. NCBI lineage: Eukaryota > Viridiplantae > Streptophyta > Magnoliopsida > Caryophyllales > Polygonaceae > Fallopia > Fallopia convolvulus. The sequence goes on along the minus strand of OZ024723.1, from coordinate 25,904,868 downwards.
ATGGCAGCCTCCTCATCGGGTTTAACCAAACAACATACATATATATCTTGTTGTCTCTTCCTCTTCTTCTTTTTTTGATTTGAACGAGCCTTGCCATTCTTTTTCTTCAAATCTTCAAAGGACAATCATACATGGCCATGGAAGCTTGTACCGCTATTGAATTGTAGTGGTGAAACACTTCGTTTTGAGCTATTTAGAATCTTCCAAAACAGCCTCTATGTCCATCTCGGTGCAAAGCGGTTTAACCCCGTTAATCATGAGCCATCATTGTAGGCGTGTTGTAAATGCAGTCACACCGTAAGAGGCTCGAAACGGAATGTTTCTCCTCAAAACGGATAACCATGTTCCAATCACCTCCGTTCGGGCTATCTACAGTCTTCCAAACACAGTCGCAATGTCCGTCTCAGTGCCAAGCAGTTTGTCTCGCTGATGGAATGAGCCCTTGTTGTAACCGTGTTGTAGACGCAATCATCCGTATGAGGCTCGAAACGGAATGTTTCTCCTCAAACGAATGACATCTAATCATCTCCGGTGGGCTTCGAGGGTAGTCATGAAACGAGCCATTGAGATGGTATCGAAAGTAACCAATCACAAGCCTTGCAAGGGACATCGAACCGACCCACTCAACTTCGATTCTCCAATGGAATGTCGCATTCAATCTAACCACGGGCTATTGGAATCATTGCACAACCTGCTCTACACAAGCGTATGATCCACAAAAATTAATTAGCATATAAAGAGTTTTAAGGAGAAAGAGATTTTACGATCTTGTGGGTCTTGATGAACCGAGAAATCCTTCCGCTTATTTCCTACTATATTCGGTGTTCTTCAAGCTTCCATTGTTGCAAATTCTTCTCTGTACGTATGCTCCCCTCTTTATATGTCTATCTCTTTTTCAATGTCAGACTCCCAAGTATCTTATATAGCATGATGATTCTAACATTCTAAACGCCTTCGAGGGAGCTCAACAAACGAAGACGTTTTCACACAATTAATATAGGAATCAATTGAAGGCATTCATTTGTGGCATTACATGCACATTGATGATGGCTTGATCCATAGAATTGAATGTGATATGGGCATTCACAACTTCAGCATTCCACCGCCTCGTATTCACAAAATGTGGGCTTTGAATTTTAGCCCAAAAACAGACGGAAGCCCAAACTTTAATATGCCTTATCCATGCTTCGGTTTTTCATGTCAAATATGCACTCCTGATGCATATATATTTTTAAATTATTAGACACACTTATTATATATGCTTTAATAACATATTAACAGGTTCCTTTTTTTGCCCTTCTTTTTTTTTTATATCTTCTATCTTGGCATATGTATGTGTACATATGCATGCACCCTTTTATTTGCATTTGAACTTCAAGCGCACGCATATATAAACATTTTTTTTTGTTCAACACCGTTTTAGCATTAATTTTCCGAATTGTTTTTCGGGTATGTGGACATTCAAGAAGAAAATTTTTTGTATCCTCATATGAACAGAAACACATTAGACAACCCGGAGGTTGCAACATGTTTTTCTAATAGTCTAGCCTTAGTGGGAAGGCCATTATGAGATATTTTCCATAGAAAAATCTTCACTTTTGGGTACAAATCTAGTTTCCAGATCCAATCGGCTGGGTATGGGTTTTGTCGTTGCACACCTGTGATTAGCTCTAAAGCCGAGGTTGTCGAGAACCAACCATTTTTTCTAGGAGCCCATTAGAGACGGTCTTGTATCTGATGTTTTGTTAATGGAGTTGCAATGATTTGATTAACTATATTTGGGGGGGAGCAGGCTTAGGGCGTCATAACGCCATTCTTTTTCATTGGAGATAAACTCTTGTACTATGGTAGATTCATTAATTGTGTTGGGATTTAGTGCATATTTTCCTAGTTTATCCGAGAACAACCATCTATCTGTCCAAAATTTGATAATCCTTCCATCTCCTACTTGCCATATCAATCCTGTATAGAATTCTTCTCGTAGTTTCATCAGTTTTTTCCATTGCCACGATGTGTTCGTCTGTTTTCTATAGTTTAGTAATGGAGTGTTTTTCATATACTTTTCATTCATAAGCTTGACCCATATATTCTTTGGCTCTGCTAACAGTTTCCACAATAGTTTCATCTACATAGCTTTGTTGACATGTTCTGCTTTCCTGATTCCAAGTCCTCTATATTTTGTAGGTCTACAGATTTTGTCTCATCCTATGAGGGGTTTATAATGACTATCTTTGTTCCATAAGAAGGTACAGTTTATTTGGTTCTTTGTGTACGTGGCTAGGTAGCATGAAGCTCTGCATTAGATAGTTAGGCTTCGTGGCAAGATTAGATCGAATTAGGATAGACCTACCCTCTTATGATAAAGCATTGGCTTTCCACTTAGCTAATTGGGTTTTTGTTTTACCAACTGTTTCTTTGAAAGTTTCCTAGTTCACTCGTCCATTGATGATAGGACGTCCTAAGTATTTATCTAGGTTAGTCATATTTGTTATTCCTAATATTTGTTGGATTCTACTTTTTTGTTGATTATCCACGTTTCTAGAAGTTTGAAATGTTGATTTATGATAGTTGACTCTCTGCCCATAAATGTCGCAATATTCCTCAATAATTGATTTTGCAAGGGTACATGCTTGATGGTTTGCTTTTGAGAATATTAACATGTCATCAACAAAGGCGAGAAATGGAATTTTGGTCCCTGATCTAGCTAATATTAAAATAATAAGGAATTCAATTTAAAATTGTCTACTAATATTTTACTTGTTTATAAAGTAGATAATAATGATTAGAAGTTTTTCCATTCAAATAAAGTAATTAAACACGTAAACATGTTGAAAATAAAGCAATTCAACAATTGTGGCCATGATATGTGGCATTGACTAAACCATATGTAGGCTAGCAAATAAATTGACTGAGAAATATATCCAGAAACAATCAGATAAAATTAGTACATGTATAATTGTGCTTGAAAAAACCAAATTGTACATTATGTTTTGCTAGACACGTTTCAAAAACAAATACGTGTAACATTTAATGCGGTATGTATGGATGACTTATGCAATCATTATCATCAAATCACATACTCCAAACAAAAAATAAACAACACAAAAAAACCAACATCATGCTTTCCAAGAATATACACACGTGGCTCCAATAATTGCAATCATTGTGTGACATTTAATGCGCCATGTTTTAGTACCATAAACAAGATGCAATTTCATAATTTAAACATGTTACTATAATTAAGCTAAACAACAAGTGCAGACACATATTGACATGATTCAGTATTAAATGATTACCGCTGATGCGCACATTCTCTCTTTTATAATAGTATAGAGTATAGATATAGATATAGATATAGATATAGATATAAAAGTATAGAAGTATAGATATAGATATAGAAGTATAGATATAGATATAGATATAGAAGTATAGATATAGATATAGATATAGAAGTATAGATATAGCTATAGATATAAAAGTATAGATATAGATATAGATATAGATATAGATATATAGATATAGATATAGAAGTATAGATATAGATATAGATATAGATATAGAAGTATAGATATAGATATAGATATAGACATCAACCTTGTCTTGCAGAGTTGTTATTGAAGCTATCTTCACCATCAATTGCATTGGGACAAAAATTTGACTATGTTAACGATGGTACATGTAGAGGCAGTCTCATTTCATGTACTCACTTTGGACCCAAGGGTGGTGACTGGGCGATACATGCTTCAACTGATGGGTTGCAAAACTGTATAACTAGAGTATGGACTTTTTTTTTAGTAGGTAAAAATTCGATTGTCCAAACAAGCTTGGAGCAATCCAAAGACCGAAAATCCGGTGATCGGATAAACCGATCAAGATGAAACTGGAAAAAGATTGGCAACGCCAAGAGGACACTCCACGCCACCATGATCCACCTCGAAGGAGGGTTTTAGCCCAAATAAAATTCCATAAACAAAGGAAGTACACGCACCAAGCTACGGAGCCTAGGCCAAAACCTTCACCAATAGAAACTAAGATTGACAAAAGGGTAAGCAAACACTAACTCACACAAACAGATCTGCCAAAAAAAAGCCAACAAGCAAACCAAGAGATGGGCTAAAGCCTAAAACGAGCTACAAAAGCCCAAAACCACCAAAGTCCAAAGGAGCCATGTAGGCATAAAAAAAAGCCCACGTGTTGGTGACCCGTTGGCTTTTTTAATTGAAATAAAATATTCAATAATAATAAAATAATAAATTTATAAAAAATTATAATAAAATATTTAATTTTTAATTGAAATAATATTTTTTCGGGTCAACCCAACAGGTTGGTGACCCAACCCAGTTTTTTCCGGGTCGACCGGGTTCAAGTTACTCTTGACCCATTGATTTCCGGGTCGGGTTTCAACCCAAAAAACTTCGGGCGGATTGGGTCGATTTTTCGGGTCGGATCATGTTTTGACAGGTCTAACCTACAGGAATTAGTTTACAAATTTAACCTTTATGAATTTATGTAACAAAATTAGTTTACACAAATTATGTAACAAAATTAATTTAATTAAATTTGTTTACACAAAATTATACTAAACAAAATTAAGGTACATGAATTAGTTTACACAAAATTAACATACTACACAAAATTAATCTACATGAATTTATCTTAAGAAAATAACCAACAAAAATTTATGCAACAAAATAAATAAATTAGTTTACCAATACAAATTAGTTTACACAAAATTACCTAGATAACTTACTCTAAATAAAATTAGTTTACCAAAACCCTAATATATTTTATGTAACAAGGAAACAAACTACATCCATGGATGGTGAACTAAGGGTGGCCGGTGAGAATTCACCTTTCGGTGGTGGCTGGCGGTGATAGGGTGGATCGGTGGTGGCCGACGCAAGATCGGTGTTGGCTGATGGTGATAGAGTGGTGCAAGGGGGCACTATGGGTGGTGATGGGTAGCGCAAGGACAGTTTGGTAGTGGTGGTGATGCCCGAGGAGGCTGTTCAGAAAGAGGCCCGTTTGGTGGTCGTCGGCGTTCAATGGTGATGCTAATTAATGTAACAACTTGGTGGTTGCTGGCGTTCAATTTCTTCGTGAATGAAAATTTGAAGAATGTAATTAGTGTAAATCTGATTTAAGTGATTTGTAGGGATAGGGGTATTATAGCCTTATTGTTTACAAGGGGTTACTAATGGAAATAAAAAGATATGGGGGTAAATTTATGGAATGAAAAATTAAAAATAGATAAGTTATGTCTTTTTCTCTTTATTTTTCATAGTAGAGCAACGTCCTAAAACTATATATAAAAATTTTGACTCAAAATTACAACTCCACCATCATAATTCTCCTTCCTCCCTCAACTTTCATTTCTCTCATTCTTCAACTTTTTTTTGGTTGAAGGAGAGACAGTACTCTCCGCCCCCTCGAGGAGAATTTTATTAGAAATAAAAAAAAGTCAAGTAGTAATCAAATGAAGGATAGCCCGACTCCTTACATCAACAAACATCAAATCTAAAACACCCTTAGGAGGATCAAGCAAAACATGAAATCCAAGTTCAAACGAGAAAGCAAAAGAAGCTAAATAATCAGCAACAACATTAGCCTCTCTAAACACATGACTAAACTAGACTTGTCAGTCTCTACAAATAAAGCTTTGGCACAGATGCACCAAGCTAGATAAAGGATGACTACACTCCATAGGTCGACCAAGCAACAGAATCACAAGCTGGGAATCCACTGCCAAACAAACCCTCCCATAGCCCTTGCTCCAAGCAAGTTCTAACCCTTTAGCAACGCCCCATAATTCTGCCATTGGGACCGTACAAATACCAATATTATGGACAAAACCTACCTACCAGATGCCATCCTTATCTCTGATGAGACCTGCAGTCGCCGCAATGCCCCCATCTCTAACTGACTCATTTGTGCTCAACTTGATCCTCCCGTGTTGAAGTCGTGACCCGGCCTGTAAAATCTGTAACCCGTAATTTGGGTTATGGGTCGGGTCACGAGTCGATTAATTTTTTTACGGGTCAACAGGTCGACCCGTTGAACAATCCTACATAAAAGTGCATTGATTTTATACTAGTTATGCATATATCATTTTTTTCCTTGAAATTTTGTGCATTGCTTTTTTTAAGTGTATAAATATTGGCTTAAATATGCATCACTTTTTGTAGTGATGTCTATTGCTTGTTATTTTAAGAAGTGCATAAATTTAGGCCTAAACATGCATAATATATTGGCCTAAAAGTGCATATATTTGTAAATTGATATGCATTGCTTATTATTCTTAAAAATTGCATTGCCCTAAAGTGTATAAATATTGGTCTAAATGTGCATCACTTTTTAGCCTAAAAGTGCATACCATTTTTACTAAATGTCTATCACATGTTATAAAAAGTGCACAAATTTTTGCCTAAAAGTACATAAACATTGGCCTAAAAGTTAATACATTTGTGCTATGCAGATCACCTGTTATTTTTAAAAGAAAATGCATATTTTTCACCTTTTGTGTATAATTTTTTCGAAAAATATAAATATTTGCTTTTATGTATGTGAAATCTCTTGGGCCACCATGTGAAACCTAATGAGCCACAACAAGGACGTGTTGGGTTGAGCGCACACATGCGCGAATGGGCCTAGCATACAAGCCCATGGGGTAACCCAAGGGTATTTATACTGGCTTGGCTGATTTCTCTTTAGATTTCCGATGTGGGATGAGTATTCCATTACTCCCCAGCAAGTGTGCAACTGGGAGAAGTGTTGGGCATCTCAATCTCTTTATAGATTAACCTGACTCTGATACCATGTGAAATTCCGTGGGTCACAACAAGGGCGTGTTGGATTGATCGCACACATGCGCGAATGAACATAGCACACAAGCCCATGGGGTTCCATCCTAAAACCAATTGACAATAGAAGGAGTAACCCAAAGGTATTTATACTGACTTATTTCTCTTTAAATTTCCGATGTATGATAAATATTCCAATAATGTACATCAATATTGATCTAAATGTACATACTTTTATACTAAATGTACATTTGCATATTTTCAAAATAGCACACATGCATACTCTTTCTAGCTTTTCGAATAATACGCGTACTATTTGAATAAAATTCGGTCATATCAAATTTTTGTCATCTATTAAACACGTGTTTTAAGCACCAATACTCAGTTGGTCTAGTGGCAAAGTGGTGCTAGATTCCTTAACTGTTGTTCAAAATAAGGCCACGAAGTACCCAGTTCAGACATAGAGCGGTGTCCGGCCGATCGAACATGGCGAGCCAAAAGGGAAGACAAAAAAAAACAAGCGTTCTAAGCATGTGATAGTTTTATGTGATAGCCCATAAACATTTCCATTTTACATCCCAGCGGCCAGTATACAAGCTATATCTCTACCCATATTTTGATAAGTCTAGTTAGGGCAATGTTTAAAACTAAGACAACACTATTATTGGATTTATTTATTCATACGTCAATTCAGGATGATTACTTACTTGTACTGTGCAGACTGTGCCCTGATATTTCACCTAATTAGTCAGACAACTTATCTATTCCAATCCATAGCGATTAGAGCCGTCAAAACTGACTCGATTCGAACCACCTGAAAAATTTAGGATCAAGATCTGAAAATTTTGACCTGAAATTCAAAATACACCGAACCCGATAGACCCGAAACTCGTTGGGTTGACCCAATTTGTTATATTTTTAGAATATATATAATATATTTTGAAAATTATATTATATTTTATTATTAAAATATATACAAATAATAGATTATTATTAAATATCAATTTTTAAATAAAATAATATTTTAATAATTATAAAAAAAATCGATTTTCTTGACCTGTTAGGTTGACCCGACCCGCCCGAAAACGTGCAATGACCCGACCCGATTTGACCGGTAACCCGTTACGATCAACTCGACTCAGCCCGAACCGGAAATAACCGAACCTGAACCCGACCTGACCGACCCGTTTGACACCTCTAAATAGCGGTAGATACAATTGCAACAAGTAGAACACATTTCTTATGACAGATATCATGGTACATGAGCCATCAGGCCAAGCTCACAATGAACGAACTTATTTAATGAGAAGTTTTATGTTCAAGATTGTGAATGAAAACACCTTTGCAAATTTGTGGAGGAGTGTTTTTCTGATAAGAAATAGACCACTACTAGTCTACCACACTTGGGTAGATAAAGCGTGAAAAATTATCTCCTAAAACCTTGATTAGAATTTAGAAAATGACCACAATCCACAACGAACAAAAAACGGTTACCAACAAAATGCAAACAGGTTTGTCTATGACTTGAACGTCACTCTAAAACACTACTTCAACCAGCAAAAAAAATTCAATTTAAAATTCATACAATCTCTCACTAGCTCCCTTCTAATCACCTAATTAACCAAACATTACCACCCACCTTGTGTCTCTTGTACTATATATAATCCCCCTCTCAATTTGTCTCTCTCATATATTCCTCTCAATTAATTAGTTAAACAGCCATCTCTATCAATCTACTTGTGCTCTCTATTTGGAAGCAAAGAAAAATGGCACAAAACACCTTTGTTACGTCAATGCCCCCGTTGTTTCTGCTTGTGATCAGCTCCTTTCTGCTCTCGGCACCCCAGCTTGCTCTAGCAAAGCACCAGCGCGTCACTAGGCATTACAAGTTTGAGGTATGATATCGATCTTGTCACGTATCTGTACGTCGACCAACTATATATTGCATTTTTCGCCATCATTCATCATGTTATTTATATGTAATGTGCAGGTAAAGATGCAAAATGTGACCAGATTGTGCCAGACAAAGAGCATTGTGACAGTAAACGGACAATTCCCGGGGCCTAGAATCATCGCAAGGGAAGGCGACAGACTTGAGATCAAGGTGGTCAATCGAGTTAAATACAATCTCACGATTCATTGGTAAGGATTATAAATGTTTTAATTCACACACACACACACAAATATATATATATATATAGATAGATAGATAGATAGATAGGATATATATATATATATAGGATATTCATCGTCAATTCATCATGGCGCGCAGGCATGGAATTAGGCAACTAAGGAGCGGATGGGCGGATGGGCCGGCTTATGTCACACAATGTCCAATTCAAACGGGGCAGAGCTACGTTTACAACTTCACGGTTGTAGGGCAAAGAGGCACATTGTTCTGGCATGCTCACATTTCATGGTTGAGAGCAACTGTTTATGGACCCATTGTCATTTTGCCTAAACGCGGCGTTCCATACCCTTTTCCACAACCTTTCAAGGAAGTACCCATTGTATTTGGTAAATAACTTGATCGATCGGGGTTAACCACTTAATAATCAATTTATTAATGACTTCTTACTTAAATATATATAACAATTTAACCATGTACTTGTACTTTTGCTCTGTATATATGTAGGTGAATGGTGGAAGGTTGATACGGAAGCAATGATCAAGCGAGCAATGCAAACAGGATCAGCTCCCAACAATTCGGACGCCTACACACTCAATGGGCTCCCAGGACCCTTGTACAATTGCTCAGCCAAAGGTAAACACCCCAAACTATAACTAATTCAACAACTTATTTGGTTCAACATACATATCAGCTAACTCTATTTCTACGCGCGCATCAATTAATGTATGTAGATAAGTTTAAGCTTAAGGTAAAGCCCGGAAAAACATATCTCCTACGCCTGGTCAACGCTGCACTCAACGACGACCTCTTCTTCAGCGTAGCCAACCACACTCTCACAGTAGTGGAAGCAGACGCCGTCTATGTAAAGCCATTCAAGACCAACGTTCTCCTCATCACCCCGGGACAAACCACCAATGTACTCCTCAGGGCCAAAAAACACCACCCGAATGCCACCTTCTTGATGGCGGCTAGGCCTTACGCTACAGGCCCAGCTACCTTCGACAACACCACAGCAGCCGGGTTCCTAGAGTACTACGTCACTTCCAAGACCAACAAAACCGGTACCAAACTGCCTCTTATCAAGCCCACTCTTCCAAACTTCAACGACACTTCGTTTGCAGACAAGTTTAACCGAAAGCTACGCAGCCTAGCGAGCTCCAAGTTCCCAGCCAACGTACCGAAGAAGGTAGACAGGCATTTCTTCTTCACAATCGGGCTTGGGCTCATTTCTTGTTCCAAGAGCCAGAGCTGCCCCAACAACACAATGGTGGCAGCCGGAATTAACAACGTGTCGTTTGTGATGCCAAACACGGCCTTACTCCAGTCCCACTTTTCAAGGAACTCAAGAGGGGTGTTTACAACTGATCTCCCAAGAAAGCCGCCTTCCAAGTTCAATTACACAGGCTCACCACCGCCAAAGAACATTTTCATGGACAAGGGCACAAAACTCATCCAGCTACCGTACAATACAAAAGTGGAGTTTGTTTTGCAGGATACTAGTGTTATTGGAGCAGAGAGTCACCCTCTCCACTTGCACGGGTTCAATTTCTTTGTAGTTGGGCAAGGGTTTGGTAACTTTGATTCCAAGAAAGACCCGGCAAAGTTCAATCTGGTGGACCCGGTTGAGCGGAACACTGTGGGCGTGCCATCTGGCGGGTGGGTGGCCGTTAGATTTGTGGCGGATAATCCGGGGGTGTGGTTTATGCATTGTCATTTTGAGGTGCACACTAGTTGGGGATTGAAGATGGCGTGGATTGTGAGAGATGGGAAGACCAAGAAGGACAAGTTACCTCCTCCGCCGTCTGATCTTCCCAAGTGCTGATTGATATTGATCAGGGGATTAGATGTGGCGTGATTCCTCAGATCCGCAAATCAATCCCTCATCAATAAATCTTCCAAGTTAAAAATAACTGCACATGCATTCAAGTTTGTGAAACTAAGACAGATTTGTTTTTAGGTGGTGTTTTTTCGTCAATCCATTCCTGGTGTGAGCTTAGAAACTCTTAAGAGCTTGAAGAGCTTTGTTTAGACAATTACGAGTAAGTTTAGGTGCTCTTACTTCATTTGTATTTGTGTGGAGCTTATTAGAACGGTTTTCGTTTCTTCTCCGGGATGGCTTAGGATTGTAAGTGTCATTTTTGAACTCATGTCGGTTTATGGACCAAACTTATACTGACTAGCTGCTATCTAGTGCATGAGCATGGGAAATTTGGTCAATCATGAACAAGAATACCACCACATGACAATATTTATCTTGTTTGCTGAGTTGATTTCCCAAGGTTTACCAAATACAGATAAATCTGATTTTCTAATAAGCCAGAAGCTGTGAAAACATTAGTTAAGAGATCATTTCATGAAACTAGTGATAGCACAAATTGAAAAGGCAAAACCCCCAATAAAAAGTGACATCTTCAACAGGCAAACTGTTAATCTATCCAGCTGATGCATCTCTATTCTAGCGGATCAAGGAGAGCCAACTCACCTAGTTATTTAGATGGTGTCATTCATTGGGTTTTGTCATCCATGTTGATGCATTCCAATAAAGAGTATGGTGTACTTGAGTTGGATGAAATCCTTATGTTGTGCATTTTCTGAATCAGCTCCTTCACTCTTGCACTTTCCTTCTCATGAGCAAAGCCCCGTATCAACGTACTATATGTCACGATATCAGGGGAGCAACCCTTGGCTTCTGTTTCAACAAGCAGATTGTGTGCATCCTCCAGCAACCCCAGTTTACAATAGCCATGTATCAATGCATTATAAGATCCCAAATCACACTCATAGCCACAGCTTTCCATCAAAGAGATCACATTACGTGCAACTTGCTCCATATTTCCTTTCTTCCCAAGATGGTTGATAATAATTTTGAATGTCACTGCACTCGGCAAAGTACCATCTCTAATCATCTTCTCCAGTAATGCGTTTGCCTTGTCCACATTTTCAGAATGGTAAAACCCATCAATTAAAATATTATAGCTAATAACAGTGGGGGAAATTCCACTGCTTTGCATTTGCACAAAAACATCTTCAGCCTTGTGCATATCTCCTTCCTTGCTTAGTCCATTAATCAAAGCAGCGTATACACCTTCATCTGGAAAAACACCACTAGCTAGCATTTTCAAGAAGAGTTTTTGAGCTTTACCTATATCCCCTTGTTTACATATCCCATAAATCAAACAGCAGTAAACACGGGCATTAGGACATATACCACTATCTTGCATTTCCAGGAAAACCTCTTCAGCCTTATCTGTGTTCCCTTCTTTACACAGTCCATCAATCATAGTGAGATAAGTAACTTGGTTTGGACTGCAAGCACCATTTATATCCATCTTTTTCATGTCTTCAAATAAACTTAGAGCATCTCCAACTTTTTTCACATGAAAAAGGCCCTTCAACAAGGTATTTATAGTCACTTTGTTAGCAAAAATCCCCCTAGAGTTTTTGATTTTTACCTATCTTCCCAATTTTGCAGTAACCATCCACTATTGTGCTATATGTAACAATGTCAGGGAACGTGCCTCTCGAGATCATCATTTCCAAAACCCCTATCGCTTCTTCGACCTTCCCTTTTTTGCATAATTGATTTATCACAATGCTATAAGTCACCGTATCGGGATGAACACTATGATCTATCATTTCAACGAGGAGAGACCTAGCATCTTCATCCATCCCCGAATGACACAACCCATGAATCAAACAATTGTAAGAGAAAACATTCGGAAAAATCCTCGCATCCTTTCCATTTGCATCGACCAGAGGCCACTCTATACAGCTACCATCAATCAGAGTATAAGAAATTGTGCTTGGCCTACAGCTCTCTTTACCCTGCACCATCTCTCGGTGCAACTCAAGGGCTGTGGCGACATTCCCAGTCTTACTTGCCAACAATTATAGTAGTGTAAGTCCTGACATTAGGAGCGCATCCCAACCGAGACATCTTAGAAAGCAAACCGACAGCTTCAACCAATTTCCCCTCCAAACACAAATCTTTGACTAATAAGTTGAAAGAAAAGATATTTAGGTGATATCCATTCTTTAAAATGACGCCCAAAGCAGAATACCCAACACTCCCTAATTTCATGCTAGAATAGCAATTGAGCAAAACAGTCAAGATGAAGGGAGTCGATCTTAATCCAAGTGCACCAGAAAAATTCAACCTCTTGTAGAAAGATATGGTGACAGAGAAATGCTCACACTTGACCAGACCACCCAAGAGTGTACTGAAGCATGAAGGTCTCATAAAACCTTTGAAGAACTGATGGGGCTTTGTTTATGTCGATTTTGCCCGATTTGCAATCAATGCCCAGGAATTTCCCAAGTGCACTACTATATCTACCATCGTTAGAAACAAGTGAGGAGAGTTTTTGGGGGATATCTCGGCTAGACATTCTTTCCCGGTGGAGGAGAATGCTCCCAAATGGTCTGCGATGCAGACGATTAACCCAGAACACTTCAAAAGCTTAAATTATGGAAGGCAATTTTAGCATATATGAATAAATTTTTCCATTTTCAAAAGTGAATGAACGCGAGATGAGATGACAACGGAAGCGGTTATGTTATGATGCACGAACGAAAGCGGGGGGAGCGGCAGGGTTTGTGTATGAGAACTTCAGAACTGATCTGACAAGAGGTTTCGCTAAACCACCTCTAAAATAGGTCATATTCCGCTAAACCACCCGGTTTATGACTATTTATTTTTAACCACCCATAAAAGACATTCCGTTAGTCAAAAGCTACCCATGGCACCATTCCGTCAAAAAAATCCGTTAAAAGTGTACATTTACAAGTTTACCCTCAATTTTAAAATTTAAATGCCAAAATTACCCTCATCTTCCTTCTTTCTCCTCCATTCCCTTTTCTAGGGTTGTTTATCAGCGATGGGGAGAGAAACCACATGGCTACGCAAGTTGAGTGCCAGCTCTCCGCCGTCGGCGTTCTGGCCTTCGAGATTGTCCTCATCCTCCTCAACTCTCCCCTCTCCGACGAGTCCATCGTCCACCTTAAGAATGAGGTGATTTCTCTCGACAGCATCAGGAAGATCATCTTCGACGACGATTTCCTCCTCCGCCTTGCCTGCGCCGAGCTCCTCCACCTTGTCGCCAAGGTCGTCGCCTTCAATCTCGCCTGCAAGTGCGACGATCCAAGCCTCCGCTTCTTCCTTCAGGTTCCAATTCCTATTTTCAAACTCGTTTTTTTGAATAGAATCTGTTTAGCTTTTTTTCAAAATCACATCATTTTAGCAGAAATTGGTACTTGAGTAGCTAACATGCCTGAATATGATCTCTAATTCGTACTATAGAGCCTAATTTTGCTTGCATTCCATATATTGCACCCTAGGTGCTCGACGATTTTGCTGAGAGAGGGCTTGATCCGTACAACTGGGTACTCAGCGCCAAGGAACTGGACGCGCTCACCAAATCAACAAGAGTAGTAGGAAGAGCGAGTTCTTCAAGTGCAACAAGGTGTTGAATCTGACTATAATCCCCGTCATATCAGTACGATTGTCCAGCTTACACAAAGCCAAGATCCAATTATCAAGAGCAATACTACTCTTGCAACCCAATTTCTCCCTACCTTGAGCCAATTTTGCAAGAACCTGACTATAATCCCCGTCTAGGGATTTAATCAATCGCTTGGCAAGCTGAATACATGATTTTGGAGACGAAAGACGGGATAAGACGACTATGGCGAGACATCTGGTATCAACATCCAGAGAAGCATGCCAAACTTTTTCAAGAAATGAGCAGAGCAGCTTGGGTTTGTCTCTCCGAGGTTTAAGAGGGAGGTGGAAATCAAGGTGGGTGTGAGAAAGCCCGCACCTGATAAACAACCCTAGGAAAGAGAATGGATGGCAATTTTGGTATTTTAATTTTAAATTTGAGGGTAAACATGTAAATGGGCATATTTGACGGATTTTTTTGACGGAATAGTGTCATGGGTGGTGTTTAGCTAACGGAATGTCTTTTATGGGTGGTTAAAAATAAATAGTCATAAACCGGGTGGTTTAGTGGAATATGGCCTATTTTATGGGTGGTTTTAGGTTGCGGACTCTATAATATATGTAAAAATAAAAAATAAATTTATTTTAATTTTTATAATAAAAAATAATATTACTAATAGTTAAATTAAAATTTTCATTTAAAAAATTTATTTTAATTATTACAATAAATTTTATTGTTAAATATAAATAAATACTATTTTATTACAAAATATTTTGTATTTATAATATTATGGGAAATTCCGAGTGGTACCCCTCAGTTTTGTACTTTTCCGAGTGGTGTCTAGAAAAAAAAGTTATTCCGCGTGGTACCCCCGAGTTTTCACTTGATTCCACCCCGTACCCTTTCATACAATATCTTCCAACTTTTACAATTTTCCGTTAAATTGCTTTTAAAAAAAAAAAGAAAGAAAACACCATAACCATTATTGAAGGCTGGGATACTCAATTGCAGAAGGATCAATTGAATGTGTCAAGCAACAATCTAGAAGGAAGGAACGATCAAAACTCCAATTGCACGTTCAACTTAGGGCGAGTGTTTACCGGAAATTCCAATTTTTACAATTTCCGTTAGATTGCAGAAGTGGTTTAACCTTCTTCTTGAACACATTGAATGTGTCAAGCAACAGTCTAGAAGGCAGCCGACGTTCAACTCAGTCCGCCGCCGCCGACGTAGTCCCCGACTCCTGGGACTACAAAGGCCGCCCGCCCGCCGATCTACCACTAGCACGAGGTTGGATAAGCGCTACCATGATTCTAGGTCTCGATTCTCTCAATGTCTGAATCAATTAAATCGTGCTGTGAACTTCGATTACTAGAAATCTGGATCAATTGTGGTACTGGAATTCGATAATTGTGGTGTGGATTTTCTGAATTGGATGGACAATTTGTATTAGTTGCAGGAGTGGAAGGGAATGAGAGGTTGACGACGTTGGGGGATAGCGGTGAACCTGGTCACGTACTTGACGAGGGCGATGCATCTCGGAAACGCGGCCTCCGCCAACACCGTCACCAATTTCATGGGAACCTCCTTCCTTCTCTGCCTTCTCGGTGGTTTTGTCGCTGATACCTTTCTCGGCAGGTACTTTGATTTTTTATTTCTAAATTTTGTCGTCGTCTTCTAACGGAAATTGTAAAAGTTGGAAGATATTGTATGAAAGGGTACGGGGCGGAATCAAGTGAAAACTCGGGGGTACCACGCGGAATAATTTTTTTTTCTGGGCACCACTCGGAAAAGTACAAAACTGAGGGGTACCACTCGGAATTTCCCTAATATTATTTTAATATTCATAAAAAATTGAGTCTCTTGTCGTATTGGGTAGACCCGAACTCAAATGAAAATTGTAATAAATTGACCGAATTAACCCGTAAATTTTAACAACATGAACTCGTACTAATCCCGAATCCAAAATTATCGAACCCGAACCCTTCCGAACCGAACAGATTAACCGGTTTAACATTAAGGGATTAGTAATTTTTGTTTATTTATTAAAGTATCCATAATATAAAAAAATCAACATACAAGACACAACTAATCTATAGTCATATAAAAAAATTAATGCAATTTATGTTATCATGCTCCTTTCCTAGAAAGTGGAGGAAGGTTCCGATTTCCGACCAAGAAGGTTCCGATCTCCGACCAAGAAGGTCATATATTTTGCCGAGAAGGCATTAGAATCGCCGAGAAGGCTTCAATTTATACAAAGAACAATCCTTTTGGACATCAATTTAATTTAGATTTTGACAAATGCATTCGAAGTTTATCCAAGGTCCTTTATGTACGTCTCGCCGATCTCATTCCAATTATCCTCTTTCCTTTGTGCCAGATCTAGTTCCAAACGCCCCGTGGAATCAGGTTTGGTTTAGGAATATACTTGTGTGCTCGTTTCTTTGTGTCTGGTTTTTTTTATGGTTGGCAATAAACGATGGCGTTATGAGGCTAGCTATGCTGCCGCTTGTCCTCGTAGAATTGTGTACGTGATTTTCCGTTCGTAGACATTGACTGCGTGGCATTCTTGAGTGCTCATCCTTTCTATGTAATTGTCTAGTTTACGTGAACCCTTCTCTGCCATTTTTGGCTTTGTGGTGTTTTTGTGGTTTGTGTGGCTTTGAGCCTTAGCCCACTTTTTTTCTCTAGTCTCCTTTGTGGCTTTTTGCTATTGTTTTGGGGTTTTTTGTTTAGGGCCTTTGATCCATGTTGTCTTTGCTTGTTCTCTTTTCCTGGCTTTGTGTTTGTTTTCTCCTTGCTTCGTATTTGTTTTGACAGGTTGACCTGAGCATGGTTTGTACAATTCCGAGATTTGGCTTTGGGATTGGGTGTGGATTGTATGTGATTGGCGCGGTTGATTGGACGTTCTCGAGGCTGCTGAAGATCCTTCATCCCGGTGGAGGCAACGCCAGTAGTCCACTTCATCATATTGGTCCGCTTTTGCCCCGAATGCTAAAGATGTTGATCTTTATCCCCTCACGTGTCCAACCACTCGTTTTGTTCTAGTGCTTTTTCATTAGTTGTACTTTTGTGTTTTGTGTTTCTGTCTGTTTTGTTTTGCCCGTCTTTGTCTGTTCTTATCGGTTTTTCGACTGCCGTTTACTCGGCCTCTCGGTTTTACCGGGTCTGTCTGGTAAACCGAATTCTTATCTACTCAAAAAAATATTAATTAAAAAATTGTCATACTTACTGATAGAGAATTAATATAAAATATCAACATTCTTATGGATAGAAAATTAAAAAGTTGTCATGCTTATGAATAAAAATAATATAAGAAAGTACAAAAATTAATATAAAAATTTTTAATTAAAAATATGCACCATATTAATTAAAAAAATTGTCATATCACACATTCGTATGGATAGAAAATTAATGTAAAAAATTTTGTAACTAAAAATATGTTGATTGATTTGAGACATTAAAATTTAATGACAATATTGTCGTTAATTTTCCTATTTAAACAATTGTCATTTTTATGTATAAAAATATTGCATGTTATATGAAATCTCAAGTACGAAACTGATCGAGTTTCTGTAATCTTCCAATCGTAATAAAAGCATGTTCCATTGCTTTCAAAAGTTAATCATTGTTAGATCGAGGTTCTAATATTTGGAACCAAGATCGGATTAGTCTTGCTACTTGGGTGTGACCCCCTTTGACATCTTTTTGCCAAAAACAATTATGTTTAAAAGTTTAAAGGCTAGTGGACTTAAGGGTGTCAAAATTTTAAAATTAGTCAAGAAATACGAGTTTAATGAGATATCAAGATCAATTTAAAATAAAAATATCTTATGTGATCTCTTATATTTGGCTAGAAAGATATTGCCTATATTTTTAGATAAATCATATATGTGACCGCAGCAAGTCTACTAGTTAAATAAATTTGTAACCGGATTATGTTATAAACTGGGTTAGCTTTGAAATTCTGTTTTACTATTCACGGGTAGTTATATATGCGGAATGTCTTGTTGAACACTTTCTATATATGTAATCCCTATGACCTAAAAGAGGCAATCAATCAAATACAAAATATTCTACATCTCTCTTTTCCCTTCTCTTTCTCAATTTCTTCCTCTCATTCTGTTTTGGGAATCCTTTTCCCTCCCTCAACTCCCTTTCCCTCAAATTCTAGATCCCCCGAAAACCGATCTCATTGGTATCAGAGCCTCGCCCGATTCTCAAGTCCGATCATGATGGAGACACGTGCCCACACTCTCCAGGAGCTCAACAAACACGTAGAGGAGACGTCTCGCCAGCTTGAAGAGGTAAAAGCTGAAATGAGGACTTCAAACTCGAATGTGGAGCAGGAAATGGCTGAATTGAAGAGATTATTGGTGGCGATGAGCATGAATCAGAATCCACCTATTACTCCTCTACATACGGTTGCGGTTGGAGACACTTGTTCACCATCGTTGCCGCATCGACCATCGTTGAGTGGCGATCCTCCTGAATTTCACCGATATAGACAATTTGGGATCCCTCGTTCCCCAAATCAGGTAGTCTAGATGCATAATCAGGTAAATCCGCTCCTTCCTGGTGGTTTATCTACTAGATTGGCAAAGATAGAGTTCCCTAAGTTTGATGGTAATATGATTCCAGAATGGATAGTTCGATGTGAGCAATTTTTCTCACTTGATAATATTGCGCCAGAATTGAAGGTACGGCTTGCTTCACTCCATTTGGAGGGGAAAGCCCTCCAATGGCATCATAATTACATTCGGGCCGATTTGATCAATTTCCAATCTGGACTGAGTATGTTATTGACAAATCTGCTTGTTTTGGTCGTATGTTTGATGATCCTTTGGCAGATCTGGTCAATCTAAAGCAGCAGAATGATTTGGTTGAGGAACATCTCGATAAATTCGAGTGTGCCTTAACACGTTTGCATCTTCCTATTGTCCATACTTTGAGTATTTTTCTAGCTAATATGGCTCCTCACCTTCAGATGCATGTTCGACAATTCAACCCCTCGTCCCTAGGAGAAGCAGCTCATCTCACTGAACTATACGAATCATCCCTCCAACTAGCTCCACAAAAATAGACCTATTCTAGACCTTTCAAAACCTCCCCAAACACAACCCCTCTTCTACCAACTCCAGCATACAACAAACCAAACACTCATACCAAAGCCCTCTTACCAACTCCTAAGGGATCTTATGAGAAAATCCCTCACAAGTACACTTTTGAAGAAATGCAGGATAGGAGGAATAAGGGACTATGTATGTTCTGTGATGAACAATACACACTGAGACACCATCTGAAACACAAGAAAGGTGAGATTTATGTCATGGAGTATGTTGAGGATGTAAATGCCGATGTTGAGCCACCTCTGGAGTCTGAAACCATGGATAACGTTGTGGAAGATATAACTAATCCATATATTTCTGTTAATGCCCTGAATGGTTCTATCAGCTTCAATTGCATGCGCATTACTGGTTATTTCAAAAAACACCCTATCCATATTCTTATCGATCCAGGCAGTACACTGAATTTTCTAGCTCAGGATATTACAAGGAGGCTGAATTGCAATCTCGAACCAATCAATTCTATTATGGTGACAACTGTAGGGGAAACAAAATGTCTTCAGATTTTGGGTGCAAGAAATTTTGTTGGCATATGCAAGGATTTGATTACATCGATGAGGTCAGAACATTGCCCTTGAGTTGTGGTGATCTGGTCTTAGGGATTCAATGGCTCACTACTGCCGGTCCAGTCCTATGGGACTTTGTTAAGATGTCTATGGAACTCTCAGTGGGTGGCACCAAGCGGGTGGTGCAAGGAACTAGTAATGATGGTTGCAAAGTTATCAAAGGGGAGAGTTTCAGCAGTGTTGCAACAAAACCCTCAAATTGCTTTATTACAAGTGTGTGCTTCCCCTGAACTTCAAGAAGAACATGCCAATCACACTACACTCTGCCACATTGCCACTAGTGGTATTGATTCTTCTTATGAGCCTGAACTCCAGCAACTGATCAAGAAGTATGATACTCTGTTTAAGGAGCCAACTGACTTACCTCCTTTTAGCCCCGACTTCAACCATCAGATCCCTTTGCAAGCAAATGCTAACCCCATCAGTAAAAGGCCCTATCGCTACTCTTCTTTTCAGAAGGATATTATTGAGAAAATAGTTCAGGATATGCTCGATCGATCAAGGCATAATTCAGGACAACTCCAGTCCTTATGCTTCACCGGTTGTATTGGTGAAAAAGAAAGACGGTTCATGGAGGCTTTGTGTCGATTATCGTGGGCTTAATCAACAAACCATTAAAGATAAGTATCCAATGCCCTTGTTGGATGACTTGATGAATTAGGAGGCTCTTCCTATTTTTCTAAATCAGATTTATGCTCTGGATTTCATCAACTTAGAATGGAACCAGGTGACATCTTCAAGACTGCATTTAAAACCCATTCGGGTCATTATGAGTATTTGGTTATGCCCTTCGGGCTTACCAATGCTCCATGCACTCTTCAGGCCCTAATGAATCACATTTTCAGGGCCATAGCTAAAAAGTTCGTCCTTGTTTTCTTTGATGATATATTGGTGTGCAGCAAAACTTGGGTTGATCATTTGACTCATCTAGAAGTGGTACTTCAGATTCTCAAGCAACAACAACTGTATTTGAAGATGTCTAAATGCACTTTTGGCGCTCAGCGAATTGAGTACTTGGGGCACTTTATTTCCTAAGAGGGAGTTAGTACTGATGCACGCAAGATTCAAGTTGTTACAGATTGGCCAATTTCAAACAACCAAAACCAGCTCCGAAGCTTTCTTGGCCTGGCCAATTATTACCGACGGTTTGTCAAGAATTACAGTCTGATCATTCGACCTCTTACAGTTCTGTTGAGAAAAGATAACCTCTCTTGGGATGATGATGCATCTCTAGCTTTCTCCAATATTAAGAAAGCTTTAACATCGGCACCAGTGCTAGCTTTACCATGCTTTGAGAAAACCTTCGGGGTGGAAACAAACGCCTTAAACCATGGCATAGGGGTTGTCCTTATGTAGGAACAACACCTTATTTGCTTTATTAGTCGAATTTTAGGCCCTCGACATCAATCCCTGTCAGCTTATGAAAAAGAACTCCTCGCAATGGTTTATGCAATACAATGCTGGAGCTCTTACTTGACACACAGACCATTTATCATAAAGACTGACAAAAAAAGCTTGAAATACCTGCTGGAACAGCAAATTTCTCCTCCATTCTAGCATTTATGTCTCTCCAAGCTGATGGGCTACACATTCGAGATCCATTATAAACAGAGCAAGGAAAATTCAGTGGTTGATGCCCTTTCTCAAGTCACTGGCTCCCAAATCCTTCATATTACTCTATCTCAGGCTCATGAAGGGTTTTATGATTCAATTAAAGCAATATGGCAGTCAGACCGTTCTTTACAGAAGATTATTTCTGAGTTACAAACTAACTCTCACTCTCATTCTCAATATTCCTATATTAATGGGGAACTTAGGCGCAGGGGAAAGCTCGTAGTTGGAAATGACAAATCTGTCAAGCTGCATATTTTTAAATGGTTTCATGACTTCGCTGTAGGAGGGCACTCGGGAAGGGATACTACACTCCAACGCATTAAGTCCCTCTTCTATTGGCATGGAATCCATAAGGAAGTTCAGAATTATATCCGAAATTGCGAGGTATGTCAACGCAATAAGTATGATGTATCTGCCTTTCTCTCTTGGACTCTTACAGCCTCTCCCGGTTCTAGAGTGTGTTTGGCATTCCATAAGCATGGATTTTATAGAAGGCTTGCCACCTTCCCATCACAAGCACACCATCTTAGTCGTGGTGGATCGATTAAGCAATGTTGCTCATTTTTTGGCTCTCTCGCATCCTTATACATCGTTGGAGGTTGCTCAATGCTTTCTCGACAATGTATTCAAACTTCATGGCATGCCTCAATCAATCATAAGTGATCGTGATCCAATATTTTTGAGTGAAGTCTAGCATGAGCTTTTCAGGGTGCATGGTGTTGATTTGAGCCTCTCAATTGCTTACCATCCTCAGACGGATGGCTAGACTGAAATTACTAACAAGACACTGGAAACCTACTTGCGTTGTATGACTGCTGAATCTCCTCATTCCTGGACCAAATGGTTGCCCCTTATTGAATGGTGGTATAACACCACATACCATTCTGCTACCAAGTCTACACCATACGAAATCGTTTATGGACAACCACCTCCTATTCATCTCCCTTATCTCCCTGGAGAAAGGTCATATATGCTGGTGGATCGCAGCCTACAAAAAAGTGAAGATGCTATAAGTATGCTGAAATTTCATTTGCTTCGAGCCCAAAACAAAATGAGACAGTATGCTAATGCTCGGAGATAAGTTCGTACGTTTCAAATTGGAGATTCTGTCTACCTCAAGCTGCAACCCTATCGCCAGCAATCTCTCAAGACCAACTTGCGTCATAAATTGTCTCCCCGGTTCTATGGCCCATACGTGATCATTGACAAAGTTGGTCTAGTGGCGTACAAGTTGCAATTACCCGCCTCAGCAGCAATTCATGATGTTTTTCATGTCTCACAACTCAAACTATGTGTCAATCCTGTTGTTGTCCATTCTGATCTACCCCGGTACTTACAAGACTCCCTAAAACTCAAGCTGCCTAAAGCAATCTTCGATCGCAAAATGGTGAAGCATCAGAATGGTGCAGTTACAAAGGTGTTAATCAAGTGGAAAGGATACCCTGCTAATGCAGCCACTTGGGAAAATTACCATGATTTCATTGCTAAATTTCCGGATTTTGATCATTGAGGACAAGGATCATGTCGAGGAGGGAGTATTGTGACGGCAGCAAGTCTACTAGCTAAATAAATTTGTAACCGGATTATGTTATAAACCGGATTAGCTTTGAAATTCTGTTTTTCACTATTCACGGGTAGTTATATATCCGGAATGTCTTGTTGAGCACTTCGTATATATGTAATCTGTATGACCCAAAAGAGGCAATCAATCAAATACAAAATATTCTACATCTCTCTTTTCCCTTCTCTTTCTCAATCTCTTCCTCTCTTTATATTTTGGGAATCCTTTTCCCTCCCTCAACTCTCTTTCCTTCAAATTCTAGAACGAATCCCAGAAATCCGATCTCAATATATGTATAGGCTGATCTTATGGCCCCGTTTTCAGCCTTCTATCATGTTAAGAGTCGTTGCTCTTTGATACAAATAACTCTGTCGTAACCTCTTTTGAGATAAGAAAAAACACGTTGAAATCAATCGTGCTTTATGGTATCAGAGCTTTTACTCATGTCTTAAAATCCCTTATCAATATTTCGTCTCTTAAAACTAAATCATGACAAACACTCAAACTGCTTCTACTGAACCAAAGAAAACTTCTTCTTCATATGATCTTAACTCTACCGATACCCCGGTAATGTAATCACCCAAGTATAATTGAAAGCAGACAACTACGATGAATGGGCACGAGCGGTGCGCATATCGCTCCGAGCTCGACGCAAGTGGGGCTTCATCGATGGATCTCTTCCAAAACCAGCTGCAAACTCGACCCAGTTGGAAGATTGGTGGATTGTTCATTCGATGCTTGTATCCTGGATTCACAATTGAATTTGGGTTGCGCTCATTAATTTTCTACCGGGAAAATGCTAGAGATCTGTAGGAGGATATAAAGGAGAGGTTCTCGATAATCAATGGATCGAGAATTCATTAACTTCGAAGTGAATTGACTGAAACAAATAGAGAGGTATGTCTATTCCAAATTACTATGGAAAACTCAAGGGCTTGTGGGAAGATTTAGCTCAGTACGATCCTCTGCCCGCTTGCTCATGTGAAAATGTACTTATGACATAAATCAAAGGTTGAAAAAACAACGTGAAGGAGCCATGGTGCGTCGATTTTTGATGAGATTAGATGAAGAGGTGTATGGAACGGTTCGATCTACCTTGCTTGCGATTGATCCACTACCATCTATCAATAAAGTATACTCGACAGTGATTCAAGAAGAGCGAGTTCGATCCATGAATTATTCAATGGAGGATAAACATGAGCACATGGCACTAATGGCGCAATCCAACACGTAAAGTCGATCCTCTTCAAAAGGACTAGGCACGGATTTAGGGGTGGGCTAAGGTGTGCTGCAGCCCACCCCAAAAAATATTCACGTAATATATATTAAACGAGTGGTTATATGTATGATGAAATTAAAAGCCCAAATGGTATGAGCATTTGGTGTAAATGCAATGGTCTTGTGTTCAAGCTCCGACTTTTGCGTCTCTTTTTTTTTCCACACTTTCTAGTTTCTACAGATCCCAACTCCACTTACTATCCTCAATATTTTTTTGATCAATCTCTGTTTTTGTAAGCAAATCTCCTTTTCTTTCTATATTGTGCAGTGTATTTATTTTACATTATTACTATATGTACTATGTATTATTAAGTATATTAGATTATTTATAGTTAAATTTTAGTTAGTGAAAAAAGTTTTTTTTAGCTATAATAATAAAATCACTTTCTCTAAGTAATTTATATATCAAAATTTATTTCATCTATAAAGTAATTACAAAAATTTATTTTAGAACAGAGCTTCTAAAAATATCACCATGATCCTATGTGTTGGTTTATTTTATAAGGCAAATTCAGCCTACCCGAAAATAAAATTCTGGTTTCGTCCCTGAAAAGGACAATGGGACAATCGAGATCGATCCACAATTTGTACTCATTGTAACAAACCAAGTCATGAGACCTCTAGATGCTTTGAAATAATAAGCTATCTCGAATGGTGGGGAGATAGATCGAAAGTTGATTCAAGAAGTGGAAAACAAGGGTGAGATCAGAAACCTAAATCTTCACACCCTGGAACCAGCAATGGTTGAGGAAAGAACACACCGGCTTGTGCAAATGCAGTAAATGCCTATTCAACACGGAATCAAGTCGAAACCAACAACAACATTGTGATTTAATTTTCATTAGTCAGTTAATGGATGACGGAACTTATTATATACATTTTACTCAAAATCTATGTTTAATACAAGACCAACATTCGAAGATGCTTATTGGTGTAGGTAAACGAAGAGGTCGCCTTTACTACTTCCTACCGATATCCTAAGCTAAGGCATTACAAGCGACTATGATGACGACTTCGATGTTGTGGCACCACTCCAGCCAAAATAGTTTGAAAAGACCGGCCTCTCCACAAGGATCACACTGGTCCAAGAAAAGTAAGGACAATGCCATGTCAGCCGGGTCAAAACCTTTCCAGAGCTCGGAATCCAAGAAGAGCTCTATAGTTTGTCACAATTGCGGGGAACCGGGGCACATCAATCGAGACTGCCCAAAAGACCGCAAGACTTGCTACAATTGTGGTAAGGTGGGACATCTCCGCACCTATTGCAGACAGAAAGGGAGCGACGGAGGCAAATTCCGTCCAAACTCGGCTTCTCAGAACCATCAAGCTTCGAATAAGGTGGATGGATCAGTTTCTGTGCAGTCCACAGCTCAAGATAAAGGAAAAAGGTCGATGACATCCCAGAATCAAGGTCAACAACTCTATGAGATGCACCACAGTGACGAACCTCTTGCATCGGATGTTCAAGAGGAATAGTTGGATCCTCCTTCCTACCCAAGTTTAAATATTCGTAACCTTGTTAGTTTTGCCTTCAAGGCCCTTTTGTATCGCAACAGTAGATGTTAATGTCGAACCATTCCGGTGACACTCTTCCTCGTAAGAGTGTCTCATTTTGAAATCCATATTATGATTATGGTTATCATATTATATCCTTGCATATCGAACCAAGGACCGTGTTCCATCGTTAGCTTAATATAAGAGGAAGTTCGAGCTAAACCCTGATTTAACTTTATGACATATTCATTGTGCTACTTAGTTCACCTCAAAATGTTACTTATATACTATAATGAATTTGTAAATTATGAATCAAAGGTTTCGGTATAGATTCATGGTGGTGAATAAGAATGGACTTGTACCTCCCATCTTGGCCACTTGGTTGAGGTAGAATTTCAGGTCTTATTCCTATGAAGATATACACTTTAGGCGATTATGTTGGAAATCGCTCCCCTGTACTGATCACATCGGTGGAATGAAACCACGTAGTCCCTCGAGTTTAACCTTGCTTACAAAAAAAAAAAAAAATTTACATTTTTTTTTGACAAATACTGTATAATATAATATAAAGGGACGCTCGAACCATTTCTCGATAGTATGATATATATTGGAATACGACATTGTAACGATGGTTACTCCCTCTTGGAAGATAACCATTCCCTATCCCAGTAGTAACTTCTTTAGAAATCGTAACTTGAAATTCTCTTTCCAAGGCATGACCCTTGCATATTCAAACTTCGTTTCCATATCGTCAGTTATCGTATATCCATCCTAAAAAGAATTCCTCCGCAACGACTAAATTCTAGAAATATAGAGTAGATTAGTCATGGACTTACTCGCTTCCTAGAAGCACCTAAGTGTTCATTTCAATAAGGAAGCTTATTCTATAAGCAATCAACCTTTATGTTTGGGAAGGTCAACCCAAAACTTCTGTAGGTTTGACCCAAGCTTTTGGATAAAACCGCTTGACCCCGCCAACTTCGCTAGCCAGACCAATCGGATCTCCAATCCTATCCCTTGATTCCAATTAAACCACATAAGTTCAAATGTGGGAATCTTCCTAAGGATTTCTAACTTAACGATTCCTTAAGATAAAGGTACAATAATAATTCTTCTACTTGTACAGTCATCTTAACTAAAGAACGAAATGTTCTTTAAGGGGGTACTAGACCCTTTGTTGTTTCCTCACAAATATGAAGGTTAGGAGCTTTCCGTGTTAACCTTGTACCGCCCTAAGCCTTTCCTAGTTTCGGGGACGAAACTAATTTTTAAGGGGGTACTATTGTAATATCCGCTAATTTCTAAACAAAATAAAATGGGTAATTATTCCCAATAATTTTTTTTTCTCTAAAGTAGAGAACTTAATAATCTTTATAATTTCATATTGAATTATAAAGAGGTTGTAAAAGTTTATTACAATAAAAATTAAGAATT
This sequence comes from Fallopia convolvulus, assembly GCA_964016875.1. Classification (NCBI taxonomy): domain Eukaryota; kingdom Viridiplantae; phylum Streptophyta; class Magnoliopsida; order Caryophyllales; family Polygonaceae; genus Fallopia; species Fallopia convolvulus. The sequence continues at coordinate 25,877,420 of OZ024723.1, read as the reverse complement.
CATTTAAATATATTAAGCAAGTTGAATAATTAGCTAAATATTTTTTCTCTCTTTAAAAAAAAAAGAATTTAATTATTTTTATAATTTTCATAATAAATTATAAAAATATGATAAAGGGTTATCAGAGTAACAAATAAAATTTCAAACAAACGTAATTAATAAATTTTCGGATTTTGAGCTAATATTAATTTAAAGATGCAAGTGAAAATACAAGAATAAGCAAAAATAAAAAGGGGCGAGAGGGGACTTGAACCCGCAACCTCTTGCTCCCTTCACACATTAGCAAACACTCAATCCCGCTATACTATTGTAACTTAACTACCCACATTAGAAATCTTTTAATTTTAAACACTTCTTTCTCTCTTCTTCCAAATTGAAACATCAGACTTCAAGTCTGATTGACGTACAATCAATCTATGGCTGCCATTCTCTCCCCAATTGCCATGGAAGCTTGTTTGACACCATAGACTTCATCATCCTTACATCATCATCAAAGAAACACACCACTCCCCAATCCCCATCTTTCTCCTTCTTCCTCAATGGCCAAAACCATTAATGGTGGATTATGAGAAGGACTCCAATTGCCTATTTAAAGGCTCAAAAACTCCACACAATTTCACACAACCAATTTTCTCTCCTTCTACATCAAAAATTCGTCCTAATTCCAAGCCAAAAACCCCCTAAAATTGTTCTTCCCAAATCTGATTTTTTCCATTCAAAAATCCACAAAAATCCCTTTCTTCTTCCCTAAGGCCGCCAGGACGCCGCCCTTGCCCTGCCGGACCGCCGGCGATCAACCGCGCGCACCACCAGCAGCCGTCGGAGCCCGTCGTCGTCGTCCACCAGTGGCCTGCTGAAGTCCGTCGTCCACGCCTGATGCTCTCTCTGGTGTTGTACGTAGAAGAGGAAGGAGATAGAAGAGGGTGGAGTTGGGCCTAATTCATTCTTGGGTAATCCTAACTAAATTTGGGCTATTTAATTTTGGCCCAAATCTCTACTTAATCAGATTTTTATTCTATTATTATCAACTTTAATTACTTATACATAATCTTTTATAAAAATAACATGCATTTAGGAGATCTAAAGGAAATTAATTTTGGTAAGTCATTAAATAAATTCGAATAAATCATAAAAACAATATTTGAAGCGTATTTGGTTTAAATATTGGAAAAGTATTAATTTAGGCATATTTTCCTTTATTATAAAAGAAATAATATAATATAAGAAGATTCATTTAAAAAAAAAAGAGAGAGAGAGATTCTATTAAAAAGAAAAAAATAGACTTGCATGTCTTGTAATGCCATTATAATCTTTTAAATAATATGTGTGAGATATTTTGAATAAAGTATGGTAATAAGGAAAAGTATGAGATTAAATTAATTTAAATAAATAACTTACGTGTGTCTTTATATAAGAGAATACATTATAATAGACATGAGAAAATTGTTAAATACAATTATGGGATTTAAAATATGAGTTTATATACTTGAAAAGTATAACATAAATAATATGTTTACCTTACTTCGAGCTTAATTGAATAAATAAAAAGAATTTGAGCTAGATGAATGAAATTATTATCTTAAGACTTTTTATGATATAGAAAGGGGTTTCATGTTATTTAAAAAAAAAAAAGGGGGCACCTTATAAACTTAAAAATATGTTGATAAAATATACTAGTTAAAAGATATCCTTATGGAATATAAAAGATATTTGTGGTTGGGAAAAGAGATATTAAAGATATGATCCATAATTATAGATGTAAAATATTATCAAAATAATGTGATAGATGAGAAATAATATTATTAAAGATATACTAAAGATATTATTATCACTAACTTAGAGATAAATAAAATATTGCATAACTCTAAGTGTAGAGAATTTAAAAGATATGAATTTAATAATGATGATAGATATATTACAAATGTTATGGATAATAAAATATTAAGTTGATTTACCTCTAGTTGTAGAGATTTCCTACAAGACATAAGTATTATTATAAATATAATAATTATGACTTTAAGAGGATATATAAAATATTATTATATTACTTAGTTATGAAGGTGTCTTGCATGAAAAGATATTGTAGGATATATAAAGGATATTATTTTGTGACCTAAGATATCATAATAATATACTATAGTTATAAAGTAAGATATTTTTAAGTCATGATCATGTATAATATAAACTATAAGATATGGAAAGAAATATGAAAATAAATAAATTAGATTGATTTAATATTATGTTAGTTTTTGGAAAGCTTACTTTATAAAGCAAATAGGAAGTTCTAAATATAGAAATTACTAAGAAAATGGTTCATAATTATTCCATCTTTATTTAATATAGTTTATGTAATTAAACAAAATTCTATTAAGAGAATATTATTAGTAAAGTATTCTTGATAAAGGAAATAATATTCTAAGGTTCACTAAGGAATAATTGGAAATCTAAAAGTAATATTTAAATTAAGATAAGTATGTAAAAAGGTTAAAGTAGATTCCTTAAAGTTTAATAAAAATTGTACATTTTAAAAGAAAAATACTTTTTAGATAAAGTATGATATTTTATGAAATTATACTTACTAAATTATGTTAAAGGAATTAGCAAGTGAAGTTAAAAAGGATTATTTTAATAATATTGAATAAAGAATTTTGTGGAATAAAAAGGATATTACAAAGCCAAAATAATAATAAAGGAATATTATTATTTTAAAATAATTTTCTAAATCATTATCTTAATAATTTAGAATTCCATTTCTCTCTTATAAAAATATTATAAGAGGTAATCCAAACTTTAGGAGGAAGTCATGATTAAAGTTCGCTCGTAAAATTCCGTGTCGATAGGTCGGGATTCTCGCTCGAAGTCGTGAATTACATAGTTCTGTCAAGGCTCGATTGTTAGAACTCGCAAAAGCTAAGGCAAGTGGAATTTCCCCTTGTGCCCTTTTATATCCGTCTACATGATATTTCTTGATGTTGGGAACAATTTGTATGCTTAAATAAAAAATGAATCTAGGAAATATTGATTTCTAGAAATAACGACAATTGTTAGCGTAGTATACGTTATATTCCTTTGTTAGGATTATATATGCTAGTATGTTGTTATCTTGATTGATTACAATCTCGTTCAGAGATTTAACTTGAATAAACTAGAAAGGGGTGCGGGTTAGCCGACACCTCTATACAACCTTACTAAGTCGTACGTCCATACGACTTTCGGGATCATGATCTCCATCCGCTCCGATTGTAAGGAGGGATTGTGCGGCACTCTAGCTAAGTGCCGGAGAATTGATGGTTCTCCTTCGGGTGGCTCGGAATATCTGTGTCCCATCACTCTCTATTAAAAATCATTGACAAAATCGAATATTTTTCGTCACTATATAAGATAAGTGCGAATGCACACTTAAGACACCAAAACCGAACCGGTCTCAAATGATCGATCCGGCTCTCGGTCCGCTCAGGGCGCGAGAGGTTTTCACTTGTATGAATTAATGAACGTTCCCAACATTCTTTCGAAATCCTAAAGAAGTCTACAATCTAGTAGTTCTTCTATCGCTCATCGAGTTATCTTTGACTAAAGATATACTCTCCTTCGAACCTCAAAGCTCCACATAAACAAGCTTTATCATATAGCTCCATCATAAACACAACCTTAATACCTCTTTCGATAATACTTGAAAATTTCCAAAATACCCTCGGGAAGTTCCCTTCCCGCTTGCTTAGTCTCTTAGACTAATTCTTCTTTTCCGCATTTTTGCCTGGCATTCTATCGCCCCTCGCGAATTATGTCAGAATCTAGGAACCCCAACAAGGCGTGAAGTGAAGTGAAGACGAAGGAAGAACAAGGATTTCAAGATGTATCTTTCTATCATTTTGCTTTAGTTTCATTTCGTTTCAAGAACAATCAGGTTTCGCATTTCAATTCTGGACAACTTTATGTCTGAATCAGTGTAAGATGTTTTGTAAGAACTAAGTCTCCCTCGGGAGCACCTTTTCTCATTATGTATTATGTTTTATTCCGCATTTTAAATTGTTCTGTATCATTCTAAAAGCCTTGGGTGACTTTGGACGGTAAAGTCTGAGGTCACTGGCGGTAACACCCGATGTTGTAAAATAGGGGTGTTACACTAAAAGCCTTGGTAATACTAGTATTGAGAAATTAAATAAAGCGTGTGACATATGTCAACACGCTAAACACTCTCGTAGTAGTTTTTCTCTAAGTCATAATGTTGTGAATGCTTGTTTTGATTTAATACATTGCGATTTATAGGGACTTTACGAAACGTCTTCATCTTGTGGTGCACAATATTTCCTAACCATTGCTAATGACTTTTCTCGTGCAATTTGGATTTATTTACTAAACTACAAGAAATTGTCATGCGTACCTTATTGAATTTTTTTTGTATGTTGAACGACAATTTGAAAAGAAAATTAAGACATTTCGAAGTGATAACGAAACGGAATTCACTTGTATGCATTCTTATTTTTTGGATCATGGTATTATTTTCCAAACTTCTTGTGCAAGCACGCCTCAACAAAATGGACGTGTGGAACGTAAAAACCGTCATATATCAATGTGGCAAGGGCTCTTCATTTTCCAGGGCATCTACCACTTAAGTTTTGGGGTAAATGCGTTCTCACGACCGGATAATTAATCAATCGAACCCCTTCCAGGCCCTCCATGGTAAAACTCCGTATGATTTATTTTATGGCACATCACCTACTTATGCGCATCTACGAGTTCTTTGTTCGCTTTGTTACGCTCATATACAAAAAGGCGGTGATAAATTCACCACAAGAAGTCAGAAATGTGTGTTTGTGGGATGCCCGACCGGTAAGAAAGCTTGGAGATTATATGATATTGAATCTAATCGGTTTTTAATTTCCAGGGATTTCATATTCTTTGAGCAAGAATTCTTGTTTGCCAAATATACCAACACACCCTCTTTTGGATACATTTTTCCTACTATCCATGATGAGGTTGAAATCTCAAAAATACCCCCTCATGACATCAATAGAAACAGAAATGTTCCCATTGAGGCTCCCACATCAATGATAGCTCCAACACCAATTGTCCACCCTCCCTACGAACCGCTCGCTATAGTTACGCCTCCTTAGGAACCGGCCGTTGTAGTTGCACCTCCTCTTATACCGGATGCGGAAACACCAAATCTGCAGGACAACGCTCCTATTTCTATACCACCCACTAGTCGAGGACATCGAGTCAAGAAACCTCCTTCCAAGCTGCAGGACTACCAAACAAACAAAGCACAAGTGCTATTGGACATCAATAGCAAATCATCCAAATTAGGTACCCACTACCCTTTACATAATTTTGTTTCGACTAATCGTTTCTTGTCCCCCATACTGCATTCCTTGCAGCCCTTAATACAGAAATTGAACCTTCCACGTTTGCTCAAGCCATGCGGGATCCACGGTGGCGCGAAGCAATGCAAGTTGAAACCAAAGCTCTTGAAGACAATCATACATGGACTCTCGAAACCTTGCGACCCGGAAAACGGGCTATAGGATGCAAATGGATCTAAAAAATAAAGCATAAGTCCGATGGATCAATCGAACGATTCAAAGATCGACTTTTCATTCTTGGAAACCACCAAGTCGAAGGCATATTTATTCTGAAACCTTTGCACCAGTGGTAAAAATGGTTTCCGTTCGAACGTTTCTAGTGGTGGTGGTTGTCAAGAAATGGGAGCTCCATCAAATGGACATCCACAATGCATTCCTACATGGGGATCTTCATGATAATGTCTACATGAAGCCTCCACCGGTTTCCGTACTCGATTTGGGAACTTCGTTTGCAAACTTCGCAAATCCCTCTATGGTAGACCTGTCAAATGGGTCGGGCGGGTCAGGTTCGGGTCAATCGGTTTCGGGTCAATCGGGTTCGCGTCAAAACGGGTCTCGGGTCGTCGGGTCGTAAAATTTCCGGGTTGATATAGACCGGGTTGTTACGGGTTTGGTACGGGTTCGGGTTGATCCAACGGGTCATGATCGTCAATTTTGTTAACCTTTATCTTTATATTTATTAAAATAATTAATATTATATTATATAAAATATTATTTAATAATAATAAAATAATAATTTTAAACAAAATTTATAATAAAATATTGAATTTTTAATTGAAATAATACTTTATCGGGTTGGTCGGGTCAACCCAACGGGTTGATGACCCAACCCAGTATTTTCCGGGTCGACCGGGTTCGGGTTACTCTTGACCCATTGATTTTCGGGTCGGGTTTGAACCCTAAAAACTTCGGGCGGGTCGGGTCGGTTTTTCGGGTCGGGTCAAGTTTTGACAGGTCTACTCTATGGTCTAAAACAAGCAGTCCGATGTTGGTTTGCAAAATTGTCTCACGCATTAAAAAGGTATGGTTTCCATCAATCTCTTTCCGATTATTCGTTGTTTAGCTTCCCACAAAATTCTATTCATCTGTATGTATTAGTATGTTGATGATCTAATAATTTACGGGAATGATGGCACTGTGGTGACTGCTGACCAAGTGTAAATCACATCTCAATGATTGTTTTAAAATGAATGATCTTGGACCCCTAAAATATTTCCTAGGTGTGGAAGTTGCTCGATCTAGGGAAGGCCTCTATCTTTGTCAACGCAAGTATGCCCTTGACATCATACAAGAGGTCGGTCTCATAAGAGCCAAGCCGGTTGCTTTTCCAATGGACACTCACCACAAGTTGGTCGTGTCTTCTTCCCAGCAGCTTAATGACATCGAATAATATCGACGACTGTGGGAAGACTCATTTACCTCTGTTTTACGCGCCCATACATAGCATACTCGGTCCACATCTTATCTCAGTTTCTGCAAAAACGAATAGTGGAGCATTGGAATGTAGCACTACGAGTCGAGCGCTATCTCAAAGGGAGCCCAGGATAAGAAATTCTCCTTAGCACCACTGCTAGTCTTCAACTCAAACGATGGTGTGACTCCAATTGGGCTAGTTGCCCTATAACCCGACGCTCCCTCTCGGGCTGGATCATCTTCTTGGACTCGTCACCCATCTCATGGAAGACCAAAAAGCAATCAACAATATCTCACTTCGATCCACCGAAGCCGAATACCGGGCCATTGCTTCAATCACTTGTGAACTCAAATGGCTAAAAGCCTAAAAGGTGTGCTTTTCGATCTTGGTGTTCATCACACTCAATCCATTCACTTATTTTGTGACAGCCAATCGGCCCTCCACATAGCAAACAATTCCGTCTTTCACGAATGCACCAAGCACATAGAAGTTGACTGTCACTTTCTAAGAGGCGAGATCATCCAATGCACTCTCTTCCCTCCTATGTGCATAGAAGTGTTCAACTAGCTGATATTTTCACAAAAGCCCTAGGCAAAGACCCCTTTCTCAATCTTCTATCCAAATTGGGCATCAAAGACTTGCATGCTCCAACTTGAGGGAGGATAATGAGATATCATGATCAATTTAAGATAGAAATATCTTTTGTGATCTTTTATATTAGGCTAGAAAGATATTGCCTCTATTTTTAGATAAATCAATAATGTATAGGCTGATCTTATGGCCTTGTTTTCAGCCTTCTGCCATGTTAAGAGTTGTTGCTCTTTGATGTACAAATAACTCTGTTGTAGCCTCTTTTGAGATACTCCCTCCATCCCCGAAAGTTTGTCCAAAAGAACAATTTTCACACTTATTAAGAAAATGATAGAGAAGAAAAAGTAACCAATTAGAGAATGAGAGAGATTGTGATGGTGATGGGTGGTGACGGGTAAAGATAGAAAAAAGGAGAAGGAGAAAGAAAATTACTAAAAAAAGTTTGTGAGAGTAACTTTTTGGTTGGATAAAATGAGATTTAATGGGGTAATATTATATAAAAGCTTGTCATTAAAGAAAAGTTAAAAATGTAGACAAACTTAATAGGACGACAAAAAAATACTAAGATAAATTTTCGGGGGAGTAAGAAAAAACACATTGAAATCAATCGTGCTTTAGAATGCATGTCCACCAAAACAGAAGCACAAAGTAACTGATCTAAATGTACAAGTATACTACTACTAACCCACTGAGCCCATAAATCAATATTAAAAATAATATATAAAAACGTTTAGACCTCACCAAAAAAATTTAAAACGAGCTCACCGACGCCAAAAGCTCAATTGCGCGTCCAAAACATTAAAAACGACTTGCAAACTAAACCACGTGGTTGTTATAATTATTTCCCTTTCTTTTATACTGTATAAAATTGAGGCGTAAGTTTTTTTTTTTTTTTTGAGAAGTGAGGCGTAAGTTGATGTTGGCACGCTTTCACATTTGCATGACTAAAATATAATCCATACACAGATTTCAATAGTTGTCAACCTCAATAGGGATTACTGGATTAGGGATGTAAGGTCTACTTTGTTCGGTAGGACAAGTGGCGGAGCCAGATAAATTCACCAATTCACCAATGGGGCACTAAGAACTTCAATAATACGATAGTCTAAAATTCAATTTTATCTAGATTTATACACACTGCAATCAATTCAATGTAATCATGTAAATTAAAAATTCAATTCAACTGTATGTGCAAAATAAACACCGAATCATTGCAAATGAGTTTTTGCAATCAGTTACAATTGTTGAACTTTATAATACTTTTATTTTTATATTTAATGTCTAAACCGACTAAATAGATATATTATCATCCTACTAAAAACCAATTCAGAACCTAATGCTATAAATCCTATAATGCAAAGCTGAATCAATTTAACTAATTTAATGAATAAATAGTAAAAAGTTATATAATTGTTCAAATTTTAAAGCCTAATTCTGAAAGTCGAAGGGTGAATCGAATTCAATCACAAATTCAATTTATCAAGTAATCAAACTGAATTAATCAAATTAACAATCAATTAGACCAATTTATATATAAACTCTAGAATTATCAAATTTTAATCTAAGCCTAAAACTTAGACCATTAAGAATGTCGAATTTTGCTTTGGAGTTTGGAGGCTTTAAGTATTGAAGGCAATCGTTTTCTGCCTCTCTCAATCTGACGTAAAAGGACGATATAAGATTTTCATTTTTTTAATTAAAACATGCACAAACGACGTCGTTTTGCACTTTTTTAAAAATGAAGGCAAAACGACGTCGTTCTGGGCCTTTTACAAAATTAAATAAAAAAGGCACCTTCTTCAACCTAGATATGAAAGAATGGAACGCAACCGCAACTCAACTCTCAATTTCCGATTCAATGGTAGTGGGGGCATTGACAACTTGAGGGATCAACTCTCCACTGATTCCGATGGCTTTACGACGCTCGGTGGGATCACCGGCCCCCATAGGCACCCACCCCGTTCCGCCCCTGGGTAGGACATTATGTGGGATATATTTATTAAACCAAAATTAAAGCGTGCTAAAAATATTACTCGGCATTATTTATCAAAAAAATCAATGGAGGAGTGGCAAGTCACAATTAACTACTATATATAAATCTCATATTGGAAAGGCTGAAAAATGTTGGAGGGCTCCAAATTTTGGATTTAGAGCTAGGGATCGAAATGAAAGTGGAAAGGAAGGAGCAGGTGATACTCATGGTGCCGTACCCGGCGCAGGGTCACGTGACTCCCATGCTTCACCTTGCCAGCTCCCTCCCAGCCCTCGGCTTCCGTCCGATCATAATCCTCCCGGAGTTCCTCCACCGTCAGATCCAGGCGAAGGCGAGGGTGCAAGGAGAGGACGCTGTGCTGTCGGAGCACCAGATCATAGCCATTCCGGATGGTATTTTGGAGGAGGGGCCCAAGGGGTTTTTCGAGATAGAAAGGGCCTTGGAGAGCACCACGCCGGCGCACCTTGAGCGGATTGTACGCGCCGTCCAAGAGGGCGGAGATACGGTGGCGTGCCTGGTGGCTGATGTGCTGGCGTCTTCGGCTTTCGAGGTTGCCCGGAGGTGTGGCGTGCCTGCCGCTGGGTTTTGGCCCGCCATGTTTGCTACGTATCGTTTGATCGCCGCTATACCTCACATCATCCAGGCTGGCTTTATCGATCCAACTGGTAATTTCCTCTTATTATTATTTTTTATTATTATTATTTTGTTAAAAAAAAACCAATATTGATTGTGGGTTAAATTTTATAATTTTTTTTGTCTTGCTTTCCATCAGTTACCACAGCTTTACTATAGACCGAATATTTCTTAATTAGCCCTATTTTCTCAAATTTATTGGACAACGATTAAAGAGTCTGAAACCATTACTACTAAAATAATTGAACATTACTTTAAAATTATTTTCTTAATTGATAGGTATCTTAATTTAAACGAATACAAATCGGCACATTACAAATGATGAGGTATAGGCATAGCATATGAGGAATAGATTTTTAAAATATGTGATCTCATTTGAACCAAATGAACTCCATTTTTGGTAGAATTAGCATATGTTAATTAATATTTGACACAAGAAAAGGGTGTGTATCTATAATTTTTGGTAGAATATATTACTAAAAAGAATATAAGTCTTTTTTATATAAACTAGTTGTACCCGTCGTACCATGTACGACTACGATTCGTTATTTTATACACATTATAAATAGGATATTAATAAATAAAAATATAATATAAAATTTAATATAAGCAATTTTATTGCTTGTAGAATGTATAATTTCTTTAATCAATAAAAATGGTTAAATTTAATGTTGAGAATGAAGATATATTATTAAGAAAAAATAATTATATTTCTCTTTCTTCTTGATAATATTTCATGGATATAAAAATTTATATATTCAAATATGGAAGAGATAAGAATTTAAAAAATAATAGTTAACTTAATAAATAAGATATAATAAAATATGAAAGATAAAGATAATTTAATTGTATAAAATATTTTAAATTTAATTAATTTAATTTAAGTTGCGACCATACTCAGTTTGTCATTATATCTATAAATAAATTCGTGAAAAGATATCATGCTAAAAGATAAAAGATATTTATACTTATTTTAAAATATTTTAAATTTGTTATCTTTAATTTTAAATATTTGTAGAAGGAAGTTTTCAAAAGATATTGTTATACTAAATAGATATTCGTTTGATGTTAAAGATAGATTTAAATAGTTAAAGAAGAATTTAATAGAAAAAGTTAAAATATTAGGAATAAAAATTAATTTTGTAAATATGAGGTGAGGCCAGAATCGTTCTGGTGGCTCGAAAAGGTATAGCTTTAATATATAGTTATAGATATATCCTTACTAATAACTAAAACTGTAGCTAATATGACCTCAAACGCACATCACCAATATTGATTAAATTATTTTAATTTTTGAAAATTTAAATGTGAATATTTTAACTGGTTAAATTCTTAATTTGTTGATCTCACATATATAATTAATTTGTAAATTTTTATATTATATTCTACTAACTAATTTATTAAATTATTACACACACCACTAATTAATAAATTAAACCATATGCACATGTTAATAAAGATTTTAAGGTAACTAAATCTTATACAAATGCTATCAAACTCTACTTAAATTACTAAATGATAGAATTGAATCTATATTTTTTTTTAAAATACGAGAAATATCATTTCAAGAAGATAAAATTAGGATTATATGTTTGGTTATTTGGTTTAAATATAAACTTTTGAATTTTTTTTATATGTCTTATCAAATAAATATCTTTATCAAGCTCGACAAACTAAACTCAAAATATTTTTTCTTCAAAAAACACAACAGACTTACGTTTAGTAAACTGTTCTTATAAACAAGTTGTATAAGGTTATGAGTGAAACTCAAGTTTTCACATATGATTAAAAATAATATAATAATTATATAAAATCCTGTGCGAGGTACAAAAATTATCACTGATATAACCTTTATGGGAGGAGAAAAATTAGGGTCCGGTTCAAGTGCGAATGGGCGTCCAAGTGCGAAATAAAAAAGAACAGGAGCAGTTGGATCAAGAAAAATCAAAGGCGCTGATCATTTCACTTAAAAAGGGGGAAAAAACGGCACGGGCGAATTATTGGCGAATTATTCGCGTATTTTTGAAAAAAACGGAAATAGGACACGCGCCCAGATTGTTCATCAGTATTATGGATTTGTTCATCAATAATGTGGATTTGTTCATCAAAACTATGATTTTGTTCATCAAAACTGTGATTTTGTGCATAAATAAAATATTGTTTGTGCATAAAAAATCTATTGTTTGTACATAAAAAATGAACAAATGTGTATCAAAATTACATGCAATATGTTCATCAACATTGTGATTTTGTTCATAAAAAACGAAAATATTTATTCATTGGTTTTGGCATATTTGTTCATTGGTTTGTGCATATTTGTTCATTAGTAACATCAATTTGTTCACTGGTTTATGCATATTTGTTCATTGCCGTTTTCACGTAATTGTTCATTACTAGATGCATATTTGTTCACTAGTAACCTCAATTTGTTCATTGCTATATGCATATTTGTTCATTAATAACATCAATTTGTTCATAGCTAAATAAGGCACAAGCACTCCTATTCGATTTATTACTATCTCGTTCTCTTAGCATACACCATTGATTGCAAAGTCAAATTCTTTATCTATTATCTTTTGCATTCAAATTTCTACATCAAACTTATGTTAATATGGTATTGTATATATTGAGCACTTCATTCGTATTGACAAGTTAGCCTTAAAGCACTTCATTCGTATTATACTTTGAATTCAAGATAGCCTTAAAGCACAAAATAAATGCACAAATAGATAGTCCTAAATGTACAAGTTGATGGTATTAATAGTCCTAAATGTACAAGTTGATAGCCTTGACACATAAAACATAAGTTTATTTCAATTCACAAATAAGGGTATAATAATGAACAAATAAGGTTATATCAATGAACAAATAAGGGTATATCCATGAACAAATAGGGTATATCAATAAACAAATAATGGTATACCAATGAACAAAAAAGAAGTATACTAATGAACAAATAATGGTATACCATGGGTATATCAATGAACAAATACGAGTATATCAATGAACAAATATGAGTATATCAAAACTAATTATATGTGCATAAAAAACTACATAGTATTGTATTCCTACACATAAATAAGGTTAAAAAATAAAATTAAAAATTAAAAAAGTTCGAAATCAATAAACAATGTTATCAAAAACTCAATGCACAATTAGTTAGTATTGATGAACAATTGGTGAATATTGATGAACAAATCGCTATTTCTGATGAACGAACATGGCGCGTCTCATAAAAACGTATTTTTCGAAAAATTCGGGAAAAATTCGTCCGTGTCGTATTTTATTGAAAAATACGCGAATAATACGGGAAAAATTCGCCCGTGCCGTATTTTTTTTTTTAATGAATGTTTAATCAGAGATGTTGATTTTTTGAAATAAACGATCGGGATTTATTCTTATTTCCCACACAGACGACCATTCGCACGGGACTCTTTCGCGAAAAATTATATTATTACTAATTTAATTATCTATATTATGCCAGGCATTCCAATACACTATGGAGAAATATCATTTCAAGAAGATTTGCCAACAATCAATACCCAAGATTTGCCATGGTTAATCGGGTCTTTACGTGAGAGACAATCTAAATTCAAATTTTGGGTCCGAACAATTAACCGAGCAAGATCTCTTCGGTGGCTCCTTGTTAATTCATTTCCTAATGAAGTGAAAACTACCGAATCTTATCTTAGAGAAGGCCCGAAGATCTACCCAATCGGCCTTCTCAAGAAGGAAGAACAAATTCGAAAGGCAAGGCCGAGTCTAACCTTTTGGGCTGAAGATGAGGGTTGCATGGACTGGTTGAACAAGCAAAAGCCCAATTCTGTACTATATGTATCTTTCGGCACATGGTTCAGCCCAACTGACAAAAGCAAGGTAAAATTGTTAGCTTCATCATTGGAAGCCATGGGAAGGCCCTTTTTTTGGGCCCTTGGTCCTAATTGGGCCGATGGGCTGCCCATTGGGTTTAAGGAGAGAGTTTGTGATCGAGGGAAGGTTGTAGCTTGGGCCCCACAAGTGCAAGTGTTGCACCACAAGGCTGTAGGGTGTTTCCTTACACACTGTGGTTGGAACTCCATCACGGAAGCGATTAGGGCTTGGAAAGGGCTTGTTTATTTTCCGTTAGCAGGCGATCAACTTTTGAATTGCATGTATGTTGTCAATGTTTGGAAGATCGGGGTGAGGATAGAGGATTTTGGTGCTCGGGAGATGGATGACAACGTGAGTTGGGTGATGAATGACCCCGAAATGAATAAACGAATTGTGACACTTAACGAGAGTTTCATGGGAGAAGAAGCGAGGTTCACAATGATGGCCAACATAGCATATTTCATTAGTAAGTTAAACAAATTACCCAATTAAGCAATGCATTATTTGAATGTGTAGTTATGTTTCATGATTGTAGCTTTTGATGTGTGTTTATATTAAGGAAATATGTCTGGTTTACCCTTTAATCTTGTACACTTGTGTACAAATACAAATAAAAGATGAGTTTAGTGAATGTATCATTACACATCTTGATAGGAGTATGTATCACTAGCCAACTTAGCTTACACCTCAACATGTACACGTGAAGCCCGTGTGAAGACCATTGGGATAGCCACGTCAGATTAAATAGAAAAACATAATGAAAAGTATCTTGTAGGTGCATTGTATTCTAAAAACGTATAAAAGTCAAAGTATTTGTAATCTCCTTTCAATCAATATACAGACACAATTTCACCTTCTTTTCCTCTCATTGATCACTCTGATAACACGATATCATAGCAATGAATTTTTGATAGATCCTCACTCAATTGATCGTACTTTCGACTCGATCAATTGAACTCTTCACAAAATTTCATCAAATTCACAAGTGATGACGGGAGAAGAAAATCAAAATGTGAGGGAAATTCATCTAAGAAGAGATAATATAGATCCATTGTATCTCCATCTTGGAGATGGCCCCGATTTGGCACTCATCACGTGTCAATTTTATTGGATACACTTTAACAAATGGAAAAGATCAATGCGAGTGGCACTTTCAGCCAAGAACAAGTGGTATATCATCAATGTAAGCTTCAAGAGTCCTAGCATCGATTTTTCGAGTGTATGACATGGTGATTCTGCGGTTTATCAACAACTTAAGAACTGAGATCAAGAGCTTAGTTAGTCATATACAATGTTACTATTGGAGGCATTTGTTGAGTTTGAAGTATGAGGATGCACTACAGAAATTCGTTGATTTAGCGACCACTTGATGCACTACAAAAATACGTTGATTTAGTGAGCACGAAAGTGGTCGCTAAAACATGGGGTTGGTAAAAATGGATTTAGCGACCCTAACCTGGGCACTAAATGCTTGGTCGCTAACAAATTAGTGATCATGTCCAATAGTTACCTTGTGGTCACTAAATCCGGATCCAAATGTAGTGACCACATGGTCTCTACATCCTAACTTATGTATTTCTCGACCACTTGATCACGAAATCCAAAGACGGGGGATGAAGGAAAGACGCGACCGCGTCATTTTCTTTTAGCATGCATCTTGATGACTGAGAGTTGAAGGAATAGATGCGAATTGAGAAGAAGATGCGACCGTGTCTTCATATTTTGCTAGCACGTGGTTTTTTTAATTTTTAATTTACTATTTTATTCAAATTATTTATTTATTTGAATTTATTTGAATTTATAAATATTAAAACACAATTATTAAAAATAATAAAAATCTAATTAATTAAATTCTTTACAAAATTATTTAGAAAACTAAACTAATCTGCGGGTGGACCGGACGAAGACGACGGCGTTTAGTTTCGCCTCATGTCCTCCATAAATTTCTACAAGAGCTCGATCTATTTTTGTTGCATGTTTTGGTTCTCTCGGATCAGGGTTCCGTCACTTGAGCACGCAAGGAGGTGTTCTCTTGCTGCATCTCCGTCATCCAAAGAGGTTGCATGCGAGGCGCTCTCAACTGATCGACGACATAGTAATCCATTGCAGCACGACCGAGCCCAAAAACATCTCCTCCTGTTTTGACCCCTCCAGTAGTCTCTAGGAATGCCTCGCACTCATCTTTTTTTTTGCTTTTCCCAAAAGTGGGAAGCGGTAAATTCGGATTAGTAAATATGCACCTCAAAGAGGTGTTACAATCAAACAATATCCAAAAGCAACGAAGGAGGAGCACGAAGGCCCTCCTAAACTGCCTCGCACTCATCTTGGAAAGACGGAAGGGTGTCGGGCCGGGAGGACCTTTGGGCGAGGATTTAATTTCTCGTTGCTACGCCGAAACAAAAAACGTTAGAAACCTAACCTAAATTAACGGTTAAAATAATAAATTGGAATAAAAAAGGAGAAAAGTAAAAGTAAGTACTTATAGTGATATTAGCCAATCGTTGGTCTAGGCCCTGCATATGCGTATCGATGATCAACTCGAGAGGCGTTATTTTCCGACCGAATTGTTGTTCCTACGAAATAAATATACTTTTAGTAACTATAGCAATATAGATTTAAGTACTTAAATCAAAATTTTAAGTTTTCATACCATCAGAATATGGTACTCGTAGTGGGACCTAGAATCGCTAGTGTGGAGGGTGAGATTTACATTTCGGTTCACCCTTTGCCGTTCGGACTTGGCCTTGAACTCGGGTATGTTCAAGCCTCTACCCAAAGGTCCTAAACCCCCTTCTCTAACTAACTTAGTTTTCTTCTCTAGTTCTCTTTGGCACCTCCGGTGTAATACCCCAAGGAACTATCTGCATTCTTTTTCTAATGGATGTCGACAACTTGGGAAAAGTTTGTGATTCAGCAAAGATATGTGGGGAACACAGTCTATGTGGAGGATTGTTATATAAGTGGGGAAATCAGTACAAGTTGTAGAAGTTGACTTCAATGAAAGACAAAAACAGACTTTTCCAATGGTATACTTTTGAACTGGAAATCTTTAAGGGAAAGATATGTTGCCTTTTTGGTTCATTCAACGATATCTTTATGAAGACTGAGTTGCAATCTTATCATTTATAGTGGGTCTTAAATAAAGAAGAGATTTTAGATCGCAAAGGTACGATTCTTTCTCTTGCATGATTCCCAATCATTCCCGCTCTTTCTCGTTTCTCTCTGAAGCTCTCTCTCTCTCTCTCTCAGGAATCCTCAAGCTTTTTTCCAAGCTCCAATGGCCTCAAACACAAACCCTAACCCTAACTCATTGTCCCCCCATTCATGGTAATGAATCACCATGAACCTTGGCTCTCAAACTCGGCAAGGTGGTTGATCCTTAGACCCTTGACAACTCTCTTCGCCACCATTAACAAAACCAACCAGAACCCCGACTCAACCTTGCTCTTAATCGAAGGACGAAAATCCCCTAGAAATTAGCCAATCTTCCCAAAATCCGTCTGAAAACCCTAATGAATCTAAAAACCCAACTTTCTCAAGAAACCCTAACCACTTCTCCCCAAAAATCGCCACCAAATCAACGCAATCCCAAAGGGAAATCTGAGGAACAAGTTGAGATGGAAATGGATGAAGGCTTTGTAAATCCCAAAACTGAAACGAAACACATGCAAGGAGATTTCGACTCAGTGCAGGATGTGGTGCAGTCCATCGTAGCAATGGACACCAAGGAAACTAAGAAAGAAACAAACCTAGTAGAGAAGATGACCATTGTTGCTTTGGAAGGAAAGGATGAAGAGGTACTCCATTTCAACAACTAGGAGTACCTCCCATAGGTCGCTGACCCAGGCAAAGTGGTCAACATAATACATGTTCCCGAATCACCTCTCCAACCTCTGAACATTATTGAAAGTCAAGATACAAGGTACTCCTAGTGACCCTATCTTGGCTAGTCTTAAGGTTGTTGCTCCTGCTTCTAGGGCTAAGACTAAGAAGGAGATTGCGAAAAATCTCATTAAGTCCATTGAAAAATCTTCTAAGAATGATATTGAGATTACCAAAGAGGTTAGAAAATCTAAGGTTGGAGGGTCAGTGGCTAAGGTTATTGGAAAACGGTGAAGGGAAGTGTCTCCTGCATCTGCCGATTATGACGGAGGAGATTCAGTTGTTTCAAAGAAAATATTGAGGGGGAAAAGAATAGGAAGGCTCCTACTAGAGTGAGTGGATGTATTGATGCAGGTGGAAAACCTAAGAAATCTAGTGTTGATACTAAGGCTGAAGAGGGGAATTAAGGTTGTTGAAATGGAGTTTGTGAAGGAACACATCATTGATGATGAGTTCATCGAGTCTACAAGTCTACAAGGTGTGTATGAGTTGCTAGAGTCCTAAGATTGGGGACATTTGTTTGCTATTAAGGAACCGTTTAATCCAAATCTGGTTAGGGAGTTCTATAAATCCTTAACTGTGGAGGACATAGAGAAGACCACGATGGGTACTTATGAGAAATAGAGAGAAATTCACAAGGTCTAGCATGGAGATTGCTACTCTGTTGAAGGTGGTGCCCCCACAAAAGGTATGTTTGGTATCATGGTTAGAGCATGTGGATTCTGATGAGCTGCTTAAGTTTATGACTGAGGTGGAGGAGGTTGAAGGAGGCTCATTTCTTACGAACTCCATGAGTGCTGAACAAAAGGTTCTCTTTACTTGGGTCATTAGCAATTTTATTCCAAGGGAACAAAAACTAAGCATCGTAATGACTCAGGACATTTTGGTCATGGAAAAGATTATCAAGAAGGAACTTGTGAATTTTTCTAGGGTGTTGTTGTTACACATGCATTCTACGAGGGAAAGTCCTCAATCATTAAGAAGATTTTGGAGTATCATGAGGTTTATGATGTGACTACGCCACCTCATGGCTCTGACGTCTTCGGTACCGAGCCATCCAATATCGAGCCTCCCAACGTCAATACCGAGCCATCCACTCATGGGACTGAGCCATCCAACCCAAGCTCCAAGCCTCCTGACCTCGGTACTGAGCTGCCTGGCGACTCTTTTACCCATGGTACCGAGCTGCCAAACCTCGGTACCGAGCCACCTGGGCATGCCAGCCGTTCCAATGACATGGGGCCTTATTTAGGGAGGATAACAGGGGCTCGAGCTCGTGTCTTGCAAGAAGAGATTCAAGATGGTCTCTTGATCCGTGGAGCGCCGATCAAATATGAAGACGACGTGGAGTGTACATTGCTTGTCACCGGGCGCGCCGAGGCCATGTCGGGCACCTAGCTTGTGCCGAGTTGGCGCCTCTTTCTTGCCAAGTCAAGACAAATTAAATGATGGTCTTCCAAGGGTTTTTCATCTTCATTATTGTTTAATGGCTGGTTGGTGAAGGGTCTTGATGGATAGCTCTTTGTTCTTTAAAAGGGTCGTGTGTATCCCTTCCTAAAACACACTTGAAAATGCTTGAAACTCTTGTCTTGTTTTCGTCATGTTTTCGACTTTGGTTTGGCAATTTGCCTTTTAATAAAGTTGTTTTATTTTCTTTGTCTTTTCAATCTTGATTCGCGAGTAATATTGGATCATCCTTGAGATCCAAGAGC
This sequence comes from Fallopia convolvulus, assembly GCA_964016875.1. NCBI lineage: Eukaryota > Viridiplantae > Streptophyta > Magnoliopsida > Caryophyllales > Polygonaceae > Fallopia > Fallopia convolvulus. The sequence continues at coordinate 25,857,962 of OZ024723.1, read as the reverse complement.
AAGGTGCGTCACATCCTTGTCCTTGAATCTCGTAGTTTGAGTTTGGAGTGTGGTGAGTCATATCCACACCCTAAACTCATTCATATCCAACTACTCTCAATTTCCATCATCCATCCCTGGTTTCAAAACCCTTCACACGTCCATCAATCCATCTCCGAGGCACATCCATCCAATTCCCCACCAAGAAGAGAGCATCCGAAGTGGCCTTGCACTGACTCCACCGATTCGATGCTTATCATGTGTTATCAAAGCCACACAAGGTACACCTTCTTTCTCTCGTCTTAGATCTGAAAATTTGCTTGAATTTTGCATGTGTTCACCTTCACAAGTCGTGCCACAAAACTCCTTGAAAAACCGACCCTACTACTCGCTACCGATCTTGCTTGTTTGTGTTGTTTGTGTCTCCGAATCCTTGAGTTCTTAGATCTGCTTTTGGAGGACGATCAAACCTGATTTGTGAGGTTATCCAAAGGTTGAAGATAGCCATTAACCCTTGATTTAATGAATTAAAGTCGAAAATACCAAGAGCCACCCTTTGGCCTTTCACCTTTTTCGTCTTTAATACCACTTTTGTAGCTGAAAATTTTCGGTCCTTTCTTTGAAATTTCGAGCATGTTTGGCATGATATAAAACTGAATTCAAGCTTACACTATTGTGTACTCACTCGGGTTAGGATACAGGAAAAGTACCAAGCCGAATAAAAAAAAGTACCACCGAGTAGAGGTGTAAGTCAAGTTTTGTGTTGTTGAAGCTTTGTATGCTCGATTGTAATAGGCTAAAAAGTGTGCCTTAAAAGTTAAAAAATTCGGACTCGGAAAGAAAAACAAAACGGGGCTAGAAAAACCTTGTCGGCGGCCAAAAGGCTAATAAGGGGCCGGGCACAGAATAAGTCGGACCCCGTGCGAAAGAAATTCCAAAAAGGGTCCTATTTTTTGTTTAAGCTCTTTTGTTTATCTTTATGTAACTTGGTACCTAGTAGCTTCCTAAATTCGAGTGATAGACAAACTTTTTGCTTGTATTGCATTGCCTTTGCTTGTTCCCTTCTTTTGAGCCATTTCTTGTTTGTTTTACACCAAAGTCCTAACACTTGCAAGTTTGGCACTTTTCGAGTCTAAGTGGAGAATTGGTTGTGTGTGGCTCGAAGTACCACTTGCTTGTTGGATTAAACTTGTTTGGTGAATTTTGTGCAAGATGTCGGATGAAGGGAATGATGGCTCGCCAAGGGATGCTAGCTCGGATTCATCCGTGGCTGCCATGCTACAATCAATGCAACAAGATCTTCGCTCATTTTGTAGTAGGTTTGACGACATCGAGCAAAGGTTGTCTAGACACGATGAACTTTTCCAAGCTGCGTGGCCACCTCAGCCCGCTCACTTTGATGAGCGCCGACAAGGGGAGCGCAACCAAGGAATCAAGCTCCAAATGCAAACTTTTTCCGAAACCGCCGGTGCCGACGCGTTTATTGATTGGTTAGCCAAAACCGAGACTGTTTTTTACTACTATGGCTATGAAGATGAGAAAAGAATAGTATTCGCCACTATCCACTTCACCGAATTTTCTTACCATTGGTGGATACAAGACAAGGAGGCTCGGAGACGTGATGGAATCCAACCAATCCGAACTTGGCGAGAGCTTAAACGTGCCCTTGAAGAACGCTTTGTCCCACTAGACTCCGACGAGAGGATCCATTCCAAACCATCGGTACCGAGCTCCACACCATCGGGATCGAGCTCGAAACCATCGGTACCGAGCTCCAAACCGTGGCAAAATTTTTGGTACCAAGCATCAGCCAAGTGGAGCCGATCATCCAAGAAGTTGTGGAGTCATCTTCTCCTAAACTCGAGCTTCACCCTACCATTATTCGTAGCTCCATGAACTCTTTGGCTACGCCATGGATGGATGCTTTCCCTATGGTGCCCTCCAGTTTGCCCTTTCTATGTCATGAGGAGAATCGCACCAAGCAGGAAGAAAGAGAAGTCACCATGCCAAGTTGCTCTAAGGAAGTATTTCTTAACCCTACTTTTTCTTTCTTCTCTTCTTTGAATCATACTAGAGATTTTCATGCTTGTCATTATATTGGTAGGACTAGACTTTCATGCTCTCATTATATCTTTCATCATGAGGAAGCATTCCTATTTAAGGATCATGTGTGTGAGTTTGAGCATATGTGTCATCTAGTACCTTCATCTAGAACTAAGTCTTCATGTGTGCATTTTTGCTCTTTTTCACAATTTTTCCAAAATAGGAAAAGGTTTGTGATGTGTCTTTCTTTTGTGCCTAAGTTTATTATATATATTTTATGTTCTACACTTAAGCATATCTTCAGGCTCAAGTTGGGAAAAACATGTTCTTGGAAATTTTCACGAGGTTTTTCTATGAGTATACTTGTTTATGATCCTCGCCTTCTTCTATGTCTAGTTTTGTGTGCATTTCAGAGTTTCACATGGAAGTGCACTCAGATTCGAGGACGAATCCTTTTTGAAGGGAGGGAGGATGATATGACTACGCCACCTCATGGCTCTGACGCCTTCGGTACCGATCCATCCAATATCGAGCCTCCCAACGTCGATACCAAGCCTTCCACTCATGGGACTGAGCCATCAAACCCCGGTTCCGAGCCTCCTAACCTCGGTACCGAGCTGCCTGGCGACTCTTTTACCCATGGTACCGAGCTGCCAAACCTCGGTACCGAGCCACCTGGGCATTCCAGCCGCGCCAGTGATATGGGGCCTTATTTAGGGCGCATAACAAGGGCTCGAGCTCGTGTCTTGCAAGAAGAGCTTCAAGATGGTCTCTTGATCCGTGGAGCGCCGATCAAATATGAAGACGACATGGAGTGCACATTGCTTGTCACCGGGCGCGCCGAGGCCATGACGGGCGCCTAGCTTGTGCCGAGTTGGCGCCTCTTTCTTGCCAAGTCAAGACACATTAAATGATGGTCTTCCAAGGGTTTTTCATCTTCATTATTGTTTAATGGCTGGTTGGTGAAGGGTCTTGATGGATAGCTCTTTGTTCTTTAAAAGGGTCGTGTGTATCCCTTCCTAAAACACACTTGAAAATGCTTGAAACTCTTGTCTTGTTTTAGTCATGTTTTCGACTTTGGTTTGGCAATTTGCCTTTTAATAAAGTTTTTTTATGTTCTTTTCTTTTCAATCTTGATTCGTCAGTAATATCGGATCATCCTTGAGATCCAAGAGCAAGGTGCGTCACATCCTTGTCCTTGAATCTCGTAGTTAGAGTTTCGAGTGTGGTGAGTCATATCCACACCCTAAACTCATTCATATCCAACTACTCTCAATTTCCATCATCCATCCCTGGTTTCACATCCCTTCACACGTCCATCAATCCATCTCCGAGGCACATCCATCCAATTCCCCACCAAGAAGAGAGCATCCGAAGTGGCCTTCCACTGACTCCACCGATTCGATCCTTATCATGTGTTATCAGAGCCACACAAGGTACACCTTCTTTCTCTCGTCTTAGATCTGAAAATTTGCTTGAATTTTGCAAGTGTTCACCTTCACAAGTCGTGCCACAAAACTCCTTGAAAAACCGACCCTACTACTCGCTACCGATCTTGCTTGTTTGTGTTGTTTATGTTGTTTGTGTCTCCGAATCCTTGAGTTCTTAGATCTGCCTTTGGAGGACGATCAAACCTGATTTGTGAGGTTGTCCAAAGTTTGAAGATAGCCATTAACCCTTGATTGAATGAATTAAAGTCGAAAATACCAAGAGCCACCCTTTGTCCTTTCACCTTTTTCGTCTTTAATACCACTTTTGTAGCTGAAAATTTTCGGTCCTTTCTTTGAAATTTCGAGCATGTTTGGCATGATATAAAACTGAATTCAAGCTTACACTATTGTGTACTCAATCGGGTTAGGATACAGGAAAAGTACCAAGCTGAATAAAAAAAAGTACCACCGAGTAGAGGTGTAAGTCAAGTTTTGTGTTGTTGAAGCTTTGTATGCTCGATTGTAATAGGCTAAAAAGTGTGCCTTAAAAGTTAAAAAATTCGGACTCGGAAAGAAAAAGAAGCGGGGCTAGAAAAACCTTGTTGGCAGCCAAAAGGCTAATAAGGGGTCGGGCACAGAATAAGTCGGACCCCGTGCGAAAGAAATTCCAAAAAGGGTCCTATTTTTGTTTAAGCTCTTTTGTTTATCTTTATGTAACCCTGTACCTAGTAGCTTCCTAAATTCGAGTGATAGACAAACTTGTTGCTTGTATTGCATTGCCTTTGCTTGTGCCCTTCTTTTGAGCCATTTCTTGTTCGTTTTACACCAAAGTCCTAACGCTTGCAAGTTTGGCACTTTTCGAGTCTAAGTGGAGAATTGGTTGTGTGTGGTTCGAAGTACCACTTGCTTGTTGGATTAAACTTGTTTGGTGAAGTTTGTGCAAGATGTCGGATGCAGGGAATGATGGCTCGCCTCGGGATGCTAGCTCGGATTCATCCGTGGCTACCATGCTACAATCAATGCAACAAGATCTTCGCTCATTTTGTAGTAGGCTTGACGACATCGAGCAAAGGTTGTCTAGGCACGATGAACTTTTCCAAGCTGCGTGGCCACCTCAGCCTGCTCACTTTGATGAGCGCCAACAAGGGGAGAGCCACCAAGGAATGAAGCTCCAAATGCAAACTTTTTCCGAAACCGCCAGTGCCGACGCGTTTATTGATTGGTTAGCCAAAACCGAGACTGTTTTTTACTACTATGGCTATGAAGATGAGAAAAGAATAGTATTCGCCACTGTCCACTTCACCGACTTTGCTTACCATTGGTAGATACAAGACATGGAGGCTCGGAGACGTGATGGAATCCAACCAATCCGAACTTGGCGAGAGCTTAAACATGCCCTTGAAGAACGCTTTGTCCCACTAGACTCCGACGAGAGGATCCATTCCAAACCATCGGTACCGAGCTCCACACCATCGGGATCGAGCTCGAAACCATCGGTACCGAGCTCTAAACCGTGGCAAAATTCTTTGGTACCAAGCATCAGCCAAGTGGAGCCGATCATCCAAGAAGTTGTGGAGTCATCTTCTTTTAAACTCGAGCTTCACCCTACCATTATTCGTAGCTCCATGAACTCTTTGGCTACGCCATGGATGGATGCTTTCCCTATGGTGCCCTCCAGTTTGCCCTTTCTATGTCATGAGGAGAATCCCACACAGCAAGAAGAAAGAGAAGTCACCATGCCAAGTTGCTTTAGGGAAGTATTTCTTAACCCTACTTTTTCTTTCTTCTCTTCTTTGAGTCATACTAGAGATTTTCATGCTTGTCATTATATTGGTAGGACTAGACTTTCATGCTCTCATTATATCTTTCATCATGAGGAAGCATTCCTATTTAAGGATCATGTGTGTGAGTTTGAGCATATGTGTCATCTAGTACCTTCATCTAGAACTAAGTCTTCATGTGTGCATTTTTGCTCTTTTTCACAATTTTTCCAAAATAGGAAAAGGTTTATGATGTGTCTTTCTTTTGTGCCTAAGTTTATTATGTATATTTTATGTTCTACACTTAAGCATATCTTTAGGCTCAAGTTGGGAAAAACATGTTCTTGGAAATTTTCACGAGGTTTTTCTATGAGTATACTTGTTTGTGATCCTCACCTTCTTCTATGTATAGTTTTGTGTGCATTTCAGAGTTTCACATGGAAGTGCACTCAGATTCGAGGACGAATCCTTTTTGAAGGGAGGGAGGATGATGTGACTACGCCACCTCATGGCTCTGACGCCTTCGGTACCGATCCATCCAATATCGAGCCTCCCAACGTCGATACCGAGCCATCCACTCATGGGACTGAGCCATCCAACCCCGGTTCCGCACCTCCTAACTTCGGTACCGAGCTGCCTGGCGACTCTTTTACCCATGGTACTAAGCTGCCAAACCTCGGTACCGAGCCACCTGGGCATGCCAGCCGCGCCAGTGATATGGGGCCTTATTTAGGGCGCATAACAAGGGCTCGAGCTCGTGTCTTGCAAGAAGAGCTTCAAGATGGTCTCTTGATCCGTGGAGCGCCGATCAAATATGAAGACGACATGGAGTGCACATTGCTTGTCACCGGGCACGCCGAGGCCATGCCGGGCGCCTAGCTTGTGCCGAGTTGGCGCCTCTTTCTTGCCAAGTCAAGACACATTAAATAATGGTCTTCCAAGGGTTTTTCATCTTCATTATTGTTTAATGGCTGGTTGGTGAAGGGTCTTGATGGATAGCTCTTTGTTCTTTAAAAGGGCCGTGTGTATCCCTTGCTAAAACACACTTGAAAATGCTTGAAACTCTTGTCTTGTTTTAGTCATGTTTTCGACTTTGGTTTGGCAATTTGCCTTTTAATAAAGTTGTTTTATGTTCTTTGTCTTTTCAATCTTGATTCGTGAGTGATATCGGATCATCCTTGAGATCCAAGAGCAAGGTGCGTCACATCCTTGTCCTTGAATCTCGTAGTTAGAGTTTCGAGTGTGGTGAGTCATATCCACACCCTAAACTCATTCATATCCAACTACTCTCAATTTCCATCATCCATCCCTGGTTTCACAACCATTCACACGTCCATCAATCCATCTCCAAGGCACATCCATCCAATTCCCCGCCAAGAAGAGAGCATCCGAAGTGGCCTTGCATCGACTCCTCCGATTCGATCCTTATCAATTTATGAGGCTGAGGAGGAAGTGGAGCACGCCAGGAACTTCAAACATGACATCGTCCGCAAAATGGGATTTAAGTTGGTGAATGAAAAATGGATGTCAAGGGATGCTTGTAAGGAAGTTGTGTCTGATGAAGAGATGGGAGATATTGAGTTGGGCAACACTGATGAGGAAGGTGATGGTTCGCAACCTAGTTGAATAAAGAAGCTTTTGTGTGCTCTCCAACGTCAGAACTAGAGTCTGTTGGAAAAGGTTGGGCAACTCATTCAAGGTCAGACTGTGCTCAAAGCTAACATTAAAGATTTAAGTGTTGCACTTGATGACCCCTCTAAGTCCCTGACTTAGAGTCATCAACATCCATCTATCATCTTTCCTATCCTAACATATTTACTTATCTCAAAACTTTTCTCTTCAGTTTCGTGTTGTGTATTTTTATCTTCTCTGGATTGCATGTTTAAGACCTCTAAATTTATTTTGTTGTTGTTTACGTGTGTACCCTCTGGATAATTTCTATGAATTTACACTTATTTGACTATTTTATTGATTGACTTTTCGGGGTTTCTTTTTGAAAAATGCCAAAATAGGGAATAGGATGGGGGTAGATAAAAAAGAAAATTTAATATTGAAAAACATGCAGGTTATCCAACTTAGGGAGAACTTTTAAGAAAATTTGAGTTTATTGCATATATTGTCGATATTTAGTCTTGCCATGCTTTATTAGGTTTAAAGGAGTTTGTCTTCGTCAAAAGGGGGGAATTTGTTAGAAAAGTTGAAGTTTTGATTTTGATGGTTCCAAACGCAAGTCACGTGGCCGACTTCGAGCCTGCAAAACAAGTCGTCAACGTGAGTCACATCCCCGACGTGAAAGAAAGGCAAACATAGAAGATCTTGAAGACACGTGTGATATTGAAGATATGATCGAGATATTCTGGTTTTAGATAGGGTCTTTTATGTTTGGATAAGGCGTCGTCGTTGATTGCCTTAAGCCCTAAGTCATATCTTATTGTAATATCTTTTATTACTTAGGATGATTTTTGTATGATTAGAAATATAGTATTTTGCCATAACCGAACTGGAAGTAATATATCTCTAGTTATCTTAGTTTCGACTATTAAATCCTAGTGATTAGGTTTAGATAGTACGAACTCATACTCTACATTGTGTGAAAGAGAAAAACTAAGTGTTCGAGAGTTGGAAAGAAGAAGAGAGTTTGTAGCCTTGATAGTTGATTGAGAATAGGTTTTACTCGGTTCAAATGAGTGCTAGCATACTTGGGAAGCAAGCTACGACTTTTAATCCTTCCAAGCGAGAACTTGAAAGGGATTGTTTTTCACACTTGATTAACAGAGTTCGTTGATCAAGTGTTTCCATTATAAAAAAATTATTGTGTCAAGTAAGTCTTTCTTATTATTAAATTCCGTTGCATATACTGTAAGGTCGACGACTTAGTTGAGGTCGTCGACCTAAATGTACTAACGATTGTACAATTTTATTATCACTTTACATTTTAAAAGTATACTTGTTCATTTTCTTAATTAAGTGTTGATTCTAAGGCTTTGTTCGGTAAAACAAGGTTTTTGAGGAAGTGGAGGTTTTGTAGAAGGTTTTTTTGATAGGTGAAGGTTTTATGATAGGTAGAGGTTTTTTTATTTGAAACCTTCAAAAACCTAGTTGAGTTTTTGGCATTATAAGGTTTTGATGTAGGTTTTAGCTTTAAATTATCAAAAAAGAAATATTTTTATTAATTAACATAAAAATGGTTTGTTAATTTTTACAAACCTCCTAAAACTTGTCTATCTAAGGGTTTCTATTTTGTGGTTTCAAACCTCCTCAAAAACCTCTTAAAACCTCCACCTTGTAGAAAACCTTGTCTTGCCGAACACTTAGGCTATGTTTGTTAAGTCACTAAAAAAACTAGTTGGAGTTGCAAAACTAGTTGAAGTTGTAAAAATAGCTGTAAAAGTAGTTAAAGTTTTAAAAATATATATAAACATTGTTTGGTAATGTTCAACTAGTTTATTGTACTAATTAGTAATTTAAAATTTTATTTTATTATAGAGCTATTCTTATTTAGGAAATAATTATTTTTTTAATTCGAAAAACTACTAAAAACTAGTGCAAAAGCTTTAAAAAGTAGCTTTGTCAAAAAACTAGTTTTACAACTAGTTACTAGTTTTTATGTGTCAAACAAACAGCGTTTATGCGAGTTTTTGCAACTAGTTGTAAAACTCCAACTAGTTTTTTGTACCTAACAAACACACCCTTATTTAGGTAGGTTTTAAATAATAAAAACCTTCAAAAACCTCCACAAACCTACGCCGAACAGAGCCTAAGTTTGCATTTTACGTCACCTAATTAAGGGTCATCCTCATATGACCCATCCGTACTATATATATATATATATATATATATATATTGGTAGAAATCCGTACTCTATATATTAGATATAGATCAGTCCTCCCAAAAATGTCTTACATCCATATTCCTATATATATACACCATGCAAATTTTAGTAGTGTATAAGTAGAGGATGTAGATCCCAGTTCCTAAATTGAGCCTAGCAAGTAATACCCTTTAAGCAAAACACCCCCCACATAAATCATCTCCCCCACCCGCTTTCTCTCGCCTTTTTCCCGGAAGATCATTATTCACAACTCAAGTATCCACACTCTCTTACCTGCGTAAGGTAAGCGTTAGAAGCAAAAAATTTTTTAAGGAAAAAAAAAAAAAGAAAAAAGCTACAGCTATTGGAAAGTAGAAGAAGCAGATAAATAAAGCTGAATCTTCAATTTCCTTTTCCATAAAGCCTTAAAAAAAGGCTAAAAAAATGAAAGCTGTGCTTTTTCTCCTCCTTGATCTTCCATGTTACATACAGCATAGTAGTAGGCTCTTAACAACTTGTTAATTATTGTTTTCTCTTTCTCCTCAAACACCAACTGAAACCCTACTCTCACTCTACACACTTGATCGATCGATCGACAACAGAAGTACAGAAGATCATTGTCAATCGATCGCCATCGGGCCGGACGATGATCATGGATGACAACAAGACTTGCTCTCCACCGTCGGATCAGATTAAGCGGAAGAGGAGACCGGCGGGAACTCCCGGTAATCAATTATAGCTAATCCGATGGATCGATCTGAATGAGTTAATTAGTGGTTGAAATTGAACTATTGAAGCGATGAATAATGAATAAAAAATGATGACTAGTGCAGATCCGGAGGCGGAAGTGATATCGCTGTCGCCGCGGACGCTTCTGGAGTCGGACAGATACGTGTGCGAGATCTGCAGCCAAGGGTTCCAGCGGGATCAGAACCTGCAGATGCACCGGCGGAGGCACAAGGTGCCGTGGAAGCTGCTGAAGAGGGTGGACGGGGGCGGCGCGGGGGCCAGGAAGCGCGTGTACGTGTGCCCGGAGGAGACGTGCCTCCACCACCAGGCGGCGCACGCGCTCGGGGACCTGGTGGGCATCAAGAAGCACTTCAGGCGCAAGCACAGCTCCCTCCGCCAATGGGTGTGCGGCAGGTGTACCAAGGCCTACGCCGTCCACTCCGATTTCAAGGCCCATCTCAAGACCTGCGGTACGCGTGGCCACTCCTGCGACTGCGGCCGCGTCTTCTCCAGGTATACCTACATATCTCAACACCTTAATTAGCCTTATATGCCTTGATTTGATTGAACCTAAACAAAGGCGTGTTCAAGTAATACTATTTCATTTAAATTTGTTTAGGTTGGACGGACATAAATGTTTTCAAAATATATATACATAAATTTGTTTAGGTCGTTGATGGGTTTAATTAAGGGAGAATAAATAAATTGTTTAGGGTGTTTGTTGGCTGGCTGACCAAATCGTACGTGGTCAAACAAAGATGCTATTTCGAGTGCTGTGGTCAGGGTTGTTTCAGCACAATTCCCTATGAGAATTTCCTGAAACAACCCATCATGAGTATTTTTATTTCAATTATTATTATTATTATTATTATATATATTTACAGACTTGGACAAATGAATAAGATAGGGGCTGGATAAAAATATCATTTCCTTTGTTTTGTCCGTAATACGACACACACATTCCAATCATCACATCCATGCCTATTCTCCTGTTCTAAATCGCATCATTTTTTTACATGTCATTAAACTAAATCTTGGATTTTATGGCTTGTCCACTTGATCGAACCTTCATCATTATCTATTGGCTGTATTACTTGTGAAGTTATTCTCTAATCTTTATTTTTTTGGTCAAAGCAAATCATGGATGCCACATCTAGTTGGGTTTGGAGTATTAAGCTTGGTTAAATAATATATTTCCTTTCTTTAAGAGAAAATCGCTAGCATATTAGCTTAACTAACTTCATTCAATAATTTTCATATCTTGTCTAAACTGTATAAGATATGTTTCTTTGGGGGTTAAAGAAATACCTTTTTGTTATATCTAACATTCAATTATTAATATATGGTTTAGTTTACTGGAATATATGAAAAAAATAGATTAATAAAAAACTTTATTCATGTCGATCTAGTATAATTTTTAATAATATTTTTAATAGGCCAAATTAAAAGATGGTTTTGATATAAAGTAACTATATATGTTATAATCGACTAATTAATGACGTTGGGCTCAAATTATGATACAGTAAACGTTACTTTCATAAGTAGATAGTAATTTTGATTGATATTTTTAATTTTGGCTTTTCTCAATCTAATTAGTTGTTTTGAAACTATACTTGTGTTGAGTTGGGTTTGCTTGCATTGGATTATGCACCAACTTTATCATGCTTTAATGGCCTGGGTAAGGTTATTTTGTAACTAGGAGACTAATAGTACTTGAATTTATTACATTAGAAATTACCCTTGATTAATTTTAAATAATCGCTCACGTACGCACCTTATAAATATCGTTTGTCTGGTTTAGATGATCCACACATATCGATGGACAACCAAATGGAGTTTCCTTGTCAACACAATATAATCTTGCTATGCCTTTCGACAACATATCGCATGACAGTAACCAACTGTTCATCCATCACCATCTCTTTAGATGTATATACATATGAATGCAATTATATATATGCATACACGCACTTGCATATACTTTTCTCGTCTTTATCTATTATATCGTTTTTCGCCAGTGTCCAAATTGCATGTTGTCCTTGTCATCGATCGATCAACTGGGTGTATGTATGTGTGTGTAGGGTTGAGAGCTTCATCGAGCATCAAGATTCCTGCAACATGGGTAGAACCCCAGCTGCCATTTGCTTGTCTCCGACGACTGATCATCGTTCGATTCACACCACAATCCAAAACAACAACATCAACATTAACGATAGTAACGTTAATAATGGCATCAATTTGAAAGGGAGACACACAAGTACTCACAACTTAACGCTGCAACTCTCGACGATCGCGCCAACAAATCGCCAAGAAACCGCCACTTTAGACGGTCGAAACAATTCTTCGACCCAGCTGCAACTTTCCATTGGGTCCTCACGTGATTTTAACACCAACAAGAATAAGGATCAACCGGTAACCACAATCAAGAATCCGGCATCACAGGCAAGGACGTCCAATATATATTAATCTTAATTAATTAATTAATTAATTACATATGTTAATATGTTACTAATGTTTGAATCATTTATATTTACCTTGGAGTTGCTACCTTAATTTGCATTTTGATCATATATATATAGAAGTTGAGCAAATTTTGCCTACCTACTAGACAATTGATCCTTAAAATATTTAGGGTGGATATTAATTGGATTAATTATTAAGTGGGTTAACTTATATACTTTCTTAGATTGGGTATAGGGCTTAATTAATTTTGTTCCATACGTACGAAGCTTTCTAATTAAATACCTATATATATATATATATATATATAAAATTAAGTTAATCATGATTTACTTGATTAGGTAACTACGGAAGAAGCTGAGAAGAGCGAGGAGGTGAGGCAGGCGAGGTACGAGAAGGCGTACGCTGACGAGGCGAGGCGGGAGGCGAAGATGCAGATGGAAAAGGCGGAGAGGGAGTTCGCCAACGCCAGGAGGATACGACAGCACGCGCGTGCTGAGCTGGACAAGGCCCTCGCTTTGAAGGACCACGCCGCCGCCCGCATCCGGGAGACGCTGCTCCAGATAACGTGTCACGCTTGCAAGCCGCATCTTGAAGCGCGTCATCAAGGGTTTACGCTCACCAACAACTCCATTCTTGGATGCCAAGCTGATAACCGGGCTAATCACACTCAGCATGTCGCTTGATTGATAAAATTAAGGCTTATATAGAGATTACGTACGTACTGTATAGGTTTTGCTTTCGGCTTGCTTTCCATAATATACACAGCATATTTCAAATATTTTCATGGTAATATACACAGCATATGTAAAATATATTTTCACGGTCGGATCCATTAAAGTTCAGGACCTCAAATGTCCTTTCTTATATGAAATCCAGAATTCAGATTAAATGCAAACTAATATTCTTATGGTGTAAAATGAGAGCAAATTTGGTGCATTGAATCTCGAAAATGAACGACCATAAAGAGACGCGTCTCCTTTCATGTTTTTTAACCCGGGGGTATTTGTGTCTTTTCCCCCATAAAATAGATCATTGCTTTAGTGCGCCATCTTCACCTAGCTAGTGGAATTCACAAATTTCATCTGTGATTTCGATCGGCACTTCTCCATAATCATTGCCACTTGCTCCGATCCTTCTATTTTTTGGCTTGCTTTTATGTTTATTTCTGCCTCATTTGAAGTTCAATCTTCATGGAGTTTGATATAAGTTGTTTTCGTAAGGTTTCAATTTTGTATTTTGGGGTTTTTCAAATTTGGAATTTGACACGTCAATTTTCATGTATTTGTTCATATTTTGTGTTCTTTGGACTGTTTTTTTTGGTTAAATTTACTCAAACCTATGGAGGTTGTGTATGTTTTACATTGCAAGATGTTTTTGATTAAAAATATAGGTTAATGGTAAATGTTCATCTAAACACCTACCATGTGTTTGATAAAATGCCTAAATGTTCAACTTAGAGTTTTACCATATCTAATTTTCATAATTTTTCTCTAATTTTCACTGCTTCTTCTTTGATAAAGCGATATTAGTTTTGCTAACAAGTTTGGTATGTGTGGATCCATAGAAGCGATACATCATCCAAGTTATTGCAAATGTCATCCATGTTTCCTTTTTACAAACCTATATATACTTGGGTATTAATGAAATCATAATTGGATGTTTATGAACCATAGTAAATCAAATTTATGAACTATATACACTGCTATGCTAAGAGTTTTGGCGACAAAGGAGAATTTGAAATATTGCTTAATTATGGGTTGAGATGAAGATGGATTTTGTTCATTCAGTTGTAATGACTTATAGGATTGTAATTGTGTATTGATGAACACGTATATATAGTTACAATGTCATACTCTTTGTTGTATACTTAGAATTTAATCTTTTGTGTGATGATGTGAAAAATTATTTTTAAAGCCTTTTAACCAAAAGGGGAGACTAATATGTGTCGTTGCACGTGATTCGGGTTTGAAACCTAAACAGGAAACAAAGTAGAACCAATTTTATAAATCTTAAGTCATGACACTAATTATTACGAGAAAGAAATTCATGAACTGTAAGATTATTTATTATGAACCTTAACATTTAATTTTATGAACCACGAAATACCATTTATGAACTAGAATACACGACATAAATAACAAGTATCGTGAACTAAATTTCATGAACCTTTATGACATTTGTTATGAACCTAACCGTATAAAAATATGGACCACAAAAATACCATTTGTAAAATAGGATACATCAAGGATTATGAATTAAATTTTGTGAATCTTATTGACAATTGTTATGAACTTAACCCTATACAGATGTGAACTAATAGATCAATTTTTATGAACTAAAAGGACATGAATCGTAATACGAAGTATTATGAACCTATGCTTCTAAAAATATGAACTAAAAGAGCAAATCTCATGAAACAAAATACATGAAACAAAATAACTAGTGTGACTTAAAAAACAAGAATTCTAAGATAAATTATTATGAACCCGAGCTTACAATATCATGAACCAAAAGAAGAGTTAATAATGAACCAAAATATATAAATCGTATGTAGAATTAACCGCACATGCACATTGCTCTATCATTTGAGCTAATAGGCTACCAAATAAGAATCAAATCAAGATTTTACAATATGATTGTATGTCGTGGAGAAAGAAACAATAATTTCCATTAATTCTCACATCTTTTCTAATGAAGAAGAGAACTTCCCTAGGTTATCGTCAAATGTATTTTAACATCATGCAATTTACAGAATTCATTAAACATGCTATTACAGACTTCAATGTCATTGTCTATTCTTCGGCATTTTAGTTTGTGACATGTTTGGCTTTCTACCATAACTTTCCAGTTTTTAAAATTATCAAAGGTATCATCTTTAGAATTTAACAAACAGATCCAAACCTTTCTAGAATAATGATCAAAAAGAGAGTGGAAATACCTTATACCTCCAATTGTGTGCATGACCATAGAGGTCTGAATGAACATATTCATGAGGGGCAGAAGTTCCGTAAGATGACTTACCAAAGTTGTTTAAGGTTTTCTTTCCTAGTATGTAGGTTTCCCAAAAAGTTATACCACAAGGATTAACATCAATCATAGTATTTTTATATAAAAAATGCAAACCATTATTGTCTATATGACTCATTCTAGCATGTCACAGGTTTTGTATGTTATAAGTTGTTAGTTTTGTTAATCCCTTTAGAGATATTAAATTCAGGGGAATCTACAACATGGTATAGTCCTCCTTTCTTAATACTCTTAATAAGAATTGTTCCATTTCTTATAACATTCCTTATACCATTGGAAGTAAAAATCTAACACTTTATATCATCAAAAATTGATTCAGAGAGTAAATTTCTCCTAAGGTTAGTGACCTACCTAACCTTCTGAATCACCCATATCCTACCATCATACATTCTAAAAAGAACTATCCCAATACCCTTTATAGGTAATATAGTATGAACACCAAGCATAGCAATAACACCATCATATACAAATAAGTAATCCTTATTAAGAGTTTCATGCATAGTACAACCTGGTTCTAAAATCCAATTATTTTTGTTATGAGTGGGGGAAACCATAAGGAGTTTATGAGAATGTTGACATCAAGATTCAAACAAATTAGAGAAGCCATTAGACTATCTTTTCTTTATCCTTCTCACCCCTTCTTTTTCTTATGAAAATCATTAGAGTAGTCACCATATTTTCCATAGTAGTAACATTTCACAGAAGAAGATTCAGGTTTCTTATCATGCTATTTGTTAGAGGCCTTGTCATTCTTTTTCTTATTCCTATTGTTCTTCACCTTAGCCATCATAATTGTATATCCATGATTTTTCAAGTAAGGACAATCGGATATTATAAGATCTTAATAATAATTAAGACATATTTAATGTTAAAAATTTCTTTTAACGATTTAACACTTGTAAAAAAAAATCAAAAGATTTTACAAGTGGAACGGGAACGAAAGGAATAATGGGATGTCGTTTTTCTTTTCCAAATGTTCAAATGGATCAAATAGCCCATGTTTCTTCCTCTGTCCTAATGGGTGTTAGAAGGTTATCCATTACTTTTCCTCTCTTGTTCCGGTCAGCCCAAATGTGTTTTCCTTCCTTAGGGGCACAACAACACAATCCTTTCACTTATCAAGTTGGGCCATTAAGCACACTTTTGTAATAACTGTGGTTTTTTAAGGATATTTTTGAATTTTTCTCGGATATCCTTTTAACCTCTTTTTCCGTTTTAACGCTTAATCCAATATTTTTGTCGGAATTTAAATCCTAGAAAATTGTTGGTGATATCCTAAAATCATAAAGAAATGATTTTATGGATCGGTGTGAATTCTAGGATTTTTCAGTGGAAAAAGAATATTTATTGGATAAGCCGTCTTTTTAATTATGTACTGTAAAGGTTTTAAAATACGAAACGAAAGCCTTGAAAGTTGAAGGTAGCAAGATAAAATCATGGAAAACTGGTTTTATTGGTCTACATAATTTACGGGACGTTTTGTATTTAGTAAGTTTTTCCATCCGAGGTACATAATTTTACCGCTTTAACGCGAATCCCGTTCCGAGACGGGTTTTGGTTTTAAAAGCCACCCTTTTCTATGCCTTAATGGGGAAGGAAAAGCCAAATTTTGTTGGGGATATGTATGCGGCTGGATTGAAACAGAAAGAGAGTCGATTAGGACGGAACGACGGACTGGGGGAAAGATTCATCACCGACGGTTACCTTCTCCTTCCCCCGCCACCTCCTTACCTCCTCTTGCACCTCATCTTCTTCCTCTCTATAACTTCTTCCTCTCTATAACTTCTCAGGAAGAAAGGATTCGAATCCTTACCGCCGGCTATCTTCCTTGCCTCGCCGCGCGACGTCGCCGGCGATCACTAGCCCCTCCGACCACCACCCACCGCGAGGGCTACCACCGGGCAACACCCAGCTACCTTGGGCTCGGGGAACGAGCCACTATTGAGCCAAACGAGCCATAGGCTCAAGTGAAGGTAATTACGATCGAAATTAATTAGCGGTTTGGTTGCAGAGCCACTGTAAGGACCTTTCGATTCCGCTTTGCTAATTAAATTTATGTTTTTTATAATCTTGACGTTGATACGGTCTCACAGGTTCAAACCGCTCGAGAAACGGACGTCAGGATCTTCAGTTATAGCGAATACAAGTTTTGACACCGATTGGAAGGTAAAGGACTTCGGATAATTACTCGGGATTCGTTGTTAATCCGTTTGATCCGAGATTTGGTAACCTTTAAGAACTGTTACTGAGGAACACTTTTTGTTTAGAAAGTTATTTCAAAAGTGAAGCGGATAATTAGTTATAATTTCGCCAAGATGGCTCCTTAAAGCATGATAACTAAGGATTTATTATAAATCGATATTCGGAAATCAAATCGTTTATCGATTAGGAAGTTGTAGGAGTTGAGTATACAACTAAGAAGTGTATTCGTGAGCTCGTTGTTGAGAAATCTTTTGTTATAACTGGCAGAAGGATGATAAAGATTACTGCTGATTTACTAAGGACGTTGAGCACGCCTTCTAAGGCAAGTGGACGATTCTCTCTTGCGTTATTATTATTAATGAGGAATTGAATTCCTTTTGATCTTCATGTTGAGAATAATTTGTGCATTGAATAAAGTTTGATAGGTTGTTATTTTGTTAGAAATAACGACTATGTCGTTATTTCAGTTTTTGCGCTAGAACTGAACTTAGGACCGTTATGGGATCTTGTATGTTTAGCTGTCTCATGCTGAAACATTGTTGTGAAGTAAGATAGTTAGAGATGGGAGTTTAGACTCCAAAACATCTCTTTAGTGGTCCTATGCTGAAACACTATTGTAAAATAAGTTAGTTCAGCGGTAAGAGCCGAGTCTCCAATGACCTCTTTATAACAAAGTCTGTATTGGGGGGCGTAGCTTGCTAGCGGATCCTAATATTGGAGTCATGACTCATGTCTCACTTCACGTTGAAGGAGGACAATGGTGCACTCTAGCTAAGTGCAAAAGGAATGATGTGGGTCAAGTGGTCACGGATGAAATAGGCCCTCTCACCCCGACGACATCAGTTACAAGGAATTTATCGACAGCAGTTGGGTCGATTAAAAGTTATTTAAATGAAGATGTAATGTGAAAATCATAAAGGGAAGAGAGTGCAATAGGCACGATAATGTATCTGAATGGTTAGTTTTTTTGATAACCATTCTTGCTCCTGATTAAGAATGATTCTTAATCAAACTTTGATGAAGTTAAGCTGATTAGTCGTTGAAGACGGTTGTGAATGTTGTGTGGTTAGTATAAGTTTCCATTAATCGTTTATGCTTCTTAAAGGAACCACAAGCGGTGGTGTTCTCTCTCTTGAATATGCAAGTCTCCTTCTTATTCTCTATAAGACTGCTAACTGTAGGATCATAATCCGAGTCTAATCGGATTTTGATGCCAATATGTTTAGTTACAACCATAAGAACCAAGTTAGTTTCTCCGCTTGCTTAGTCTTTCATTTGAATAACCTGTCCATCTTCTTTTCTTTTGTATGGTCGGCTGGTGTCCACCGTTGTTATACGACACATCAGGTTCTTCTTGGAAGTTGATTCAAGAGGCGGATCCAGAGGTTTGAAGCTTTAGAAGTTGAAGAAAGGTTTCCAATGGCCATACTTGAATGAAGTTCTTGGTTAAGTTGCTGCAAAGCGAAGTGTGAAAGAAGTTAAGAACTTAAAGAAAACTTTTTAAAGACTTTGTTCAAATAGAAGGTTGTTCTATTTATTTATTCTTTTTAAGTTAAGGTTTTGTATAAGACCTTTTACTTGTTTTTCCGCTGTAATATTTTACTTGATTTTGTTAGGTTTTAAAGAATTTCTTTTACCTTGTTCTAGTAAGTTCTGTTAGGTTAAAGCCTTGGGTAACTCTGGTTTAGTCCTAATCGGGGTTACTGGCGGTAATACCTCCAGGGTAAGTAAGGGGGTGTTACAGAAGTTGTATCTGAGCTAAAAGTTCCTAAGTCTTGCTTAAGACTTTCATCTTCTATATAGAATTATGGTGAATTCTATATGGGTGTTATCATAGAACCATTATGGAAAATGGTTACATTGCAAGGGTAAACTCGAGAAGAGATCGAAAGAGAAAGAGGAACAAGTTGCTAATAACTTTTGAGAAAAAGGTCTTGTGATGGACATTTGAGACCTTGGAAATGAGAGTGGATTCCGAGAAAGATCCATAGTAAGAGCATGTGAAGATTTTCTTGGTTGAACCGGTTCTAGATCAAGTCCTCAACTAATTCGCTCTTTTCTTTCAAGAGTTTGAAAACCAAATAGTATATTTCTTAAAGACTTCCTATTTAAAAAAGTTTTTACTTTAGCTCGTATAATGAAGGATTCGAAGCTAAGAATTCTTCTTGAAAAGGTCATGATTTAAAGCTATGCGAAAGGAATTAGTAGTTTCCTTGTTTGAAATGCGTATGTTAATGCTTTGTTTGTAAAAAGGAAATTCTGAAGTCAAGTATTTTTTGAGACTGAAGTTATATGATTATGAATTTTTACGGAAATACTTTCTTACAAACTAAAAGTTGTGAAGTTGAGTTTCGAGAGAAGTAGAAATTGGAATCTCTACTTTTGGCCTTAAGATTGGAAAATCTTGACAAGGTTGGAGTGTTATGAAAGTTCAATGTGGATGGTGAGGTGATATAAGAATACTGAAAAATAAAGGATTATCTTTGGAAACTTTCTTCAGCAAATTGTGTTGGTAAGTCTATAGTATAGAATCTTGGATATTCTATATTTTTTATTGTTTGGAAGTGAGAGTATGAGCTTTGAAGTGCTCCAGTGTTTGATCAATTAATTTGATAATCTAATGGAAATGCAACTCAATTCTAATCCGATTCAAACTCGAATTTCTATGTATGTGTATCCTTTAAGTTGAAAGGATTGAGAATCCGAGACGACATGGGAATCTTTTGTGACTATGGTAAGGAAGAAAGGAGGAATGTTGGTTCGGTAAAAGCTGTGTATAAGTGGTTAATCATCAAGGTTGTGATGGATAAGGTGGATTCATTAAAATGGATTAAACAAGTAGAAGTTTATCTGTAATGTGTTGATATTCAATTAACCACTTAATGCAAGTGTTGATTGATTGGGATGAATTATTGGTACTCAAGTATTTAACCCAGAAGGCTATTCTGTTGGAATTTTGTAGCATTATGCCAGTTCAGGATAAGGATATGAGGCTTGAGATGTATAATCAAGCAATAAGGGAATTAATGCTAAAGACATTTCTAAGTTGTCAATGGTATGGGCTTATGTTTCTTCAAGGATCGAAACAATGAAGTTCAGAATTCAAAGAATTACTCATAGAATGATTTTGGTATAACTATCTGTGTTCTATAAACTGTTGAGAGGAAGATCTCAATAATTCAATGTTATGATCAATAAGGTTTAGACCATAACCTTGGGAAGTAATTTTAGCTATGGTTGGGTTCTGAAGATTATATTAGTCAGATCCAATGCCTAAGGTGGTACAGTTGAAGTTGTTAAGTGTTAGGTGATCTCCTAACAATAAGTTCTTCCCTTGCAAAGTGAGTTGAAAGTAAGATAATAAAAAGGAATGTTTCATCTCTGCACAGCTATGTGAGAAGAGAAGACAATAATGGAAGTTTTTGATTTGTTTAACCAAGGTAGAATTTGGAAGGATCTCAAAAGGTTATGTGGAGCCATGTGCTTTCATATGTGATACGGAATTGGAAATTGGAAGAATTTTCTTATGTAAGGATAAAAAGGTAGTAAATACATTGGGATTATTATAGAGTAAGTTTGTTTACCTTTGAATATAAGAGTTGAGATGATGAGTAAGCTCCAGAAGATTTATGGTTTTGGAGAATAGATGAACTCAAGCTTTGAATTCTAGTGAGGAATCATTAATACCTCATCTTAAATGCAGTATGTCAAGAGAATATACAAGTTGAGAATGATCTCAGGAGAATCTATGTTATAAGTATAAAGATGTTGAAATCTTTTCTTTAGTAAGGATTGCAAGTAAATGAATTCAAGTAATCAACCTTTTTATTAGAACTTGTAAAGTTAAGATGAGTTCTGACCAAGTCATATCAAATGAGGATTACTTCATACTATGGAGTACGGAAAAGTATGATAGTGTATTTGAAGTGAGAAAAGGTCAGGGTACGTCACCAGAAACTACCTTGAAGAAGAAAAGAAGTGTTATACTTCAAAAGGGAGGAGATGTGTTTAGAAACGAATTAGTTTGTCTTTGCTTCTTTGAGACTCATCTTTGATTTTGAGAAAAATTCAGATATGAATTTTTAAGGCAATGTTAGTTGTGAAAATGCTTTGAGAGTAAGTATTTTTACGGTTTTCATAGTGGTGAGTAGGAATGTAATTTGTCTTCCATCTTGATCACATGGTAAGGCAAGATTACATGTCTTATTCCTATGAGAATGCAGTAAAGAATTATGTTTATTTTATTTCCCATCCTGATCACATGGTGGAATAAGATCACATAATTCTTTGGGTTTTAGATGAAATAAAGAATTTGTAAGAATTGCAAATCTTTGTCATAATTTGAGCAATGTGCAGTACTGTCTTGATAAATTTTTTGAAAGTAAGCATTTCCTTCCATGTAAAGTGATTGAGCCAAACTTTAAGACTATTTTTATATAGTGTGTTGGTTATCTAAGGGATACATGATTTTCTTGGGTTTCTACAGAATGGTTTCTAGTATGAGTTGGTAATCATATAAGCTTTTCTCAAGTAAAGTTATTGAGATTCAAAGACGAGAGTTTTGTTGTATAGCAATTGTTATATCAGCTACTTTGTAAAAATCCTTTGAGTTAACTTGGTATTGGCATTGTATACTATTTTAGTAGTATTGTCAATTGCTATATCTAATCTTGAGAATTTTGTTGCTCAACAAGTTAGAATGTTAAGTGAAATCTAAACAGTTCTTTGATGACAAAGACTGAAAATTGTCAATGGAGACAATTTTGTTGGAAATTATTGGACTAAAGGTATTATTGTCCAATATGTTGGTATAGTAATGCGTAAGAGTGTAGTTTGAAGTAGTTGATTAAGATAACTACTTTTGAATGTCAGTATGCCCAAGCTGAGTTTTGTTGAGAAAAGGATGTAAAGGATTAACAAGATAGGTTATTATCTTGTCATGTGTTGGATAAATCTCACGTCCTTAGTTAAAGTAATACTGAGATTTTATCCCAAGAAAGGAAACTGAGTAAGGATTTAAGTAATCCTTGTAAAGAAAATAATTTGAGAAGAACTAAAGGTTTAGTTTGGATGACAACAAGGTTGTGTAAATACCCTAAGATTTTATTCAAAATTTGCTGACCAGATCAAGGAAGAGTAGAATGGGAAAGTAATATTGTTTTAGATCAATGGAGAAGATCAAGAAGGTAAGACACCGGGACTTGTTATTCAAGACTATGGATTGCTTGGTTTCAAAACTGTTCATGTGTATCTGTTGTTGATGAGCTTTGAAAGCTTATTTCAAAGGAAGCATATTTATTTGCTTAATTAGTTCATTCTGGAACAAGTAAATGTATAAGGATTTAAGATAAAACTCTTGATGGACTGACATGAAGCGATATGTCACCGAGTTCGTTTTGATATGTTTAGTTTGTCTGGAAGTTCTGATTGAGCATAGAAGACCAAATGAAATGTTATAGTCTCTTCCTATTTCAGAATGGAAGTGGGAAGATGTTACAATGGATTCTTGTCATTAGTCGTTCAAGACTTAATGAAAGAAGGATGCATATGGAGGTTGTTAATAAACTCACCTAGAGTGTTCATTTTAATGCAATTATGATGGCTTAAAGAGTACAGAAGTTAGCTGAGGTGTTCATGCATGAAGGATTTCATCTTCATAAAATTCCAAAGACTATTGTCTCTAATTGAGATGGATGGTTCATGCCAAAGTTTTGAAAGGAGTGACATCATGCTTTATGGAGTGAATTGAATTTTAGCGTTGGCTTCCCTCATCAAACTGATGAACAATACAAAGAAACAAATTCAAACACCCGAGGACATGTATTCTGGATTACACATAAGTTGGGATGTTAGCTTGAGTTTGAGTGACTTCACATACAAGAATTTTGATCACACAATAAAGAAATGACTCTTTTAAGGCTTTGTAAGGCCGGAAGTGTTGGTTGTCAATTTGTTGGAATGATAATACTGACAAGGTTCTTCATAGGCCAGATTTGGCCAAGAAAACAACAACTGATATCGCACTAACACAATTAAGGGTGCTAACTGCTCAAAAGTGACAACAATTGCGTGTTGTGCTAAAGCGAGAGCATGTTAAGTTCATTGTAAAGAACAACGTTTTTGTTCTGGTATCCGCCTTGAAAGGCGTATTTCGCTGAGGAAAGCGAGACAACGTAAATGCTAGCTATGTTGGATCTTTCGAGATACTGGAAGGAACTGGTAAGCTTGTTTATCGGTTGGTATTGCCACCTTCAGTGCATTCTATCCGTAATGTTTTCCTTGATGGTATGCGTTCGATATATCTCATGTACTCCACAATAATGATGTGGATATTCAATCAAATGACACCTATGAAGAAAGGCCAGTTTGAATCGTGAATAAGAAAAATACCTTTGGTTAGGTTACCTTGGCCTAAAAATGGAGGTGAAGAAAAGACTTGAGAAACTAGACAGGAAATGCTGAGCCATTTTCCAAAGATAATGAGCGTTGTAAAGAAGAAGTTTGGTAATTAAGCAGTGGTTGTTTTGTACTTTGTGCAGAAGTAACAGACCCCTGTACTTACACTTTTTTCCATATTGGACCCCTGTACTAAAAAATGTTCAAACAGACCCCTGTACTGCCCCCAATTTTGCCTATTGAACACTTTCAATCTTATTCTCCTTCCAGTGTACATCACACGCCTTATGTGTCATGTTATTTTGCCAAATAAGCCAAAATGGTCAAATACGTACATGTTATTTTGCCTATTGAACACTTTCAAGTCTTCACGCGCCTTATGTAACATGTACGTATTTTGCCAAAATAACATGTATGTATTTGACCATTTTGGATTATTTGGAAAAATAACATGACACAAAGTCCAAAACGATAGAACACACAGAGATTTGTTGACGAGGTTCAGGCTCAGCTTAGTCCCCGAAGTCTCAGATGGGGAGACTCGTTCGAAACCCACTAGATTTAGGAAAAGTTTCAAAGTGGATTACAAGGGAATATGAAACAGAAAATTAAAGCAAGAAGAAAGGACAAGGACACAATGAAACCAGAAGATAACAAAAAGTAAAAGGTTGAAGAATAACGATATGGTTTTGGCCCGCTATCAATGGTTGTCTAAGCTTCGAGGAGTAGCTTCGGAGGATTGAATCACCATGGATCTCACCGAGCTTCAATCGTCATCGATTGCTCCACCACGCGGCCAACGGATCTCCTCTCTCTCTCTCTCTCTCTCTCTCTCTCTCTCTCTCTCTCTCTCTCTCTCTCTCTCTCTCTCTCTCTCTCTCTCTCTCTCTCTCTCTCTCTCTCTCTCTCTAACAATGCTCTATATGTCTCGAATGAGCTCTTGAATGGAAGAAATTGACTTATGTAGCTAAGTTTAGATGACGCTTCATCAAAACTGTGTTTCGCAAGTCAACATAGTAGACTTGGGCCGGGAAAAACTGGGCTTCGATCATCCATTTAGCTCTAGGCCCACCATCTGTCCAAATCAAACTCATTCTACCCGTTAGATTTAGCCCAGACCCAGACAATTATCTCTAAACCGGTTATAAAACTAGGGGAGCCATAAACCGGTTTTAGCTTAGGATTTAGGTTAATCTAAAATTTAAGGCGCATTTTCTATCTTATATTCAATCTACCAAATTTCATAATGCTCATTATCTAACCAGTATTTATATCACTAGACTTAAACATGTTTTAACAAAACCTAACAGCACCCCTACCCCTAATCTGTCGGTTTATTTAAAACCATAGGGTTTCATCTGAAAAATTATAAAAATCAGCAACCCTCGTCTAGAAGATAAATAAGGCTCAATACTCACTTTTCCTTCTCAAAAATAATAATAATTAAAGTCACAAGTCTCCCCCACCATGCAACCATAAATGCAGACAACGAGAAATGAGTAGTTGAAACCAAAATTTTATGTCAAAAATTTAATTATTATCCCTGCATGCATTACTAATCAATTACTCTGACTTTTGGCAGCGTCAGATTCCCTTTGGACTACATGGAGATAATTGTCGAATTGGTGCAGTGCTCAGAAACATTGACGTGACTCTACCTATTTCTTACAACTAGTACAATTATTTAGGCAATATTTACCTATAACGAGAAGAGTTAATCTGAAAATTTACCCCAAGTCCTAACAAATTAACTATACATATTTGATTTGTCAAAATGATGTGATCTAAGTTGCTTTGTAAATTCAGTCTAGGTTTGCCAAAATACGTCAAATAAGTGTTCGAATAACCCAGCCCAACAATTTTTTCCCTTTTTTTTTTAAAAAAAATCTCCATCTCACAACTTTTTAAACTGTAGATGTGAAATTTTGCGTCTAAATGAGTAGATTAAATTTCAAAAGTATGTTCGTTTTGGAATTGCCATTAACAACCCAAAATGATCCTCATAAGCTCAAAAACTTGAGTCAGACAAAAGTTTGATCCAGCCTTTATCTTAAAATTTTGAGCATAAGTTAAAGCACCACTATCTCAGTTGGTAATTGATGACATTCATAGTTATTACAGTACTATTACTAGTTTAAATCACCTCTTTCGCCTCTTTCGTTGAGACTAAGTGCTTTCACCGATGTGATTCCATGGCGTTGCACTTCAATTCCCTTTGGAGGAAAAAAATAGCAGGTTGCTGTGGATACAAATTTAGCGAATAAGGCACATTTGAGGGTCGAATTCGTCGTAACCAACATCCACAAGGCACAGACCATCTGGGGGCGCAGGAGGGGCAGTGGCTCGCCTGCACGTCGCCTCTGTCAGTTGTATCAATATGTCTTCTTCAGCACCTGCAGCCGCTTCTCGTATTGCTGTGGCAATAAGAACACGAACCATCTGTAAAAAAGAAAGATTAGCCATTCTTATTCATCGTCTTCATGAGATCCAAATGCTTCAGGCCGAGCATTCAAACCCAAATAAAATACACAGCTTCCACATAGAAAGAAATAATGTGTCAAGTAAAACACCCCTAAATCATCATCATCATCATCATCATCATTGACCCAGTGGGGCTCCGCTACAGCGGAATCTGGGGGGGTCAAGATGGGGATACCCCTGCCCAAGGGAAAGGGTATGCCCAATTACAAAATGTTCATAAAAGTCATTCCTTCTCCAATTCATTGATACATTGCGCCACCCATATTCTAGGATGGTCCATGTTTTGTGGATCAACTTTTAAAGCACTTCATCAATGAATAATACAGTAATAAAGCTCAGCAGATATTAAGTTTCTTGAACCGGTGACATTTTCAGGCAACAAGTGTGATATTCTTGTGTTAAATGTTAAGGATCCCTTCTTGTGTGACATCTATTAAGTAGCGGACGTGATAAATGTATTTTATGAGGTTGCTTTCCAGGTCCACTTTTTTTTTTTTTTTTAAATCTTTTTATTACAGCTCAACCTTGACACAGATAATCTAAGTGTGATTATCAGCGGGATACCTTGTGAGACACCTATGTCTGTCCAGGGTTGGTGTTTTAAGAATCATTTCTAAGTGTCCAAGTGTCATATCAACAACAAGCGATCATGGTATTGTAATGAATAGAAAGCATACCTTGCGCAAGAAGCGGTTAGCAACCAATTCAACACACATAATCTTGGTACCACATGTATGATCCTGAAAGCAAGAAGGCATATACATATTAGCAACATCTCTATTAAATATACAATATTAGTTCAACATTCCTCACAGGTATATAAATCCAAAGCATGACATTGCCTACTCATCCCATATTTCCTTGACAAAATGTATAACTGCTAGCTTCCTCACTGTTCTAAGAGAATTGAGAGAAAACATTAACAACTCCTCATCAGATGTGAACATTATATTGTTATACAGAAATGAGTGCACTTGATCCAACAATGAAAAGCCACTCAAGTGCCAAGGTAATTGTTAAAACAAGTAGTTTCATGTGTGAATAAGCTACAGAAAATTGGAACGTTGCTTGTGCATCCCTACGTATTAGGAATTTAGGATTAGCTTAAGTTGTTGCTGAATGGTAACAACTTCCCTCATGCTACCGAAAGGTACTGAATGAGCCAAGTCCAGCATGGTGTAGGTGTATTAAAACATGAACCCTAAATCATTGAAGGATCCTCACAACGACTAATCTAACAAGACTACGTATCCTTTATGAAAGAGGAAGCACTAACATGTAAATTGTACTTGTACAGAAAATATTTATCAGCCTAAATAGATTTCCTTACAGCTTAGGTGCATATTGAACAAGCCAGAGATGCTGAGAATTTTAATCTAGTAAGGAATAGACAGCAAATGAGAATGTTTACCGAGCATGGTAATCTAGCTTCAGATGCTCGAGCATGATACATGAAGCACTCTGTTGGGGGACCACTGAAAAAGGAGATAAAAGAATAAAGTCATCAAATAACTCCAACATCAGACAAACAATCTTAGATAAACTCTACAATACTAGTCTTTCAATGACATAATGTCATACATATGACACTGGATTGAGTTATACCAAGAAGAAGCAGTATGTGTTTAATCTGAGTTATACCAAGAAGAAGCAGTAGGTGTTTAATCCAATACACATGGAAGACAATTTCATTGTTTTTTCAATTTCCATTACTCAGTGATGAAATGATGTTAGTACAGCCACTATGTCTATTGTAGTACTACTTTCGCTGCTCTTCTACTCCCTAATTAATGATCTTCAGTGGTTGGCAAACAAGTAAAATGTTTCACGTTTCAATGTTATTCAGGTTTGCCCATTATATCTTGTTACTAAAGTAGTGATCTAACTGCATAATTAAAAGCATTTCCACATATTCTCAATAAATTGTAATGCTTCTATAGAACTATTAAAGCATTACTAGTTGGTGTCAAATTTGTTAGAATCCTAGTGGTGGGTGTGCAGGTCTGCGAGAGTGTGTGCATGCTCCATAATTTAGATTACAAAAAGGTATGCAGCCCTCACTCACACGTTTCTTGAAGCTTTTGTATCCCGGGCAAACATCTTATAAGATAGCAACTTTCCTTCTAATTGTTGTAGAAGCTGATTAACTCTAGTTGTAGAAAACATAGTTGGTTTATCTTTGCTTTCCTCCAACTCATCCTTGGGATTGATGAATTCCCCAGCATTCTCTTCTAGAACATGTCCATGTTGTAAAGTTTCTTTATCCTCTTTCACCTGCTTGCTTTCTGTTCCTTCTTCTCCTTCACTGAAAGGAAAAATGTAAATATATTTCCTCCATTTGGCACTAAAGTTAGGATGAAATGCACGGGATACCTGCAAGTTGTAAAATATTTTATATACACAGATGATAATACTAACTGTACCCAAAAGGAACAGTTTAAATTGCAGTGGCATGTGACTTGCATTTGACGCTGATGTATTACTAAGCATACCCTAGTTACAGAAATAGCTCTAATCTTTCCAGGCGCTGCAGAATTGATAGCCTCTTCAACTTCTCGTGCCTCAATATCCTTTCGCCATGTGTCTGGACACAAATCAACCATAAGTTAGAAGACCCAATCTACAATGTATATGAGACACTCATAAGAGCTCTAGCTAAATACTCCTTTGTTTCGGTTTTCTAAAATTTGATCATCATTGAGGTTTTATGTATATAATCTTATCAAGCCCTTCCAAAAGTGAAAAGCCAGCAGAGCAAGTGACATATATGATTTTTCCCCAATAGACCCAGGATATGACCAAATCAACAGATATCCATTCTAAAGTTGACCGTGATTTCACCAAAGCATAATGCCTACAAAACTACCATCTAAAGTTGGTCTATTAAAAAACTTTTGAAGTTTAAACAAGTTAAAAACAGAGGGTATTTGAGTATGCTAAAGGGAAAAAAATTGTCATTAAGATAAGAAAAATAAAATCAGTTTATGAGAGCTTTTCTGCCAGGACAAAAACACATAAAGTAAACCAGACCTTCTTTGTGAAGAAAAATGGCAACATCACAAGATTTGGGAAAAAGACAACCTTATATTTTGATTAGCATATTATTAGTTCAGAGTTTCAATTAAGAAATGGGCTTTTTCTCATTGCTACGAATAGGAAAAAAGCCTACATTATTGTGGTGTTTGTGCTTGGTCGTGGTACTGGATGACAAGATTGGAGCTTTGGGTGGTCATTAAAATTCAACAACAACATCATTGCCCAGTATAGTCCCACTCAAGCGGGATCTGGGGTGTCAAGATGGGGGCACCCATAACCTGAACATGTCAGAAGGATGCCCCGATAGACCCAAGGAAAATTGAAATTCAGCTATGTGACAATAATAACTGAATTTAGTTAGAATGCACCAAAATTGATATAGGGACTAAATCCATCTCAAAGGCACGGTATAAAAGCCAATGAGCATGGATGAATTTAGTTTGAAAAAAGGGTTGTAGCTTAAATTAACAGTTCTTTCTTTTCCAGAAGTCATTCGAGAGACAAGGTTGATATAAGTGCTAGGTACTAAGCCATTAATGGGGTTGATCATGAGACTTCCTAATAAATATGGGTGATTATTAGTATGCTTCCAACTGCGTGTAATTTCTATTCTACATAAAATTTTGCCAGGAGTTAGTTCCCAATAAAATTTCACATTGAAGACTTTCTGGTGTAACATACAAAAGGAACAAACTTGATTAAGAGCTGTGACCCCTTTGTCAGTACGGCCTGCCACAGAAGCCAATCCTTCAACTGGTAAACCTCTTTCTTTCAGTTGTTCAGCTTTCATGTCATCAACGAATCTTCCAATAGATCTCTCTACCAATCTGCATGAAAAATTAAAAATTAAAAATTAAAAATTAAAAAAAAAACTAAGCACCCAGGATAAGAAAGTATAGGTTGGGAGGCATATGGCAAGCCAGGCTAGAAAATGTTTGAAATAACCATTTTCTGCTATCTTTCAGGAATGGCAGCTAATAGAGTACTAATTTCCTTTGCGTAAGAGAACTGAAAGAGAAAGAAAGTCTCCTCTAGGGGTCTATCACCTATGCGCAAATTGAGAGACAAGAGACACAGCCTTATTACACCAAGATTAAACCTTTTATTTACAATACATGTTATACATGTATTCAATCCGTTTTTAAATGTACATGAAGGTTTAATCAAGCAAACAAAACAAAATCTAGGGCAATGATAATATTTACACAATAATCAGCTAAAACAATTCAATCCAATATATAAATAAAATAGAATTAAATCCTTACAATCCATGGAAGCACTATTTTCAACTCTAAATTATGCCATAAAACAATTACATTTCTTACCCATGACAAGTTATACAGAATTGATCGTGAACCATCCTAATGCTATTATACCAGCAATCTCATAGAAAAATTTCACGTTTCTTGCTTCTCACAGTTGTGCAAACCATGAATGAACTATAAGGATCCTTCCAACAGGCAGATTATTTGAACAAAGGGAATGGTCAGTCAATTTTTAGTGCTTTCAGTGACAACACAGACAATAACAACAAAAGAAAACAATATAAGACAATAATAGGTTCTGAGAATAGCAAAGCCAACAATCTTTCACACATAAGAAGATAATCTTACCCGAAAAATTGAAAACTAAACAGCAACAACAACAACAACAACAACCGAGTGTTAACTCGCCTCGGGCGGGGTTTGGGGGGGCAAGATGTACACACCCTTGTCCCGACATAAAATCAAGAGGGTGTATGTGGAAGGCCCAAGCATTATCATCATCGCCCAACAAACCCAAGGAAAACTGAAATTCAGCTATGTGACAATAATAACTGAATTTAGTTAAAATGCACCAATATTGATATAGGGGTTATATGTACTTATATCCATCTCAAAGGCACTATATAAAAGCCAATAAACCTGAGGATGTGCCCCAAAATGATTTTAAAATTACTTGGAGAAGAGGATTGAAAATAAGATTATCATAACAAACATTATACTTAAATGGAAAAAGAAAACATACATACACAGGGCAATTCAAGCACAATCTACAGTATTATGCAACAGGGAATGGATTACAATGGGTAGAGCTTACCCCTGAACAGTATCCAATTCAGGCTGTTTTTGCCACCCATCAAAAGACTTTCCAAGATACGAAATAACTATCTTGAATGTAACCCTAGCCCACTTCCCTTGCTGATCCTTAGTTTGCTCAGCAGTCAGCATATATTCATCAGAATTTCCCCCAAAGTCTCTAACATCATGCCCATGCCTCTGGTAAGAATGGCCATCAAAGTATAAAGAACACAATAATTGGCAGCAACACCTGGGAAAACCAGTGTTGCAGAAACTAAGCATCCTACAATGACGATTACAGGAGCAAGATACATCATAATTAAAAATTCAAGATACCATCCTAGAACATGTACATCATAAATTATTTTTTTGGTAGAATGTACATCATAAATTATTAGAAGTATACTATTTGAGTATTTGAAACATCAAGAAGAAGAATTGCCTCGAATGGAGACTCCAGATAATCAATTACAACTTTTCAGAAAACAAGACCAATTTGATTAGTCCATAATGTTTCTGTTGATCAATGTAATCAGCTTTTTCAGTCTTTATACGAGCTTAATTTGTCTTCCTACAAAAAACCACTTTGAAAACTTCCTTGCTCTAATTTCAGTCTAAGATTTCAGTTCAGCTGATTGTCCAAAAAAGCAGTTAACGTCGGCACAAAAGATTATCCACGTTAATCTCTCCTACCAAGTAAATAATATTACAAATGAATCTTCTCAATAATTGAGGGGAAAAACAGATCAGAGGCCAAAAAGAAACCAACTTTGTTTAACTACAATAGAAAACTACAGAAGATATCAAGAAAATAAATAGCAAAATTATGGTATTATAGATCTCAATTGAAGAAAATCACCTCCCCCGTTCCAAGTAATTGTGACAAGGACGATCTTCCACTGACCAATTCCGAGTAAAACTGATTCACTCTTTCCCATGGCCTTGCATACATGTACTCGAAGCATTCTCTTCAAAAGCATAAAACAATAACAAATGAACGGAACATATCAATTTAGAAAGCAAAGCGCATTCAACAGATTACAAGGATGACCAGCGAGAAAGCAATAGAGCAAGAAAAGGGAGAGACAGAATCGGACTTACCTTGCAGTCCATCTGGCGTGCTTGCAACTATCAGTGTGTTCGTAATGATGGAAGATCTTCTCCTCCACCTGCTGCTTTTTTTCCATGAAGAGGTTTGTCGAAGTGGGAGCTCTCAAAGGCGACATTCTCAGCCGCGCGAAACCCATTTAGCCATTTACATGATCTCTTCTAGGGCTGCACTTGCCCATTCCATGAGCTTATTTGACAAGTGTGACTTCTCATTTGGTTTTTTAGTAGAAAAAAATTCGGTATACATATAGAGGCCGCCGGAAAACCGGCTAAGACTGAAATAAAAAAAAAACACGAAAGAAAGTACAACTAACGAAAAAAGGAATTAGAACTAGTTGGATAATAGGAAAAGTGAGAGGCTGAAGAAAACGATGCCTTCAGCATTCGGGTCAAATTGGACAAATTCGGTAAGAGGTATGGACTACTGACGTTGCCAACATCTAGATGAAGGATCTTTAGCAGTCACAAAACGTCCTAGTGACCTCGCCAATCACAAACACACCACATCCAATCCCAGAACCAAATCTCGAAGTGTACAAACCGTGCTCGAACGAAGACCAACGTAAAAAAACAAGCTTGAAAACACCTGCCAAAGAAAACACAAACAACCAAAAACAAAAGCTTACCACAAAACACAATTATATTAACCTAATATCACTTTGATATCAACTAATATCCATATTCTCATATGTCAAACAATTGATATTAATTTGATATCGATATTAAAATATACCAAACACCGGATATGGGTATAATTCATATCCATATCCATAAACATGCCCTTAATTTTAGTAAAAGTGTCTTTAAAATGTTTTATTCTCAAGATAAGTGCTTATTCTCAAGATAACAACAAAGCTTATGATGTAAATGCGAGTAATCATGAGTCGTTGGATGAGGGGCGTAAAAGGCTCAAATTAAAATATACGCAGTTCAACAAAAAATAAATAAAAATAAGTTGATTTATTTACAATGACATAGAGAGATCATATTGTAAAATTTCTACCATTGCCCACAAAATACCCCTCCTTCACCCTCAAACCCTTCCTCCATCAAAATTCTTCATGTGTCTCTCTTTCACCCTTCCTCCATCAAAATTCTTCACGTGTCTCTCTTTCACTCTTCTTTCCCTCCATCAAAATTCTTCGCGTACATAAGTCTAATATACAAGTCCAATGGGATTTCATCCTAAAACTAATTGGCAATAGGAGGAGTAACCCAAGGACTTATATAGTAGGCATATTTAGTCTCAACATTCAAATGTGGGAAGAGTATTCTCAACATGCCCCCACAAATGCAACTTGCCTAGCTCAATTGACACTTGGAAAAACGGGTCTAGCATCTGAATATCTTTATAGCTAGCCCAGAAAACATGTGGTGGCATCTCAATCTCTTTATAGCCAAACACAACCAAAATAACGAGCAGGTAGCATCAACCGCTAAGGCTCCGTTCAACAACTCAGTACTTATCGATGTTGATGCTGATGCTGATGCTAATACGGATACTTATGGTTGTTGATGCTGATCTTGGATGCTAATATGAGATGCTGATATCAATTACTTATTTTTCAAATAATCCAAGATGTGTTCGGTAAACTGAATTGTTGATATTATAAGCAAGGGGTGTAAAAAGGGTGAAAAGTAATTTTATGTGGACCCCACTTACTTATATTTTGGTAGATAAGTTAGCTTATTTGAAATAAGGTGGGGGGATGCTGATTATTTTTTCAGCAGATAAGTATCGGAAATAAGTACCTTATTTCAAATAAGCAAGTGTTGTTGAACATTTACAACGATGCTTATTTTTTTCAGATAAGCAACTGGGTACTTATAAGCAACCAAATAAGTGTTGCCGAATGGAGCCTAAACCTAAGCCCGAACAATCCAAGAAACGAGCCCAGGGCTAGACCGTCAACTTTGATACTATGTGAAAGTCCATGGGCCATAAACGGGGGGTCGTGCCCAATACACAAACCAAATGAGGTTCCATCCTAAAAACCAATTGGCAATAGGAGGATTAACTCAAGGGCTTATATAGTAGGCATGTTTAGTCCCAACATTCAAATGTGGGAAGAGTATTCTCAACACGCCCCCACAAATGCAACTGGCCTGACCTAGTTGACATTTGGACAAACGAGTCTAGCATCTCAATATCTTTATTGCTAGCCTAGAAAATGGGTGGTGATATCTCAATCTCTTTATAGCCAAACACAATCCAAATAACGGGTAGGTAACATCAACCGCTAAACCTAACCTTGAATAAGTCAGGAAATGGGCCTAGGACTAGACCGTCAGCTATGATACCATGTGAAAGTCCGTGGGCCATAAACGGGGGTCGTGAATACATAAGCCTGATACACAAGTCCAATGGAGTTTCATCCTAAAATCAATTAGTAAGGAGTAACCCAAGAGCTTTATATAGTAGGAATGTTTAGTCCCAACTTTTAGATGTGGAAAGAGTATTCTCAACACACTATCTTTCATCTTCTAGTGGAAGCACTACCGCCCTGCTCATAGCTATACACCACAATACCACTAAAGAAGACCTCCATTGATAAGCCCGCCTCTAGATTATATCTATTGGAGAGATTGCCTTTGACCAGCTCTCCACTGTCGCACCAATTTCACCCTACTCATGGCTACACACCACCACTCCAACACGCTCTCCGTCCACCCAATTCAGTGAACCCGACATAAACAACCTCGAGTACCACCATCAACTTAGAGTTTTTTATCTCAACATTTATCGGTAAATGTAAGTGTACCTTTGAATTGTAAATTGGGATTGAAGCTAGGGTTTTGCTATATTCAATGTTGAATATTGAATTGTGACCATTACTTGAGCATTTGATTTTAATAAAAAAACCTAATTCAAGAGCTTGAAAAATAAAAAATTTACAGAGATTGGTAATGCCCTTTGGATTTTTCTATAATTAACACAAGTTTATGAACTCAGTTTGCAGAGACAACACTCATGAAGCTCAAGTAGAGCGCTAAAAGAATAGTATCCTCACTAGATGAAAGGTCGATGCAATTGTACTAGACCAATTTAAAGTCACTATTGATTGTGAATTAAGTATATCTTGAGAAGTCCCTTTGTACCGAGTATGGAAGGTTAAAGGTTGTACCTAATAAAGTTGCATCGCAAGAAACAAAAAAAAGTTATACCAATCATGCTAGTTTATCCTAGTGTTATTTATGGTCCAATGAAGTTTACTGCTAGAAATATGGTTGCTTGAATGGTGAGATTAAACTTTTTAAGTTACAACTCAACTTTGTAAAATTTTGTCGCTTCATTTGCCTTATTTGTCTAATTTTGTAGCTTAATGTAGAAACTTTGCAAGTTGTAGGTTTGTGATGATGTGTTTGTGTGCGCCCACTTTGGCCTTGAGTCAACAATAAATAAATCAAATTTTAGGTTGAATTCAAAAGAGGTTGTGTGCATAGTTTGACTTAACTCCCTTATAATAGTGATGATGAACATGTAGAATTATATAACTTAACAATTTTTGGTGGATCCAAATTGTAATGGATTAGTATTGATTGATATGTTTCAATTGTGTGCAATTTTGTTTATACATGTAAATGTATGATAGCTAAGTTTTGTGGATTATAATAGTATTCGTTCATACTCCCTTCTTAAAATCAAATAAAAAGGTTTGATAATTTTTATAGTGTATCCTTAAACAGTTTTGACACTTGAATTATTTTCTTAAATAGTGTAGTATTTAAGTGTTCTTACTATACATGCATATTATAGTTTTTTATTTATATTTTTATAAAGGAAGGTTCATAATATGTG
The DNA here is from genome assembly GCA_964016875.1 of Fallopia convolvulus. Classification (NCBI taxonomy): domain Eukaryota; kingdom Viridiplantae; phylum Streptophyta; class Magnoliopsida; order Caryophyllales; family Polygonaceae; genus Fallopia; species Fallopia convolvulus. Next base: position 25,821,636 of record OZ024723.1, on the reverse strand, counting down.
TTTTGTTGGTTCATAATTTGAGAAAGAGTCATGTGCGAAAGGGCGCACATGTGTGAAATGAGAATGCACCCCATCCGTGCGATTATATTAAATGGATGACGAGATTGCCCCTTTCTTTAAAAAAACTGACAAAAAAAAAACAATCAACGCGCTTGATATCATTTGCACCACACACACTTCATATATTTTCGCTCTTCTTTTTTCTTTCAACGCGCTTGATATCATTGATAAGGTATTTTCAGTGGTCGTTTATACCTATCAAAGAATCCTTAGCTTAACCAACTCAGTAGAGCGGCAAGTAAGGGTCGATCCCACAGAGACTCTTGTATTTGTGTTATTACTTGTATGCCAAGTAACTAAAAAGGGGTTTTGTAATTGTAAATTTTAAACTACTATGCGAGAATAAAACTAACTATGAATGCAAAGATGATTTAAATATATGAAAGACAAACGTGTTCAACTAGTTAAATCCATCATGATATTGATTTGTTGATCATCGACTCTCTTGATTCTCTTCTCACTTGAATAATCTATTGTGGATAATGACCCTACTAATGATTAAGACCCAAACTTCAGATTTAGTTGATAGAACTACCAGTCTAACAACCCTAATTATAAAACAACCTAGAAGACCTTCTAGATTTAATTAAATAACAGCATGACGATTCAAGTTATCAATAGAAACAAACACTTAGAGCAACCAGACATCTAAGTGACTTGTGATTTTATTCCCTTCTTCAACCAACTAGTCCAACCGGTACTAAATTGATTAAAGTATACTCTTGATCAAATTAACTCCGACCGGTAATTAATCAGATTCAGTTTTAACTAGAAATTCAATTAGGTGATCAATCTAACAAAACCCTAGTTTAGATTCAATTAAGCACAGGGAATAATTTCTATTCAAGTTTGTTGAGAATCAAATCAAACCTCACAACTATATACAAATCATGACTTCAATAACTAGCCAAACACAAGGGAAATTAGCAATGCATAATTAAATTGAAATCAAACTTACAAAGGTTTCAAAGTTTGCCTCCAAAGAGAAAAACCCTAGCCTCCAAAAGTTGATCAAAAGTTCCCATAAAATAAACTAACAAAAGGTATATATATATGTCTTCCAAAATAACCCTCAAGAATTATATCTTTAACATACTACTCGGAAGATATAAGCCCAGAAATCACGAGCTTGGCCCAAAACACGTCCGCGTAGAAATCCCGATTGCGCGGCTTCACCCATTGTGCGGCCGTGCAATGTGCAATCCCGCGCAATCACCCCTCAGTTGAGATTGCTCGGGTTAGGAGCCAAATTGCGCGGCCGCACAATTAGTCATCCCGCGCAATTGCCTCGGTTCAGCATTCAAGCGACACTTCAGAGGCTATTTTGACCCCCTTCGAGTTGGAATTTGGACTCGGAGTAAAAATATTAATTGTAGCTCTTTGAGTTAGCTTTCCAGTGATACCAAATTCAGCTTCATCCGACCACTATAGCTCCCAAACCAAGCATTGCAAGATAGAGGTGTCAAAATAAGACCTCCAATGCATAGCCCGGATGTAAGCGTTCTTTTCCCACAACTTCTTGGTCCTTAACTCTTCTAATCTTCACTTGTATCACTATAAGCTTCATCAAATTTGACCACAATCATTTAAGGTCCATCCCGTCCATGCTTGTTTACCTAAAGATCTGCAAAACCGAACAAAATAAGCTCAAAAACCTAAATTTCCTAGAAAACCTAAAAACCTAAGAAACATAAATATGCATCCAAAGCTATACCTAAATGCAAGCTATCAAATTCCCCCATGCTTAACCCTTGTTTGTCCTCAAGAAAGACATAAATCCAAAATACACCACAGAGATGCAATCATACATCCATCTCAAGTCAAACAAGCATTTCACATATAATTAAAAACCCGACCAAGACTTCCTAACATGCATTATGATAAGCAAAAAGTAAAGACCATTCATTCATTCTAGACCTCACCAAGGTAATTGTGTTTGCACTCCAACTCTCAAGTGTTTAAGGGTATGTGTTTCACTCAAAATCAACCATGAAAACTAGACTACCATATGCTTGCATCAGAGTTCTAAATCTCCACCGTTGGGGATCAAACACATAACAAAAATCAAGAGGTCTTCTTAAGGCTTGTAATGGGGCCAAGGTAAAGAGAAATTAGGAAGGGATCATATTTGGCCTGTGGTGCTAAATCCGGGATAAAGAACTAATCCTAAACCCAAAATTCAACACTTTCATAACACTTCTCAACTTTCACTCTATCAACTCCTTACATTTACATTCAAACACTTTGCTTTTTTTTTTCTTCTTGCCTCTTCTTCAACTCTTTTCTTTCACACTAATGAAGATTATTAACAATTAAGCACATGTTTTCTTTCTTTTGCTTTACACAAACTTTTCATTTTCATTTTTTTTCACTTTGCTCACACAAGAGTTTTATTTCCTCTTTTCTTCCTCCTTTTCTTCCAACTCCCCCATACTTACATTAAACTCACACAAAACACAATCACAACCTAAAGTCCTAAATCCCGGATTATGGGTCAAGCTTATTAGGCTATGAATCATTTTGTGGAGCTAATAAAAATAGGCTTAAAGCTTCAAAGAAATAGGGTTGTCAAAACATGGATCTTGTAAGGTAGGAAGGAAATAATAGGCTATAAAGAAACATTGCCTCAATCATTTTAATGTCATGCATTCAATCATATAAAGCAGCCTTGACAAAGAGTCATAACGCAAGTTCTAGAGCTAGATAATCATGGTGATACACTCTAGAATTTTAGAGAACAAACATATCATGAAAGGCCAAAAATATCTCACAAGGTAAAGTTTTGTCTAGAACTTCAGAATGAATCAAATACTCAAGCTAAATACATGCTCAGTCCTATAATCAAGGTAATTAATCAATGATCATGCTCATATCATATCAACTTCAGCAAATCATGCAAATCATGGGTTAGAATTCATACTTAGCATAGAAAAACAAGAGGAATCAAACAATGGGGAAATAAGAACCTAAATGCAATATTTTTGTATTTTTCAAATTTTTCTGATTTTTTTTTTCCATTTTTCAAGATTTTAATCAATGCATGCAAAAATTTAAATAGGCCTAATCTAATGCAACTACATGCAATGCAAACAAGTAATTCTCTTCCCCCATGCTTAAAACATACTTTGTCCCCAAAGTATAGTAAAAAGTAAAGAAAAAGAGAAAAACTCACAAAGGTCTGGCTATCCGGGTAATGCTGGTAAACTGACGATGGTGGTGAAGGCTTCTTCGGGTTATCAATCTTCGGACCTGGGGTATCTAACACACACCAAGAACTACCTAAAAAGCAAAAGATTATAACTAAAAAACAAAACTACTCTAAGCCTTGGGTTGCCTCCCAAGAAGCGCTTGTTTAATGTCATTAGCTTGACCCTTAGCATAAATTGACAAGATTAGACATTGTCAATGCCCTTAATAACCTATCAAATCCCTGTGCACACATCTCAAAAAGACATAAGTAGCACAATGATAAATTAAAGATGCATAATATAGCTTTCAAAGACCGTTTTAATTTATCAAACTTGTGTGCCCAATTTTCATGAGATGACAATTGCTCAAATAAATTCAGCACAAGTGGTGGCTTAAGAAAATACTTACAGTATGAATCAAAGCACTTGTCAGCAATACCACTTTTATCCAAGATGAACTCCATATATTCTCCATCTTCCACCTTGTGTTGTAGGCTTGGCTCCTCATCTTGAAACTCCATAAGCTCCTGATGTGAGAAGGTGGGGAAACTGAAGCAAGGGATGTCAAGGCCTAACATAGGGTGCACCATGACAACAGGAGCTTTAATAGATGCATCATGTTGTTTTTCTCCCTCATGGTTGTCTACTTCATTAGCAAAGAAGTCAGCATGGTCAACAAACGAGTCTTCTTCCAAAACCGCAAAACCCTGTAATAATTTACTCCACATGAGTGAAGATGATTCAGGCTCCCTAGGCTCTGTAAGAATCTCTATGCCAGCACAGACTTCATTTGGCTCTGTGATAATCTACTCAGCATGACTTATAGGTGTGAATTCATGTTGGGCATCAAATTCATCTTCATAACTCACATCAAGTGTAGTAGATTGCTTCTCAACTTGAATCTAAGTGTCTGACTCTTGATCGTTTGACTCCAATGTGATTTCACCTCTCCTTTCACACAACTCAAAAGGGCATGAGATTGTGGAATGAAAATTTGAAGAACAAGACTCACAATGCTCCTTGATTATAGTATCCACTCGTATGGAGAGATCCCTAATTATATGCTCAAGAGACGTATCAACCGGCTGGAGTGGTTGGGAAGATGACTCAACTAGAAAGCTTTGATGGCTCATGAAACATAAGAAATCCCAACATTCCCCAGTTCCCATAAACAAAAGCCTCTCATTGCTCATGTAGTCTACCAATCCCCTCTCATTGCTCATGTTGAAGAAGCCATCGGTCTTGGTGTTGGTGGTGATGTATGTTTATACAATTCTATTTTAATATTTTATGTTGCATGTTATATTTTTTATACTAATTTAGATTACTTTTGTGCAGTCATTTCTCAAAGAACATCTTCAGATGTCCATGGAGCTTACATCAACTTTAAAGAAATATCTTGATTATGTGCAAAAAGCTCCATCTGAAATTGCCAACCATGGACTGTTCAATAAGATCAATGAAGCCTTTGAGAAGCTTTTAGGTCTGAATGGTTGTTCATCATGATCCCAACATGGCAACTAATAAGATGTTGATTCCCAAGCCAACAATCAAATTCTATGAGGAAGCGACAAAAGTGTTAGATGAAATCGAGGCTGAAATGAAGGCGAAATAGCAATTTGAATTACCTTCATTTGACCTAGGCTTGTCTCCATTGAGGAATGATTGGGCTGGTGTTTCAAATATTGCTAGGGATAGTATTTTGATGCAAGAAAAGGAGGCCAGGAAGATAGAGGAGCAAGAAAAAGGGTTAGGAAGTTGGATGCCACGAGGAAGAAGGATGAGGAAAGGAAAAGGAAGATTTCGTTTGTATACAAGAGAAAAAGATTAGGAAAAAGGTTGAGGAGGAGGAAGTTTTAAGGAAAAAGGTTGAGGAGGAGGAAGCTAAAAGAAGGATTGAAGAAGAAGAGAAGTTGAAAAGGGACGAAGAGGACAAGAGAAGAAGAGAAGATACAAAGAGGAATGAAGAAGAGGAAGAGATGGAAGATATAAGAAGGGAAGATCAGATAATGCAAGAGGAAGAGAAAAGAAATCAAGAGGAGGAAGATAAGAGAAAAGCAGAAGAGGAAGAAAAGAGAAGGCATGAAGAAGAGAAGAGAAAAGAAGAGGAGGAAGAAAAGAGAAGGCAAGAATAGGATAAGAGGAAGGAAGAAGGAAGAGGAGGAAGAGAAGAAGAGAAAAGAAGATGAGGAAGAAAAAGAGAAGGCAAGAAGATGATAAAAGGAAGGAAGAAGAGGAAGAGAAGAAGAGAAAAGCTGAGGTGGAAGAAAAGAGAAGGCAAAAGGAGGAAAAGAGGATGGAAGAGGAGGAAGAGGAAGAAAAGAAGAGGAAGGAAGAGGTGGAAGAAAGGAGGAGGCAAGAGGAGGAAAAGAGGAAAAGAAAAAGAGGAAAGAAGAGGAAGGAAGAGGATGAGGCAAATAAGAAGATTGAAGAAGAGGAGAAAAAGAAGAAGAAAAAGGAAATGAATGAAGAAACTAAGAGAATTGCAGAGGAGTTGAAGAGGAAGCAATGGGAGATGAATAAAAAGAAAGATGATAAAGCAAAGAAGAAAATTGAAGAGGAGTTGAAGAGGATTCCAAAGGAGGTTTATTCATTGATATTACTTATTTGTTCATTGATATTACTTATTTATTCATTTGTAGATAATTATTTGTTCATAAGTACTAGGACATTATTCATCAATTTTATATATTTTGTTCACGAATAATTTCTATGTACTTTTGCATATCAACAACCAAGACAAGGTACATAAGGTTGGTTGTAGTTCAATGGACACCCTTGTTGGTGGTAAACATATTGCGGGAGATGTACTTGATAAGAGAATATCCAAGCCTTCCGAATATGTTAAGTCACCATACCTTGAAATGTGAGTTGTTCTTTTTGAAAAAGTATCTCTGGATGCCAAAAAACTATACGATTGATTGATACAAGACATCCCAAAGAAAAGGAAGTAACAATACGTAGAACAATAGTTTTTCTTACATATTGCTCTGTTTTTTTTCTAGTTGAGTTTATTATAAAATTTGATCATTTTATTTGATGCTTTTTTCTGTTTATGCTCCTGTTTTTGTAGGATTGAAGTCTTTAACATGAATAATGTTTCTACAACAAAAAAGATTTTCTTTTAATGGCGGTACAAACTGAAGTAGAAACAAATATCATTGATATTTTGTGCGCTTATCTCAATGCTGCAGAGCAATGGAAAAACGACTCAAAATCATTGAGGTTTTCTTTTGGAACAAAGGATTTGGTATGAATATGTGAAAATATTAATTTATATTGACATTGTCTTTTTTCATGAATTTGAAAATTTCTAATCTAAGTTATACTTAATTTGTAGTTGTTTTCACTATCAAAGGATTTTAGTGATCAAGAATCCAAAAATTTCCACAATAATGTAGTTGATTTTACTCTTTCTAAATTCTATTGACAATTTGTGTAATGTGTGTTTTGGTAGTACAATGACTGTGTTGGTAGTAAATATTAGTTGGTTTGATTTGTGTATGGTTTTATAATACAGCTTATTTAGTGTATGGTCTTATTGTTGATGTTGTAGACATGTGATGTTGTATGGTATGACATATTAACATTTTTTTGTGTTTTTGAATATTAAGTCATTTTCTACTTCAAATTTGGTCATCAATATGTTTTGTTCATCAATACGGTTGATTTGTTCATCAATACATTTAATTTGTTTTGTTCATCAATACGATTGATATGTTCATCAATATGATTATATTGTTCATCTATACGATTGATTTGTTCATCAATACAATTGTTTTGTTCATTGATACACAAAATTTGTTCATTCAAAATGCAGTACAATTTTTAAATCCCCTCCATACAACACTTTATAGTGTTTTTATTCAAGAGTTTTAAGTTTTTTTTAATTTAAAGGTTTATGTTTGATTTGTTCATGAATAATATCTATTTGTGCATCAATACTTATTCATTGAAGAATAAAAGGTTTGTGCATTATATAGTAAATTTGTTCATTACTAACATCTCTATGTTTATCAATATCAATAGTTTGTTCATTCATATATGATTACTATCCATTTCACCATAATGCAACAATTATGCATTAAAAATCAAATAATAATGAAAGAACTAATTGTAAACATTGTTGCATGTCCTGTTGTTGTGTCCAAGGTTCTTGCATTTTACACAAGCTCTTTGATCCTTTTTTTGCTTTATTCATTGTCTTCTCTTTACCTCCCATAATGCGCCATTTTTTCTTCATACCCTTTGTTACAACTCGTTCAGTATGATGTACTTCTATAACACTAGGTTTGTTTTTCAAGAACGTTTGAATTGCACTTTGCCTTGTTGATGTAAATGATTCCCCACCTAATAAGCTAACATATGATTCCTTTTATTTTCCTTGAAAACAATTATTAACTGTTTGAGGTGTTTTATGTTGTCCCCTATGACATTAATGCAAGAGTGTACCTAACTCAATAAATCAATAATCAATATTTTCTTCTCATCCATCACATCAATTTGTTGAATTGTTGAAACTTATATCTTAAAAGTAGGGGTCGCAGTTGATTTATTAGTCTATCTATTCTTTATATATTTAGTTGGCGCCTTCTCCAAGCCTATGTTTTTGAAGACCAAAAACATATGGCAACATGGAATCCCAATATTCATAAACTTATTGCATGAGCAAACGAACTCTTCCATTGCCAGTTCATGTTTCACAACATATATCCTCCCAAACTGGCCGCTAGTGTGATACGTATGGATGTTGTCTTCCTTGACCAAATTTCTTAGACTACATTCAAATACGGAAGCAACAATTTTTATTTGGACATCATAGAAGAAGTTTATGGTGTAAACAGATGCACAATGTTTTTCCAACTCCCACGGTGTCATCAAAGTTGGGAAGCTTGTTGATGATTCAAAATCTAACCTCTGTTGATTGTGTCTTTGTGATTCAATTGCACTCTCAAACTGCATCATGAAAATAACTAGAGAATATGTCGATCCAATGAAATGCGAGAAGACGAAGTTTTGGCTCTCAAACTTGAAGTTGTTTTAAGAAGTCCACCCATGTTTACATCAGAACGCAGGGATCCATAAGTGACGTAGCTCAAACATCACCGGTGATCTAGTGTTTGAATCAAGTCCAAATTCAACTATAATGGTATTTTATATCTCCTCAAACTGTTTCTGCCTAATTTCATTACTCCAAACAAGCTTGTTAAATTTGCTTTTGAAGTGATCATTGTTATACACATCATTCGTAACCTTAAACAATACTTTGAACATTATATGCCACATGTATCATGAACTTTTTCTTGTTACCCTAACTTTATGTTATAGAATTCTTGTTACAATAAATTATTTTTTGTGTCAACTAATTTCATGTTAGATTAGATCGTTGAATTTATTTTGTGTTATACAATAATAAATTATTTTATATTACCAAAACTTTTTCAATGCTACATACAGTTTTATGTTAACATTATTTTATGTTAGAATATATTATATCATGTTTTATTTTTATTGAACAAAATTTTGTGTAACTATTCAGCATTTTCATTTGAAATAAATAAAATAATCGTGTAACATGAATTAATTCAGGTTGATCAAACTACCACATATTGGAGCGGGTTCGGGTGTACCCTATTTATCTTCCACCAGGAAAGACAATTAAGAGTTATTATAATATGAAAGCTCAATTGTTATTTCATATCTATGTATGTGTACATAGATCAATTCATAATATTAGAAATGTATAAAATAATATGCATGTGTACTCATCTCACATAAATCTGAAGTGATAGGCCATCAAACGTCCCATGAGCCCAATTATTTGAATTTTGTTGTAGAAATGATACACAACCTTGTCAAATATTTTTTCAATTGCACCCTTTACCGCAACATCTTGATCAGTTAGAATGAGAAATGGTTCATGCACCATTGCAGCTTTGAAGTTTTTGAATAGCCAAACATAAGACTCGACATCTTCTTCCAAAAGCAGGCCAAAGACAAAAATGATGGTCTTCTTGTTGTTATCAATCCTAGTAAATGATGTGCATCCATAATGATGAAAAAAGTTCAAGAACATGTTGGTTACATAAGAATTTAAATTTTTTCATCGTTATATGAAATTTGTTCATTATAAGTAATCGTTCTGTTCATCACAAGCAATATTGAAATGATGTGCATCCATATATATAATTGTTCATTGAAATATAAAATTTGTTCATCAAAATTAAACTTTTTTTTAAAAATGTTTGATTTGTATTTTGCCTCAGCAGAGACATCTCCAAAATATGAAAACTCTTTCTTGTAATAGGATCAAACCAAAATTATTTGGTTAATTGATGTTGTTCATCAACATTATGTTCAAAGAAAAACGCATCACATCTTTCTTTTTTCTTGAATAAGTTGTCAATAATTATTTGAGCATCATACCCAATGATGAAGGAGTTCAAATCTCTTTTAAAATTTTTGAAATCAATGATAATTGAACCAATTTTTGCATATGAACCAACAAACTCATTGTAGACCTTGTATGGCTTGCTTGTACCAACATTTGCCCAGATATAATTCATGATGAAATATTAATGGAATGAAGTCAGTTTCCTATTGTTTTTTGCAAAGTATTTTGTCCATCATCAAACATAATATGTTTGTTACGCTCTTCAAATTTCTTAACAACATATTCATTTCTTCCAGAAAGTCTCATAGCCATTTTAGTAATACAACCACACTTGTTGGTTGTTCGTCTTAGCTTCTTTACTATTGGTTGTTGTTGTTCTTCTTCTTCTTCTTCTTCTTCTTCTTCTTCTTCTTCAACTTCTTCTTCTTCTTTTCATCATCATCATTATCATCTTCTGCTTCACTTTGATTTGATGAACCATTTCTACTCATTTTTGGATTAAATGTGGTTGGTGGACTTTTGCCAGATGAGTCACTATTGGTATGCAGAGTTTTTTTTAAATCGTATCCGGTTACACAATATGTATTTTCAAATTGTATTGTTAGGCCCATCAAAAGACTTTGTAATGGTACCAGAATGTGATTGGAATCTACATTCATTTGCATATGCCTTGCATAAATTTACTCCTTATTCCCAAGTTCTAAACACCATCCACTTTTTTGGTTTTAAATTGTCATTATAAAATGGGATGTAGTAATGTGTGTTGCCATGAGAGATCACGATCTTCAATTTATTGTTGTCTTCTACTTTTTCTTCATTATAGGAAAATAAACATGTAAATACGCGTCAAGATGCACTACACGTCCATCAATTAATGTATTTACATGAGAACTTTTTATTTTGTTCATACGCATTACACATTTGTTCATTCAATTTTATTCATAATTAAACATTTGTTCATCATATTTTGTTCATAGGTATTACAACTTTGTTCATACGTATTACACGTTTTAAGAAAAAGATATTTTGTTCATCAATATTACACATTTGATCATATCAATGTTTGTCTTCACAATAACTTATAGGAATCTCGTCAAAATCATAAAATAGAATAATAATGCATAACAACAAACAATCTTTGAAGTCAAATATGATTAAAACCTCAAAAACGAGTTCTATAGTTTGTATCAGGGAAGGAATTGTTGATTACCTGGCTCCATTAAATGTAAGCACTCAGATCTTCGTTGAAATTTGTAAGAAATCGCATATCTAAAGAAAAGGTCCTTCCAAAAGGTTTCTTTTTTCTTTAAAAAGAGAAATTTCAGTTAAAACCAAGCTCAAAATAGCAAATTATTCTAATTTAAAAGAGGAACAACGAGAATGTGATTTCATCTAGCGAGAATAGAGTGGAACTTTTGAACACAGATACCACAATCGTAAAACTGCAATTTTAATTCATCTTAGAAGCATAATATTTGACGAGGGAAAAAAGAGATTTGGTTTTCATTGAACAAAGAGGATCAAAAGTTCCCTTTTTTGCGTTTTACTTGGGCGACCAGTAGCTTGTCGAAGAATTATTTTGACGCGGCCACTAGCGCGTCCAAATAATTCAAGTGAGATGGACGACACAGATTCATTCGTACTTCTCACTTGCACGCTCTTTCTCACATGATCCAGACTCATAATTTTATATGATATTGTTCATTATAAGTGTTTTTATGGTTCATGAATATTATACTTTATAGTAGTTAGTGTTGTGAATTTAGGTTCATAATAATTTTTCTATTGGTTCATGATTTTGTTTGATTAAGTTCATAGTAAGTGTCAATATAATTCATGTCATTTGGTAGCCTATTAGCTGAAATGGTAGAGCGATGTGCATGTGCACAGATATGTGGGGTTCAAGTCCAACATAAACTAATTTTTCATATGATTTATGCCTTTTGGCTCATATTAGCTATTTTATTGGTTCATGTTTTTGTAGGGTAAGGTTCAAAATATTTCTTCTTATAGTTCGTAATAATTGTTATTTTTTATGTCGTTTGAATTATACCAACTTCTCTTCTAGATCATGTTTATGTAATCTTAGGTTATTTTATTACGTGTTTTTTTGGTTCATGATAGTCGTTCTTTCTGTTCATATTTTTGTAAGATTAGGTTCATAATAGTTCTTCTTACGGTTCATGTCTTTTAATTTGTAGTAGTTATTTTGTATAGTTTTGTTTCTTTTAGTTCATGATAGATGTTATATTGGTTCATGTTTTTGTAAGTTTAGTTTCATAATAGTTCTCCCTTACGATTCATGTGAAGTATCAAATGTATTAGTTTGATGTCTCGAATGTTATGATTACAAAGACAAAAAATTATTTTTTCTCTTGTAGCCTATGTGGAATTCAATCACATATCATGTGAAACGAACACATTGATCTTCCTTTTGAGCTAATTGGCATTTAAGCGATTTGAATCCAAATAGGTCTTTCCAAAATAGTGAACTTCTTATATATTTCTAAAATCCAAATATGTCTTCAAGCAAGTGATTTATGTATGAAAGATCACACAATCAATTCTACATTGAAGCTGTATGTAGAGATGCAAAATTCAATCAAAATATGTGCATATTAGTTTTGGCAATGTCTTCAAGCAAGCTACATTGAAATTCTAATAGTTTGTTTTTAGTATTGGTGAGTTTTATTTGTTATTGAAATTGTAATAGTTTGTTTTAGTATAGACACATGTGCGTAATATTCAATGTTTTTTTTGTTCTTGTTGTTATTGTTCAAAGAATACTCTTTGACAACCTTTTAGAGTTGCTCAACATGGATGCAAGGGTGTTTTGTTTGCGGATGAGGCTAGGGTTCCTTATGAACGTCTTGAAATGGGATGAAGAGAAAATACCATCAAAAAAGACTGTGGACTATTTTTGATGCGCCACATGGAAACATACTTTGGCAATGGCTTGTTTGATTGGGATTGTGGGCTTAAGAAAGAAGATCTGCATCAACTTGATGATTTGAAGATCAGGTACTGCAACGAATTATTGACCAGTCCTTGGAATGAACTCAAGTCACAAACAAAAAAGCTTATTGAGGAGTTTGTTCTGCCCAACTGACATTTATTTCTCATGTTCCTCCAAAAAAGAAATCAAAGTCAAGAAGTGAAGTAGAACTTTTTGTGTTGTAGACCTATTGATAGTTTGTGTAGTGCGTGTTTTGGTAGTACAATGATTGTATTGGTAGTAAATATTAGTTGGTTCGATTTCTGTATGGTTTTAGAATATAGTTTATTTAGTGTATGTTTTGTTGTTAATGTTGTAGACATGTGATGATGTATGGTATGCCATATTGACATATTTTGTGTATTTCTTGTATATTAAGTCATTTTCTGCTTCAAATCTGTTCATAAATACGCTTGATTTATTCATCAATGTGTTTGATTTGTTTATCAATACGATTGATATGTTCATCAATACGATTGATTTGTTCATCAATACGATTGATTTGTTCATCTATGCAGTTGTTTTGTTCATTGATATACAAAATTTGTTCATTGAAATTGTAATACAATTTTTAATCCCCCTCCATACAACAATTTATAGTGTTTTTATTCAAGAGTTTTAAGTTTGTTTACTAATTTAAACATTTTGTTCATCATAATGTTTGATTTGTTCATGAATAATATCTATTTGTGCATCAATACTTATTCATTGAAGAAATAAAAGGTTTGTGCATTATATAGTAAATTTGTTCATTACTAACAACTCTATGTTCATCAATACCAATAGTTTGTTCATTCGTATATGATTACTATTCACTTCACCATAATGCAATAATTATGTATCAAAAATCAAATAATAATGAAAGAACTAATTGGAAACATTGTTGCATGCCATGCTGTTGTGTCCAAGGCTCTTGCATTTTGCACAAGCTCTTTGCTCCTTTTTTTTCTTTATTCATTGCATTCTCTTTACCTCCCATAATGCGTCATTCTTTCTTCATGCTCTTTGTTACTGCTCGTTCAATAGGGTGCACTTCAATAACACTCGGTCTGTTTTCCAAGAACGTTTGAATTGCACTTTGGCTTGTTGATGTAGATGATTCCCCACCCAATAAGCTAACAAAGGATTCCTTTTATTTTCCTTCAAAACAATTATTAACTCTTTGAGGTGTTTTATGTGTTCTCCTATGACATTAATACAAGAATGTACCTCACTCAACAAATCCATAATCAATAGTTTCTTCTCATCCGTCACATGAATTTGTTCAACTGTTGAATCTTATATCTCAAAAGTAGGGGTCAGAGTTGATTTCTCAGTCCATCTAATCTTTATGTATTTAGTTGGCAACTTCTCCAAGCCAATGTTTTTGAAGACTAAAAACATATGGCAACATGGAATCCCAATATTCATAAACTTATTGCATGAGCAAACGAACTCTTTCTTTAGCAGTTCATGTTTCACAACATATATCCTTCCAAACTGGCTGCTGATGTAATACATATCAATGTTATCTTCCTTGACCAAATTTCTTAGACCACATTCAAATAAGGAAGCAACAATATTTGTTTGGACATCATAAAAGACGTTTATGGTGTAAACAGATGCACAATGTTTACGGTGTCATCAAAGTTGGGAAGCTTGTTGATGATTCAAAATCTAACCTCTTTGATTGTGTCTTTGTGATTCAATTGCACTCTCAAACTGCATCATGAAAATAACTAGAGAATATGTCGATCCAATGAAATGCGAGAAGACGAAGTTTTGGCTCTCAAACTTGAAGTTGTTTTAAGAAGTCCACCCATGTTTACATCAGAACGCAGGGATCCAAAGTGACGTAGCTCAAACTTCACCGACAATATAGTGTTTGAATCAAGTCCAAATTCAGATATAATGGTATGCCACGTCTCCTCAAACTCTTCCCAACTAATTTCATTGCTCCAAACAAGCTTGTTGAACTTGCTTATGAAGTGATCATTGTTATACACATCATTTGTAACCTTAGACGGTACCTTGAACATTATATGCCACATGTATCATGAACTTTTTCGTGTTACCCTAGCTTTATGTTATAGAGTTCTTTTTACATTAAATTATTTTGCGTGTCAATTAATTTCATGTTAGTTGAGATCGTTGAATTTGTTTTGTGGTATACAATAATAAATTATTTTATGTTACCAAAAGTATTTCAATGCTACATATATACAGTTTTATGTTAACATTATTTCATGTTAGAATATATTATATCATTTTTACTTTTATTGAACAAAATTTTGTGTATTTATTCATCATTTTCATTTGATATAAATAAAATAATCGTGTAACATGAATTAACTCAGGTTGATCAAACTACCACATATTAGAGCGGGTTCGAGTGTACCCTATTTATCTTCCACCAGGAAAGACAATTAAGAGTTCTAATATTATGAAAGCTCAATTATTATTTCATATCAATGTATGTGTACATAGCTCAATTTATAATGTTAGAAATGTATAAAATAATATGCATGTGTACTCATCTGACATAAATGTGAAGTGATAGGCCATCAAACGACCCATGAGCCCAATTATTTGATTTTTCAATTGTTGGTTCTTCTTCGCTTCTTTACTTTTGGTTGTTGTTGTTTTTGTTGTTCTTCTTCATCATCTTCATATTCATCATCTTCTTCCTCTTTTTCATCATCATCATCATCATCATCATCATCATCATCATCATCATCTTCATTATGATTTGATGAACCATTGCTAATCAGTTTTGGATTAAATGTGGTTGGTGCACTTTGCTAGTTGGTATGAAGAGTTTTTTTTAAACCATACCTGGTTATACAACATATATTTCCAAACTGTATTGTTATTTCCATCAGAAGACTTTGTAATGGTACAAGAATGTGCTTGGAATCCACATGCATTTGCATATGCCTTGTAGAAATTTACTCCTTGTTCCCAAGTTCAAAACATAATCCCCTTTTTAGGTCTTAAATTGTAATCACAAAATGGGATATAGTGATGTGTGTTGCCAGGAGAGATCACGATCTTCAATTTCTTGTTGTCTTCTCTTTTTCCTTCATTATAGGAAAATAAACATGTAAATACACATCAGGATGCACTACACGTCCGTCAATTAATGTATTTACATGACAACTTTTTATTTTGTTCATACGGATTAAAAATTCGTTCTTACACATTACAGATTTGTTCATTCAATTTTGTTCATATGTATTAAACATTTGTTCAACCCACTTTGTTCATAGGTATTACAACTTTATTCATATGTATTACACATTTTAAGAAAAAAGATATTTTGTTCATCAATATTATACATTTGTTCATATCTCTGTTTGTCTTCCCAATAACTAATAGAAATCTCGTCAAAATCACACAATCGAGTAATAATGCATAATAACAAACAATTTTTGAAGTGAAATATGATTAAAGCCTCAAAAACGAGTTCTATTAGTTTGTATCAGGGAAGGAATCGTTGATTACCTGGCTCCATTAAATGTAAACACTAAGATCTTCGTTGAAATTTGTAAGATATCGCATATCTAAAGAAAAGCTCCTTTGAAAAGGTTTCTTTCTTTGTAAAATAGAAATTTCAGTTAAAACGAAGCTCAAAATAGAGAATTATTCTAATTTAAAAGAGGAACAACGAGTATGTGATCTCATATAGCGAGATTAGATTGGAACTTTCGAACACAGATACCACAATCGTAAAACTGCGATTTTAATTCAGCTTGGAAGCGTAATATTTGACGAGTGAAAAAAGAGATTTCGTTTTCGTTGAACAAAGAGGATAAAAATTCCCTTTTTTGCGTTTTGCTTGGGCGACAAGTAGCTTGTCCAAGAAATTGTGTACATGCACTGTTTTTTTTAATTATTTAGACGCGCATTGCGCGTCTAAATAATTCATGTGAGATGGAAGGCGCAGATTCGTTCCTACTTCTCACATGCACGCTCTTTCTCACCAGATCCGGACTCTCATAATTTTATATGATATTGTTCATTACAAGTGTTTTTATGGTTCATGAATATTATAATTTATAATAGTTAGTGTTGTGACTTCATATTCATAATAGTAGTTCTATTGGTTCATGATTTTGTATGCTTAGGTTTGTAACACCCCATTTTTTCACTGGAGATATTACCGCCAATGACCTCGAATTTCACTTTTCGAAGTCACCCAAGGCTTATAGTAACCAAACAAATAAAATCAAAACTTCATATATTATAAAATATCCAATACAAGTGTATGCAATGACTTAGTTCTTGGATTGGTCCTTACAAATTAACCAGGGATCTCAATCCTAAAATTAAATTTGCGGAATTTAGCAGAAGTCTTTACATTGGCAATCTTCAATAACACGACAACGGTCTTCTCAACTTCAATCTCTAAGCTCAACTCCTGATCTGCCACCAAGAGAAATACGGTTGACACCAGTCGACCATGCAAAGGACAAAAGTGGTCAGGTTAGTCTTGTGATAGACTAAGCAAGTGGGGTTTTAAAAATAGGTTCCTTGTGATTATACTTAGCCACCAACATCGAACTCTGGATGAAAGCCGGTCAATGATCCGTTAACTAAAGTACACTCACTAAACTTGAAGACATGCAGCGGAAAAACAGGACGCCATAATAGTGTGGTTCCTCCGCTTTTTTAGGTGGTTTGTTGGGAATTTTTATTAATCATACAAAGTTAAAAAGCCTCCGTCAACTAATTGGATCCACAAACCAACCTCACCGAATACGTGTTGTCCGAATTCAGATTGGAAAGAAGATCTGCCTTAGTCGGGAGCCAGGGTGGTTTTCCAAGTTGTAGTCACCACCCTGAACACGTTTTAATATGTGCAGCGCGCACTTATCTTATATTAATTCCAAAAATTTACAATTCAAGTTGAAAGCTTTTAACATTTTTTCGACACATGTCGAAGCGTAACAACCATAACGATTCCCAGGATTTGAAGAAGGCACTAACTAGGTGCAACACCCCTCATACACGGATGACGTTGTAGGTTCATGACCAGCATTAGGGTATAGGGCCATCCTAATGCGATGTTATAAAGAGTTATGAATACCGAAATTCCATCCCTGATTCTACGCTAAGTTCAACAATCAATCTTTTTGAGACAACAAACACACAAGGCCACGACAAGGCCACAAACATCGAGTCCTAAGTCCATACTAGCGCAACCTAGTATAATAACAACTATAATAACATGGTCATTATTTCTATAAAATAAATAACATCCTAGTCTATTTTTATTTTCATACAAGTGTTCCAAACAACCAAAACATCATGATTCGAATCATTTTAATGCATCAAAACATATGTGAAAACGAACCAAACCACTTGCCTTCTATTTGTAGACAAAAAAACGGACGATCCTATGGACGAATGAACTCTCGATCCTTAACGAGTTCCTGATTCACAAACACGCAAAATAAATTGTACACAATTTATTTTGTATCACTCAACGATAGTGATCTATATCGACGGAATAGAATAAGTTTATAATCCTTAATAAACTTATATATCAAATTAATAATATGAAAGAATATAAGATTTTATAAAACATTAACTTGTTAATATTTTCTTATTCATAACATAATAGCTTATTAATGAAAAATCACTTATAATATCAAATAAAATTTCAATATTTTATTTTAAATTCCCATAAATATAATTTTATCAAAATTATTCATTTCATTATTTGTACATATTTATTATTTTCTTTTCCATAGAATAACCACTTATTCACAAATCTTACTTAAAATACCAGTTAAAAATTTAAAATGCATATATTTCTATAAATACTCATGAGATATAATTTTATTAAAAAGTACCCATTTAATTATATTAGCCATTTTTATTTAGTAACAGATTTCTTTTTAATAAATAAAAAAAACCCGAAAATAGTCAATAACTGGTCGGGCCGGGTCGGGCCCGACCCTCTTCCTCACCACACAACAACAGGTTGGAACAGAGGCGAGACAAAGGGACTTCAAGCAGTGGCTGTGGGCGACGGACGGCGATGTGGGCATTGGCATTGGCTGCGGGACTGAACGGAGAACACGATGGCGGTGGCGGTATAGGCTTTGGTGGTTGGAGGTGCACGAACGAGCCCAAATTCTGAGCACTCGCTCTGTTTTTCGCACTTCCACTACCCGATTTCAATCTCGATCTTTGGATGATTTGCAGAGTTTTTTGTGAGAAATTTCTGAAAGATATTTGTTTGTGTGTTATTCTTCTTGATCGAAGGTCCTTTTATAGCCCTCAATTTGGAGCTTAGGATGCCCAAAATTGATTTCCCATTAATCACCTTCAAAGAAACGTTTTTTGGTTTAATTCGCCGATTAAATTACGTTTACTGGCTATTTCAATGTTCCGACCATCCTAATTAAAACCCCATTACTTCTCCTTATCTATACACGTCAAAATCTCTATCCATTTCGAGCTCTTAATGTCCAATTCGACCATTTATCCTCTTTAGGTCTTCGAACATGAGCAGAAATTCGACCCCAAAACATGTAATTTTTTTTATCAATTGATTAAGGGGTTTGATAGATTAGGTCATGGGCTTTCCGGAACATCTTTCGGATCGAAAATCCGTTGAGAAATGAAGAATTTATGAGCATTTTAAATTTCGAACTGAAGGTTGAAAACTACCCATTTCGGGTTCAATCTATTTCTGAAACATTGCACAAACAACCCTCTTGTTTTACAAAAGTGATAAAAATGCCCTCTCATCTTAACTTTTGTACTTCAAATAAAATTATATGAATATCATATGGCCTTTAATCTATTTTATTTGATTAAAACTTTAGTCAAAAATATTTATACATTTTTTATAAAATGTAATTATAACACTTATAATTAAGCCATATTACATATAAATATTTTCTTATAACTTTTACTAAGAAATAAGGTCATATCATTTATGGTTACATTTGGCGCCATTGCCGGGGAACTATTGATAGTATTGGTTGTTTCTCGCAACCGGTAGATTAAGTCTTTTTTTATTTTTAATTTGTTTCTTTTTGCTTTGGTTTCAGGTTTTGTTCTCTTTTTCATGCGAAAAGCCAAGAGCGCTCGTTCATTATACGACTTTGATTCTGAACCAGAGCGTACTTTTCACAGAAGAAATAGAGAGCTGAAAAAAGCTAAAGCCCAAGCTATGGAAGGAGATGAAAAACAACAGCTGATTCAACAACAACGAGAGCAATTACATCATCTCCAACAACAAGTACAACAGTTGCAAGAAAATCAGCCACAACAAATGACTCTTGGTGACTATGTGCTGCCTCGTCACCAGGGACAGACATCTGGTGTTGTTAGACCTCTAGTGCAAGCTAGAAATTTTGAGCTGAAGCCATCTCTGTTCAACATGGTTCAACAAAATCAGTTTGGAGGTTCACCTGCTGAGAATCCTCACCAACATCTAAACACTTTTCTGGAGCTTATGGACACGGTGAAGATTCATGATGTTACTGATGATGCGCTTTATTTGCGGCCCTTCTCATTTTCTCTACGAGACAGGGCTAAGGCATGGTTCAAAGCCTTACCTCAAGGGACGATCACTACATGGGATGAGTTGGCCAAAGCTTTCCTAACCAAGTACTACCTTCCCAAGAAGACAGCAGAGATGAGGAACCAGATTAGTTCCTTTCAAATGAGGGATGGGGAATCTCTTTATGAAGGTTGGGAGCGGTTTAAAGAGCTTCTGCTATTATGTCCCCACCATGGACAAGACAAGTGGGTGTTGCTTCACACTTTCTACAATGCTATCGACAACACTACTAGGCTGCTTATTGATGCCTCCTCTAGAGGTACTATTATGAAGATGAATGTTGATGATGCTTGGGATCAGGTTGAGGACATTGCTCAACACACTCACTATTATAATGATGCTCGTTCTCTTCCAAGCTCTAAGAAGTCAGCAGGTTTGTATGAGGTTGATACAGAGACTTTGCACTAGGCACAGATTGAAGCCATGAATCAAGAGATCAAGCAGCTGAAATTAAAGATGAATGGTTCTCACGTTTCTACTGGTGGAGGTCCTTCTCAAGCTGTTTCAAGTGTGGTTTGTCAGTTTTGTGGAGCTAGTGATCATACGATTAGATCTTGTGAAGTGTTTGCCTCTAAGGATGAACCACAAGAGGAGGAAGTGAACTATATGAATAACTTCAACAGGGGGCCTAGGAATGACCCATACTCTAATTCCTATAACCCTGGTTGGAGGTATCATCCCAACTTATCTTATTGGAATAATCAAGCACAACAGAGGCCTCCTCTTGGATTTCCACCTAAAGCTCCTACTTATCAAAATCAAGCTTCTCAACCTGCTCAGAAACTGGCCTGGGAGACTGCTATTGAGAGCCTTGCCACTTCTATGAAGACTCTCACTGAAGAAGTAAGGGATCAGGGAAAGAACTTGAAGATTATAGAGCAACAAGTGGCTCAACAAGCTGCCAATGCTCCATGGCCGGCTGGCGAACTTCCTGGACATCCTGATGTGAATCCTATGGGTTAATTGAATGTTGTCACCCTTAGGAATGGAAAAGAATTGGAGGATCCAAGGCCTAAGGAACTAAAGAAGCAGAGCAGTGAACCCGAAAAGCTCCAACAAGATGGAGAGGAGGAGAAAGAGGCTCCTTACATTCCGCCTCCTCCTTACAAACCTCCTCTCCTATTCCCACAAAGAAAAGCTAAAGCTCAGACCGAGAAGCAATTCGGGAAGTTCTTAGAAGTGTTGAAGAAGCACATCAACATTCCATTCACAGATGCTCTTAAACAAATGCCTGCTTATGTGAAGCTCCTAAAAGAGATATTATCAAGCAAGAGGAAAATTGAGGGTTGTCAAAAGGTGTCCCTTAATCAAGACTGCAACGCCCTTGTTCAAAATAAGTTGCCTCCTAAGCTTGGAGATCCTGGGAGCTTTTGTGTTCCTATTCTGATTGGCAATTGCACTTACAACGTATTATGTGACTTGGGAGCTAGTGTGAGCTTGATTCCTCTTTCCATTTGTAAGAAGCTGGATCTTGGAGAACCTCAACCGGTAGATATGAATCTCTTCATGGCTGATAGATCCACTGCATCACTTACAGGTATCCTTGAGGATATCCCCATTCAGGTTGGTAAATTCTATGTACCTGTTGATTTCATTGTTCTTGATATGCAAGCTGATTTTCCCATTCCCGTTATATTAGGAAGACCTTTCTTAGCTACTGTTGGAACTCTTATTGATGTAAAAGAGGGTGTTCTTTCTTTTTCTATTGGGGAGGGGGAGAAAATTGAGTATAATTTCACTAAAGTTATCAAGCAACCTAGGCTTGAAGATGAGTTGTGCAGGTTAGATGTTATAGACAGGGAAACTCAAGGAATGATGATGTATGTGGCCACAAAAGACCCCATTGAGGGAATTTTAGGCCACCCTGAGATGTCTGCTAATGGGATGGAAAGCACCATTGATGATGTGCTAGAAGTGGATGTTCAAGATGTTGGAGAAGAATCCCCTGCTGCACCTAAGGTGGAGTTGAAGCCCCTTCCATCTACATTAAGGTATGAATTTCTTGGCTCTAATTCTACTTACCCTGTGATAGTAAATGCTAGCTTAAGTGATGATGAAACTGCCAAATTGCTAAAAGAACTTAAGTTGCATAGAAAAGCCATAGGGTATACCATTGATGACTTAAAAGGGATCAATCCTTCTTTGTGCATGCATAGAATTTTATTAGAAGATGATCACAAGCCTTCTATTGAGCATCAAAGACGACTCAACCCCAACATGAAAGAAGTAGTTAGAAAAGAAGTGTTGAAATTGTTAGATGCAAGCATTATTTACTCTATTTCTGATAGTGCTTGGGTGAGTCCTGTGCATGTTGTGCCTAAAAAGGGGGGAATGAATGCTGTGAAAAATGAAAAGAATGAATTAATTCCTACTAGAACAGTCATGGGTTGGCGAATGTGTATTGACTATGATTAATTCCTACTAGAACCCCAACATGAAAGAAGTAGTTAGAAAAGCATTCTAAATCTCCACCGCAAGAGACCTTGCATTCAACAATGATCAAGAGGTCTTTTATTGGGTTGTAATGGGGCCAAGGTAAAGAGAAATAGGTAGGGAAATATTTTGGCCATGTGGTGCTAAATCCGGGGAATAGAATTAACTAAATCAACCCAAATTACCACCAAGCTTAAGAGATTTTCTTTCCAAACCATTCTTTTTCACTCAACACCCTTTTATTTTTTTACTCCAACTCTTTTTTTTCTTTTTATTTGCAACTTTTTTTTCACCTTTTTTTTCACCTTTTTTTTTCAAGGAAAACACTAATATAGAACATATCCCAACCACCAAATATATGTAAATCTCCCCCAAGCTTGGCTCACAACCACAAAATTAATCAACTAATAATCCTAATTCCCGGATGGGTAAAAAGCTAATAATATTAGGCTCGAATTTTCTTTTGTGGAGTTTCCAAAAATAAATAAAAGGCTCACATGGGCTACAAAAAGAGGATACTTATGCAGGGTGGATAAGGGAATGTACAGGCAAATGAAAATAATGCCTCAATCATTTTTATGTCATGCACAAGAGTTATAAATGTGGCCTCGAAAAAGATTCTAAACGCAAGTTCTAGAGATAGCAAACAAATTGAGAATCATACACAAAAAGAAAGAGGACTCATAAGAATTAAACTCCAATAAAGGCCAAAATAAACCTCACATGGCTTTTTGTCTAAAGCTTCAAAACTAAATTAGGTAAATGAATAATTAAATGCCACTTCAACTTAAACATTATCTATATATCAATTTTTCATCTTCAAGCAAGATCAATTAGGGTATCAACAACCAATGAAATTTCATGAAATTATTTTTTTCAAAAATATTACAAACAAAGCCAAGACATAGGGTTCATATCCAACACCTAATATGCAAATGCAATGCATGAAATGTCATGAAAAAGAAAAAGAAAAAAAATGCAAACGGAGCCCCACATGAGATTTTCCCTCCCCCAAGCTTAAATTCTACATTGTCCCCAATGTAGAAAAAGAAAGAGGAAAAGAGAAACTCACCAAATAATCAGGCATTTAGGCGTAGTCAATGAATCCAAGAGGGAGAGATTGTAAGTCATTTATAGGCTCGAAAATCTCAGCACAACATCCTTATATATAAGCCTGTCCAACAAAGACAACTTCCAAAACAAACAAGTAGCTCTTTTAGAGCTAATTAGCGCAGCACATAACTCACCAAATAAATAGCAACCAACCAATACATCAGGCGACAAATTTACTTTCAATGACTTGACAAACCAAATTAAGCATCTCAGTTAGCACATGATTAAGTTCAATAGCACAAAAGGACGAAATCTAAGCACATAAATGTACCACTTAAAATCAGTTAAAACTCACGAGCCTTAGCCATAGTATAACAAGTCTTAATCAAATGCCCATGCGACCAGTCAAAGATAAATTCAGCAACTCAAATAACACCTAAATCTCCCTAAAAAAAAACTAGTCACAAGCTGCTGGACAGCCTGGACATGAAAGTGAACTACAACTTAGAAAATCAGCAGCAAACTATAATCTTCACCGGGGGCATTAGCAAAGTGAAGCTCCAACATTTAGCAAGCCTAATTAAATATTTCAATCAGCAAAATCACAAATTAATCAGGCCTGTAACAAAAAGATGCCCCAAGCTGCAGATTGCGAACTCAAGACCCACCGAAACGAAATAAGCACAATTCTGTTCAATTCAGAACCAATTCCAACTATCCAAATAAATCCAATCAAGCACAAATTCATTCTCTAATTCAACAAATTCAGAAGAGGAGGGAATAGTTCTGGTCACAAGATTTAGCAGAGAAAGATCATACCTCTACTTAACGATCATCAATCCGGAGCAGGGGGGCCGCGAAGTCTGTGTCCGGCGGTGTCACTGGCTAGTGCAGAAGCAGACGACAGAGACATCCAGGGTCTGGGATGTGCACTCGCGCTGGTGTGGTTCCGCGGCGTTGACGGACTCGCGCAGGGCTGGTCTTGCAGCAGGGGCCGTGGTGGAGCAGAGGTTGGACTGGAGAAAGGTAGGCGGGAGAGAGGAGCGGTGGATGGAATCTAGTGGAGGAATGGTGTTGGGGAAGAAAAGGTAAGAAACTTAATGCTATTTATTATTCTAGTAGAACCTTGGATGAAGCATAGGTCAATTATGCTACAACAGAGTTACCATAGAAGATTTGAAGAGTTTATGATTGAATTGAAGAGTTTCCATAGAAGATTTGAAGTAAGAGCTTGAAGAAGGAGGACGCTAAAGTTGATGATTGGAGGCCAATTGAAGCAAAAGCAAGAACATGGGCCAGGACGGGTACACCGCAACCAAGTTCTGGCTGTCCTGGACCATGTTTTGGACTGCAGAGAAGAATGTGGGCGAGGAAGAGCAAACCGCGACCGCGGTTTGGGGTCCTGGACCGCGCTTTTCCCCTCGTCGGGATTGGGCCGTGATTTTTCTTCTATCTTGTTGCTTAAAATATATCTTTAACCTAGTTTTGGAGAATTACGTATTATTCTCTTTAGCCTCTCTAGAGAGAACCCTAGGTGGAGATTACTTGGAGATTTTTCTAGATCTGTTGGGATTGAAGATTGAATCGATTTGCAAACAATTTGGTATGTTTATTGAATTTGATTTTCTCTCTTCCTTTACCATGTCTAGCTAATTTTCTTATTCTGAGGTTGGGTGAACCCAATGATGAAGTTTGAATTATGATGTTTGGTTGAATGGAAACTTGATTGAAGTTTGATTTAATCTTAGTTTGCTTTATTCCCTATTTTCTTTGCATATAGGATTCTTGTTATAATTTGAGATCGACCGGAGATAATCGTAGCAAGATATTGATTTGACAAGTACCAAAAATTGGTTTTGAATAAGATCCCTAGGTATTAAACTAGAGAGTTATTTATGCGACAACAACTTAATTTCTCTGGTGTGAATTTCAACTATCGTAGTAGTTTTAGGGTTGAATAATTCTAGCGGAACGCGACAGCGAATGCTGGGTTTGTTTGCCCCTAGTCTCTAAAGAGCTTAAAGGGTCTAAAACTGATTAATCTTACGCGACATCGATTATTAGTTGAGTCTAGGCATATTCACATATTTTCTGAAAAGAGATTAATATTGGTTTTAGATAGTGAGTTCCTTCAAACAACATTCAAGTTGAAATCCAAATAGACATCACTTAAAATCTACTGAAAAATCATTGTGGGAATCCTAACCTTGGAAGCTTTTCTCCACTGATATCTCCTAGTTATTCTCGATTACTTGTTAGCCTTTCAATTCAATCATAAACTCTTTTTCTTATTTATTTGACTTGGTCTACTTGTTCGAATATCAATTGGTACTACAAAGTTCTCTCAGTTCGACACCTTGATACTACAACCGAACCGTATACTTGCGGTGTAGGAAAATAGCCTATCAACATTTTATCATATTATATAATAAAATCATAGCTCATATGGTTCATAATTATCACTTTATAATATGAGAAAATAATTCTTATAACCTTTTACTATTTCCTTAAACTTATAAAATAACTTTATAACATTTCAAATGTTATAAGATAATAACCTTATGATATAAAATATGCAAATATTTTATTTATCATAAGATAAAATTACATTATAAAATATTATTCAAATATTTTATAACATAAAAAGGACATTACATTTTTACCCTTGTAAAAATGATGAATATTACAAGGTTCATAATAAGTGTCAATATAATTCATGTCAGTTGGTTAGGGCTGGGCAAATTCCGGTCCGGACCGAGGGTATACGGGTCCGGTCCTCAGTAAATAAATTTTAAAATTCCGGTCCAGGTCCGGACCGAATTTTTTAAAAATAAAAATAAAAAAATAAAAGGAATATACATAAATAATATTTCTTATGTTATAAAATTTATTTTTTATTATTAAGTTTCACTTTTATGTATATACTTCATAACATTATATTTTTTCATCAATAATATATAAAACCTCTCATAAAAACATAATTTTTTCTTTAAAAAAAATATTTATTTAAAAAAAATAATATTCCAGTCCAAAACCGGTCCGAAAGTGCAACGGACTGGACCGGGACTGGACCGGACCAGGAAATTCCGGTCTCGGTCCAAAGATTTAGGAAACTCGGTCCCGGCCCGGTCCGGTTTTGGACCGCCCACCCCTACATTTGGTAGCCTATTAGCTCAAATGGTAGAGCAATATGCATGTGTACATATATATGGGGTTCAAATCCAACATAAGCTAATTCTTCATATGATTTATGCCTTTTGGTTCATATCAGCTATTTTATTGGTTCGTGTTTTTGTAGGGTATGGTTCAAAATATTTCTTCTTATAGGTCATAATAATTGTTATTTTTATGTCGTTTGACTTATAACAACTTTTCTTCTAGATCATTTTTATGTAATCTTAGGTTATTTTATTATGCGTTTTTTTGGTTCATGATAATTGTCTTTCAATTCATATTTTTGTAAGATTAGGTTCATAATAGTTCTTCTTACGATTCATGTCTTTTAATTTATAGTAGTTATTTTGTTTAATTTTGTTTCTTTTAGTTCATGATAGTTGTTATATTGGTTCATGTTTTTGTAAGTTTAGTTTCATAATAGTTCTCCCTTACGATTCATGTGAAGTATCTAATGTATTAGTTTGATGTCTCGAATGTTATGATTACAAAGACGAAAAATTATTTTCTCTAGTAGCCTATGTGGGATTCGATCACATATCATGTGAAACAAACACATTGATCTTCCTTTTGAGCTAATAGGCATTTAACCGATTTGAATCCAAATACGTCTCCAACCAAGTGATTTATGTATGAAAGATCACACAATTAACTCTACATTGAAGCTGCACGTTGAGATGCAAAATTAAATCAAAAGATGTGCATATTAGTTTTGGCAATGTTTGCAAGCAAGCTACATTGAAGTTGCACTATAGAGATGCAAAATTCAATTGTAAGGTAGTTTAAAGCATTTAAATAACACATATAATAATAGTTGAAGGATTTAGAGCATATGATTTATTAAAAAAATTAATTTGCAAGTTGTTCATTGACTCACTCTTGCCATTGTTTCAGTCCAAGACTCAATAGTTACAAGAAGGAAAACCCATGCAAATACCATAGTTGCTAAACAGTGGAAGAAGGTTTGCTTGCTACTATATCATATGCTATATTCTTTTTAAAAAACACAAAAAAAATGTACAAACTTAAAAAGTGGTCATTCATACATTGGTACTCAATTTAGGGTTAACAACTTCCCATATTATTTGCATTGACCTTCCTATTTTATTTTGATCACTTCAACCAATAAAATTAATGATAGTGAAACCCTTAACTAATTTTAATTATCAATCCAAAGTTATAGACAAATAAAAAAATGGACTTAGAATGAACGTCAAGCTATGACTTACATGTTCCAAATAAAATTAAACTGATAGATTACCAAACAATTTAGTTCCCGATCCCTTATCATCCTAAAGAACCACATCTTTACTCCCAAAAACCGACAAATTGAGAGTCAACGATGCCAAAATGTTTCAATTATCGATTATCGAACGGAAACCTAGTGACGAAGAGGCACTAGAGCAAAAAATGGTCACCAATTTGAAGTATAAAACTTTCATACATCATGCTGGAACAAGATGAATCGGAGGTGGGTTGAGTAAAGGACATACGAAAATCAATGGCGTCAAGCTTACGACAAGAGTGTGGGGGTAGGATGAGAAACTAAGAGCTTAAAGGAGACGATCACAATGTTGTTGGATAGAGGTGGAATATAAGGAAGAGTTCGAGATGCATACGACAAAAATTTCTAATTCTAGGGAAAGTAACAATCTAATTTGGGAGGGAGAATTGTGTTTAGAGAGCCAGAATTGGTAAGTGCCTCGGTGATGAGAAAAAGTGAAGGTAGTTTGTCTATTTCAAACGAACAAGGTTCAAGTTGTCCATAAGAAATGAAAGGACAAACAAAAAGTCATTTCTTTTGAGGATGACGAATTCACTTCTCCCTTCATTGATTTCATTCCCAACAGACAAATTACATTTTTTCTAGTCATTTTTTATGGAGAAATTATATAACGTCCATTCATTATCATAGAATTAAGATCAAATAGGGATAAAACTTAAGGTGTAAAATGCGAGCAAATGTGAGGCGTTACATCTAGGAAATCAATGACTCAAAGGTAAAGCTCTCTTAACGTGTGTTATAAATTGGACGGGTTTTTAGTCCTCCTATGATTGAAGATGCCATTGAAGAAACTCAACAAGTCGGAGTTTAGCCACATTTCCTCTAGGGCGGCCGAGGCCAACCTCGACTTCTCTAAAGCCCTTGAGGATTTTTGGTTAGGGATGCTAGGCGGGTGGTGGAGGAGATGAAGTTTAAGGCTAAGAGATTGAATGAAGCGGAGGCGAGCTTTCTTAGGCAACATGCCAAGTCTACTTACCTTCTCAAGAGTGTTCGTTGCATGAGGTATTTCCATTCATTGATGAGGGCGAATAGGCGCCAGAATCACATTTCTTCCGTCACCAAAAGTGATGGGAGTCCTTCTACGTCCTGATGCGATCGGATCGTAGACCGAGATTGATCCTGACGAGCCCGAGTCTACCGAGACCTTGGCGTCCGCCTTGGATTCTGATCAAGCTCGTTATTATTATATTTATTATATTTCCTATTTTTGCATGTTTCTATTTATAGCTAGTTTCTATTTATGTTTCCGCTATTACTATTTTAGGCGTGTGTCTACTTATGGTTAAGAGACTAGCCCAATAGTGAGTTTAGGCCCATTAGCTAGACCTAGTTGGGTTTTGCATTCTCTATTTAAACAACTTGATGTACTCAGTTTTATTTACGCCTTGCTATATACAGATTGCCTATTGTGATTGAGCTTCTCTCCTTTAGGCTTAGGCGTTAAACCCGGTTCCTTGAGCCGACCCTTTTCTATCCTTTTTCCCAACGCCCTCGTCTCGGCCCTAAGCCACCCAAACTCGATCTATCGAGTTTTCCCTCACGAGCCACCCTGTGGTTCGCGCTTATCCCGATTACAATTCGTTGGAGAAGATCTGAGGCCCTTCCAAGCCTAGATCGGGCATCCGTGTGATCCACCCGAAAGGCGGAATGCATCACGTCCATGGATGAAGTGGTGGGGGAGTTCGAGGCCTTTTTCAAAGGCTTATTTGGCTCGTAGGTGCTGGTGGCCATGCCGGTGCCAAGTGAGTTTGCTAGTGGCCCTCGGCTGGCCGTTGAGGAGGGACCCTTGCTTGAGGTGCCAGTTTGTAATGAGGAGATCAAGGCGGCTCTTTGGTCCATGGGTGATTACAAAGCACCCGGGCTCGATGGCTTCACCGCCAACTTCTTCAAGGCATCTTGGGACCTCACCGGGCCCGAGGTGCTTACGGCGGTTAAGGAGTTCTTCACCAACGGAAAGCTTCTCCTGCAATTCAACCACACCTTCATCTTACTCATCCCCAAAGTTGAGTCCCCGGTATGTGTTGAGCAATTTTGGCCCATATCATGTTGTAACGTGATTTACAAGATCATTTCTAAGGTGATGACGCTTCGACTTGGCAAGTGTCTCGGTCCTCTCATTAATCCGGCCTAAAGCACATTTGTGGAGGGTCGGTTGATGTTAGACAAAATTTTCCTTGTCCAAGACCTTTTGAGGAAGTACAACGTGAAGAGAGAGACCCGCCGGTGCTTCTTGAATGTGGACCTCGCCAAGGCTTATGACTCTATTTCGTGGGATTTCCTAAGGTTTGCTCTCAATCACCTTGGGTTTCCTTCGAAGTTCATTGCTTGGATCATGGAGTGTGTTTGCACGGCCTCTTACTCAATCAAGGTGAACAACGACATCCAGGGCTTCTTCCCGGGCAAGCGTGGTCTAAGACAAGGTGATCCACTTTCCCCTCTCCTCTTTGTGATTTGTATGGAACTCCTTTCCCGCTTGCTTAGGAAGGAGACTTCTAAGAGTTCCTTTCACTTTCACCAAAATTGTGAGAGCTTGAGATTTACTCATTTGATTTTCGCCGATGATGTGGTCCTTTTTTGTTGGGGGGATGAGAGCTCGATTAAGGTGTTGATGGGTTGTTTGGAGATGTTTAAGGGTATGTCAGGTATGAGTGTTAATGTGGGGAAATCCTCAATCTTTCTTGCCTCGGTACCGGACCTCGAAAGAGGGCTCATTCTTGCCGCCATCGGGTTTCTTGAGGGTGTGTTTCCTTTCCATTATTTGGGCATTCCTATTAGTCCCCACGGGATCCGGGTTATGCATCACAAGCCTCTCCTTGATAAAATTAGTGGGTACCTCAACGCTTGGGCTAAGAAGAGTGTTTCTTTTGCCGGGAGGAGAGAGTTAATTGCTTCGGTCCTCCAAGGATGCACGGGGTTTTCGCTCTCCATTTTGCAGGTTCCCTCGGCGGTCCTTTCTTGCTTGGTTGGTATTGTAGGAGCTTTCTTTGGAGGAGGCCCCGGGTTAGGTGGGTTGATATATGTATGCCGTGGAAGGAAGGGGGTCTCGGGCTTCTTGATTTTAGGGTGTGGATTAAGTGCTTCATGCTTAAGCACTTTTGGCATATTTTTGACATGGGAGATAGCCTTTGGGTGAGGTGGGTCCACCATCTCTACCTTGGCGTTGTGGAGCCTCTT
Source organism: Fallopia convolvulus (assembly GCA_964016875.1). Taxonomy (NCBI): domain Eukaryota; kingdom Viridiplantae; phylum Streptophyta; class Magnoliopsida; order Caryophyllales; family Polygonaceae; genus Fallopia; species Fallopia convolvulus. Next base: position 25,790,319 of record OZ024723.1, on the reverse strand, counting down.
GATTGGGAACGACACAAGCGGGACTCACCTTTAATCAAGGCCATTCTTAGTGCCCGTGACTTGGTTGTTGATCTTGATGGGCGAGAGGCGAGTGTCGTGGAGATGCTTCAATCTTGGTGTGAGGAGGGCCGCTTTAGGGTGGCCATGGCTTACGAGGCTCTTTAGGATAGACGGCCAGTGGTGAGTTGGGATAGAGAGGTTTGGCCGGCGCACAACACGCCGAAGCACATGTTCATTCTTTGGCTTGCCAACCTTGGCAAGCTTTCTACCTATGACCCGCTCTTGTTCTTGGATGTTGACCCGGGTTGTCGTTTGTGTGGGGATGAGTTGGAGAGTGCCCTTATGCTAGTGATATTTGGAGGGAGGTCCGCGTGCGCTTCATGATCCCCGCCGGCACGTCTTCAGTGTGGTGCGCCCTGTGCTGGCTTCGTCGGCGCGCCCGTGGCCGCAGGTTCCTTGCCCGGGGTCGTGTCTATGCTCTCTCGGTGACGGTCTACTATATTTAGCATGCTCGGAATGCTTGTATTTTTGACGCGAACCTCATCTCGCCCGAGGTGGTGGCTCGCTTGATTATCACTCATGTATTCTGTTTACTTCATGATAGATTTCCTCCTTGTATGGTTGAGACATTGTAGTATGTTTTGTATGTTGCGTAGTTTGGAAGGCTTGCATGCTTGTCCATTTTCTCTTGTTTTTGCATAGTTTGGAAGGCCTGCGCGCTTGTCCATTTATGCTCCCAGATTGTTAGTATGATTGTACCACACTCTTAGTAGGGTTACCCTTACACCAAAAAAAACAAGCAATTACCTTCACTTTGTCCATTATAACAAATGAATAAGGTTATGTGCTATAAGTAAATTTAACCGTACGCAAAAAATTTGGTTATTTTTGGGTCTCCAACACTTGCAAAATTAATTTTCAATTTTTACATTTATGTAAAATTACAAAAATAGGAGAAATCCATTTTTTCCTCTTTACTTTCTTTCCCTCCTCTCCTCTTTCTCTCCAAGTAGTGGCAGACGAAGCAACTATAACACCTTGTCTAAAAAATGTCGCTTGGTTTTAGACTTTATATGGGTCCACATAGACTAGCCTGATAAAAACTACATAAACTAGCCTGATAAAAACTACATAATTTAGACTATAACACCCTGTCTAAAAAATGTCACTTGGTTTTAGACTTTAACACCCTCTTTACTTTCTTTCCCTCCTCTCCTCTTTCTCTCCAAGTAGTGGCAGACGAAGCAACTATAACACCCTGTCTAAAAAATGTCACTTGGTATTAGACTTTATATGGGTCCACATAGACTAGCCTGATAAAAACTACATAATTTAGGACCTTACAACAAGGCAAGACGAGAAAAAAAAAAGAAATCATCCAACTCATATTGTCTTAAAACGTAAGTAAGAATCATGTATGCACCAGACTCCAAATCACAATAGGCCAAACATTAACTTCTAAACATCAACTTATACTTCAAACCTCTAACTCAACCAGATATCCCAAATAACCATAAACCAACAACCTTGCAAAACAGACACGACTTTATCCTAAGACACACCATATCGAGCTAGCCTACCATCGTTCTAGAGGTGATCCCTATGATCATCATTCAAACCTATATCGTGACCTAAAAATTGTAACAACCCGTCGGGTGATGTGACCTTGTTTCCAAGGACGCCTCAGATCTTGACTTGGAACGTGTATTGTGTCGCAAAATTGGCGTAGCGGAAGACTTGTAGCAAGAGAACCAACTTTATGCCTCTCAAAGTGGTCTAATTCAACGTTATGGAACGAACAAGTGAGTATCAAGTGATGAGAACTCGAAGGGATCAATCCAACGTGATGGATGATCGAGAGTGTTTGAGGGACTTTGATTGATTTGAACCAAAAAGGGGTGACCGCAAGAACGAAATAAGGAGGCAATCTCTCTACTTGAATTCAAGTCTATATTATGTGTAACCCTAGAAAAGAAGTTTTGCTCCCTTTAAATAGAGGAGGCAAACCATAAAACCCTAGCTAGTGTGTGGCGCGCCCAGGGCTCGTGTGCAAACGAGGCCCAACGGCTCAAGGGTTGTAAAATGGCCTTCCATAAACATAAAACTGTAATTAGAAATGTTAAAAAATGGAAATAATACTAGAAAAGGAAATAAAGATAGATGTCCTTGGCCGTCGACAACGAAGTGTCATGACAAGGCCAAGGCGCGACATGGAACATCGTTGTCGTGGCGCTAGCACGACGCTTATCGAAGCCAAGACACGCTGGCGCGACGCTGACACGATGGTGCGCGTCCAGGCCGAGCGGTGAACCTCATGTTGTGATGCAAGAGCGCGCCGATGGAAAGGGTTCGGCGCGTTTGGCGAATCCAAGGTAGATGGTGTCGGTATTGCGACTTGAGGTTCATCGATGGCGTGGGCCTAGGCGAGCAAGGTGACTTGCGTGGGCATAGTGATGGGTGGGCCATGGCCATCCGAGAGGCACAACACCAAAGACTGAGACGCGGTCGTGATGGCACGGGCCCGGACACAAGTGACCGGTTCATCCGAACGCAAGGTGAATGTGTTGTCCTCCTGTTGGGCATCCAAGGCCGGTGTAATATCCGTAAAATTCCAAGTTAATGAAACAAATATTTTATTTAAATAATCATTTTTCTCTTAAATAGAGAGTTTTAGTATTTTTAATAAAATTATAAGCATATTACAAAGGATTATTAAGGTGACAATTAAAATTTCAAACAAATATGAATTATAATGAATTCGGATTTTATAATTAATATATTAATACAAGGCTAACAAAAATAAAAGAGAGGCAAATAAAAAAGGTCAAGAGCCGGAACTCGAACCCAAGACCTCTTGCACCCTTCCCATAATCACACACACTCATATCCACTAGGCTATTATAATTTATCTACCCATATTGGAATATTTTTATTCTTAAACACTCCCATTTTTCTTCTTCCCCAAAGGCGCATCAATTTTCCCTGACTGATTTAACGTAAAGCCAATGCATGCTCTAGTCTTCTTCTAATCTCCATTGTTGCTTCAAGGACTCACCAAAACCATCATCATCTTATGTCGTCTTCAAACTAACACAAATCTCACCAATCCCCTTCAAGTCCCTTCTCTTCCAATGGCCAAATTCAACAATGGTGGATCAAAGGAAACACAAATTTTGGCTATTTAAAGGGCTGGGATTTCATTGTTAGACTCACACATCCCTTCTCTTCTCTTCTCCTAGCATTATTGCTCTCCCTCAATCAATTTTTCAGCCTAAGAAGCCTCAATTTGCTTGCTGTTTTTTTTTTACAAAACACCACCAAAAGCCCTAATCCCTTCACCGGACGACCCTAGCCACCACCCCCTTCCGCGCGCGCTGCCCTGGAGCCACGCCAGACCACCACCTGTCCACCGCCGGTCCTGTTGCCCGCCTTTGCTGGTGTGCGTCCTTCGCTGGGGTCTTCTTTGTAACACATCCGTCCAAATATTCAACAAAAGGTTTAAAAAATCCTTTTAATTTAACTTGTTTTATTAAGTTATTTGTCTTTCATGAAAATCTAATTGCTTTTAAATAATTATAATAGATTTTATACTAGTAACCTATTTTTGATAAGATCTAGGTTGTTAGAACAAGATAATCAAAGATATTATTTCCCTTGTACATAAATAAATTTATTATCATGCATGTTTATTTTTTTAAATAAATCTTGATATGCATGGAAAATTTATAAATAAATTTATGGGATTAAAAGTATGAATTTTTATATATATGAAAAGTGTAATATAAATAATATGTATACTTTATTGGAAGTTATTATCAATATAAAAAAGATCTAAGTTGTTAGGAAAGATAAACCAATTTTATTAATTCCCTTGTACATAATTTATAATTAATAATATGCATGTTTATTTTGATAAAATAAATCTCAATAGACATGGAAAACCTTATGAATAAAAAATAATGGGTTTAATATCACTAATTTTATATACTTGGGAAGAGTAATATAAATATTATGAGTACATTATCTAAAGCTTACCATATAAATAAAGATCTAGAACTAGTTGGTGGAAAAATTTTATTTAAGACTTTTTATAATATAAAAAGAGATTGTATGTCTTTTATAGGGCATTTTAGAAACTTAAAAATATGTTGATAAGATATATTAGTCATAAGATATATATTATGATTAAAATATGGAATAAAAAGAGAGAGTCAGGCTCTAGTGGATTATATTGATATAATAAAAAATGCGAGCAAATCAGGGACGTTGGATTAAAATAATGGACGACTGAGATTAGACGATGCGGGTTTGGTAGAAAAAAAAAAAGAAATCAAGCGGCTCATTTACAATGGCAGGCGGGTAAATACATTAATTTTTAGGTTCAAAGACGAAACTACCCTTTAGGCTAAATTTTTTCCAAAAATCCCTGAACTCCTGCAATCTCACTTTCTCTCGTACCCCGCTATCGTTTGTACGCTGCAAGTCACTTTCTCTCTCAAAAACCCAAATAACCACCTCTCGATCTCGCTTGATCTTGCCAGATTTTGCTGGATATCATCATCCTCTATTTTAAGCTCTCAATCTTACTCAATTCAAATCAACAATGGTGAGAGGAACAGAAAAGGGTATGCTTGTTTTTCACTTTTCTAGGGTTTATTGTTTTAGGTTCTCAATCTTACTCTTATGGATTATTTTGTTGAGATGGTTAATTTGAAAGTGGTATTGATTCTTTAATGACATGCTTTTGGTATAGAGGTCATGATTGATGATATGTTGCCATTGTTGAAGTTATCTGCTAAGTCTTCATGTGAGAAATCAATGTGAGTTTTTTTAGATCTTGTTGCATCAGTGAGCATAGTGTATTTGACACTTGAAAAATAGTATATTTGGTAGCCTATTAGCTCAAATGGTATAGCACTGTGCGTGTGCACATAGATGTGGGTTTCAATCCCGCATAGGCTAATTCTTGATATGGTAATGTCTTTTTGTTCATATCGGTTGTTCTTTTGGTTCATGTCTTTTTAAGGTAAGGTTCATAATATTTCTTCTTATGGTTCATAAATTTGTTCCATGCTTTTTTGTTTATAACAATTGTTCTTTTGGTTCATGTTTGAATAATCTTAGGTTCATCAAAGTTCATCTTATGGTTCATGTCTTTTAGTTCATGCTAGTTATTATTTTCTTTCGTGCTTTTTGGTTCGTGGTACTTGTTCTTTCAGTTCATGTTTTTGTAAGTTAGGTTCATAATAATTTTTATGGTTCATGACTTTTAATTCTTAATAGTTTATCTTATAGTTCATGCCATTTGGTAGCCTATTAGCTCAAATGGTAGAGCAATGTGCATGCATATAGATGTGGGTTCAAATCCCACATAGGTTAACTCTTCGTACGATTTATGTCTTTTGGTTCACGGTAGATCTTTTTTTATTCATGTTTTTATATGCTTAGGTTCATGATAGTCTATCTTACAAGTTACAACTCATGTCTTTCAAGTCATATTAGTTGTTATTTTGGTTTACGTCATTTGGGTCATGATCTTTGTACATTTGGTTCATGTTTTTATAAACATAGGTTCATAATATTTCATCTCATGGTTCATGACTTTAAGTTCATAAATGTTCTATTGGTTCATGTACTTTCATGGTTAGGTTCATAACAATTGGCGATAAGGTTCATTAAATTTAACTGACAATACTTCTTATTTTGTGTCATGTATATATTTGTAAATGGTATTTTGTTGGTTCACATCATTTTACGATTAAGTTCATAATAAATTTCAATAAGGTTTATGAAATTTAATGCATAATACTTATTATTTTTGTCACGTAATCTAGAACATAAATCGTAATTCATGGGTTCATGTCTTTATACGATTAGGTTCATAACAATTGGCGATAAACTTCATTAAATTTAAGATGTTCAATGCCTTTCATGTCTCCATTGCAAAGCCTTACAACAAACATCTAATCCAGCATATGATATGTCAAGTCTAGAACAAAGACATAAGTTGTCAAAAGAGATGAATAGGAAGATCTACTTTCTAATAAATTAATCTTAGCAATGGAGATGATAATGGTTCACATAGAGAAGATTATACTCTTATGGATGGTGAGAATCCATACAAATTAAAATCACCAACAAAAATTGGTAGAAAGCCACAAAAATTCAACAAATAATACTAAACATTGTTGAATCTATAGAATTCGATGTAACATAATCGCGAAATCAAAAACCCCCAAATAGAAAAAAAAACCAAATCGAAAAACCCTAAATTCGAACTTAAAATTATAAGAAGGCAAAAAAAAAAAACTAAATCCATGAAGAAAGTATTGTGAAGGATCTAGAAAACACCAACTAAATCCCATTGAAACATGATGCAATGATATATGGGAGAAGATCGAACCATGGCTGCAAAGTCGCTATATCTCGGTCGGTGAAGAAGAAAAGAAAAACGGAGAAGGAGAAGATGGGTGAGTGGATAGGAAATGGACAAAAATACCCCTCCATTTAGAAAAATATTTAAATGCGTGGGTTAATCCTGACCACAAATACAAATGATCAAACGAGTGTAACTTGCTCGCAGATTTCACCGTAATAACCGTACTCATCTGATCGCGATTCTAAAAAGATATATGGGAAGAAGATTTAAAATATGGTATAATAAGGGCTTTATGGACTTTTATACCATGAGAATATTTTTATAATCAATATGGAAAACAAATAATATGCGAAATATATTATTATAGACTTTATTTAATGAATAAGAGTCGTGTGAGAATGGTCGCCCATGTGAGAATTAAGAATAAATCTCGCTCGTCCATTCCAAAAATTCAACGCCCCTGATTAAACATTCATTAAAAAGGATAAAATACGGCACGGGCGAATTTTTCCCGTATTATTCGCGTATTTTTTAATAAAATACGGCACGGACGAATTTTTACCATATTATTCACGTATTTTTCGAAAAATACGTTTTTATGAGACACGCCCAATTTGTTCATCAATAGCGATTTGTTCATCAATATTCACCATTTGTTCATCAATACTAACTCATTGTGCATCGAGTTTTTGATAACATTGTTCATCGATTTCGAACTTTTTTAATTTTTAGTTTTATTTTTTAACCTTATTTATGTGTATGAATACAATATTATCTAGTTTTTGATGCACATATAATTAGTTTCGATATACCAATATTTGTTCATTGATATAACCTTGTTTGTTCATTAATATACCATTATTTGTTCATTGGTACACCATTATTTGTTCTTTGATTTACTCTTTTTTGTTCATTGGTATACCATTGTTTGTTCATTGATATACCCTATTTGTTCATTGATATAACCTTATTTATTCATTATTATACCTTTATTTGTGAATTGAAATAAACTTATGTTTATGTGTCAATGCCACCAACTTATACATTTAGGACTATTAATAGCATCAACTTGTACATTTAGGACTATCTATTTGTGTATTTTTGCATTTATTTCGTGCTTTAAGGCTATAGTGAATGCAAAGGATAATACGAATGAAGTGCTTTAAGGCTAACTTGTCAATACGAATGAAGTGCCCAATATATTACCAAAATAAGATAAGTTTGATGTAAAAACTTGAATGCAAAGGATAATAGATAAAGAATCTGACTTTGCAATAATATGGTGTATGCTAAGAGTACGAGATAGCAACAAATAAAAGAGAAGTGCTTGTGCCTTATTTATCTATGAACAAATTGATGTTACTAATGAACAAATATGCATATAGCAATGAACAAATTAAGGTTACTAGTGAACAAATATGCATCTAGAAATGAACAATTATATGAAAAAGGCAATGAACAAATATGCATAAACCAATGAACAAATTGATGTTACTAATGAACAAATATGCACAAACCGATGAACAAATATGAATATAACAATGAACACATATGCATCTATCAATGAACAAATATGCATAAACTAATGAACAAATTGAAGTTACAAATGAACAAATATGCCCAAACCGATGAACAAATATGCCAAAACCAATGAACAAATATGAATATTACAATGAACAAATCCACAGTGTTGATGAACAAATCCACATTGTTGATGAACAAATCCACAATATTGATGAACAAATCCACAATTTTGATGAACAATCTGGGTCGTTTTTTTCAAAAATACGCGAATAATTCGCCAAAAATTCGCCCGTGCCGTTTTTTCCCCTTTTTAAGTAAAATGATCAGCGCCTTTGATTTTTCTTGATCCAACGACTATTGTTCTTTCTTTTTTCGTACATGGGCGCCCATTCGCACCTGAACCGGACTCTTATTTAATTTTATCACTTTGCATGCCTTGAATAAAGTTTTACTTAATATAATAAGAATATATTATTATGACTATAAGTGAATGAAAGAGGTATAATTATTTTAAGGGAATATCAACCATGGATTAATTTATAATTTAACAATTTAAATAAGAGTGGGCATTGACTTTCAAAATCTTATAATACTTGATATAATACAAATATCTTTATATAGAATACTTGGGATATTAAAATTAAGAAAATAATAATAAAGAATATTATTATTTTATCGCGTCCACCTAAATTATTATTATAATAATTTAGTTTATAAACTCTTATAAAAAGGAATATAAGAGAAAGTAAAACCTTGGAAGAGTTGAGGATTTTTATTAAAAATTCTTTCGTATCTCTCGTGTCGCTAGGTCGAGATCCATTTTCCGTCTAAACCATCAATTTCCGTTCGTTCGATTGTAAACGCTCGCAAAGCTAAGGCAAGTGGAAATTCTCCTTATAGCCTCGATATTTCGTTTCCGGGAAATTTCTCGATGTTGGGAACAACTTGTTTGCTAATAATACATGAAATTGGGATTATCGATTGTTAGAAATAATGACCCGCTGGTTATCGTTATTAGGATTAATGTTTGATAGGACTATTATGCTAGTCTTGTTTGTGTGACGTTGCTTGTTTAAGATCTCTTTTCGAGATCGGTATGGATTAAATAGTGAGGGTTGCGGGATTAACTCGACACCTCTATATAACCTACTAAGTCGCAAGGCACCATGCCTAATTTCCGCGACTTTAAGGATCATGATCTATGTCTGCTCCTGCTCGGAGGAGGGACGAGTGCACCCTAGCTAAGTGCCGGAATTTCGTTTCATTAAGTGGACCCGGGCCCATTCATGGCTTCCCACACTCTTTAAAATCATTAACGTAAGTGAAAGTTTTATCACGGCATAAGATAAGTGCTAATGCACACTTAAAAGAAATCAAAACCGGGTCGGAATAGTACAACTTGGAAGACCACCCGACTCTCGGTTCTTGAACGATCGTCTTTCCAATCTGAATGCTTATTCGGGCTTGGCTAGGTGGGTTAGGTACTTAAGCGCCTTCGGGCCACCTCCTCGATCTGGAGCACCGAGTAAGATGAGGTTGGTTGAGGTCCGACAAGGTCGCGAGAGGTTTTCAAAACTTATGTGCAATATTAATAACGTTCCCAACAAATTTTCCTACTCTAAGAAGTTCTACAATCTCGTAATTCTTCCTTTCCGTTTAAGAGTTATCTCATCTCGAGATTTACTCAATTTCGTCCTTAAAGCTCCACATAAAACTTCTATATCTCAAACACGTTCCGTTAATCTCTCTCGATACATTATAAATTACCAAAATACCCTTGAGAATTTCCATTCTCACTTGCTTAGTCTCCTTAGACTAATTCTGCTTTTCCGCATGTTTACTTGGCATTTCTCGCCCTTCGTGACCAATGCCAGACTCTAGGGACCCATCCAAGGCGTAAAGCGAAGCTGCATATGGAAGGAAGGTCGGACTCTCAAGGATGTACTTCTCGTCTATTTTGGTTTATCTTAATGTGTTTTGTACGAACAAGATTTCAATTTCCGATGTTGAACCCTTTAACTTTTATGTTGGTTATAATTGTAAGAACAAAGTCTCATACGTGAGCAATCTTTTATTAATGTAATGTTTATTCCGCTTTTCCGCATTTTTTTAAGTTTAAATACTATTATAAAGCCTAGGGTGACTTTGGACTGTAAAGTCCGAGGTCACTGGCGGTAATACCTAATGTTGCAAAATAGGGGTGTTACATTTATGGTATTAGAGCCGAACGTTTTGTTTTCAAAAACGAAAACTTTCAAAACCGAAAATTTTCAAAACCCGAAAATTTTCAAAAACCATAGTCTTATTTCTACAAACCGAAAACTTCTATTCTTAGAAATTTCTCTTCTACCTTCCAAAACTTAAGTATGGAAAGTCCTTGAATTTTTTTTATCACTTTTGATAGAATTTCTCATTAAATTAAAAAAAAAATCATCCTAGGAACTTTTATAAGTTTGGAACTTCTTATATTAAGAACACTTCAAGGAAATTCAAATTTTTTCTAAATAGGACCAAGAAAATGAAAAATCTTACCTTAAATGATATTTTGTGTTTAAACCTTATGTCCAAGAGTTCCTTAACTTCCTTAAAGTATCCTCGCCTTATAGAATCTAAGGATATTCTATATTTACGCCTTTTTTCTTTCCTTCTTCCTCAGCATGGTAGAAACCCGCCAAACAACCCGTCTCCGCAACAACCTTCAAGAAGCCCTCCAAGAACTAGAGTCCCACAGGCCACAACCCCTATTGGCCATATGAGAACACCGAGGACGACCCCTTCTATGAGCCCGAGGAGGCACTTCCCATGGAAGAGGAGGAGGAAGAGGATCCAGAAATAGATCCCAAGCCAAATGACGAGGTACCACCCCAAGGAAACAACGAGCCAGTGGAACCTTCACCATCTCCAATCTACGAACCCGAGGACTACTCTTCAGGGGACAGACATAGTGCTAGATTATAATCCGCTGGACCACGAAAACAACAATATTGTGCCAGAATACTACTCAGAGGAAGACCCCTCCGAATGCGAGGAGGAAGTGATGCCCGATCTCAACCCCAACAACTACTACATGGAGGAAGATGAGGTGTCGGAATTCAATGCAGATGTGTACGCTGTGGAGGGGGATGAAGAAGAGTGGACAGTCGAAGATCAACTCGATGAAATGGGATTTGGGAACCAATAGGATGAGGAATCCGAAGAGGACGACTCCGATGGGGAAGTCATCAACCCCGAGGCACCACTGCCCCTGGTCCCAAGAGTGGAGGTTGTCTCACCTCCAAGGGTGCCCGAGCCTGAGGGACCCTTACCTTTGGCAGACTTCTGTTGTCATGAGGACAACATGCTCCTCCAACAGCTTCACCTCGGTCAACACAACACGAACCGCCCGGAGCAGGGACTCCCAGGTACACAACCATGGGGCCCCACCACCGGGCCAACTCTCTACCAGCAGGCGAGTGAGGCCCCCCTACAGTACCAAATGGAGGGCCTATCTAACTGGATGCAAGGAGAGTAATCTAGCAACCGAGCATGGCAACCACTGGTGAACGCTCATCCCCTTGCAGGCGTTCGTCCAAACCGAACCCGTTACATGAACTATGACCTCTTAAAGAGGCGTAAGGAAGGATGGCTGAACGAACAAATGGCCGAACAAGACGAGCAGTTCCAAGTTGAAGTCCGACTAAGCGAACTTCGCGCAAGGAAAGCTTATCATCACAGGCAGATTGAGCAGGCCAACTTAGTGCTGGATAATGAGAGCGGGATTCTTAATGAGAACCTCTTTGACGACGGTTTCCTCGATAAGTATAGTTACCCCGACCGTTCCTAGACCTTGTCTTAGTTGTACTTTTCATTTTAAAGGAGTGAGCTAGTCCACTCCTCTCGACTTACGTTTTGTCTCTGAAAAGTCGAGTCCACATTATTTCTTTTTCGTCCCTAGTGTAATGGCTTATTATATAAAGCCTTTTGTAATCCGTTTCCATCAAAGTTCTAATAAAAAGCTTCCCTCTTTTCTAAAGTTGCGTGTTAAGTTCTTGCTTTTACATATGAGTTAACAAAAAAGAACAATATGTGCTTAAACCTTCAGATGGTCAACACAAGAGGAAACAACCGCTGAAACAATCCTAATGTCGCTGGGAAGACGACGAAGGGAGTCAATCGGAAGTTAGAGGCCTGCCTCAGGCTAATCCTCCCCCAGCGCCTATTGCTCCAATCATACTCAATGAAGGCACTATGGAAGCCTTCTGTGCTATGTCTCTGCAGATTGTGCAACAAGCAATTCCAGCTGCAACGCCTAACCAAGCAAACGTGGAAATCCAAGACGAATTTCAAGGAGTAGAGGTTATTCGCGAAAGAGCGGTGGAGACCAGCTTTGCAGATGCTATTAAGACTTTCAATGCCATGAAGCCGGACTCATATGACGGAAGTGGGGACCCTGTCGGAATTCAGTACTGGTTCTCTCATGTGGACAGAATTTTCAGAAATATACACTGCTCCGAAGCTGACAAGGTGCACATGGCTGCATTAAGGATTAAGGAAGAAGCCGGTGAGTGGTGGGAAAGTTCAAACCTGGCCACCCATCCCGATCTAAGCTGGGCTATGTTCAAGGAAAAGATGATGAACAGGTTCTTCACTAAGGCTATGAAGGACGAGAAATTGGACGAACTGTTGTCACCAAAAGTCCATGGGATACGTGTTCTAGAAAGAGCCAAGAGGTTCAATCATCAGTTGCAGTACGTTGAGGAGGAGATAACGACAGAAAAGCAAAAGATTCACCGCTTCCACAATTGGATGAGCGACACTATCAAACCATGGATGGTGAATCGCCATTTCTTGACCTTGGAGGAATATGTGGACGCGACCGATAGGATGGAAACAACACTGAAGGAACCCGAGCGTAGGAAGAATGGTGGAGGAAAGCCTCACCACTCCAACCAAAGTGGGTTCAAACGACTGACCTCTCCGCAAGGATCACGCTGGTCCAAGAAGAGTAAGAACAAGGCCAAGTCAGCTGGGACAAGGTCTTTCCAAGGTTCGGAATCGAAAAAGAGTTCAGTAGTTTGCCACAATTGTGGGGAATTGGGACACATCACCCGGAACTGTACAAAGGACCGCCGTAAGTGCTACAACTGTGAAAAAGAGGGGCATCTTTGCCAATTCTGTAGGCAACCTAGAAACAAGTCAGGCTAAGCCCGCTCTAACTCGGTCTCACAGTATCCGCAAATGTCCAAAAGGACTGCCGAAACTGCATCGGTCCAGTCTACTGCATACAACAAGGGAAAGGGACCAATGCATCCCCAAGGACAAGGACAACGATTGTATGAAATGCTCGTCACCGACAAACCGAGTTGCCTATTTGCCAAGGTACCCTACATGTTCACTCTAAATCTATTTTCTTACTCTTTGACTCTGGTGCTTCGCATTCCTTTATATCCGAAAACTGTGTAGAACTCCTAAAACTAGATTGCCTAGAAGACTGTGAGCCGTTTGTAGTGAACCTCCCTAACGGAGAAAGAATCATAGGAGCAACATAATTAAGTAATTTCCCATTAAGCATTCAAGGAGGAAGTTTCAAATCCAACTTGATATGCATCCCAATGGACCCCTACGACATCATTCTCGGCAGAGATTGGTTGTCTCTTCATGGAGCTGTAATCGACTTCCACGCTCGGACAGTAACCATCAACTCTGGAGAAAAACACATTTGCAATTTCAAAGGAAAGCGAGAAGAAGAAAATGGAAAGGTGATCAACGCCATGAAGGCTGGGAAGCTACTCCGACAAGGTTGTGTTCGATACTTATGCTACCTCGAACCAACGAAGAAAAAGTTCGTGGATATTCAAGAGATTCCTGTCGCCAAAGCGCCAAAGAATTTCCCAACGTCTTCCCAGAAGAGCTTCCAGGATTACCTCCTCGACGAGAAGTCGAGTTCTTAGTCAGTCTCGAGCCAGGAACTGCACCGATCTCTAAGACACCTTATAGGATGGATCCGATAGAGATGAAAGAACTCAAGAGTCAACTTGAAGAGCTGCTAGAGAAGGGTTTCATCAGACCGAGTGCCTCGTCCTTGGGAGTGCCTGTGCTATTCGTGAAGAAGAAAGATGGGACTTTTCACCTATGCATCGACTACCGAGGGTTGAACAAAGTCACCATCAAGTACAAGTATCCGCTGCCTAGGATAGATGATCTCCTAGACCAACTTCGAGGTACTAAGGTGTTTTCAAAGATCGACCTAATATCCGGGTATCATCAACTCAGGATTCACGAGGAGGATATATCAAAGACGGCTTTTCGAACTCGCTATGGCCACTACGAGTTTGTGGTGATGCCATTTGGGTTGACGAACGCACCAACAGTGTTTATTGATTTGATGCACTGTTGTTTCCATGATTACCTCGACAAGTTTGTGATCGTATTCATCCATGACATTCTGATCTACACAGGAAATCAGACCGATCACGAGGAGCATCTCAGAACCGTTCTGCATATTCTAAGGCACAACCAATTCTATGCCAAGCTATCAAAGTGTGACCTATGGCTTAAAGAAGTAGCCTTACTAGGTCACGTCATCAACCAGAACGGAGTAATGGTGGACCCAAAGAAGATTGAAGAAGTCTTAGAATGGAAGCAACCGCAGAATGTAAAAGAAATTCGCAGCTTCCTAGGATTCGCAGGGTACTACCGAAGGTTTGTCGAGGGATTCTCCAAGATCGCCTTACCGATGACCAAGCTGCTCCGGAAGACGCACAAGAAGTTTGTGTGGGACGAAAAGTGTGAAGAGAGCTTCTAAGAGCTCAAAAAGCGTCTAACAAGTGCACCAGTGCTGACTTTGCCAAATGGACATGAAGCTTACGTGGTGTACAGTGATGCCTCCAAACAAGTTCTCGGATGCCTATTAATGAAAAATGCGAAAGTAATCGGTTACGCATCTCGGAAACTCAAGACCTATGAGGTGAACTATCCGACACACGACTCGAATTAGCAGTTGTGGTGTTTCCCTTAAAGATTTCGCGACACTACTTGTACGAGGTAAAGTGTCAGATTTTCACCGACCACAAAAGTCTGAAGTACGTGTTTACTCAGAAAGAGTTGAACATGAGGCAAAGAAGATGGCTAGACTTACTCAAGGACTACGACATCGAGCTGCTCTACCATCCGGTCAAAGCTAATGTCGTGGCCGATGCTCTCAGTTGTAAGACTCAACAAGAGGGCTTAATTGCAATGTTAACAGTTCAGCCAAAACTACAACAAGAGTTGATAAGAGAAGGCATTGAAGCCTGGTTTGGAAGAAGACAAGGTTGCCTAAACACCTTGGAAATCCATTACGACTTGCTCGTAGAGATCAGAGAGAAACAAGCTGATGACATCATGCTGATCAAAATCAATGGAGAAGTACAAGAAGGTGTGGCACCTGGGTTCGTCATTCAGGATGACGGATCCCTTTGGTTTCAAAACCGGATTTATGTGCCAACAGTAAAAGAGCTTGAAAAGATCATTTTGAAAGAAGCCCATGCATCTGCCTATTTCATACATCCAGGAGCAAGTAAGATGTACAAAGACTTGCGAAGGAATTTATGGTGGCCGAACATGAAACAAGAAGTCGCAGAATTCATTTCAAGATGTTTGGTTTGCCAAAAAGTGAAGATTGAGCACAAGAGACCAGGAGGAAAATTGGAATCACTCTCCGTACCGGAATGGAAGTGGGAGGATATAACAATGCATTTTGTGACCGATCTACCTAAGACGCAGAAGCAGAAAGACCCTATTTGGGTTATTGTGGATTGGCTCACCAAAAGCGCTCACTTCATTGCAATTCAAAAGAAGTGGGGAGCTCCAAAGCTACCAACAGTCTTCATTAAGGAAATCGTCCGCCTCCACGGTACTCCTAAGATGATCATCTCCGATCGACACGGTCGTTACATGGCGAATTTCTGGAAAGAATTACATAAGGCCATGGGTACTGAATTAAAGTTTAGCACAACATTTCATCCTCAAACCGATGGTCAGTCTGAAAGAACCATTCAGACTCTTGAGGACATGCTTCGAGCCTGTGTGCTGGATTGCACAATAAGTTGGGATGTGAGTTTGAGTTTAGTGGAATTCACCTACAACAACAACTGGCACTCCACGATCAAGATGGCTCCTTTTGAGGCTTTGTACGATCGTAAATGTCGATCTTCGATCTGTTGGGACGACAATGCTGATAAGATTTTTCTCGGACCAGAGTTAGTCGAGAGAACCGCCGCAGAAGTTGCTTTAATCCGTTAGAGGATGTTGACTGATCAAAGTCGACAGAAGTCATACGCAGACCTAAAGAGGCGAGATATTGAGTTCATTGCGGGAGACAAGGTTTTCGTCAAAGTATCTCCTTCGAAGGGCGTTTTCCATTTCGGAAAACGAGCAAAGCTCAACCCTCATTCTGTGGGACCCTTCGAGATTCTAGAAAAGGTTGGCAACTTGCCTTATCGTGTTTCTTTACCACCGTCAGCTCACCCAGTCCATAATGTCTTCCACGTGTCACTCCTAAGGAAATATGTGCTTGACGAATCCCACGTAATCAACTACGACGATGTGGATATCCAGTCAGATGGCACCTATGAGGAGAGACCTCTAAGGATAGTAGAGCGTCGAGTAAAACGACTAAGCAACAAAGAGGTACCTCTAGTTCGAGTACATTGGTCAAAAGATGGTAAGGACGACACGACATGGGAAACTTGGGAGACATAGCAAGATATGAAGAAACGTTTTCCCAAGTTAATGTCATCCTAAGTATTTTATGAAATATCCTTTAAGGGGGTACTAGACCCTTTGTTGTGTCCTCACAGTCGTGAGTGTTGTTAGTTCTTTCGCATCTATCCTTGTACCGCTCTACGTTTTCCCAGTTTCGGGGACGAAACTAATTTAAGGGGTTACTATTGTAATATCCGCAAAATTCCAAGTTAATGAAACAAGTATTTTATTTAAATAATCCTTTTTCTCTTAAATAGAGAGTTTTAATATTTTTAATAAAATTATAAGCATATTATAAAGGATTATTAAGGTGACAATTAAAATTTCAAACAAATACGAATTATAATGAATTCGGATTTTATAATTAATGTATTAATATAAGGCTAACAAAAATAAAAGAGAGGCAAATAAAAAGGGTCAAGAGCCGGGACTCGAACCCGAGACCTCTTGCACCCTTCCCATAATCACACACACTCATATCCGCTAGGCTATTATAATTTATCTACCCATATTGGAATATTTTTATTCTTAAACACTCTCATTCTTCTTCTTCCCCAAAGGAGCATCAATTTTGCCTCAATTTGCTTGCTGATTTTTTTTACAAAACACCACCAAAAGCCCTAATCCCTTCACCGGACCACCCTAGCATTATTGCATGTTTATTTTTTTTAAATAAATCTTTATATGCATGGAAAATTTATAAATAAATTTATGGGATTAACAATATGAATTTTTATATACATGGAAAGTGTAATATAAATAAGAGTCCGGTTCAGGTGCGAATGGGCGCCCAGGTGAAATAAGAAAGAACAAGAGCTGTTGGATGAAGAAAAATCAAAGGCGCTGATCATTTCACTTAAAAAGGAGGAAAACGGCACGAGCGAATTATTGGCGAATTATTCGCGTATTTTTGAAAAAAACGAAATAGGACGCGCGCCCAGATTGTTCATCAATATTGTGAATTTGTTCATCAATAATGTGGATTTGTTCCTCAACACTATGATTTTGTTCATCAAAACTGTTATTTTGTGCATAAATAAACTATTACTTGTGCATCAAAAATCTATTGTTTGTACATAAAAAATGAACAAATGTGTATCAAAATTGGATGCAATATGTTCATCAACATTGTGATTTTGTTCATAAAAAGCGAAAATATTTGTTCATTGGTTTTGGCATATTTGTTCATCGGTTTGTGCATATTTGTTCATTAGTAACATCAATTTGTTCATTGGTTTATGCATATTTGTTCATTTCCTTTTTCATATAATTGTTCATTGCTAGATGCATATTTGTTCACTAGTAACCTCAATTTGTTCATTGCTATATGCATATTTGTTCATTAATAACATCAATTGTTCATAGCTGAATAAGGCACAAACACTCCTCTTCAATTTGTTGCTATCTCGTTCTCTTAGCATACACCATATTATTGCAAAGTCGGATTCTTTATCTATTATCCTTTGCATTCAAGTTTCTACATCAAACTTATCTTATTTTGGTACTATATTGAGCACTTCATTCGTATTGACAAGTTAGACTTAAAGCACTTCAATGGCCAAACAAAGGTTAGATGAATAAACAAAAAAGGTTATATCAATGAACAAATAGGGTATATTAATGAACAAACAATGGTATACCAATGAACAAAAAAGAGTATATTAAAGAACAAATACTGGTATACTAATGAACAAATAATGGTATATCAATAAACAAACAAGGTTATATCAATGAACAAATATTGGTATATCGAAACTAATTATATCTGAATCAAAAACTAGATAATATTGTATTCATACACATACATAAGGTTAAAAAATAAAAATAAAAATAAAAAAAGTTCGAAATCGATGAACAATGTTATCAAAAACTCGATGCACAATGAGTTAGTATTGATGAACAAATGGTGAATATTGATGAACAAATCGCTATTTCTGATGAACAAACTGGGTGCGTCTCATAAAAACGTATTTTTCGAAAAATACGTGAATAATACGGAAAAATTCGTCTGTGCCGTATTTTATTGAAAAATACGCGAATAATACGGAAAAAAATCGCCCGTGCCGTATTTTATCTTTTTTAATGAATGTTTAATCAGGGGCGTTGATTTTTTGGAATGGACGAGCGACATTTATTCTTAATTCTTACCTGGGCGCCCATTCACACATGACTCTTTCTCTATAAATAATATGTATACTTTATTGGAAGTTATTATAAATATAAAAATGATCTAAGTTGTTAAGAAAGATAAACCAATTTTATTAATTCCCTTGTACATAAATTATAATTAATAATATGCATGTTTATTTTGATAAAATAAATCTCAATAGACATGGAAAACCTTATGAATAAAATAATGGGTTTAATATCACTAATTTTATATACTTGGGAAGAGTAATATAAATATTATGAGTACATTATCTAAAGCTTACCATATAAATAAAGATCTAGAACTAGTTGGTGGAAAAATATTATTTAAGACTTTTTATAATATAAAAATGGATTGCATGTCTTTTAAAGGGCATTTTAGAAACTTAAAAATATGTTGATAAGATATATTAGTCATAAGATATATATTATGATTAAAATATGGAATAAAAAGATATATGGGAAGAAGATTAAAAATATGGTATAATAAGGGCTTTATGGACTTTTATACCATGAGAATATTCTTATAATCAATATGGAAAATATATAATATGGGAAATATATTATTAATAGACTTTATTTAATTTTATCACTTTGCATGCCTTGAATAAATTTTCACTTAATACAATAAGAATATATTATTATTGCTATAAGTGAATAAAAGAGGTATAATTATTTTAATGGAATATCAACCATGGATTAATTTATGATTTAACAATTTAAATAAGAGTGTGCCTTGACTTTCAAAATCTTATAATACTTGATATAATACAAATATCTTTATAAAGAATACTTGGGATATTACAACTAAGAAATAATAATAAAGAATATTATTATTTTATCACCTCCAGCTAAATTATTATAATAATAATTTAGTTTATAAATTCTCTTATAAAAAGGAATATAAGAGAAAGTAAAACCTTGGAAGAGTTATGGATTTTTATTAAAAATTCTTTCGTATCTCTCATGTCGTTAGGCCGAGATCCAGTTTCCGTCTAAACCATCAATTTTCGTTCGTTCGATCGTAAACGCTCGCAAAGCTAAGGCAAGTGGAATTTCTCCTCGTAGCCTCGATATTTCGTTTCGGAAAATTTCTCGATATTGG
Source organism: Fallopia convolvulus (assembly GCA_964016875.1). Classification (NCBI taxonomy): domain Eukaryota; kingdom Viridiplantae; phylum Streptophyta; class Magnoliopsida; order Caryophyllales; family Polygonaceae; genus Fallopia; species Fallopia convolvulus. Next base: position 25,770,439 of record OZ024723.1, on the reverse strand, counting down.
GAACAACTTGTTTGCTAATAATACATGAATCTTGGATTATCGATTGTTAGAAATAATGACCCGCTTGTTATCGTTATTAGGATTATTAATGTTCGATGGGACTATTATGCTAGTCATGTTTGTGTGACCTTGCTTGTTTAAGATCTCTTTTCGAGATCGGTATGGATTAAATAGTGAGGGGTGCGGGATTAACCCGACACCTCTATATAACCTACTAAGTCGCAAGGCACCATGTCAAATTTCCGTGACTTTAATGATCATGATCTATGTCTGCTCCTGCTCGGAGGAGAGACGAGTGCACCCTAGCTAAGTCCCAGAACTTCGTTCCATTAAGTGGACCTGGCCCCAGCATATCCCCCCACACTCTTAAAAATCATTAACGTAAGTGAAATTTTTATCACGACGTAAGATAAGTGCTAATGCACACTTAAAAGAAACCAAAACCGGGTCAGAATAGTACAACTTGGAAGACCACCCAGCTCTTGGATCTTGAACGATCGTCTTTCCAATCTGAATGCTTATTCGGGCTTGGCTAGGTGGGTTAGGTACTTAAGTGTCTTCGGGCCACCTCCTCGATCTGGAGCACCAAGTAAGATGAGGTTGGTTGAGGTCCGACAAGGGTGCGAGAGGTTTTCAAAACTTATGTGCGATATTAGTAACGTTCCCAACATATTTTCCTACTCTAAGAAGTTCTATAATCTCGTAGTTCTTCCTTTTGGTTTAAGAGTTATCTCATCTCGAGATTTACTCAATTCCATCCTTAAAGATACACATAAAACTTCTATATCTCAAGCACGTTCCGGTAATCTCTCTCGATACGTTATAATTACCAAAATATCCTTGAGAATTTCCATTCTCACTTGCTTAGTCTCCTTAGACTAATTCCGCTTTTCCGCATGTTTGCCTGACATTTCTCGCCCTTCGCGACCAATGCCAGACTCTAGGGACCCTTCCAAGGCGTAAAACGAAGCTGCATCAAGAAGGAAGGTCGGACTCTCAAGGATGTACTTCTCGTCTATTTTGGTTTATCTTAATGTGTTTTGTACGAACAAGATTTCAATTTCCGATGTTGGACCCTTTAACTTTTATGTTGGTTATAATTGTAAGAACAAAGTCTCATACGTGAGCAATCTTTTATTAATGTAATGTTTATTCCTCTTTTCCGTATTTATCTAAGTTTAAATACTATTATAAAGCCTAGGGTGACTTTGGATGGTAGAGTCCGATGTCACTGGCGGTAATACCCAATGTTGCAAAATAGGGGTGCTATAGCCGGGGTCACATCACCTTCCCCCACTTGGTTGGGAAACATCCCCGTTTCCTCATAAGTAGGCTCAACATAGAGGAAGAGGTCAACGACGTTGATCGTGGTGTGGACGGCGTACTTAACTGGGAGATCAATGCGGTAGGTGTTGTCTCCAATGCGCTCCAAAACGCGAAAGGGTCCGTTGCCTCATGGATGTAGCTTTGTTTTTCGAGTGTCGGGGAACCTGTCCTTCCGAAGATCCAACCAAATGAGGTCGACGGGCTGAAAGACCAATCAACGTTGCCCCTTTTTGTGTTGGGCCGCATATTGGTCAGCTCGACGTCAAGCTGTAGGCGGGTGCGCTCATGTAAGCGGCAAATCGTCTCGGCGTGATTGGCCGCATCGATATGGTCGTCGGTCTTCATGACGCATGGCACCAAGTCCATAAGCGAATGTGGATTATGCCCATAGACTACCTCTAAAGGAGTCTTCTTTGTAGTCGAGTGGATGGACTTGTTATAAGAAACTCAACATGCAATAGTAAGTCCTCCCATCGGCGTGGATTATTTTTTAGCACCGTCCGAAGAAGGGTGCCCAAGGTCCGATTGATCACCTCAGTCTGACCATCGGTTTAGGGATGATATGAAGCAAAGAAAAGGAGTTGTGTCCCTAGCTTTCCCCATAGCGTTCTCCAAAAATGACTAAAAAACTTGGTGTCCCTATCACTAACGATAGTCCTAGGAACACCATGAAGTTTCACAACATGCTCAAAAAACAAATTAGCGATGTCTTTCTTGTGGGCTATAACATACAGAAAAGTTTCCATATATTCAACTCACCTAGAGTGGTGGCGACTGAGTGTAGTCTAGCTCTTTAAATACGCTAAGGCAGCGTGGTCCATATGGATTACGAACTCCCTTGGCCAAAGGTAATGCTGCGAAGTTTTTAAAACCCGAATAAGAGCATACAATTCTTTATCATACGTCGGGTAATTAAGTGTCGCGCCGCTCAATTTCTCGCTAAAATTAGCGATTGGGCGTTTTTCTTGGGGGAGTACGCCGCCTACACCATAGTAGGAGGCGTGGCACTCAACCTTGAAGCGCTTGTTGAAGTCCGATAATTGCAAGCCCGGTGCGTGACACAATGTGTCCTTTAAAGCATGAAATACGGCGTCATGGACGGGCACCCACTTTATAGTGGTTGCCTTCTTGGTGAGATTGTGGAGTGGTCCGGCGATATAACTAAAGTCCTTGACGAATCGCCGATAGAACCCCGCGAGCCCTAAGAAGGATCGAACCATTGTTGGGGTCGTGCGGGTGGGCCACGCACGGATGGCGCGGATCTTGTCGTCATCCACACGAAGGCCATCCTTGGACACGAAGAAACCAAGACAGTTCATCGTGTCTGTGCAAAAACAACACTTAGCAATGTTCACATACAAGCAATGTTTGCAAAGGCATTCTAACACCAACCTAAGGTGCCTCGCGTGAGAGTCTAAGTCTTTAAAAAAAAACAAGTATGTCGTCAAAATACACGACAATGAAATGTCCCAAAAACTTCCTAAAACATAGTTCATCAGCCGCATAAAAGTACTAGGGGCTTTCGTTAATCTAAAAGGCATAACGAGCCATTCGTACAGACCATGTTTGGTCTTCCATTAATCTCCCTCGTGCATGCAGATTTGATGATAGCCGCTCCTTAAATCAAACTTCGAAAACAAGGCGGCTCCATGTAGCTCGTCCAGTATGTCATTGAGGCATGGGATCAGGTTCCTATACTTGACGGTTATTTGGTTGATGGCTCGACAATCGATGCACATCCTCCAATACCCGTCTTTCTTGGGCACCCAAATCACCGGTACGGCGAAAAGGCTAATAGATTCTCGAACGAACCCCTTGTCCAACAATTGTTGACATGGCATTGCAATTCTTGATTCTCCTTTGGAGATGCCCTATACGCTGCCCGATTTGGTAATGAAGCTCATGGCATCAAATTGATCTTGTGCTCAATCCCTCGAATCTGCGGCAGCCCGTCCGATAACTCGTCCGCATAACATCCTCGAACTCCTTCAACAAAGACACAATAGATGGGGTAGAGATTGATCCAAATCATTAGTAATAGAAAGGAGAGGTCAAAGCAAAAAGCCAGGAATACTCCCCTAGAGTGACTTAGTCACGTCTCGGCGCCTCGCCAAGAGGACGCGATCTTGGCACTAACCAAGAAGTGGTGGCTCAGCATCCTCCACAATTTTGGTACTTTCTGGGGCCATTTTTTGAGGGTTTGTATCCCCTAGGACATTAGGATCTTTGGCCCGAGAAACACCTATAAATTCGTCCCAAAGTTCATGGAATCAAAGTTTTCGTGACGCAACCGCCTGTGGCGCGACGTTCGGGGTGCTCAGCGGCGGTCCTTGAAATAAGTGCCTTGTCCTGGGCGTTTTTGGTTCAAAATTGAAGGAAGTCCAGAATGAGATGGGTCCCCCCAGAAACGCCCCTAGAATCTTCCGAAATCTGTTGTAGGCCTTTTTTCTCCATTTCGGCACCCGTCGGCGCGGCAATGGGGCCATGACTCAGGTTCTGTCGGCCTGGGGTCTTCTCATGTGGGCGTTTTCTGGTCCCATCATCTTTTTGGACAGAATTAGGAGGTTTGGAACCAGAAACTCCAATAACATCTTGAGCTTTGATGGTGGTGGCCGTTGGCGTTGCCTTTCGGCCTCGTTCTGTAGAGCTTCACTAGGTGACATAGGTAAAAGGGTCGCTCGTTTACCATGGAAATTGAACATGTAAGTGTTCAAATATCCATTGTGAAACACGCGGTGGTCAAATTGCTATGGGCGCCCCGACAAGAGATGTGTTGCGTCCATTGGCGTGACATCACATAAAATTGTGTCACAATAAGCACCAATCGAAAATGAAAAGAGAATTTTCCTTTTAACCCAGTCGTCTCCGTCCTTTGAAATCCATTAAAGCTTGAAAGGCGCGGGGTGCGACGTCGTTGGCAAGTTGAAGGGGTCGACCACCTTTTGTGATAGAAAGTTGGCACAACTTCCCGAATCGATGATGACTCTTAGAGAGATGTCTTTAACCAAACAATGAGTGTGGAACAATTTTTCTATTGATCTGTTTTGATGGCCTCTCTCATGCTAAGGGCCCGACGAGTGACCAATGTAAGTTTGGACACGCCTTGCCCTTCCGATGGTCACAATTCAACTCGACTTCATTTTCCTGTTGGTGGTTACTCCTCTTCATCTTCATCTTGGCTCTCATATGGTTCCCCTTGAGCAAAAAACAACACTTTCTTTTAATTGGGGCAGCCTCGTTGCATGTGCCCACGACCACCGTACTTGTAACACGCCATGTCACGGGCGCGCTCAGCAGCGGGCGCGGGGGCACACTCCCTTGGTGCGCTTGGAGCCGACTGTTTTGGATCAATTTTTGTAGTACTACCTAGCTTAGGATTGGGAAAAAACAAAGGCAAATGGTTTGTACTAAAACCAGATTGACTAGGGGAAGAATTATACCTTTGTGAAGACCATGGTTGCTTGGCACGACTCTCTTATTTCTGGATTTGTATTGCCGTGTGAAAAAGAGAGGTGAGATCTTTAACTAGAAGAATTTCCAACTTGTCTTGAATATATTGCTTGAGACCCGATAAAAATCGAGTCCTCATGACCGATGGAGAAATGCTCATGCCAGCCTTAAAGAACATGTCCTCCAATTTGGCATAATATTCCTCTGGGGTCATGGATCCATGTCTTGAGCGCATGTTCTCAATGTGAATCCAATTCTTGTGATCAGAGGGAATGTATGATAAGGATCGAATCGGTGGAGTCGGTGCAAGGCCACTTCAGATGCTCTCTTCTTGGCGGGGAATTGGATCGATGTGCCTCAGAGATGGATTGATGGACGTGTGAAGGGTTGTGAAACCAGGGATGGATGATGGAAATTGAGGGTAGTTGGATATGAATGAGTTTAGGGCGTGGATATGACTCACCACACTCGAAACTCAAATTACGAGATTCAAGGACAAGGATGTGACGCACCTTGCTCTTGGATCTCAAGGATGATCCAATATTACTCACGAATCAAGATTGAAAAAAAAAACAAAGAACATAAAACAACTTTATTAAAAGGCAAATCGCCAAAACCAAAGTCGAAACATGACTAAAACAAAGCAAGAGTTTTCGGATTCTTCAAGTGTGTTTTTGCAAGGGATACACACGGCCCTTTTAAAGAACAAAGAGCTATCATCCATCTTGACCCTTCACCAACCAACCATTAAACAATAATGAAGATGAAAAACCTTTGGAAAACCATAATTTAATGCTTCTTGTCTTGGCAAGAGAGAGAAGCCAACTCGGCACAAGCTAGGCGCCCGACATGGCCTCGGCGCGCTTGGTGACAAGCAATGTGTATTCCATGTCGTCCTCATATTTGATCGGCACTCCATGGATCAAGAGACCATCTTGAAGCTTTTCTTGCAAGACACGAGCTCGAGCCCTCGTTATCCTCCCTAGATAAGGCCCACTATCGCTGGCTCGGCCGGCGTGCCCAGGTGACTCGGTACGCAACTCGGTAGGAAGATCGGTACTGATGTGGGGAAGCTCGTTAGGCTCAGTAGGCAGCTCGATACCGATGTAGGGAAGCTCGGTAGGCTCGGTACCAGGGTTGGATGGCTCAGTACCGATGTTGGGAGGCTCGACATTGAAAGCGTGAGAGCCATGATGTGGCTTGCGAGGCGTAGTCACATCATCCTCCCCCTCTTGAAAAGGGTTCATCCACGAACCTTCATCCTGCATCTCATCATCATCGTTAAGAAAATAAGGAGAAAGGTCGGAAACGTTAAATACCTCATGCACACCGTAGCTTGGTGGCAATTCCACTCGATAAGTGTTATCATTGATGCGCTCCAACACCACAAATGGACCATCACCTTATGGTTTCAGCTTGGAATTACGAAGGATAGGAAAACGCTCTTTCCTCAAATGCACCCATACGAGGTCGTCCGGCTCGAAAATGACTTCCTTGCGCCATTTATTGGCTTGGCGCACATATTGCATGGTTTGGCTTTCCAATTGAAGACGAGTATCCTCATGGAGTTTCTTGACTTTAGCAGCATGGTCAAGACCTTCACGGCTCTCCCAATCCTTGGTGGCATAAGGCAAGAGGTCAAGGGGCGTAATAGGATTGCGCCCGTAAACCTCCTCGAACGGCGTATTCTTAGTGGCCGAATGCACCGATCGGTTATAAGCAAACTCTATGAATGGAAGACATTCTTCCCACATGCGCAGATTAGTAGACAAAAGAGAGCGCAAAAGAGAACCAAGAGTTCGATTCACGACCTCGGTTTGTCCATCCGTTTGAGGATGACAAGTGGTAGAAAAGAGCAACTTTGTGCCCGGCTTGGCCCAAAGAGTCTTCCAAAAATAGCTCAAAGATTTAACATCACGATCAGAAACTATAGATTTAGGCATGCCATGCAATCTCATAACATTATCAAAGAATAGACAAGCAACATGAGATGCATCATCAGTCTTATGGCATGCAATAAAATGAGTCATCTTAGAGAACCTATCTACAACAACAAAAATAGAGTCTCTTCCCCTCTCAGAGCGAGGTAATCCCAAAACAAAGTCCATGGAAATGTCTTCCCAAGGAGCATGATGGATAGGAAGGGGAGTGTACAAACCATGAGGATGTACCTTAGACTTAGCACGCATACATGTTACACAAGAAGCACAAAATTTCTCTACCGACCTAAGTATGAAAGGCCAAAAGAAATGCTCCCTAAGAATATGCAAAGTCTTCATGACTCCAAAATGCCCCATAAGGCCGCCACCAGGGGCCTCTTGGACAAGCAAAGGCCTAATAGAACTTCTAGGCACACACAACTTAGGACCCTTAAACAAAAAGCCAACATGTATATAGAATTGGTCCTTACTTCCATGAGTAATACATGCATGAAATATCTCCTTAAAATTAGCATCATTAGCATATAACTCACGCATGAATCCAAAACCTAACAATCTATCATCAAGAAGGGATAGAAGAGCATACCTCCTAGAAAGTGCGTCGGCGACGACGTTGTCCTTTCCCCTCTTATGCTTGATGAAATATGGAAACGTCTTGATGAACTCGACCCACTTTGCATGGCGCTTGTTGAGCTTTCTTTGTCCCTAAAGAAATTTAAGCGCCTCGTGGTCAGAGTGTATGAAAAACTCGTGTGGCATGAGGTAATGCTCCCACGTCTTGAGTACTCGGACAAGATCCAACAACTCTTTGTTGTAGGTGGGATAATTCAGTTCGGCCCCGCCCAATTTCTCACTAAAATATGCCATGGGTCTACCCTCTTGCAAGAGAACACCACCTAAGCCAATGCCCGAAGCGTCACATTCGATTTCGAACATTTTGTTGAAATCGGGCAAGACTAGGAGCGACACTTGTGTGAGTTTGTCTTTGAGAAGGTTGAATGCAGTTTCTTGGGACTCTTCCCACCTGAATGTGGCATTCATCTTGGTGAGGTCGGTGAGTGGCGCGGCTAGAACAAAAATCTCGCACAAAGCGGCGGTAGAAGCCGGCTAAGCCAAGAAAACTTCAAACTTGTGTCATGGTAGTGGGAGTCGGCCAATCTCGGATTGCCTTCACCTTCTCTTCATCAACTTTCAACCCTTCCCTACTCACAACAAAGCCAAGAAAGACCACATGATCTGAGAAAAAGTGGCACTTTTTAAAGTTAGCAAATAGGCGTTCATTTCTCAAAACGTCTAACACTTGCCTAAGGTGTTTGACATGGGACTCAAGGTCGTGGCTATAAATAAGAATATCATCAAAATAAACAACCACGAATTTACCAAGAAAAGGACGGAGAACGTGGTTCATCAACCTTATAAATGTGCTAGGAGCGTTGGTTAAACCGAAAGGCATAACCCTCCTTCATCGCCCATACTTAGTTTTGAACGCGGTTTTCCATTCATCGCCCTCCTTCATCCGGATTTGATGATAGCCGCTTTTCAAATCAATTTTAGAGAAAATACAAGCTTCATTGAGCTCATAAAGCATATCATCAAGTCGCGGAATTGGATAGCGATACTTGATAGTAATGTTGTTGATTGCTCGGCAATCGACACACATTCTCCAAGTACCGTCCTTTTTAGGAACAAGAATTACCGGAACGACGCGTGGACTAAGGGTTTCTCGAACGTATCCCTTGTCGAGAAGCTCTTGAACCTGCCTTTGCAACTCCTTGGTTTCCTCGAGATTGGCTCGATAGGCTGTCCGGTTCGGTAATGACGCGCCCGGGATGAAATCGATTTGATGTTCGATCCCTCTTGTAGGCAGAAAACCATTCGGCACCTCTTCGGGAAATAAATCCTTGAAATCCTGCAAAAGACGAGCAATAGGTGAGGGAAGATCTTCTATATCTTGGTTAGAAAGCAACGATTCATGATAAAGTAATAACAAGCAAACGTTACTCCCCTTAATGGCATGAACAACTTCCCTCGGTTTGGCTAAGAGAAGAGGTCTGGAAGTGCTCATGCTATCGCCAATGGCCAATGTCTTTCCCTTGCTTCCTTCTCTAAGAGCATGCCTTATCTTTTGCTCCCTAGCCGTGTGATCAAGCATGACTTCGTGTGGCTTCATGGGATGCAACGTGACCTTCTTGCCATCCCGGTGGAAGTAGTACTCGTTGGAGACACCATTATGGATCACGCCCCGATCATATTGCCAAGGTCGTCCTAAAAGGAGATGGCACACCGACATGGGCACCACATCTTGATATGGACCTATGGAAAAAGAAATCAAAGCCCTTTCCTTCACTTGGATAGGCGATTTAGAATTCAACCAACACAATGGATAAGGCATGGGATGAGGAGTAGTAGGATTCGGAAAACGAGAAACAACCTCCTCATTGATGATGTTACAACAAGAACCACCATCAATAATTAGGCTACATACCTTATCTCGGATTTTACATCGAGTATGGAAGATCACCTCGCGTTGGCTTGGAGTGGTGTTGTTTTCGGTGGTGAAAAGAGTACGTTGGACAACAAAACACTCACCCTCCTCGGCCATGACATGGAGCTCGTCCTCTTCTTGCTCCTCATGGTTATCTTCCTCCTCTTTAACAAGTTCCTCAAATTCTTATTCTCCTTGCGCAGTAAGAAGAACCTTGCGCTCATTCGGAAAATCACGAGTGTAATGGTCACGCCCGAGACATTTGAAGCATTTGAATTCGCCGACTCGGTTCTCCCCTTCTTGCTTTGGCTTCGGCAGGTCACGTCGAAACTCACACCCCTTAGGCTGACTCGGTACCGAGGTGCTATTCCACGGTCTGGAGCTCGGTACCGACGGCCTAGAGCTCGGTACCGAAGGCTTGGAGCTCGGTACCGAGGTTGGTGCGGGCTGGCGCCTTTGCGGAAGGTTCTTATGGACTTGGTTTGTGTAATGCAACACTTGTTCAATCTCCGTACCCCTAGGAAAATGTATCATATGCACCACAAATTTTAGCTCGGAATTAAGTCCATGAATAAATTTGGAGATAACATACCCGTCGGGGAATTGAACCCCGGAGCGAAAGATGAGTGTGCATAGCTCGTTGTAATACTCGTCGGGTGTCCGACCGCCTTGTCAAACCTGCTCAAGTCTAGAATGGACCCTCTCAGTGTAGTCTGATGGTACAAACCGTTCCCCGAGTGTTCGCTTAAGCTCACGCCAAGTTTAGATTGGTTGGGCCCCATCACGTCGCCTAGCTTCTTTGTCTTGCAACCACCAATGGTACACAAAGTCGGTGAAATGGACGGTGGCGACGACTATTCTTCTTTCATCCTCATAACCATAGTAGTCAAACACGGTCTCGGTCTTGGATATCCAATCGAGACATGCGTCGGCCTTGGTGGTTCCCGAGAAAGTTTGGATTTGTAGCTTGATTCCTTGGTGGCACTCCCCCCCCTTGTTGGCGCCATTCAACATAAGCGGGTTGTTGTTGCCACGCCTTCTAAAATGGAGCTCGATAGGCCGCTTGCGTATGAGGCGCGCCATGGGAGCCGGTGTCGCCATAGGAGTATATCCATATCGCTCATTGCCTACATTGTTAGTGTTCGAAGGCAACGTAATATTATTTGGAAAAGTAGAGTATGGAGGAACAAATTCAGTCCTTACCCCAGAAGACGTCACAAATGGTTGGTGGAAATTTGACCCCGAAAGATGGCCTTGTGACGCTAATTGAATGTTGGAGGTAGAACCTTCCTCCAAATGTATGCCTTGAGTGGTGGAGATGATTGGCTCTAGATGAGAGCTCACACCGAGTGACAAAGGTGGTTCTCGGTTGGTGATTTGTGCATTGGTGGCACTAGCTTGGATGAGTTCGTCGTGCCTTGTCAACCTTTGCTCAATGTCATCAAACCTAGAACAAAAAGAACGAAGATCTTGTTGCATAGATTGTAGCATAGCAACCACGGATGAATCGGAGTTAGCATCCCGATTCCGAGGTGAGCCATCATTCCCTGTATCCGACATCTTGCACGAACTTCACCAAACAAGTTAAATCCAACAAGCAAGTGGTACTTCGAGCCACACACAACCAAGTCTCCACTTAGACTCGAAAAGTGCTAAACTTGCAAGTGCTAGGGCTTTTGGTGGAGTACAAATAGGAAATGGCTCAAAGAAAAGGCACAAGCAAAGACAATGCAATGCAAGAAACAAGTTTGTCTATCACTCTAATTTAGGAAGCTACTAGGTACCAAGTTACATAAAGATAAACAAAAGAGCTTAAACAAAAATAGGACCCTTTTTGGAATTTCTTTCTCACGGGGTCCAACTTATTTTGTGCCCGACCCCTTATTAGCCTTTTGGCCGCCGACAAGGTTTTTCTAGCCCCGCTTCTTTTTCTTACCAAGTCCGAAATTTTTAACTTTTAAGGAACACTTTTCAGCCTTTTACTATCAAGCATTCAAAGCTTCAACAACACAAAACTTAACTTACACCTCTACTCGGTGTTACCTTTTTTTTATACGGCTTGGTACTTTTCCCGTATCCTAACCCGAGTGAGTACACAATATTGTAAGCTTGAATTCAGTTTTATACCATGCCAAACATGCTCGAAATTTCAAAGAAAGAAGCCGAAAAAGTTCAGCCACAAATGTGGTATTAAAGACGACTAAAAGGTGAAAGGCCAAAGGGTGGCTCTTGGTATTTTTGTTTCTTTAATTCATTCAAGATAGAAGTGAAGGATTCTTCAACCTTTGGACAACCTAACAATTCAATTTTGGTCGTTCTTCAAAGGTAGGATTAATCACACAAGAGTCGAAGACACAAAACAAGGCAAAACTCAGGGTCGGTAACGACTCGTGAGGGTCTGTAACGCAAAGGTTTGTGGCACAAATTTTGTGAGGGAAAACACTTGAAAAATTTAACAAATTTTTGATCTAACAAGAGAGAAAGTAGGTGTACCTTGCGTGGCTATGATACCACATGATAAGGATCGAATCGGTGGTGTCAGTGCAAGGCCACTTCGGATGCTCTCTTCTTGGCGGGGAATTGGATCGATGTGCCTCAGAGATGGATTGATGGACATGTGAAGGGTTGTGAAACCAGGGATGGATGATGGAAATTGAGGGTAGTTGGATATGAATGAGTTTAGGGCGTGGATATGACTCACCACACTCGAAACTCAAACTACGAGATTCAAGGACAAGGATGTGATGCACCTTACTCTTGGATCTCAAGGATGATCCGATATTACTCACGAATCAAGATTGAAAAAAAACAAAGAACATAAAACAACTTTATTAAAAGGTAAATCGCCAAAACCAAAGTCAAAACATGACTAAAACAAAGCAAGAGTTTTCGGATTCTTCAAGTGTGTTTTTGCAAGGGATACACACGGCCCTTTTAAAGAACAAAGAGCTATCATCCATCTTGACCCTTCACCAACCAGCCATTAAACAATAATGAAGATGAAAAACCTTTGGAAAACCATCATTTAATGCGTCTTGTCTTGGCAAGAGAGAGACGCCAACTCGGCACAAGCTAGGCGCCCGACATGGCCTCGGCGCGCTTGGTGACAAGCAATGTGTATTCCATGTCGTCCTCATATTTGATCGGCACTCCATGGATCAAGAGACCATCTTGAAGCTTTTCTTGCAAGACACGAGCTCGAGCCCTCGTTATCCTCCCTAGATAAGGCCCACTGTCGCTGGCTCGGCTGGGGTGCCCAGGTGACTCGTTACACAGCTCGGTAGGCAGATCGGTACCGATGTGGGGAAGCTCGTTACGCTCGGTACACAGCTCGGTAGGCAGCTCGGTACAGATGTTGGGAGGCTCGGTACCGGGGTTGGATTGCTCACTACCGATGTTGGGAGGCTCGACATTAAAAGCGTCCAAGCCATGATGTGGCTTGTGAGGCGTAGTCACATCAATGTACTTCTTCTTGAGAATGTAGATGAGTTGGTGCCATTCCCGAATTAGAGGTTTACCACGTCGAACCCTTTTGGATTCAAAGCGGTTCCACCATGTCCGGGCGGCCCCATGGAAGTGTAACGTCACAACTTCCACCTTCTCTTCATCTTCATAATCTAAATGTTTTAAAGTATGCTCGGTGCCCTGTAACCACTCAAAAAAACATCAAGATCATAAAAACCATAAAAAGGTTCTTTAACTTGATGTCACGGCGGGTGGAATGGGGGTTCCGAGCATCACGCCGGTTGTCACGATCGGGCAAGGGGCTGCGGCAGCGCGGAGAGGGAGGGCGCCGATGGCATCGGTCGCGAGGCCGCCCACGGCCATAACCATCATCGTCGTCATCTGGGTCGTTGTCACCATTGGGGCACCGCAGATGCTGGCGGTCATCACGGCCACGTGCACACCTTCGGCGCGGCTCGGCGGTCCTCGGCGTCGCATAGACTTGATCATACTCAACTTTGTTTTTCTCCAATTTTAGCGACGAAATCCAATCACTGGGACGGTGATCATGCTCCTCGGGATCTTGGACCTCCGGGTGATCAAATCTATCCACATTGACATCCTCATCGAGCTCCTCACAAGGGTCTTCGAATTCTGAATAAGGACTATGAGCACTTTGATGCTCATAGAAGCCTTCCATCCGGTAGTCGTCGGCGTCATAGTGATACTTTTCCCCTTGCTTTTGCTTTGGGGTCGAGTAAACATATACCAACAACTTGGCCTTTTGTTTCTTTTTGGACCCACTTGAATAAAGACACCGGTATTCCTCTGAGTCATACTTGAAATCAAAACGGACGTCGTAAACCTGTAGTGGAGCACCAATTGACAACGATCTGCGGTCTCACCACCACCATCGTACCTATCAAATTGTAGTAGTCAACTTTCTTTTATTGACTCCATCCTATGCAACGTGCCATGTTGAGAGCTCGACTGAGCAATGTTCTTGCCTTTGGCGTGGGCACGTGCAAACTCAACACCAGCGTCGGCTGTTTGGTCATGAATTTCCTACGTTATGACAAGCCCCGACGGCACAGTATGCTTGGATTGCGTGTTTCCATCATCCAATTGGCAAGAGTCGCTAGCGTCGCGTCTTGGTCACTTGGTGGAGGAGGCGGCGGTGGATCTTTTCTTCTTTGGTTGTCCTCGTTCCCTGACTCGGACACAATACCTATTGTAACACCGATCATAGCAAAGTAAGATGTTCACAACAAAAGGGCCAAGAACATTCGAGATCGGTTAAGTCGGGCCAACCCTTTGTGTTCAAGCCACACGACAAGAAGGTTGGGCAAGGCTTAAGGTCACTGACTCGGCCTAGGTCGTTATGCCAAGAACAAAGATAATTAACCCTAATACAAGCTAGTATAGCGAGTAAGTCGGCGTCGTACCCAAGAGAACTTGCGGCTTCTAGTATCAATATTTTTACCAACTAAGACAGGGGGAAATCAAGAGAAAGATCTAAACTAAAATAAACTAAAAAACAAATAACAAACAATCAAACAAAACAATAGAGAAACAAGTTTATTCAAAAGATCCACTCTGAAATAATCATTCGATCACAGATTCAACCACTGATTCCTTTTACTCATATGGTTAATTCCTATCCTAATAATTAGCAATCACAAGTCCACGGTCCAAGCAATTCTTTAACCCTGGGCAAGGACGCTTAACCTAAAATTAGCATAGAGAACAAGGATATACAGGATATTGATTCAAGCAATCAAGCTACGAGTCAATTGCAAGAATCAAACAATCAAATCTCTTTCTCAATTCCTAGTCCAATGTCCTAGAAATTAAGTTGTTTCATAGATCAAGTAAGATCACATAGACAATGATTCAAACCTAATCAAACTGTAGAATATCAATCAACAACAAGTTGCGCACCAAGTGAAATCAGTTGATAATCATGAAATCAAGCACAAGGAGAAAAGATATTAATCAAAGGATAGAAATCACGTAACAAAACCTCACGAGTTCATACATTGGAGCTTCACCTTCAAACAAACCCCAAAGGGTTTAATTCTCCATAAAAACTGAAATAATCTCTAGGTTAAACTAAAAGAAGGCCCTCCTCTAAAGCTTACGAAATAAGTCTATAAATACTAAAAACATCCAAATAAAATCTAAAACAATAAATATAATAAAACATAAAATAAGGATAAAACGAAGTCAGCGCGGAACACAGCCACCCGCGAGTGCGGCTACAACATCCTCCAGCCTCGCGGATAAGGCCTAAACCGCGGTCTCGGTAAAAATCCGCGCCCACGGGTCTCTTCTGACAACTTTCTCGTGTTACCTTCCGAGATGGCTTTGACCCATTTAGAGTTGGAATTTGAGCTCGCAGTAAAAACATGAATTGTAGCTCTTCGAGTTAGCTTTCAAATGATACCGATTTAAGCTTCATTCGATCATCGTAGCTCCCGAATGATGCGTCACAAGAAAATGGCGTCAAAACAACTCCAAATCAACCTAAACATATTACAATTATGCTCAAAACTAACCTAAACACACTCAAATCATGCCTAAAATACAAGATATAAACATACTAATCTAGAGCGTATCATATTCCGCCATACTTAAACCTTTCTCGTCCTCGAGTAAGCTCAAAATAAATCTAACAATCAATCCTATCAAGGTTTACAACATAGTACAAGGGAAGACAAAAATCACTCACCTCACCAACACGAACCCAAAATAGAAGAATAGTGAGCAACAACATGATAGCTCAAACACACACCTCACATAGATACATAGTCAATAAGCTCTCAAGCTCTAAAAAGTGTAGAGTGTCCTAGGATCTACCTGGCATCTAAAATGTAATCCCCAAGCCCTAAAGTAGAATGAAATCCTAAACACTCCAATTTTTCCACTCAATTCTACTTAGGCACCCTTTCGGGTTTTCACCTAATCACTCATTTTATTTTTCTTATAGGTGTGCTCACATATGCTCACATCTCTCATTAACCTCTTACTACCCCAGCCGATTGCTAGTCCTGGTTACCTGCTTATTA
Organism: Fallopia convolvulus; assembly: GCA_964016875.1. Classification (NCBI taxonomy): domain Eukaryota; kingdom Viridiplantae; phylum Streptophyta; class Magnoliopsida; order Caryophyllales; family Polygonaceae; genus Fallopia; species Fallopia convolvulus. Next base: position 25,754,726 of record OZ024723.1, on the reverse strand, counting down.
CCTGAGCCGCCCTTTCGGGTTTTCAACTTATCCCATGATTTTATATGCCTTTTTCCAAATATTTATGGCTTTTTCTATTTAATTAATTTTTTTCAAATTTCTTCAAAATTTTCTCTATACAAAACATGGAACAAAAATCCCATAAAAATAACGAAAAATAAACTGAAATACAACTATCTATGATAGGCGTAGCGAGTACTTCCTCCCCCATACTTAAATCCTTCATTGTCCTCAATGAAGTAAAGAGAAAGGAATTAAGCATAGAAGAGGAAAATCAGAAGACTCACGTACGAAAGATGATATGGATGAATGAACTCCCGGAATTGTAATGCACCAAACTCAGGATAATATAGCACCTCGTATTCAGCCAATCTCGAACGTCGTCTTCACAACTCAACAACCCGATCCACACCATAGGACGTCTCCAATGAGAATGACTGGACTCCTCAAAATAATTAAAACTCTGACGACGGCAGCACCCCCATACTTGAACTATGCCGCAAAGATGGTGTAGACGCGGACTCACCACAATGGGATGGGACCTGATAATAGTAACGAACAATTTCAAGGAACTAGACATGGAAAGATATAGAAAAAAGGATTGGTGGCTGATGGTAGAGTATGGAAGAACAGTCTTTTTTTTTTTTTTCTCTCGAACTAACTGAGTGGGCCGCGGTCGCGGTTTTGAGGCCGCGGTCGTTGTCAAGTACATGTTCGTCAGGGAATTCTCGGCTCCACCGCGAACGCGGTTTCGCACCAGAATCGTCCTTTCGGACCTCGTACCTGCATATTAGCTCACAAACCAAAAACAAACTAAGCTGCTGAAAAGAAAACAAAGGTGGGAGAGAATCTATCTAACCTTGGGTTGCCTACCAAGCAAAGCCGTTGTTTAACGTCGATGGCTCGACATGTTTATGATCGGACATTGTCAACGCCCTGAGAAGTCTATCAAAATCCTGCGAACAACTGTCATGTAGGCAAATATAGCACAATGATAACTTGAAACCGAATAATATAGCATTCAAACACCGTTTCAGTTTATCAAACCCACTAGAAAAGTCATGGTTAGATGGTTTAGGATAGAACCAATTGAGAGAATGAGGTAGTTTTTCAAAATATAAATCAAGAGTAATGATTTTCATGTTAACACTACCACCCTTAAAATTTGAGAAATCACTAGGTAAACTATCATGCTTAGGACCTTTTGCAGACACATCAGGCAAACAGATATCGACGGAGAGTAAGGAAGAAGAGGGAAGGATACATGGATCATGATCGATCACAACAAAGGACTCCATGGCAGGAGACATAGACATCTCCTCAGGTGGGAGGGAAATCTCCATATCATCATCTAGCTCCTTCTTCGAGTCATCAGGCTCGTCGTCATCACTCCATGAGCTGTCAAACTTAAGGAAATATTCCTCCTCCGTCATCGCATGACTATGATCATCCATCTCTTCATCCCATGAAGGGTCTCTGAGTGCCTCCGGAAAGGGTGGAATTGGCTCTTCGGGGGGATCTGTTGGTTTTGTACCGGAACCGCGTGCGCGGTTGTCTCCCGCGTGTGCGGTTCTTGTACAGAACCTTGATCTTCGAGAATTGCCTTCGTCTTTATGGCCAACACCTCCTCTAATTTTCTTAATTCAACAATTTGGTTCTCAAATTTATGCACCTCGATCTCTCCGGCCTGGAGCTTACAAAAGAAATTCCATTGGTCCATGGGTTTCCAAATGACGTATTTTCCATCGCTCTCGCGGTACATCTTTAGTTGGGACTCAAGAGTCATCCCACTAAAGATGTAATTGCAAGCATCATCAAGCCCTACGTCTATCCCCCAAACAGAGAGATCATGCAATTGTTCCAGGCACCTAGTGAAGTACTCATGAAAGCGTTCATCCTGCAACTGAAAAAACCTAAACGAAGACATTAGTATATACAAGTGTAGACCGTAAGATAGGTCTACACAAAGTCAATAAATAAATAATAATACTAGAATTAAACCAAAGTTCCCCGGCAACGACGCCAAAATTTGACTCGGCCTAGGTCGTTATGCCAAGAACAAAGATAATTAACCCTAATACAAGCTAGTATAGCGAGTAAGTGGGGTCGTACCCTAGAGAACTTGCGTCTTCTAGTATCAATATTTTTACCAACTAAAGACAGGGGGTAATCAAGAAAAAGATCTAAACTAAACTAAACTAAAAAACAAATAACAAACAATCAAACAAAAACAATAGAGAAACAAGTTTATTCAAAAGATCCACTCTGAAATAATCATTCGATCACAGATTCATCCACTGATTCCTTTTACACCTATGGTTAATTCCTATCCTAATAATTAGCAATCGCAAGTCCACGGTCCAAGCAATTCTTTAACCCTAGGCAAGGACGCTTAACCTAGAATTAGCATAGAGAACAAGGATATACAGGATATTGATTCAAGCAATCAAGCTACGAGTCAATTGCAAGAATCAAACAATCAAATCTCTTTCTCAAATCCTAGTCCACGGTCCTAGAAATTAAGTTGTTTCATAGATCAAGTAAGATCACATAGACAATGATTCAAACCTAATCAAACTGTAGAATATTAATCAAATTCAACAAGTTGCGCACCAAGTGAAATCAGTTGATAATCATGAAATCAAGCACAAGGAGAAAAGATATTAATCAAAGGATAGAAATCACATAACAAAACCTCACGAGTTCATACATTAGAGCTTCACCTTCAAACAAACCCCAAAGGGTTTAATTCTCCATAAAAACTGAAATAATCTCTAGGTTAAACTAAAAGAAGGCCCTCCTCTAAAGCTTACGAAATAAGTCTATAAATACTAAAAACATCCAAATAAAATCTAAAACAATAAATATAATAAAACATAAAATAAGGATAAAACGAAGTCAGCGCGGAACACAGCCACCCGCGAGCGCGGCTACAGCATCCTCCAGCCTCGCGGATAAGGCCTAAACCGTGGTCTCTGTAAAAATCCGCGCCCACGGGTCTCTTCTGACAACTTTCTCGTGTTACCTTCCGAGATGGTTTTGACCCATTTAGAGTTGGAATTTGAACTCGCAGTAAAAACATGAATTGTAGCTCTTCGAGTTAGCTTTCAAATGATACCAATTTAAGCTTCATTCGATCATCGTAACCCTAGGCAAGGACGCTTAACCTAGAATTAGCATAGAGAACAAGGATATACAGGATATTGATTCAAGCAATCAAGCTACGAGTCAATTGCAAGAATCAAACAATCAAATCTCTTTCTCAATTCCTAGTCCACGGTCCTAGAAATTAAGTTGTTTCATAGATCAAGTAAGATCACATAGACAATGATTCAAACCTAATCAAACTGTAGAATATCAATCAAATTCAACAAGTTGCGCACCAAGTGAAATCAATTGATAATCATAAAACTAAGCACAAAGAGAAAAGATATTAATGAAAAAATCAATCAAACTGTAGAATATTAATCAGTTTGCGAATTTTTTCCTTTTTTTGGCTTGGATGGGCTAGGAGGGGCCTATGAAGTTTTTCCCTTCCTTTGTTTCCTAGAGAGAGAAACTCTCTTCTCTCTCCTCTAGGTTTTTGGGTTTCCTCTCCGGCGGGCTACATTCCTGGTGGTCCGGCGACTTTTTCCGGCGAGGTGGGGCGGGGAGAGTGAGAGTAGGCGACATCTAGTGAGGAAGAAGCACCGGTGGGGCCTCCGTGGGCGGCTGGTGCACCGGAGGGAGTTGGAGCATGAGGTTAGAGGGAAAACACGGGTGGTTTAGGGAGGTTTCCGGCGGCATTTCCGGTGACTACCCTTGAGAGGAGTGAGGTGGTGTCTTGTGAGGTAGAAACTTGGCTAAATCCACTTGGATCTAGACCAAGTATGTGAGGGAGTAGTAGGTCTGAGGAGAGTGCTCAAAACTAGGTTTTTTAAGGTTCTTGGCTCATTTTTGTTATGTGTAAGAAGAAAAAAGGGGCTAATCCACACAAGTTCACTCCTTTGAGGCTCATACAGCCTGGTTTAGGGGCTACCTTGGGCGGATCTGGTGTTGGGAGGTTAGATCTGGGGAGATTTGGTAGATTCTTCAAAAAAGGTGAGTGTTCCTTCAAGGAGGGGCGAAGATCTAGTGCCATGGAGGTGGAAATGGAGTATTCAAGCTTAGATGCGGCTGGGAAGGGTGGTTTAGATATCCCTTTTGACATCTCATCATCCTCAAAGAGAGCTATAAAGGAGGATGAGTCTTCGGAGGAAACATAAGCTGAAATGGTGGCGCGTGGGGCCCATTCGCCGACGCTGGATGAGGTGGCAGGTTTGACCGGCCAGCTTGAGGCTCCAACGTTCAAATCCAATACAAATGGTAAAGGTGGGAGACAAAACCCATGTGAGCTGAAAGGGACATCTCAAGAAGGTGTCACATGGGAGAGGGTTACACGTTTTAGGCAAGTTGCTTCTGGAAAGAAGTCCCTTAACCATTCCTCTTTGGTCCAATCTCAAAAAAAGGCTAGTTTAAACCCCTCAAATGGAGAACCGATCAGATCTAGGGCTTTTAGTGCCTCCTTGGGAGTCCCTAGCTGGAGAGAAAAGGGCTTGCTTAAGCTTCCAAAACCCATCACCACAAAGTCTAGCCAACATCCCACGGATTCAAGTCTTAAGTTGAGGAAATCGGTGTGTCTTACAAGCTTAGACATTGGAGCACTATCCTAAGGTGGACAAAGATTTATATGAGTTTGAAGATTCGGAGGTTGTAGAAGCCTTGGCCGAGTGGAGCTCTTCTCTCCTAGGTGTTGTTCTTGGTGGGAGGGTGAACTTTGAGGCCATGGCTGAGTTTGTCAAGGAGAGTTGGCCAGATTTGAATCCAAAGGTGTTTAGGAAGCCAAATGGTGTGTTTATCTTCAAGTTCAAGGAGGATGATGAGAAAAAATGGGTCTTGGAGCATGGACCTTAGATGGTATGTGGTTCTTTCCCCTTGATGGTCAAAGAATGGGCTTGTGGGAAGAACATTGATTGGGATTGCTTTGATAGTGTGCCGGTTTGGGTGAGTGTGTTGGAACCGGATCCAATCTTCTTGTCCTCTAAGAATATGATGGGTGTAATTGGTAGCATGATAGGGAGACCAATTTGCTTGGATAGAGTGACGACTGAGGTGGAAAGACTTGCTTATGCACGCCTATTGGTGGAGGTGACACCGGCTGAGACTAGAAGAAAGGTGGTAAGGCTGAAAAATGCAAGTGGGGTAATCTTCGAGCATAAGGTTAGCTTTGAAAATGTGCCATGGAATTGTGAGTTTTGCAACTTATTCGGGCACAAGGCAGGGTTTTGCAAGAAAAGTGGTTCAAGGAGAGGTGCTTTTTTTGCTAAAAAACACAAGAAAGTGTGGGTTCCAAAGCAAGAACACAAGAATGAGAGCATTGTTGCTAAGCAATTTGAGGATGACAACGCACTCGGTGACGCCAAGGGGGCTGCTGCGGGGGACCCCAAGGCTGATGTTGACACTAGTAAGGAAGGGATGGGGGTTGTGTTATTGAAGCAAGGGGCGGCCCGAGAAGGGCTGGCGCATGTAGACACGGTTCTAGAGGATATCCGAGAGGTTAGCCTTGGATTTGATGGTGGTTCAGGTGTTGACTTTGATGTGGTTCTGGTTGCTATTCCGGACCACCCTAGTGGAGCTTTAAGCAGGGAAAACCTAGCATGTGAGGTGAGTTCCAAAGTTGGGTTGGTAGACAAGGAGGCTGATGTGGTTGATGACATGCTTGATTGTATTGTCGAGTTGATGATTCAAGAGGAAGTTGTTGATCGAGATGCTGGTTTAGTTTGTTTGGACCGAGAGGTTGCCTTCGGGGCTGATTTTGGGGCTCGAGATATTGAGGCTGTTTTAGATGACATGAAAGTCAGGTTGTCGCCAAAAAAGAGGTTAGACTTGGTGGTTTTGGGGCTCCAAGCCAAGTCGCCAAAACGACCGGGAATATGCGAGAAAGGGATGGAGGAGTCTAGTTCCAAGAGAAGAAAATCCCCCCTCTTAGATAGGAATAGAAGCTGCTCGTATGGAGGGAAGAACACAAGGGGGGGGGGGAGAGATAGCATACTACACCGCTCTAGTTGGGGAAAGGGTTGTAGTAGCCCTAGAGGTGGTGTTTATGGATAATCTCCGTTTTGGTGCTTGGAATGTTAGGGGGTTAATAGCTCCCCTAAAATAAACATGGTGAATAGATTCACCGTGAAAAATAAGTTGAGCTTGTTGGGCATCTTGGAAACAAAAACGCTAAGGAGTAAGGAGGGGGAGTTAGCTTGGTCTTTACTTAGAGGTTGGAAATTTTATACGGATTTTGGCTCGGGAGAGAGAAGCCGTATGAGGATTTTATGGGACCCGATGGTTTTGGGTATGAAAGTGTTGAAAAACACCGAGCAAGCCATTCATTGCAAAGTAAGCTTGAAAAGTTCACATGAAAGCTTCTTTGCCACTTTTGTGTATGCCTACCACTCAAGTATCGATAGAAGACGGTTGTGGAATGATTTAGAGGATATCTCGAGAGGTATGAATATTCCTTGGGTTGTGCTAGGGGATGTGAATTGCACTCTTTATTCAACTGAGAAGTTCTCTTTAAGGAGGAACGATGGGGAACCCACGGAGCTAGCGGAGGTGCTAGATAAGTGTGTGCTCGAGGACCTTGCATATTCCGGGGCTAAGTTTACATGGTCAAATGAGCAAGTTGGCACGGAAAAGGTGGCAACTAAGATTGATAGGGTGTTGATCAATGAAGAGTCGAAAGGATGTTTTAGAAACTCTTATGCTTTCTTCGGTGACACGGGGCTCTCCGATCACTCTTCGAGCATTGTCTTTGCAAACCCCACGCATGTGGGTCGAAAAATCCCCTTCCGTTTCTTCAACTATTGGACGAAAGATGGGGAGTTCGAGAGCTTGGTCGCTAGAGTTTGGAATTTGAGAGTGGTGGGCACCGCTCAATTTGTACTCATGACAAAGCTTCAAAAGGTGAAAGGTGAGCTCAAAGGGTGGCTAAGATCTAAGCATAGAAATTTGGAGGCTTGGTGGATGCAAGTGTAGAAGGCTTAAAGAGGGCACATGAGAAGCTTAATGAGGACCTTACTAGTGAGGAGAAACAAGAGGCGGTGAGGAAGGCTAAGGTGGAGCTAGAGTTGAACCTTGAGAAACTTGCTAGCGCCACAAAACAAAGGGCTAAGATGGATTGGCTCACTTCTAGGGAGGAAACTTCCTCCATCTTCTTCAATAGAATCAAGACTAGAAAGGCTCAAAAAAGGCTACATCTCCTCAAGGATGAAGAGGGTAGGGAGGTTGTGGGGGAGGAAGACATTGCAAAAGAAGTGGTGGGGTATTATGAGAAGCTTTTTGGGGATTTCGGGGCTCCTTCTTCCTTTCCCGTTGGCCTAGATGAGTTGGGGGGATCAAGACTAGATGATGGAGAGGGGGCTAGCCTTTGTTTAGAGCCAACAAAGGAGGAAGTTCGTAGAGCCTTTTTCACATAAAAGCAAATAAGTCGCCCAGGCCGGATGGATTTGGGAGTCACTTTTATAAGTCTTGTTGGGAGATTATAAAAGTGGATGTGGTGGAGGCCGTCAAGGAATTTTTTAGAACGGGCCACTTATTGCGCTATTGGAATAATACTTTCATAAGTTTAATTCCTAAAGTGGAGGAGCCTTTCATGGTGAGGGAGTTTAGGCCAATTTCATATTGCAATGTCTTCCAAAAGGCCATCTCTAAAATTTTGGTGGAAAGAATTCGGCTCTTGCTAGGAAAGGCTATTGCTACAAACCAAGGTGCCTCTGTCCCCGGGAGGCTATTGATGCATAATGTTGCGGTAGCTCAAGAGTTGGTGGCTAACTATGAAGATCGGGATGTGTCAAGAAGGTGTGTGATAAAGGCGGATCTTCACAAGGCATATGATTGCCTAAATTGGGACTTCCTTGAGAAGACGCTTACATACTTGAATTTTCCTCCCTACTTGATCCAACTAATCATGTTATGCATCTCTACCCCTCTCTTCTCTATACTTGTTAATGGGGAAGCCAAAGGTTTTTTTGGGAGTAAAAGGGGTTTGAGGCAAGGGGACCCCCTCTCCCCTTTCCTCTTTGTCCTAGTTATGGAAATGTTGAGTATGATGTTGAATAGAGAGAGTGCCTCGGGGGGTTTCTTTTTCCACCCAAAATGTAAACAACTTGGCCTCTTAAATATAGCCTATGCGGATGACCTTCTGGTTTTTTGCAAACCAAAAGGGGACTCTCTACACATTTTAGCCGAGTGCTTGAGGAGGTTTGGATAGTTCGGGCTTGGTCACTAGTACCTCAAAAACGCATATATACTTTGGGGGAGTGGAAGAAGGGGAAAAGAGGGAGTTGGCGAGTGAGCTTGGTTATGAGGTGGGGGAGTTCCTGGTAAGATATCTTGGCTTTCCTCTTCATACCCGAAAAATCCTTATATTCGACTACGCCCCTCTCTTGAGTAAAATCACAATCCTTCTCCAAACTTGTAGCCTTCAAACTCTCTCTTATGCCGGGAGGGCGGAAGTTATAAGATTTATGGTGGGAGGTGTTATCTCATTTTGGGCACAAATGGTGGTACTCCCCAAGGGAGTCATTAGGAGAATTGAGGCACTTTGTAGGGGGTATCTTTGGTCGGGAAGAGTAGATGGTAGAAAAGCTTTGGTGGCTTGGGAGGATGTTTGTAGACCATATGAGGAGGGGGGTCTAAATCTTAAAGAGGTGGGGGCTTGGAACAAGACTATATTTTTCCGGCTCGGGTTTGACAATATATCGGAGAAGAGTAACTTGTGGACGGAATGGGTGGGTTCTAACCACCTAAGGAGGGCATGGTTTTGGGAGGTTAACATCAAGAATGCCGACTTTTGGATGTTGAGGAATCTTATGAGACTTAGAGAAGTAATGAGGGGCGTACTAGAAGTAGACACCCAAGGTGTTGTGGGTATAGACTTGGTGGTAATCACGAAACCAAATGGGGAGCTTGACACAAGATCTCTCTATGAGTTGTTGAGGGATAAAAAGGAAGAGTTAGATTGGCGTGAGGTGGTTTGGAAGGTGGTGAAAGCAAGGGCTTGGAGCTTTAGGGTGTGGCTCGCATACAAGGACCGGCTACCTACTTGTGACCGGCTCCTTGAATGGGGGCACATCTCACACAACGTTTGCCCACTATGTCGAGCACACTTGGAGTCGGTAGACCACCTTTGGGGCTCGTGCCCCTTTATTAGGCATGTCATGGATAAGGTGTGTAGATGGGTTGGGATCCACACCTACAAGAGGGGGTTAAGGGAGTGGGTCGACTGGTTTGCTACGTCCCCGGGGCGGAGGAGTGCTCGTTTTAAGGCTAAGTTGATTGCCTTCCTTAGGTTAGTATATCATACTTGGAGCCTTAGAAATAAGGTGGTCTTTGAAGGAGAGAAACCCGTGGTTGACAAATGTGTGGAGGAAATCATTTTTGAATGTATGCAACGCATGGTGGCTCAATGCAAGTTTGAAGGAAAGAGGGAGGAAGCGCTAAGTAGAAGACTCGGTATATGAGGTACGTGGTGACTTGATCTTGGGGGTAGGGAGTGTTTCCATGAACTATCGCTTTTTTCTCCTTTCTCCCCCCCGCCCTTTTTCTATTGGTATATGGTCTGGTTGGTTGTTCCCACTTGTCTTTTTGGATGGGTATGTTGCTTTCTTATGTGTTTGGTGGTGTTTGTGCAAACCTTGCTTGATTGTTTGCTTGGAGCTTAGCCCGTTTTTGTGGGTCTTTTGGTGCCGAGGCTTGGCTCGGTTTTTGTGTATATAGGCTGATGCCTATAGGTTTTTTGGGGATGGTGGGGTCCTAGACCCATTTTTGTTAGGCCTGTTGGGCAAGTTTTAGCCGGATATGCTTATCCTTGGCTTGGGTTGTAGTTTTTCACCTTGACCCTTTTTGGTCAAGCGTGCTATGTACATCCTTTCCCTCATTCTATATATATTTACCACATTTCGAGAAAAGATATTAATCAAAGGATAGAAATCAATTACCAAAACCTCACGAGTTCATACATCAGAGCTTCACCTTCAAACAAATCCCAAAGGGTTTAGTTCTCCATAAAAACTGAAATAATCTCTAGGTTAAACTAAAAGAAGGCCCTCCTTTAAAGCTTACGAACTAAGTCTATAAATACTAAAAACATCCGAATAAAATCTAAAACAATAAATATAATAAAACATAAAATAAGGATAAAACAAAGTCGGCACGGAACACAGCCACCCGCGAGCACGGGTAGTAGGCCGCGAGTGCGGCTATAACGTCCTCCAGCCTCGCGCATAAGGCCCAAACCGCGGTCTCGGTAAAAATCCGCGCCCGCGGGTCTCTTTTGACAGCTTTATGGTGTTACCTTCGGAGATGGTTTTTACCCCCTTAGAGTTGGAATTTGAACTCGCAGTAAAAACATGAATTGTAGCTCTTCGAGTTAGCTTTCCAATGATACCAATTCAGCTTCATCCGATCACCGTAGCTCCCGAACGATGCGTCACAAGGAAATGGCGTCAAAACAACTCCAAATCAACACTTGTCTTCAAAACTCTTGCATTTCTTCAAATCGTGTCTTCGGTCTTCATATTACAATTATGCTCAAAACTAACCTAAACACACTCAAATCATGTCTAGAATACTAGAGATAACGTACTAATCTAGAGCGTATCAGTCACTCGACTCTTGCAAGAATTAAGGATCAATATAAGCAATCAATGAATGTAGAGGCAATCAAGAGAAAAGGAGTAAGAAAAGATATGAATGAGATTGAGAGAAGATATGAATCGGCCAAGTAAGGAAGTTGCTAAAATAAGTTCAGATTGGAGAGAGAAGATCTTGATCTGATTTTTTTTAAATAAAGGACGAATATCTATTTCCTTTCTTGTTTTGATTTGGTGTGGATTTTATCCTCCACCAAATGGGAATTTTTTTAATATATAGTAGAAAATCTCACAATATGGATTTTATCCTCTATTGGAGATACTTTCCTTAACAACCAAGATTCGGATATGGATTTTGATCCTCTATCCAAACCAAACCAAACAACCAAGATATGCACGGAACAACGAACAACAAATCGGCAAAAGGCTATGCAAAATTGAGCATGCAACTAGCAAATCAAAGATGTAAAATACCACCAAAATCAAGGATGAATCAAGCAAGGACAAAGCTATTTTTTCTATCAATTAACGCAAGAAAGAAAAAAATCGGGGTCCTAGATGGAAGATCGTGAAGATGGTGTGTTCTAGGGATGAAAAGAAGGATGAAAAGCGTGTGAATTGAACTAAAAAGGGATGAACGAGACTTACACGAACCTAGGCTCTAATGCTAGTTGATGCGACCTTGTTTCAAAGAACGCCTCGGATCTTGACTTGGAACGTGTATTGTGTCTCGAAATTGGCGTAGTGGAAGACTTGTAGCAAGAGAGACAACATTAATGCTCTCAAAGTGGTCTGATCCAACGTTATGGAACAAACAAATGAGTCTCAAGTGATGAGAACTCGAAGGGATCAATCCAACGTGATGGATGATCGAGAGTGTTTGGGGGACTTTGTTTGATTGGAGCCAAAAAGGGGTGATGGAAGACCAAAATAAGGAGGCAATCTCTCTACTTGAATTTAGGTCTATATTATGCGTAACCCTAGAAAAGAAGTCTTTCTCCATTTAAATAGAGGAGGCAAACCATAAAACCAGTGTGCGACGCATCTAGGGTTCGTGTGAAAATGAGGCCCAACGGTGCAAGGCCCATAAATTGCCTTCCATAAACATAAAACTATAATTAGAAATGTTCCAACAATGGAAATAATACTAGAAAAAGCAATAAAGATAAATGTCCTTGGCCATCGACACCAAAGTGCCATGACAAGGCCAAGGCGCGGCATGGCATGGTGTTGTCGCGACATTGGCAAAGCCACGACACGCTGGCGTGGTGCTGGCACGATGCTTAGCGAAGCAAAGGCACGCTGGCACGATGGCGTGCAGCCAGACCGAGCGGTGAACCACATGTTGTGATGCAAGGGCGCGCCGATGGAAAGGCTTTTGGCGCGTCTAGCGAATCCAAGGTGGATGGTGTCGGCGTTGCAACTTGAGGTTCATCAATGGCGTAGGCCAAGGCCAGCAAGGTGACATGCGTGGGCACGGTGATGGGTGCGCCATGGCCAGCCGAGAGGCACGACACCAAAGACTGAGTTGCGACCGTGATGTCATGGGCCCGGGCACGAGTGATTGGTCCGTCCTAGCGCAAGGTGAATGTGTCGTCCTCCTGTTGGGCATCCAAGGCTAGGGTCGCATAATCGATGCTCTAATAAAGTTTGATACCCCGGTCTCTCTGAACTCTGCAAGCCACTTATTTGGTCGGGGCTCACAATCAACCACTAGCGGCCTTCAAACTCTTGGTGTTCTCCCTGATTGAACTGATTATGCATCAATTGGCTCTGGTTTCCTAACCTCTTACCCTTGAAGATTAAAATTGGCAGCATTCTGATTCGGCAAAACTCTCACACCTACAAATTATGTGATAGTTCTGCACGAGTAGCTCAAAAAAAGCAACCATCTCTGGAGGTAACTTAACTGGCGCCACCTCAGTAGGCCCACGAACTTACCTCTTCTGACCTATCATTGACCCCATGTGCAGGGAACCCTTCTCTAACGACCGACACATCTCCTTTTTGATGGTCATTCACCATAAGTTCATCACTCTCGACAACATCTTCTTATGAAGGAAGGTTCTACGACTCTTCAACGATAAGAGTCTTTTCTATTTCAAATATGGTCCCTATTACTACCTCTACCACTACCATTCCAACCCACTTTAGTTGTTCTAACTCTAGTTTGTGGAGCGAAATAACTTAATATTCTACATGAGGTCCTTCGGCTGATGGAGGTGGATTCACGTCGTGTCATCTACCCAATAAATGCAATACGACTACTCCATTGAAACACTTTGAAGTCACCGGCCGATTTTAGTTTTAAGTTGGACCTCGAGTACACTTGTTGGTCAGTTAGAATAGGGGCAACTCCAGGGAGACTAGGTCAATAAAATAGAGGAATTAGAATTCCCGAGGTCCTATCTTATGTTATACTATTCCACTACGGTATGTTTTCATTTTATGTTACACTTCCATTGGGTAACGTTTAATTCGGTATTACGAATGTGTAAATCGAAAAAATCTCAAGCCTCTTTCATCATGGGTATACATGTCTCTTTCATCTTAAATAATTATTTATCGAGCTAGTTCTCGATTTCACCTTTTCTAATCCATGCATGGTCTCGAACAAGATACTTAAACACATAAGACCAAAAATCATCGGTCCTAGAATCCAATGCTAGCATAGTACGAAATAGTAATAAGAATTACGAGGTCATTATACCTAAGAAATAAATAAACATAAGTTCATTTATTGAACAAACACGTCATTCTCAAACAAGTATGGATATTAAACGGAGCATGAATCCACGTTTAATAAAGAGGGCAAGAGGTTCATCCACTTGCCTTGGTCTTCGAGAGTGAGATCGTCGTGAAGGGATATTCCTCGGTCCACGAAGGAAGAGTGACTCACGCACTTAACCAAACCCGGGTTCGGGTTTTTACATAAAAGAAATGAAATAAATTAATAAATAATTTATTTCTTATTCCACGATTCCCCCCCCCCCAAATTATTATCTCTTTAAAATAATTTTCAAAGGTTAATATAAATTAGTATTCCATTAATAGTTTATAACTTCTAAGTGCTCATGACTAATCCCTCGTTCTCATTATCCTTATCAAAATGATTGTAAATCAATAAAAATTATAAATTTACTAACGAGAATGATACCATTTTTTGTATATTCCTTATACAAGTCTTGGTCATATAACTCGTATGAATTTATCGATATAATTTTTATTCATATTTTTAAAATTAATTAAAAATATTAAAATCATAACGAAGGGTCGGAAATATATCAACGCGAGATGAGAGAGGAAATTGGAATAAAGACCGAGGTGGAAAAATGTGTGGCTCGAACCTCCTTTCCTTTCTCCTAAATAGAACAAATCTGGTGGGCTGAAGATGAATTGGGGTTGTTTCCTTTGCTTTTACTCCATCCCAACACCACAAGCCCAAATGGAGTCTAATCTCTTCTCCCTCCTCCTGAGATCGCAGGCATCAACACATCAACAAGCACTAACCTCCGACGAGGGCCTAGATGGCGTAACTTGGCGGCTCACACTGCTGGGTTCGACGACCCGGATTGGGCGCCCGGCGGGACGGGTGGTCCGACGATGGTGCACAAGAAGGAAGTAGAAAGAAAAAGCCTTGTTTGAAACATTGTGAAAATGGGGGAAATTATGAAATGTGAAATTTGGGGTCTAATGGGTTCTCTTGCTTTAATTTTCGAATTTGGAACGAGGCTAGAAGGATGGTGTTCTTGCCCTTTCTTCCCCATGACATCGTCTCAATTCTTATTTGATGTTCTAAAAACAAAAGAAAAGGCAACAAGTGGCGGAGCCACTTGATGCCCAGTGGGGGTTGGAATTTTCAAAAAAAAAAAAATATAGTAAAAAAACTAGGTTATTTGATACTCCCTCCTTTTAGTTCAATCTATTTGTCTTTGTAGACTTAAATTTTTTTTGTTTAGTTTTATTTATCCTTCTAGGTATTGTGTCCAAAATTTTCCAATATTACCCTTTGTATTTTTCCAATCAAAAGCAAGACATTAAATGTATCCACCATTCACCTTTTATTAATATAAATTTAATAGGGGGCAATTTAGTAAGAATAGGACATATCTTAATATATGTGTATTATACTATAAGGACAAATAGAACTAAACGGAGGGAGTAAAAACTAGTTTATTTGGTAATAAAAAAGCAGATTAATTTTTTCATATATATAAAATATATTAAAATGGTTTTTTATACCGAAAATTACTAAATTTTATGAAAAAATACACAATTTTCTATATAATTTTTGTATATAAAGAAAAATACATTTTTTCCTATATTTTATAAAACAAATACAAAAGATATCCGCTTGTCCACGGTCCAAGCGAAAGGATGATATGAACAAGAACGCTTAATTCAAATCATGCAAGGTATTAAGGATAGAAGGATATTAAATCATGCAATCAAGCTACGAGTTTCATGCATAAAATAATAATCAAATACTCTTTCTCAATTCTAGTCCACGGTCCTAGAAAAGAGTTGTTTCAAGGATAAATAAGATTGCACAGACAACAATCAAACCTAATCCAACCAGTAGATCTAAGTCAATAAAACAAGTTGATCAGGCTTATCAAATCAAACATAGATCATATAAATAAAACCAAGAATTTTGATATTAACCAAGGGATAGAAAAGTTACCAGAATCTCACGAATTACATAAAAAGGCTTCCTTGATTAAACAAACTCCAAAGGGAAATTAGTTCTCCATAATACTGAAATAAAAACCTAAAAGTAAAAGTATGCTAGAATTGTGTCCCTAAAGTGAAACTCGAAACAAAGCTTAAATAGTAGAAAATAAGTGCGAAACTTAAAAGATATAATAATACTAAAAAGATAAAATAAAACGAGAGAAAGTCGGCGCTGAAAACCCTCGATCCCGCGGGCGCGGATCTGCTCATACTCCTCGGTCGCAGAATCACCTCGATCCGCGGGCACGGTTTCAATCCGCGAGCGCGGAATTATCTGACAGCTTACTGGTGTCAACTTCGGAGGTGGTTTTGACCCACTTACAGTTGGAATTTGAACTCGCCGTAAAAACATGAATTGTAGCTCCCGAAAGATGCGTCACAAGAAAATGGCGACAAAACAACTCCAAATCAACATTTGTCTTCAAAACTCTTGCAATTCTTCAAATCGTGTCTTCAGTCTTCATATGACAATTATGCTCAAAACTAACCTAAACACACTCAAATCATACCTAAAATACAAGAGTTAACCTATACTAAATATAGCGTATCAAATTCCCCCATACTTAAACCTTGCTCGTCCTCGAGTAAGCTCAAAATAAATCTAACAAGAAATCCTATCAAGGTTTACAGCATAGTACAAGGGAAGACAAAAATCACTCACCTCACCAACCCGAACCCAAAATAGAGAATTAAGGAGCAAAAACATGAAAGCTCAAGCACACACCTCACGTAGATACATAGTCAATAAGCTCTCAAGCTCTAAATAGTGTAGAGCGTCCTAGGATCTACCCGTCATCTAAAATGTAATCCCCAGACCCCAAAGTAGAATACGAATCCTAATCACTCTGATTTTACCACTCATCCTACTTAGGCGCCCTTTCGGGTTTTCACCTAATCACTCTTTTCATTTTTCTTAGGTGTGCTCACAATTACTCACATCTCTCATAAACCTCATTTTACCCAGCCTAATGCTGGTCCGGGTTACCTGCTTATTACCTGAGCCGCCCTATCGGGTTTTCAACTCATCCCAGGATTTTTATATGCCTTTTTTCTTTTTTTATGGCTTTTTTTATTTTATGTTTTTTTTTCATTTTTTTTAAATTTCTCTATACAAAACATGGAACAAAAATCCCATAAAAATAACGAAAAATAAACTGAAAAGCAACTATCTAAGATAAGCGTAGTGAGTACTTCCTCCCCCATACTTAAAAGTAAAAAGAAAGGAATTAAGCAAGGAAGAGGAAAATCAGAAGACTCACATACGAAAGAAGATATGGAAGAACTCTTCAAAGGCTTGGATGAATAGCTCGGAAATCTCCAGATGATCCGTCGTCAGGAAAAACCGCGTGCGCGGTGGCCAGGCCGCGGGCGCGGGTGGTGCTCCGATCATGAAAAAATGGTTAGAGAACACGATCAACAAAACTGAACACGATCAACAAAACTGCTCGGAGCACCACCCGCGTGCGCGGGTGGTGCTCCGAGCATTAATGTAGTACGAGCCTTGAAAACGAAATTCCCCCATACTTGAGGAATTCCAAGGCACTAGACATGGAAAGAATGAGAAAAGTGGATTGGTGGGTGATGATAGAATATGGAAGAACACTCTTTTTTTTTCTCTCTTCTTTTTTTTCCCCCGACAACGGCGCCAAAATTTGACTCGGCTAAAATTGTTGTTGCCAAGATCAAAAATAAATAACCCTAAACTACTAACTACTATAGCAAGTAAGCAAGGGGTCGAACCCAAGAGAATCAAATTCTGATCAATCTGCAAAGAGCAAAGACAGGGTTTTTTGGAAGTTTAGGCAAACAAACAAATAAGCAAATATTGTTGGGATTAAATCAATTGGAAGAAAGTAGAGTTTATTCAATCAATTCCACCTTTTTAATCATTTGATCATTGATTCATCCACTTTTCTATTTATTCCCTAGTTAATTCCAATCCTTATAAAAGATATTCGCTAGTCCACGGTCAAGCGAAAGGATGATATGAACAAAAACGCTTAATTCAAATCGTGCAAGGTATTAAGGATAGAAGGATATTAAATCATGCAATCAAGCTATGATGTCTCTCTATTTGGTGGTGTTTTTATATGTGATTTCCTTTGTAAATATGTTTCTTTTTCCCCTTTTCTTGTGTGTTTTGTTCCTTTTTAGCTTAGTTCCCGTATTTCTATGAGATTCGGAGACTATGCGCATTTTATGTGTTTTGTAGGTAATTTGGCATGGGTCAAGGGTCGTTTTGAAGGAGAGTCGAGACATGGAGCAAGGCCCGAGCTAAAGAGGGAAAGAGAGGAGCAAGCCATGAAGAAGAACAAGAGGAAAGCCAACAAGAAGAAGGTGGAACGAGGTCAGGACCGAGTTGCAACCACGTCGGGCCCGACTTTGAAGTCTCCAACCTCGGACCGAGATGCACAGTAACTCGGGCCCGAGGTCCTCCGTGTCGGTCTAAGTCGGTCACCGGACTACTTGGGCTCCAAGGCACGAAATTTTAGACTTCCACTTTTGCCCCTCATCTAATCTATAAAAGGCCCTCTTGTCTTCTAATTTGGGGGCTCCAAAAGGGGGGTCCCCTCTCATACACACAAAAAGGGGGGGGGGGGTTCTCTCTCACAAAAGGGGGGTTCCAAGGGAGCCAAGAGGATTCTTGGAGAGCAAGGAGGAAGGAGAGGAGAAGGAAGAGAGAGAGAATCGGCCAAGGGAGAGGAAGATTGATAGATTTTGTTGATAGATTAGCTTTGCTTTGTTTTGATCTTGTGGATTTGGAAACCCTTGATTGGAATTTGTGGATTGCTTTTGATTTGAATGAAACTTTGCTTTGTTTTGAGATTGTTGATGTTGATTGCTTTCCCTTTTGATTTGTTTGTTTTCTTTGCTTGTCACATGGAGTAGATCTCCTTGATCTTGGGTTATGGGGGAAAACCCTAGCTAGGTTTGGGCTAGAAACCCCAATTCCATAGCCTTGAGTGTTTGATCTAAGGAACCCACTCTACATAGATCTACAATTCCTTGCGAAAGTCGGGAATCAAGGCTTGAGATTGGCAAAGTAGCGAAAGTGAACATGTGTCAATCTCAAGACCTTGCTTCGAAGGGGATTTCCCCATGGATCGAGGTGTAGATGTGGTTGGAACGAGGGCGAAAGCACTCGATCCTAGTCCGATCATCACTCATTGCTTGAATTGGGGTGGATAAGCCTTAATCTACTAGAGAAGGAACCCAAAAGCCCAAGATCTATTTTTAATCTTTGAAGTTCGACAAACCCAGCTACCTCGGGCCCGACTTACCCTACGTCGTTCCCGACTTCCTCTTGTCGCCAACTTCGGGCCCGACGTGACCTCAGTGTCGGTCCCGACTGTTTTCTTTGTTTTCCTTTGTTTTATGCTCTCCTTTCTAGCTCCCTAGTATCTAGGCACATCGATCGAGTAGACTTCCCGAGTGTTCGACACCCACCACGTACTACAACGGGGTCGGGTTATAAATTGTATCTCTTGACCCTCGCACACCGTGAGAGCGATCAACAAGATTGGCGCCGTTGCCGGGGAAGTCTAAGTGCATTAAGTGCCAATTTGGTGAGTTTCTTGTGTTTTGGTAGTGAATTGGGTGAGGGAATAGCCCAAACCCTTTGTTTGTTTTTGATTTGTTTTGGTTTGTGTCTTTGTTTCGTAGGTGTATGCTAGCTCGCTCCTACCGAGGAACACTTGAGCTTGAGTTTGTAAGTGATCCGGAAAGTATTCTCAAGGAAGCGCGAAGAAGGAAAAGGATGGAGAATCAAGCTCTCCATGTTGATGAGGAGTTGGCTCAACTTAGGGCCGAAATGGCTAGATTGCAACTCGAGAAGGACAATCAAGAGGCGGTGGCAAGAAGAGAACGGGAGCAACGGATGAGAGCCGAGGCTCAACTCAACGCTCTACCCCGGAATGCACGCCAATACATGCATCCGAAGTTGAGGGTACCGGAGACGGCTATTGTGCTTCCCGAGGTTGCCAAGAATTTTGAGATCAAGACGCAATTCATCTCCCTCATCAAGCGTGATCAATTCGAGGGCCGTCCACATGAGTGTCCCATAGAGCATGTTAAACGATTTGTGGATATGTGTGAGACGATCTCCACCGATGAGGAGACATTGGAGTATGTGCTTCTAAAGGCGTTCAAATGGTCACTTGGGGGCAAAGCCACACATTGGCTCGAGAGCCAAGCTCCTAGGTCAATCACAACTTGGAAGACACTCTATGACGCTTTCTTGATGAAGTTCTTCCCGCCCTCAAAGACAACCGAGTTAAGAAGGAAGATTGCAAGATTTCAACAAGGTCCGAATGAGCCCCTCTTCGAAGCATGGGACCGTTTCAAGGAGATGTTGCGCCAATGTCCTACTCATGGCCAACAACCATATGTGCTTCAAGACATCTTTTTCCAAGGCATCAATCCGGTAACGAAGGACAAGCTCAATCTCCACACCGATTGTGGGTTCATAGACTTGACACCGGATCAAGCTTGGGAGCTACTTGACAAGCTATCCGATTATGAGGCCATGTATGGGGTGAGTCAAGCTAGCAAGGAGGTGAAAGTTCAAGGTGAAGGTGCAAGGAAGTTATATGATCCAAAGGGAGAAGACATTGATAGGGATGTGAAGCTCCAATTCCTTGAAGGTGAAGTGAGCAAGCTTAAGAGGCAAGTCCACTACTACAAGCAAAATGCTAGAGCTTGTGAGGAGTGTGGATCCTTTGCACATGCTACACAAGTTTGTCCGAATGAGAGCCAAGTGCGCTTGGCCGAGCGAATTGAGGAGGCAAACTATGTTCGAGGAAATTTCGGTGGAAGAGGCAACTTCAACAAGGGTGGTAATGGCCGGTGGAACAACGGTCAAGCTCAAGGTTACAACAACAACTTCAACCAAAACGAGCCAAGGGCGCCACCACCACCATATAGACCACCGGGATTCAAAGAGTTACAAACATTTGCTCAAGAGATGAGAGATGGGTTCAAGGAGATGAGGACCCAATTCAATGAGTTTGGTGCATGGAGGAGGCAAGTCGACAATCAATTTGCTCAAATTGCGACTCAAGCCCCGAGAGAGAATGGGAGACTTCCGGGCCGACCCGAGGAGAATCCTCGAGCTCAAAACAATCAAAATGAAGTCCGGGCAATTGGATTGAGAAGTGGCCGAAACCTACCCGAGCCACACGTGCCTAAGAAGAATGAAGAGAGTCGGACCAACTTACCCAGCAAGTCGGGTCCGACATTCCCCGAAGTCGACCCAGCAAGAAGATCGACTCCTTCACCACGGACCGAGGTCGAGAGCAACTCGGGACCGACGTACACAGACCTCGATCCAACTCCTCTGTCCAGGACCGAGATTCACAACGTCGGGCCCGACATGGTGCCCAAGTCGGTCCAACCAGGAAGTGTTGAAAATGAAGTAGGGAAGTCCAAAGAAGTTGATCCAAGCAAGATTCAAGGTTCAACAATTCTTCCATATCCCTCGAAGAAGCCGAAAGATGTTGTTGAGAACAAGTTCAAGAGGTTTCTCAAACTCTTGCAAGGCTTGAACATCTCTATCCCGTTCACCGATGCATTGAGTGAGATGCCATCTTATGCCAAGTTTTTAAAGGAGATTTTGAGCAAGAAGAGGTCCATAGTTGAAATGCAAGATGAAGTCAAGACCTTGGAGTTACCGCAAAAGCTAGGAGATCCCGGTCGCTTTGCTATAACCATTGGTGTGGGGTCTCAAAATTTCCAAGCCTTATGTGACCTTGGGGCAAGTGTTTCGGTGATGCCCGCTAGCATTTGGAGAAGAGCAAATTTGGGTGAAATGGAGCCGGCCGATATGTCCCTAACTATGGCCGACGGTTCCATCATCAAGGCTTAAGGGAATATTGGATGACGTGCCGGTGCGAGTTGGAAAGTACTTTGTTCCCGATGATTTCGTGATCTTGGACATGCACGAGGACCCCTTGGTCCCAATAATCTTAGGAAGACCATTCTTAGCTACGGCGGGGGCAAGGTTTGATGTCAAAAAGGGCAAGGTTTCCTTTGAGATTGGTGAAGAAAAGGTCGATTTTCACTTCAACAAGGCTTTGAATGAGCCGGATGCCTTGGCTATCCTCAAACTTGAAGAGAGTGATAAAAGAAAAGGTGAAGAAGTGGAAGTTGCTAGAGAAGTCGTTGCATTAAGGGGTGATGGAAGCTTCAATGAGCAAATACAAGCAAGGGAATTGTTGGAGCAACTTAAGGATTAAGATGAGTCAAGGATCAATGCTAGCCCAAGAAGAAATGAAGAGTATCCTTACTTATATCCTTTTGATGTTGGTGATGACCACAATTCTTCCCAAACTTTTGATTCCTACATTTGTTTAAGTGATTTGAAAGATGACTTAGGAGACTCCTACATTTGCCTTAGTGACTTGAAAGATGAATTGGTAGAATCTCCTAGGAATTCTTTGGATAACTTTGGTGTAGGAAAAGAGGAACATGATGGAGCAAGTAAGGAGAAGAAATCTCATCCGTTGGAGGAGTATGATGAGAGAGGCCCGAGACCGGATAGCCATGCCTATATAGACCATCGTTGGTGGTTTTATGGGTATGAAGGCAATGGGAATGGGCATAACAATGGCGAGCAATTCACCGTGTTTCACCCGCCATAAGGTTGAGGTTAGGAAGTCAAGCTAGTGACTCTAAACGAGCACTTCTCGCGAGGCAACCCGAGCCAGTAGCTTTCTTTTCGTAATTTTAGTTTGATTTTTCTTAGTTTAGCCTAGCTTTTCCCTAACCAATCTCTATCTAGTGTTTTGTGGATTTATGGTGTCGTGCATTCTTCAAAGTTGTGTAGGATTTGAGGTGAAATATTTAAATGGAAATATGGGAAAGAAGTTGCAAGAGGATGGAGTAAAATTGGTGACCCGAATACTCCCACATCGAGCCCAGGTAAGTCGGGCCCTACATAGGGACGTCGGTCCATGAAGTCGGTCCAACCCGATTTGACTAGTTGGAATGCCAATTTTGCCCTTGACCTAATTTGTCCCTTTCCCCCATTAAATACCACCCCCACCTACCTATCATCTTCATATCAACCACCACCACAAGACTTCTACCAAGAACAAGTGTACGAGAGGGAGCGGCAAGCAAGGCTCCAAAAAGGACGTAGACGTGACAACCCCTTCGATTGATCCTATACATGCCATTGAAGAATAAGAAATTGTGAGCTTTTCATACTCTTCTCTCTTTCTTTTAAGTTTTAATTTCCTTGTTTGATGGGGACATCAAAATTTTAAGTATGGGGTGGGGGTAAGTGTGTTCATGATTTCACTTGTTTATGTTTGTTTATTATTTTGAGGATATTTAGTTTGTGTTTCTAGTTTGTATTTGGGATGTTTGTTTCTTGGTTTGTGGTTTGTGGAAAGACATGGATGATTAATTTGGTCTTGAATGGATTAGCTTTTGGTTTTAGAGAAATTTTTGCAAAAATCCATAAAAAAAAAATTGAAAAATTGTGTTAAAAAAACAACAAAAAGATTTTGTGTTTTGTAGGTATAGGACTAGAAATTCCCATCTTAGATTGCCAAAATAAAAGCTAATGATGATGTGAGCATGTAAATTCCTTTGCATATTTTTGGATAGTTTAGCCTCTAAAATGATGTTGCTTTTGATGTGATCATGATATCTTGCTTGTTTTATTGAGCATGTGAGTTCTAGGATGAGTTCTTATGCAACTAAGTATGAGTGACCCTTGTGAGATTGATTTTTGGCCATTTTAGGGATGCTTGTTCATATTTGCATATCCCTCATTTTTCTTGTGTGATTAGCTCATTCATGCTTAGTAAAACTTGCTATTGCGGTGTTTATCTATTTTCCAAGACCGTCATGAGAATTGTCCTAGCATGGTCACATTGATTTTGAACTTTATTCTTCTAGTCACATAAATGTTCCATATCCTACCATGAAGATAATCCTTTGTTTGTAGCCCCGTTCTAGCCTAAGCCTTTGTTTGAAACTCCTCAAAAATATTATTCCTAGCCTTATATGACTTGACCCTTATGGGATTGGACTTTAGAAGAGAGGTTTGGATTGTATTTGAAGAGTTGAGATTCTCTTGGGTTTAAGGGCAAAAGAATGGTGTTATGAATCATGTGGGTAGTGCATCTTTGTTGTACAAAAATGAAAAAAGAAAGAAAAGGAAGAAAGAAAATGTTGGAAATGTAAAGTGGAATAAAGCAAAGAGCTTAAGTGAAGAAAATGGTCTGACCGAGTTACAAGCAACATCGGGCCCGATGTCATAAGAAAGTCGGTCCAAATGTAGAAAGTGTTGAAAATCCAACAAAAAGCATAAGAGCAAAGATGAAGTGGAATGTTAAGTGAAATTTTGGGTTGAAAGGAAAATGTTAAGTCTTTTGGGTGAGTGTGAAAGTAATTGTGGAATTTTGGTGAAGTTGGTGAGAGTTTAGGTTGTTCAATCCCCATTGAAAGCACCACAAGACCAAATAATTCCCACCTTGAAAAATACCAAAAGCCCCATTACAACCCGGCCGAATGGAACCTCATTGAGGACCTCCATTGAGCCAAGTTCGAAATTCTTTGTGTACTTTGCATTAGGCATCTCTAGGTGGAGGAATTGGTGATATTAGCTTCAATAGTAAAGTCTTTACTTTCATGATTTTTGAGCTTGAGTGTTCATTGCTAAACCCAAACACATGATGAGTGATACACATTCACATATCCCTAAAGTGAGGCTTAGTTGCATTAACTTTATTCCTTGGAACACTTAATCATGTGTGATGATGTAATCTTGCTTGAATATCGATCACTTGTGCTTAAAATGTGTTTTCATACGAGGCTTTACTTGAAGATTATGTTTCGGTCTTGCTTACATTGTTATTGCTTGAGGACAAGCAAGTTTAAGCATGGGGTAAGCTACGAGTCTCATGTATAAAATAATAATCAAATACTCATTCTCAATTCTAGTCCACAGTCCTAGAAAAGAGTTGTTTCAAGGATAAATAAGATTGCACAGACAACAATCAAACCTAATCCAACCAGTAGATCTAAGTCAATCAAACAAGTTGATCAGGCTTATCAAATCAAACATAGATCATATAAATAAAACCAAGAGTTTTGATATTAACCAAGGGATAGAAAAGTTACCAGAATCTCACGAATTTCATAAAAAGGCTTCCTTGATTAAACAAAATCCAAATGGAAATTAGTTCTCCATAATACTCAAATAAAAACCTAAAAGTAAAAGTATGCTAGAATTGTGTCCCAAAGTGAAACTCGAAACAAAGCTTAAATAGTAGAAAATAAGTCCGAAACATAAAAGATATAATAATACTAAAAAGATAGAATAAAACGAGAGAAAGTCGGCGCTGAAAACCCTCGATCCGCGAGCGCGGAAATAATCCGTGGGCGCGGATCTGCTCGTTCCCTCGGCCGCGGAATCACCTCGATCCGCGGGTGCGGATCCTGCTTTCCTCGCCCTCGGATCTTCACTTTCTCTCGGTCTTCCTTCACCGCGGCTCGGGTCTTGTCTTCCGTAAATTCTTCACCCGATCCTTAAGACTTCTAACTTCAGAATCTTCAACTGTAGGCTCTTCTGATATTATAGATAATCATCCTAATCTAGCCTAAAGCACTCAGAAAATCCCAATAAAAATACAGAATTACGCTGTACTAAAACCAGCGTATCAAATTCCCCCATACTTAGATCTTGCTCGTCCTCGAGTAAGCTCAAAATAAATCTAACAATAAATCCAAACAAAGATCCACAGGAAGTAAAGGGAAATATGAATATCTAACTCTCAACTCACAACCCAGGCCCATGTAGAGAAATAATGAGCAAAAGACATGAAAGCTCAAATCACACACCTCACAAATACAAGATATAGCACTCAAGCTCCAAAAAGTGTAGAGCAACCTAGGATCTACCTAACATCTAAAATGTAATCCCCAAGTGATGCGAGCACGATTTCGTAGAACCGAACCCGCGACGGATCTTTGACTTGAGGCTCGTATTAGGTCTCTAGAGTCGCGCAGAAGACTTCGATTGATCTTAATAGTGACACGAACAACTTGTGGATTTGAAGGTTATGGAGAATTGATTGAGAGAGTAAAAGAGAATGAAAGAAGAGGTTCTAGCAAGCACACGAAAATGATATTATTAATATGAAAGATAACAAGGGTGGCTCGGGACTAGAAGTAGGAGCAATGCTTCCACTATCAATCTAATCCATCAATGAGCTCCTCTAGGCAAAGAGCTAGGCGAGACCTATAAATAGGCACACTTATGCCACGGAAAAGAAGTGGGTGGCGCAACGCTTGGGCCTTCGTGCAAGAGAGACCCAACACCCAAGCCCACACACAACTTACTAAAACAAAACATACTAAAACAAGCAAGTGTCTCAAAGTAGTCAAAACAACTAAATAAAGCAATAAAAGATAAGTAGGCGCACCGGCACGGAGGTGGCGCACCGCTGGCGTAGCCGGATCCTATTCTTGGCACGAGGGCGGCCTCGAGACGCTGGCGCGGTTCTGGCACGTGGCTGGCGCGGCAGATCTTGAGTCTGGCACGGTAGGGCTGGGCGTGTCGGGTCCGATGGTCACGACGCAGACTTGGCTTGGCACGGTGGGGTGGTACAAGCCATGGCCTGCGTTGCAACGAGCCACGATGGCCTCTGTGGCCGAGGCAATGGACCTCCCACGGGCACGAGTGACCGGGCCGTCCGAACGAAGGCCAAGGGCCTTCTCCTCTTGGGTGGCGTCTAGGAACGGGGTCGTATCACCCTCCCCCACTTGGCTGGGAAACGTCCCCGTTTCCTCGTCATAAAAAGTAGGTTCGATGTAAGGGGAGTGATCGGCGACGTTGACCGTCGAATGCACGTTGTACTTCCCTTGGAGGTCGATCCTATAAGCGTTGTCACCTATGCGCTCGATGACTCGGAAAGGACCGTCGCCTCTCGGATGTAGCTTGGTCTTCCTAGCGTCGAGAAATCGTTCCTTCCACAAGTGTAGCCAAACTAGATCTCCGGGCTGGAAAACAAGACGTCGGCGTCCCTTGTTGCGTTGTGACGCGATCTGCTCGGCGCGACTCTCTAGCTGGAGGCGAGTGCGCTCGTGTAGGCGGCGAATCATCTCGGCGCGGTTGACGGCATCGACATGCTCTCCGGTCTTCAAAGGAGCTGGCGCAAGGTCAAGGGGCGTAATTGGGTTCCGCCCATAGACAACCTCAAATGGCGTCGCTTTAACGGACGAATGGTAGGACCTGTTATAAGAAAACTCAACATGACACAGTAAGTCCCCCCACCGCCGTGGGTTAGCCTTGAGCATGGCGCGTAATAGCGTGCCCAAGGTGCGGTTGGTCACCTCGGTTTGACCATCTGTTTGGGGATGATAAGCGGTTCAAAACAGTAGTTGTGTACCAAGCTTTCCCCAAAGCGTCCTCTAGAAATGGCTACATAATTTGGTGTCCCGATCGCTAACGATCGTCCGAGGTACCCCATGTAGCTTTACTACGTGCTCAAAAAACAAGTTAGCGATATTAGTAGCGTTGTTGTTTCCTTTGCACGCAATAAAGTGAGCCATTTTTGAAAAACGGTCCACAACTACGAAAATTGACTCTTTACCACGCCTCGACATGGGTAATCCCGTCACAAAGTCCATGGAAATGTCTTCCCACGGTGCGTTGGGAATCGGAAGAGGTTGGTAAAGTCCGTGCGGATTACTATGGGACTTAGCCATTTGGCACGGCACGCAGCTTTGACAATACTTGTGGACATCCGAGGCCATTTTGGGCAAAAAGAAGTGCTCACGAAGTGCTGCCAAGGTTTTGGCTATGCCAAAGTGTCCCCGGCCGTCATGAGCTTCTTTGAGTAACAAGTGTCGCACCGAAGAACACGGAATGCAAAGCTTTCCGACTCGGTAGAGATACCCGTTGTCCAAGAAGTAGCTCTCATGTACCCGCTTTTGCTCGAGGTTTTCCATGATTGGTTTAAAAAATGAATCATGCAAATAGAGCTCCTTAATCAAGGAAAACCCGAGCAATTTGGCCTGAAGAGAAGTGAGTAAAACATACCTCCTAGAGAGAGCGTCGGCGACAACGTTCTCTTTCCCTTTTTTGTGGGCAATAATATACGGAAAGGTTTCCATATACTCTACCCATCGAGCATGACGTCTACTCAAGGTATTTTGGATTTTTAAGTAAGCTAGGGCCGCGTGGTCTGTATGGATTACGAACTCACTAGGCCACAAATAACGAGCCCATGTTTGAAGAACCCAAATTAGCGCATACAACTCTTTGTCGTACGTCGGGTAATTAAGTGTGGCGCCCTTCAACTTCTCGCTAAAGTAAGCGATGGGGCGTTTTTCCTGGAGGAGTACGCCGCCAATTCCAAAATCGGAAGCGTCGCACTCGACCTCGAAACGCTTGGAAAAATCCGGCAATTGCAGAACCGGGGCGCGACACAGGGCATCCTTGAGAGCGCGAAAGGCGGTCTCATGGACCGGAAACCACTTGATCTCCGTTGCCTTCTTGGTCAGATTATGGAGTGGCCCGGCGATGGACGAGAAGTCCTTGACGAATCGCCTATAAAATCCCGCGAGCCCTAAGAAGGAGCGAACCATCGTCGGGGTCGTGGGAGTGGGCCACTCAAGCATGGCGCGGATCTTGTCGTCATCCACTTTCAAGCCATCCTTGGATACGACGAAACCAAGAAAGTTCGTCGTATCCGAACAAAACGTACACTTATTTAAATTTACATATAAAGAGTGTTCGCGAAGGCATTCTAACACACTCCTAAGGTGCCTTGCGTGAGAGTCCAAGTCTTTAGAATAAACTAAAATGTCGTCAAAATACACGACGACGAAATGTCCCAAAATTTTTCGAAAAACAAAATTCATTAACCGCATGAATGTACTAGGGGCGTTTGTGAGGCCAAAGGGCATCACAAGCCATTCGTACAGACCATGTTTGGTCTTGAATGCGGTCTTCCATTCATCTCCGGGTTCCATGCGAATTTGGTGGTAGCCGCTCCTTAAATCTATCTTTGAAAAAACCGCGGCGCCATGGAGCTCGTCAAGCATGTCGTCTAGGCGAGGAATGGGATGCCTATACTTGATTGTAATATTATTGATGGCCCGGCAATCGACGCACATCCGCCAAGAACCGTCCTTCTTAGGCACCAAAATCACCGGGACCGCACACGGGCTAAGGGACTCACGAACAAACCCCTTGTCCAACAGCTCTTGGACATGGCATTGTAGCTCGTGAGTTTCCTTAGGCGATGCCCTATATGCAGCCCTGTTGGGTAAGGAAGCTCCGAGAATCAAATCGATCTTGTGCTCGATCCCGCGCAAGGGAGGTAATCCATCGGGCAATTCCGCGGGCATTACATCTTGAAACTCCTGCAAAAGAGACACCACACTAGAAGGAAGTGCATTATCCGTGGTAGGATAAACAGAAATTAATGGACAAATAAGAAAAAGAGATTTACCGTCCCTTTGGTTTTTGGCCACGTCGCGGTGGCGCGCTAGCAAGAGCCTCTTTTGGCACGATCCCATGAGTGGTGGCTCGTCATCTTCCAAAATCCTCGTGCCATCCTTAGCCAAATTTTGAGGGCTGCTATGAACTTCAGTTTGTGGCCTTTTTGATGCTGGAACGCCCACAGTAAGTTTTCCCAATTCAGAATTGAGCGAAGCCATTGAATGTGGCTGCGGTGGGGCGTCCGATCGGATCGTGCACAACGCCTGAGGGTTTTTCTTGACTTCTGCTCGGTGCTACTGTTGGGAGTCATCATCATTCTGGCAAACATGGCCATAAACGTGTGGAACGCCGCTTGAAATGGCCGATTTGGCCAGAACGCCTTTGGAGGCCTCTATCGCGACGCCGGTGGCGCCTAGAGGAGGGTGGCTCGGAACTAGAAGTAGGAGCAAGGCTTCCACTATCAATCTAATCCATCAATGAGCTCCTCTAGGAAAAGAGCTAGGCGAGACCTATAAATAGGCACGCTTATGCCACGGAAAAGAAGTGGGCGGCGCAAGGCTTGGGCCTTCGTGCAAGAGAGGCCCAACACCCAAGCCACACACAACTTACTAAAACAAAACATACTAAAACAAGAAAGTGTCTCAAAGTAGTCAAAACAACTAAATAAAGCAATAAAAGATAAGTAGGTGCGCCGGCACGGAGGTGGCGTGCCGCTGGCGCAGCCGGATCCTAGTCTTGGCACGAGGGCGGCCTCGAGACGCTGGCGCGGGTCTGGCACGTGGCTGGCGCGGCAGATCTTGAGTTTGGCACGATAGCGCTGGGCGTGTCTGGTCCGATGGTCACGACGCAGACTTGGCTTGGCACGGTGGGGTGGTACAAGCCATGGCCTGCGTTGCAACGAGCCACGATGGCTTGTGTGGCCGAGGCAATGGACCTCGCACGGGCACGAGTGACCGGGCCGTCCGAACGAAGGCCAAGGGCCTCCTCCTCCTGGGTGGCGTCTAGGAACGGGGTCGCATCACCAAGCCCCAAAGTAGAATATGATCCTAAACACTCTGATTTTACCACTCATTCTACTTAGGCGCCCTTTCGGGTTTTCACCTAATCACTCTTTTCATTTTTCTTAGGTGTGCTCACAAATACTCACATCTCTCATTAACCTCTTATTACCCCAACCTAATGCGTGTCCGGGTTACCTGCTTATTACCTGAGCCGCCCTTTCGGGTTTTCAGCTCATCCCAGGATTTTTATGCCTTTTTTCTCATTTTTTATGCCTTTTCTATTTTTTTTATTTTTTAATTTTTTTTTTAACTAAATCAAATGACAGAAATAGAATGCAACTGTACATATGATACAAATATAGCAGTGAATCCCTTCCCCCATACTTAAACCCTTCATTGTCCCCAATGAAGCTAAGAAAGAAAGAACAAAGTACAGAAGAAGGAATCAGAAGACTCACTGCTGATCTGGTGGAGGGAATGATGGATTACCTGGCCACTGTGTCCGCCAGAAAAGAGTTGCCTGCCTCTGATGCTCATACAATGTCTTCAATGACCGATCTATAGCATCCTGACGAAGAAACAAGTGTTGCATCCAACTCAACATACGATCCTCAAAACTCATACCATCCGTCCAAGGCAAACTAGAGGAAGCAGAAGTAGAAGCAGAAGTGGATGCACGAGTAGTTAGGGGAGGTGCACCTCAACCAGCTGCAGTCTGTGGAGCAGGAGCCCATCCAGATGGCTCAAAATAAAATCTAGCATGAAACGCCTCAGCCTGCTCATCCCATCCTCCACCATCATCCTCATAATCATCTCCAACATCCTCTACAGCGAAGAGCAAAGACAAGAGTTTTGGGAGTTCAGGCAAACAAACAAAACAAACAAATATTATTGGGATTAAATCAATAGGAAGTAAGTAGATTTTATTCAATCAATTCCACCTTTTTAATCATTCGATCATTGATTCATCCACTTTTCTATTTATTCCCTAGATAATTCCAATCCTTATAAAAGATATCCGCTTGTCCACGGTCCAAGCGAAAGGATGATATGAACAAGAACGCTTAATTCAAATCATGCAAGGTATTAAGGATAGAAGGATATTAAATCATGCAATCAAGCTACGAGTCTCATGCATAAAATAATAATCAAATACTCTTTCTCAATTCTAGTCCACGGTCCTAGAAAAGAGTTGTTTCAAGGATAAATAAGATTGCACAGACAACAATCAAACCTAATCCAACCAGTAGATCTAAGTCAATCAAACAAGTTGATCAGGCTTATCAAATCAAACATAGATCATATAAATAAAACCAAGAGTTTTGATATTAACCAAGGGATAGAAAAGTTACCAGAATCTCACGAATAACATAAAAAGGCTTCCTTGATTAAACAAACTCCAAAGGGAAATTAGTTCTCCATAATACTGAAATAAAAACCTAAAAGTAAAAGTATGCTAGAATTGTGTCCCTAAAGTGAAACTCGAAACAAAGCTTAAATGGTAGAAAATAAGTCCGAAACGTAAAAGATATAATAATACTAAAAAGATAGAATAAAACGAGAGAAAGTCGGCGCTGAAAACCCTCGATCCGCAAGCGCGGAAATAATCCGCGGGTGCGGATCTGCTCATACTCCTCGGCCGCAGTATCACCTCGATCCGCGGGCGCGGTTTCAATCCGCGGGCGCGGAATTATCTGACAGTTGTCAACTTCGGAGGTGGTTTTGAACCACTTAGAGTTGGAATTTGAACTCTATGTAAAAACATGAATTGTAGCTCTTCGAGTTAGCTTTCCAATGACACCAAATTAAGCTTCATCCGATCACCGTAGCTCCCGAAAGATGCGTCACAAGAAAATGGTGTCAAAACAACTCCAAATCAACACTTGTCTTCAAAACTCTTGTAATTCTTCAAATCGTGTCTTCGGTCTTCATATGACAATTATGCTCAAAACTAACCGAAACACACTCAAATCATACCTAAAATACAAGAGTTAATGATGCGACCCCCGTCATGGATGCTAGCCAGGAGGACGACGCATTCACACTTCGCTCAGATGGCCCCATTACCCGTGCCAGAACTCGAGCCATCCAGTCCGCGACTCAGTCTCTCGTGGCGCGCCTCTCCACAGGCCACGACGCGTCCCTCGTCGCACCAACGCACACAGCCTTGTGCGTCCTCGGCGTCGAGGAACCTCAACTTGATCCAACAATGCCAACCACCACCACCTTGGCACCATCGGACTCAAGCCTTGCATCGTGCCATGGATCGCGCCTTGAGGTTCACGCAAGCCACGGACAACCCACCATGCCAAGCCTTGGCGTCGAGACCATCGTGCCAAGACTCGGCATCGAGTCGCATCTTGAGGTTCTCGCGACACTCGCACCAGCGCCCTCGCCAGCGTCCTCGCCAGCGCCCAGTGTCGCGCCGTAGCCTCGCCAGCGTCGTGTCCAGGTCTCGCCAGCGTCGCGCCAAGCATGTCGCGACACTGTGAGCACGGTCACGAACGACCTATCCGTTTTTAGTAGTTTCTTGCATACTTTCCATTATAGAACATTAATATTAGTAGTTTTATGATTTTAGAAGGTTAATTATGGGCCTTGTGCCGAACACTTTTGAACCCGCGCCGTTGGGCCCTTAGCTTGCACGCTAGCCCTAGGCGCGCGCCGCACCCCTTAGGGTTTTTCTAGGTTTTTCTCGTGCCGCCTCCCTATATAAGGGGGATTAGGCCTATGTTTTTGTTGGATCGTAATCGGTTAGCAGTGAGCTTGGGAACTGGCAATTAAGTTGTTCCCAAGGCAGCGGAAGTAAATAATCGCAAGTAATAAAAATAGTGAAAGGCACAGTTCCTTTATAGAGGAACCCCACTACAACCAACTAGTTGTATGGGTAAACCTCTACCTCCGCTTGGAGGATTTTGAATGACTTACTTATATTGATTGCTTTGTTCCTTAGTTACACAGCCGGATTTACACTTCTCTGTTCCTACAAGTTCTTCCTAACTCTAGCAACACTAGTAAATCCTCTCAACTGAGTTCCTAAGCTCACAACAGCAAAACACAAGTAACTCAAACCTTACGCTGACTTCTCAGTTCCCTTGCTCCAGGGAACTTCAGCTTCACCGTCGTCGAGATCACACACTCGCCGGCGGGGACTTCTCTTCCTTTTCTTTCTTTTCTCTGATGTGGGTGTTTGTAAGTTCTGGGAGAAGTACTCAGACCGAGTACTATTCATTTGGCTTTATAGTCCATTTGTCTTGGGCAGTCGCATCTTTCGTTTGTGTCCAAAATGCCCTTTGCTTGATGCCCAAGTTGTACTTTCTTCACATGTGACTTTGGTTTGAACTAGGTCAACTTCTTGAATCAATCGGACCGTTGGATGAAGCGTGACAGTCTGATCCTCAGACTGTTCCCTCTGGCTGTCTGAGACAGAATCCCGCGATCTGCGCTGAACGGTCGTTGTCTTCACATGTGAGTTCCCATTTCATGGGAACTGACTTCTTCAGAGTTCCCTTGATGGAAACTCTTCATCGTTGTAAGCTTGTGTTTTCTTGTTTGTTTCTGGGAGTTCCCACTTCATGGGAACTTTCGTCTTCAGAGTTCCCTTGATGGAAACTCTTCATTGTGGCCAGTAGTGGCTTTGTCATTCATAGGAGTTCTTGGCTGTACCTGTGTTCCTTAGAAATACTTGAACAAACCACATTAGTTCCCTATGGTATTTGTCATTATCAAAACTTAAAGAGAAGTGAATCGTTGATCCGTTGCTTAGAACCAGAGGTCCCAACAACGTCCCAACAATTTCCCCCTTTTTGATGATGACAAACCCATCACAAAAATGCAAGTATTTCAATGAATGATATGCTGATGAGTTCCTAAGTATGATTTTGGGAAGTCACTCTTAGTGAGACATTTAGATTTAGGGAGCCACTTCTGGTGAGACACATAGTTCCTATTAGGCTTTTTATGCAATTGTTCCCCCTTAGCTTATGCGTGGTCTGTGATAACTTAAACTTTTAACTCATCTCGCATTTTTTATCTTTCCCCCTTTTGACATCATCGAAAATTAAGCAAAGCAATATTAGGAAAGAATGGAACAAGCAATCAAAATAAAGACCATTTCATTACTTAAGAGAATATGTACAATGGGAACCCAAGTACAATTTGTGGTCATTTTTGGATTAAGGGAACAAGAAGGGAGAGATCATGGGCTCTGAGGGAACAAGGCGTCACAAAGGCGCGTAAGGACTTGTGTAAGCTTTTCTTGTCCTCTGGCCAACACTGCCTGGTCCCTAGCAATCTGATCGAGGGTGTTGGCGATGCGGAGCAACACTGAAGAGTTCCCCTCCTGTGTACCAGACTCTAGGGGAGTCGCCTCCTCTATAGGCTCCGAGTGCCTCATCTTCTGGGCAACTGTAATGTCCAGTTCCCTTCCAAGCTCGATTTCGTCTTTAGAGGCATCGTAGAGACCCTCTTTTTGTAGGAGCTTCTTGATCAACCCGGAGTAGGGAAGGGAGTGGGACTTGGAGGCCATGCACTTTTCCATGTGCCCAAGGATAATTCGGGGAAGATTTATGGGCTTCTTGAGGAGGAAGTGGTAGAGGATGATGGCATCGGGGATGTTGACGACCAGGCGCTTTTCTTGGCGTGGGATCACCACGTTGATGATGAATTGGTGAGCGAGCTTGGCGACCAAGGACAGATGATGTGTCGAGAGGACCTTAGAGGGAACTCGACCCTAAAAAATTGTGTTGTACACCTCGGCGTTGTTGAAGTCGCCCCAAAGCTTGCTGGGCACCTCGCTAAGCCCTTGACCAGGGACCTGGAGTTGAAGGCGGATCGTAGACGTTGTAAAAATGAACTCGTCGCCTTCGTGGGAGAGAGTTCCCTGAGTGCCGTCGTTGGTGATAGTGAAGTTGTTGTAGAATTGACGCACTTGTGAGGGATCTACTCTCACAGTTTCTTGGCAGAGTCTCTCCCAACCCTGGGCCTTGATCAGTTCCCACAGTTCCTCCAGACCATTTTCAGTTAGCACCTCTTTGGAAACAATGAGGTGAGGGAGAAGCTTTCGGCGCTCATTGACATGATGCTTGGTGGTCCCCTTCCCCTTCCTTGACTTCCTTTTGGATTTGTTCCCCCTAGAGACCGTGCGAGGTCCTTTCTGCTGAGGGGGTGCAGCCGCTTCGATCATAAGCACGCGGTCCCTTGGTGGTGGGGAACTCGCGGACACCAACATTTGGTGTCCAGGTGTAGGGATACGTGTTGGCTCCTTTGTAGCTGGAGCTTCTTCTTCTTCTTCGACCTCATCATGGGAGGTCCCTTCTTCCTCGGAGGAGCTCGAACTGGAGCCCTCCGCATCATCTCCAGGATGACTTGTTGTTGCCTCAGCACCTCCAGCTGGTGCGAGGTCCCTTGTCTCTGTGGGCTCTTGAGGGGCAACCTTTTCTGGGGACTTTGTCCCTTGGGAGACTGTGTGCTCAGAGGGACCCCTGTTGAGTTCTTCCTCGATGGCCTTGAGTTGGGCTTCCTCCTCCAAAGTTCCCATAATGATCGGATGAGGGTCTTTGGTCATTTTGCCGATGACCACAGAAAGAGGAAGATCGTCGTCGTCTGAGGAGAGGGCGACGGTACTTTTGGATGGTGAGGGAGAGGGGAGTTTGGTGGTGGTGGGAGACGTGATGGAAGAGGGGAGAGGAGAGGAAGGAATAGGGGTTGTGAGTTGAGTAGAAGGAGGAGGAAGGGATCTGTGGTCCTGTGGAGGAGAGATCCCCGAAGCAGAGATGGGAGTGGTGGAAATGTGTTTTGGTGAGGAAGGAGAAGGTGGTTGGGATGTTGGAGTTCCCATCGTGGTGGGAACTGGAGGAGGTGGCGGAGGAGGTCCCTCGATTTGAAGAGCAGGGATGGAGGAGGAAGAGGGAAGTAGACTCTGGGATTCGGAGTTCCCATCGTCGGAAGGAAAGGGGTAGGGAGGTTTGGGAGCACAAGAACTCTCCTTGGAGCAGTTCAGGTAGTCCTCAAAGCGGAAGAAAGCCTTCTTTCTGGGCTCCGAAAATTCAGAGGCCTCAGAGTGTTTACGCTTTTTGGATTTGGAGGGGTCGTGGGAGTGTTTGGATTTTTTGGATTTTGAGGGATCTTTTGATGAATGGCGATGTTTGGATGAGTGGCGATGTTTGGATTTACGGGGTTTTTCATTGATGGAGGGGCGAGCATCTCCGAAGTTGTCAACGATGACAACTCCGGAGGAGGTGTTGGTGGTTGGAGGTGGAAGAGGAAGAGATTCGGAGGAGGAAGAGGTCCAGGAGACGGTTTCGTCGACCTGAGGAGGAGGAGGGGGCAAGAAGGGGCTTACTTGATTGTATAACCCTTGAATGAGGACATCCTTCATGGTTGGGTCTTGTTCTTGCTCAATCTCGTTCAGTTGAGTGATGAAAAGAGTGCGAGGATTGGCAAGTACCCACTCTTTGATTTGTGCGAATGTGTGTTGAGGGGCCATTTTTGTAAGAATTTGGGAGGTTTTGGAGGTTTCTTGAAAAGAGAGTGAAAAGGATTTGGGGAAGACGAATGACAGGGATGTAAGATGGAGTAAAGGGCCTAAAAATGGCAAAGAGGGGTTTTAAAGGAGAGAGGAGGTGAAGGGTAGAAAGGGAAGTGGAATAACCTCGATAACCGTTGCCCAATGAACGTGGGGCGCCGTTTCAACTTCTCAAGCACGCTTCTGGACACGCGTCACAATCTCTTGGGAAGTCCTTTTCAAATTTTGAATACTTGGCCTGTAACACTTCAGAGCTTCTGACACGAAAGTCCGCTTCCCAAGTGACGGTTTTTCTTTGAAGATTAGTCAGTGTTCCCTTTGTAGATGCAGCAGTTCCCATGATCTTTTCAAGGTCAGGGAGAGTGAAGTGGTTGAGGGAACTTCACACTCATTTTTTTTTTTTTTTTTTTTGTGGGGCTAGGGAACTCAAAGGGAACCAGACAATTTGCAACTCGATAAAGGAAATGTTTTGGCTCATGAGAAGCATTTGTCTGGTTGATCATCCCTAGCTTAAGGTGGGTCATATGATCAACCGTCATGGTGGCTTGTAATGAGGGATAAAGGGAACTCTGGTTGATCATTTTGGGCCAAAAGAAATAGAGTTCCTTTGTACATATTTTTCTCTAGACTAGTAATCATGGCATAGTGAAAGCAATGAATCCAAGTTCCTTATCATGCAATTTTAGATAAACTAGTCAGGCATTGAGAGAGAGATAAACAGGGACTTGTTTAGTTTAGAGTTATCATCCCTAGAAGCATTCGAAAATGCTGGTAGGGACGTCTGTCTAAAGCTTTGGTAAGAATATCTGCAATTTGCTCTTCAGTTCTACAGTGTTCCATCGAAATGTTCCCATTCTCAACATTGTCACGTAGAAAGTGATGCCTTATATCAATATGCTTAGTTCTAGAATGATGCACAGGATTTTTGGAAATGTTTATGGCACTAGTGTTATCACAGAGTATGGGAACTGGGCCAAAAGACATACCGTAATCCTGGAGTTGTGACTTAAGCCATAGAACCTGGGAACAGCATGATGCGGCAGCCACATATTCAG
This sequence comes from Fallopia convolvulus, assembly GCA_964016875.1. NCBI lineage: Eukaryota > Viridiplantae > Streptophyta > Magnoliopsida > Caryophyllales > Polygonaceae > Fallopia > Fallopia convolvulus. The sequence goes on along the minus strand of OZ024723.1, from coordinate 25,717,284 downwards.
CTTCAGCTGTGGAGAGTGCCACTGAGTTTTGCTTTTTAGATCCCCACGAAACTAAGCAAGACCCTAGGAACTGGGCCATTCCTGAAGTGCTCTTTCTGTCAACCAAGTGCCCTGCAAAGTTAGCATCTGTGTATGCAATGAGCTCAAGGGAACTGTTCCTTGGATACCAAAGGCACAAGTTATTGTTCCCTTTGAGATACCTGAAAATTCTCTTCACCTCTTTCAGGTGTGATTCCTTAGGGTTAGCTTGAAAACGAGCGCAAAGACATACGGAGAACATGATATCAGGTCTACTAGCTGTTAAGTAGAGAAGGAACCCGATCATACCTCGATAGTTCCTTTGGTCCACACTGATACCTGTTTCATCTGCATTTAGCCTTGAATTTGGTGAGATGGGAGTGTCAATGGGCTTTGAATATTCCATCCCATACTTCACGAGCATTTCCTTGATGTATTTCTGTTGATGGATCTTTGTTCCCTCCTTTGTTTCGGATATTTGAAGTCCCAAGAAGAACGTGAGTTCCCCAATGAGACTCATCTCAAACTCATTGCTCATGAGGTCCTTGAACTTTTCTACAAGAGTTTCGTTAGTTGCTCCAAACACAATGTCATCAACATATACTTGCACAATCAAAATGTCTTTAGATTCTTTCTTTAAAAACAAAGTCTTGTCTATGGAACCACGAATGTATCCATGGGACAAGAGGAATTGAGCAAACCTGTCATACCAAGCTCGGGGAGCTTGTTTGGGTCCGTAAAGGGCCCTTTCCAGGAAATAGACATGGTTGGGCATTTTCTCATCTTCGAATCCTGGAGGTTGGGCCACATACACTTCTTCCTTGAGATGTCCATTTAGGAAGGCTGTTTTCACATCCATTTGATAAAGTTTGAATCCCTTGTGAGCAGCATAGGCGATGAGGAGTCTGATTGCCTCGATCCTGGCAACTGGTGCGAAGGTCTCATCGTAGTCAATCCCTTCCTCTTGCCTGTATCCTTGTGCTACTAACCTAGCCTTGTTCCTTGCTACAGCTCCAGTATCATCGAGCTTGTTCCTAAAAACCCATCGGGTTCCTATGATGTTCTTGTTTTTGGGCCTAGGAACTAGCTTCCAAACTTTGTTTCTCTAAAATTGGTGGAGTTCCTCTTGCATGGCTTGAATCCAATCTGGGTCCTTTAATGCTTCTTTGATATTTTTGGGTTCCACCATTGAAACAAACGCGTTAAAAGCACAAAAATTATTGAGAGAGGAACGAGTCTGCACACCTTTAACAAGAGGGGAGATGATGTTCTCAAGAGGGTGGTCCTTCCTTTGTTGAAAGGTTCTTGTATGAGTGAGTTCCTTTGCATGTGTATCATCCTCAGTCGATGTTTCTTTGTCATGGGAACTCTCATCTCCAGTTTCTTCATTTGATGTTTCTTCAGAGATTTCTGGCAGGTTTCCTCTTTGTTCCCCTTGAATACTTGATTCTGGCAAGGTATTGTCTTGGGGGACAGCAGAGTTGTTCCCTTCGTCGTTGTTCCCTGGTTGCGGGATATTGCTTGCACTTGGATAGTCTTCATCCCTTTTTCTTGGCTCATCCTCGTCATCATCATCGTCTTCATGTCTGACTAGCTTGAACAGAGTTCCCTTCCCTTGGATCTTGGTTCCCATCTTTACAAACTTTTCATTGAAGACGACATAAATGCTTTCCTCTATCTTCTTGGTTCTTTTATTGTAGACCCTGTAAGCTTTGCTTTGTGATGAGTATCCCAGGAAGATCCCTTCGTCGCTTCTGGGGTCGAATTTTCCAAGATTGTCCTTGCCGTTGTTATGAACAAAACACGTGCAACCAAATGTTCTCAAGTGTGAGATGTTTGGTTTTCTCCCTTTGATGAGCTCATAGGAGGTCTTGTTGATCAGGGGCCTTGTCATGGCTCGATTTAGGATGTATGTAGCTGTGGAGATTGCTTCAGTCCAGAAGTATTCAGGAACTCCACTTTCGATCATCATGGTTCTAGCCATGTCCTCCAGAGTTCTGTTCTTTCTCTCGACCACTCCATTTTGCTGAGGAGTACGAGGAGCTGAAAAGTTGTGAGAGATCCCATTCTGTTCACAGAAGTTTAGGAACTCCGAGTTTTGAAACTCAGTTCCGTGATCAGATCTGATTGCTTTCAGTTTCAGCCCCAAGCTTACTTCTGTTCTTTTGATGAAGGGCTCAAATTCTTCAAGCGCTTGTGACTTTGCCTTCAAGAAAATAACCCAGGTGAATCTTGAAAAATCATCAATTAAAACATACATGTACCTTTTTCCACCGTAGCTAGCTGTTCTCATGGGACCACAGAGATCCATGTGAATTAACTCCAGGGACCTGGTTGTGCTTACCACCTTCTTGGGTTTGAAGGAGATCATGGTCTGTTTCCCTCGAACACATGCTTCACACATTTTGACTCCTTCGAGATTGATTCGTGGAAGACCAATGACCAGATCCTGTAGATAAAGCTTTAGGATTTGATTCACACCAGCATGTCCCAGTCTTCGGTGCCAGAGTTCCGTGTCATCTTGGGAACTCGCAAGGCACAGCTTCATTGGTGGTTCAAAGTTGGTGTCCACCACATACACATTGTTGTATCTTTTTCCTCTCAGAATTACTTTGTTGGTCTTTTTGTTGATGACGAGACATTCATCTGAGTCGAAAGTAACGATGTTGTTCCCTTGATCACACATCTGGGAGACACTCAATAGATTATATCCCAGATCCTTTACCAGATTTACGTTGCTGACTTTGATGGATTTGTTGAGCAACACTTCTCCTTTTCCAATAACTTCTCCTTTGTTCTTGTTGCCAAATGAGACGTGGCCTCCTTCGGCATGAGTGTGGAGTGAGATGAGGATATCCTTGTTTCCTGTCATATGGTTCGAGCATCCACTATCTATGAACCATGCACTGTTCCCTCTCACAGCCACCTACAAGGAAAAGTTAGTGTTTTGAGACCCAAGCAAGATGACTCTTGCCAGGTCCCTTGCAAGGGAAAACATTTTCATTCAAGATATAGTCAGAAATGTTGATGTCTTTGGAATTTTGAGAGTTGGAGTTCCTTTGGTGATGAGCATGACGTTTTTGTCTGTTTGGGAACTCATGGCTTCTAGGGGTTTGGGCTCTCTTCTTGGGACATGCATCCTTGTAGTGCCCATGAGCACCACAGTGCCAACATGTCTTGTAGTATTCTCCCAGGTAGTATTTTGGGTGTGGTCTCTGGATACGGTTCCTATCCATGGTTTCTTTGTTGTACACTCGAGACCCATTTCCCTTAGCAATTTTGACATAGATTCTATGTCCAGAGTTCCCAGTATAGTAGTCTTTCTCACCATTGTTTCCACTCTCTAGGACCCTGATTTTCTCCTCGAGATGAGCATTTTTCTGTTTCTCGCACTGGAGTTCTAAGGCCCTACACTCATGGATCTCATGTTCGCTCAGGGGTGACTTTCTGTTCTTGGAGCACTCACCTTTGTATCCTATGCCATGTCTGGCTGGGACAAACTTAATTTGGGAACTAGAGGCTTCAAGATGTTCGGGAGTCTTACTCAGGTTTTGCAGGAGGGTGTTCTCATCTTTCTCTAAAGTTTTGATTTCTCTTTCTAGATCTACGATGTGAGACACATGGGACTTGAGTTTTTCTAGAAGGGATATGCAGTTGGGACAGGGCTCAAGACCAACTAATTGAGAATTTATGTGTTCCTGTTTTTCCAACTTGTTTTGCAGTTTTATGTTATCTTTAACAAGACTTGAAAGAATTTTCAACAATTCAGGTTTTTCATAATTACTCAAGGAATCAAGAACAGTTTCAGAGGTTACCTCACTGGGTTGTTCCCCAGTGGTTTCTCCTATGGCCATGCCACACATGTCTGGGAGTGCCCATGCTTCAGGATCTTCGTCTTCATCATCGCTCCAAGTAGCGATGTAGGCCTTCTTTCCTTGCTTTCTGCCTTCAGTTCCTTGTGGACATTCCTTCGCAAAATGTCCTTTCCTGTTGCATTTGTAGCAAGTCACTTCTGAGAGATCCTTCTCTGTGGGCTTTCTTTGGGAACTCTGTCCCTTTCCCCAGTTCCCACTGTTCCGTTGAGACTTTCCTTTGTAGAAATTTCGAAGAGCTCTTGTCACAAGGACTAGCTCTTCATCCTCTTCTTCTTCGGAGTCTTCATGTTGTTCTTGGGTTGATTTGAGCATTTTTTCGATCTTGAGTGCAATCCCTCGATGAGCTCGACTTTGTTCCTTATCATCGATCTTCCTCTTCTCATGTCCCACTAACTTTCCAAATACTTGATGGAGCATAAGCGTTCGATTTTCTGGGTTTTCCTTGAACATCGTTCTTTCATTTGCCCATTCTCCAGTCAATCCATTGAAGAGCTGTTGGACCTTCATTTTGTGGGTGATTTCTTCTTTTGTGATCCCCAATCCTTCCATCTTAGTGCAAAGTCCTTCAAACCGAGATTGGTAGCTATCGACGGACTCTCCCATCTCCATTTGGAAGTTGTAGAACTCCCTCTTTGCGTTCATTTGAAGATCTTCTCTAAGATCTGAGTTCCCAACGTGCATTTATTGGATGGCTTCCCACATTTCCTTGGCTGTGTCAAGGTTGGCAACCCTGTCACAATCTTGTACGCACATGGACCTTTTTAGATACTGTTTTGCTTTGTAGTTTGCCTCCATGCACTTGTACTCGTTGGGACCCCACTTTGAGAGATCGTTGACAATAGCTGGATCGATTTCGAAGTTCCCCCTTTCGATGACGCACCAGGCTTGGTAGTCTTGGCCACGCATCCAATCTTTCATGTCGCGTTGCCAGCTTTCAAATCTTCCTGTTATAAGCCTTGGCGGCTTGCTGGTATTGTTCCCCACCTGAGTAAGTTCCTGAGCCATTTTGGCACCTGCGATGCTAACACAAATCTAGAGCGCTAGCTCTGATACCAATTGTTGGATCGTAATCGGTTAGCAGTGAGCTTGGGAATTGGCAATTAAGTTGTTCCCAAGGCAGCGAAAGTAAATAATCGCAAGTAATAAAAACAGTGAACGGCACAGTTCCTTTATAGAGGAACCCCACTACAACCAACTAGTTGTATGGGTAAACCTCTACCTCCGCTTGGAGGATTTTGAATGACTTACTTATATTGATTGCTTTGTTCCTTAGTTACACAGCCGGATTTACACTTCTCTGTTCCTACAAGTTCTTCCTAACTCTAGCAACACTAGTAAATCCTCTCAACTGAGTTCCTAAGCTCACAACAGCAAAACACAAGTAACTCAAACCTTACGCTGACTTCTCAGTTCCCTTGCTCCAGGGAACTTCAGCTTCACCGTCGTCGAGATCACACACTCGCCGGCGGGGACTTCTCTTCCTTTTCTTTCTTTTCTCTGATGTGGGTGTTTGTAAGTTCTGGGAGAAGTACTCAGACCGAGTACTATTCATTTGGCTTTATAGTCCATTTGTCTTGGGCAGTCGCATCTTTCGTTTGTGTCCAAAATGCCCTTTGCTTGATGCCCAAGTTGTACTTTCTTCACATGTGACTTTGGTTTGAACTAGGTCAACTTCTTGAATCAATCGGACCGTTGGATGAAGCGTGACAGTCTGATCCTCAAACTGTTCCCTCTGGCTGTCTGAGACAGAATCCCGCGATCTGCGCTGAACGGTCGTTGTCTTCACATGTGAGTTCCCATTTCATGGGAACTGACTTCTTCAGAGTTCCCTTGATGGAAACTCTTCATCGTTGTAAGCTTGTGTTTTCTTGTTTGTTTCTGGGAGTTCCCACTTCATGGGAACTTTCCTCTTCAGAGTTCCCTTGATGGAAACTCTTCATTGTGGCCAGTAGTGGCTTTGTCATTCATAGGAGTTCTTGGATGTACCTGTGTTCCTTAGAAATACTTGAACAAACCACATTAGTTCCCTATGGTATTTGTCATTATCAAAACTTAAAGAGAAGTGAATCGTTGATCCGTTGCTTAGAACCAGAGGTCCCAACAACGTCCCAACAGTTTTTATTTAGCACACATTAGGATTAAATAGAAGTCGAGGTTTTTCTCCTTTGTTTGGTCCTTGTGCTTGCGCCGCCACTATATTCCCAATTCAATCGTAATTGCTCTCATGTTCTTGTTTGTTCGTGCCTTCAATCAATCAATCAAGTCTTCCGCTACGCAGAATTGAGACCCAATACTCAAACATCGCACCAATCCGAAGCATCCCAAACGAGGGACGCATCAGTTAACCTATACTAAATAGAGTGTATCAATAGCCCATGCCTGAGGGCAATGGACATGGAATTAAGTGGTAGAGATCATCTAGTCTACTTTTGTAGTCACTTTTGCAATCCACTTGTTCTTCTTAGTGAAAAATGATTAAAATATATCAAAAATAACTACTATTTTTTTGAAAGAAATAATGACAAATTCAATTTTACTATTTCTCTCCTCCTCGCAAGGGAAGCTTTTGATTAGGGTATCCCACTGGCAAAATTCATATTTGCTACATAGTTAATTGTGGTTTCTACCCAATTATTGTACCTTTTTCTAAGACTCATAGAATGATGTATAAGATTTTGTCAACATACTCTGGCGTGAATAGAAGTAATCTTAATCCCTCACTCTGTGCGCACAAGATCTGACATCATTTTTCATTTGGCATGATCTTTTGTGGTGATTATTATTGTACCTAGTATAATTTATAAAATAGGTTAACATGCATAATTTTGGAAAACCTTGAGCGCCACCGAAATTTGTGAAACCTCTTCTAAATACATATATATATATATAGGTTTTGGTTCAAGTGAGGAATACTCTTATGGTAAGGACTTTACCTTAAAGTGAGGACTAATCTCAACCATTAGATTTACCTCATCACTATATATTGGATGGTCAAGATTTTTTATTTTTTTATTTTTTTATTTTTTTATTTTTTTATTTTTTTATTTTTTATTTTTATATTTTGTTCTTTGTTTAAAAAAACTTTAAAATGGTAAATATGGCAGTTCAATTTTTATATACTACGAGTTCATTTTTATACACTAGAAGTTCAAATTTTTATGTTAGGTGTTCAATTTTATATATTGTATGTGTTCAATTTTTATATTCTACGAGTTCATTTTTTTATCGATGATAAGTTCAATTTTTATGTGCTTTGAGTTCATTTTTCAAATGATTCGATTTTCACATAACTAAAAAAAGATTTAAAAAATAAATGATTTTTTTCAAATTTATTTTATTTTTTACCTTTTAAAATTATTTTCTTATTTTAAAAAACCTTTAAAAATGTTAAATATGACAGTTCAATTTTTATATACTACGAGTTTATTTTTATACACTAGAAGTTCAATTTTTTATGTTTGGAGTTCAATTTTCTATATTGTATGAGTTCAATTTTTATATTCTACGAGTTCATTTTTTTTATCTATGATAAGTTCAATTTTTATGTGCTTTGAGTTCATTTTTTATATAATACGATTTTCACATAACTAAAAATTAATTGATTTTTTCTCATTTTTTTATTTTTTTTTTGATTTTTTTTTTACTTTTTTAAAATTATGTTCTTTTTAAAAAAAAGCTTTTAAAACGCTAAATATGATAGTTCAATTTTTATATACTACAAGTTCATTTTTATACACTAGAAGTTCAATTTTTTATGTTAGGAGTTCAATTTTCATACACTACGAGTTCATTTTTTATCTATGATAAGTTGAATTTTTATGTGCTTCGAGTTCATTTTATTTTATAAAATTCGATTTTCACAAAACTAAAAAAAAAAACAAAAAATTTAAAAAAAATTTAAAAAATTTAAAAAATAAAAAATAAAAAAGTTTTGAAAAAATCTTGACCATTCAATAAATAGTAAAGGAGTAAATCCAATGGTTGAGATTAGTCCTCATTTTAATCCTAGTCCTTACCATAAGAGTAGTCCTCACCGGAACAATGCCCTATATATATATATAGTCCGGTTCAGGTGTGAATGGGCCCTCATGTGCGAAATAAGAAAGAACAAGAGCCGTTGGATCAAGAAAAATCAAGGGCGCTGATCATTTCACTTAAAAAATGGGAAAAAACGGCACGGGCGAATTTTTGGCGAGTTATTCGCGTATTTTTGAAAAAACGGAAATAGGACTCGCGCCCAGATTGTTCATCGAAAATGTGGATTTGTTCATCAGTAATGTGGATTTGTTCATCAATACTACGAATTTGTTCATCAACAATGTGGATTTGTTCATCAATACTTTGGCATATTTGTTCATTGATTTTGACATATTTGTTCATCAGTTTGTACATATTTGTTCATTAGTAACATCAATTTGTTCATTGGTTTATGCATATTTGTTCATTGATACATGCATATTTTTTCATTGTTATATTCATATTTGTTCATTGGTTTTGGCATATTTGTTCATCGGTTTGTGCATATTTGTTCATTGATTTATGCATATTTGTTCATTGCCTTTTCATATAATTGTTCATTGCTAAATGCATATTTGTTCATTGCCTTTTCATATTTGTTCATTGATTTATGCATGTTTGTTCATTAGTAACCTCTTAGCATACACCATATTATTGCAAAGTCAGATTCTTTATCTATTATTCTTTGTATTCAAGTTTCTAAATCAAACATATTTTGTTTAGGTACTACATTGAGCACTTCATTCGTATTGACAAGTTAGTCTTAAAGCACTTCATTTGTATTATCCTTTGCATTCAAGATAGCCTTAAAAGCACAAAATAAATACAAAAAATGCACAAATAGATAGTCCTAAATGTACAAGTTGATGATATTAATAGTCCTAAATGCACAAATTGATGGTATTGACACATAAACATAAGTATATTTCTATTCACAAATAGGATGTATCAATGAACAAACAAGGTTATATCAATGTGCAAATAGAATTATATCAATGAACAAATATGGGTATATCAATGAACAAATAATGGTTTATGAATGAACAAACAAGGTTATATCAATGAACAAATAGTAGTATATCAATGAACATATATTGGTATATCGAAACTAATTATATGTGCATCAAAAACTATATAATATTGTATTCATACACATAAATAAGGTTAAAAAATAAAATTAAAAATAAAAAAGTTCAAAATCGATGAACATTTTTATCAAAAACTCGATGCACAAATAGTTAGTATGATGAACAATTGGTCAATATTGATGAACAAATCGCTAGTTTTGATGAACAAATTGGGCGCGTCTCATATAAACGTATTTTTCGAAAAATTCTTGAATAATACGGGAAAAATTCGTCTGTGCCGTATTTTATTGAAACATACGCGAATAATACGGGAAAAATTCGCCCTTGCCGTATTTTATTTTTTTAATGAATGTTTAATCAGGGACGTTGATTTTTGTGAAGGAACGAACGAGATTTATTCTCAATTCTCACCTGGGCGCCCATTCGCACGGAACTCTTCCCCATATATATATGTGTGTGTGTGTGTGTGTGTGTGTGTGTGTGTGATTGAGTTCAAGTAAATAGGTAATTTAGAGTAAATAATGAGGAGCCTTGGATGCAAGAAATTCAACGGTATTGATTTAATTACTTTTATTGTTTAAAATAAAAAAGATTTAAAAAATGTGATTTTGGTAACTCCCATAGATTACGGGATAGGTTTTTTATTATTATTTTGTGAGAAGTGGTTCACCAAGCGTCAAAAGCAATTAAACACTTTCATGGATAGATAGCAGTTGTCGCCGAACTCCCCTTGCTGCCGTTCGCCAGTCGCTTGCCGCCGCTCGCCAGTCGCTACTATTGCCGGAATCCGAACTCCCTTGCCGCCGCTCGCCGGTCATTACTGTCGCCGGAATCTGTTTCCTGGTAAGTTGATATGTATATCGATGGTTGAGTATTGTTCGTTTATCAGATTTAATTTGAATGCAAGATGCGATTTATTCTCGTTAATTAATTCAATCGGTTGGTCTTCACCAAAAAAAAATCAATCGGTTGGTTGTAGGATTCAACATGTTGTTCTTTTAAGGATGAATTTTGTTCATGATATTATACAATATTGTTCATTCAATATAGGGTTTCGGAAGAAGTAATAATTTAGTGAACAAATTAGATCAACGTACAAAGATTATTTTTACAGAACAATTTATTTATTCTATTGAACAATTATATATTAATTGATGAACAATAACGCAAACTATGAACAATGAACAAAATCTTTGTACAACTAATATTTTTAATGAATAATTTATTTATTATATTGAACAACTCTATATTAATTGATGAACTATAACCCTAATATAGTGAACAATGAACAAATTACATCTATTTACGAAGTTTGTTTTTAATGAACCATTTATTTATTCTATTAAACAATTCTATATTAATTGAAGAACAAGAACTCAACCCCAATATAGTGAACAAGGAACAAATTAGATCTTTTTACGAATTAATTGATGAACAACTTATAATAAGACGCAAATCTACGCTACATTAAATTTTACGACAATGGTGAATTTGTGTTAGAAAACCCTAGCTCTTATTTATCCACGTCTAAAATGAACAATATCTTTATATCTCTTTCCAAATTTACAATAACCAATATCCCGTCAATTATGCAATTGCAATTTTATTTTTCTTTTAAATCATTAATCCTATAAAATCAGCATCGTTCATCTTCATGCATCCAATGTTCCTTATTTCTCCTCACTATTTACTATAATTACCTATTTACTTGAACTCAACCATATATATATATATATATCATGGTTCCGGTGAGGACCAGGCTTAAAATGAGGATTAATCTTAACCATTGGATTTACTCCTTTACTACGTATTGAATGGTCAAGATTTTTTCAAAAATTATTTTTTTTTTGTTTTTTTAAATTTTTTTGTTTTTAATTTTTTTGTTATTTTTTAGTTTTGTGAAAATGGAATTTTATAAAAAATGAACTCAATGTACATAAAAATTGAACTTATCATAGATAAAAAATGAACTCGTAGAATATGAAAATTGAACTCATACAATATATAAAATTGAACTTCTAACATACAAAATTGAACTTCTAGTGTATAAAAATGAACTCATAGTATATAAAAATTATACTGTCATATTTAACATTTTTAAAGCTTTTTTTTTAAAAAGAACATAATTATAAAAAAGTAAAAAAATTGAAATAAATAAATAAATAAATTTGAAAAAAAAATCAATTATTTTTTTTAGTTTTGTGAAAATCGAACTATATGAAAAATGAACTCAAAGCACATAAAATTGAACTTATCATAGTTAAAAAAAGGAACTCGTAGAATATAAAAATTGAACTTATACAATATAGAAAATTGAACTCCTAACATAAAAATTGGAACTTCTAGTGTATAAAAATGAACTTGTAGTATATAAAAATTGAACTGTCATATTTAACATTTTAAAAGCTTTTTTAAATAAGAAAATAATTTTAAAAAGGTAAAAAAATAAAATAAAATAAATTGAAAAAAATTTAAATATATTTTTAGTTATGTGAAAATCTAATTATTTGAAAATTGAACTCAAAGCACATAAAAATTGAACTTATCATTGATAAAAAAATGAACTCGTAGAATATACAAAAATTGAACTCACACAATATAGAAAATTGAACTCTTAACATAAAAAATTGAACTTCTAGTGTATAAAAATGAACTCGTAGTATATAAAAATTGAACTGCCATATTTAGGATTTTTAAACAAAGAACAAAATAAAAAAAAATCTTGACCATCCAATATATAGTGATGAGGTAAAGATAATGGTTGAGATTAGTCCTCACTTTAAGCAAAACTCCTTACCACAAGAGTGGTCCTCACTTGAACCAAAACATATATGAATATATAGGATTGAGATCAGGTGAGGAGGGCTCTTACCGTAGATAATTAGGAAGATCCTCAGCCTTTGGATTCAAAAAAAATTAATGGATAAGATTTTTTGAATTAAAAGAAAAACTAATAAATCTATCCATATCTTTTCTCTCTCCTATAATATCTCCCGCATCTATATATACGTTGATGCTAAACTTCCCCCTCATCTAATACATATTGAACAATTAAGGTATTGCAAATGAACAAGTAAGGTATTTATCATGAACAAGTATTATTATATTATGGATGAAAAATAATTTACGCAAATAATTACGTCTCTCTACAGGTGAACAACTACTCATTAACAATTGAACAACAACAACAACAATGAACAACTAATACCTAACAATGAACAATTCATCTCTCGCTTCTATATAAGCGTTGATACTAAACTTTCTCTCTGATCTAATACATATTGAACAATTAAGAGATTGCAAATGAACAAGTAATATATTTATCATGAACAAGTATTGTCTAATTTAATGATAAACAATATTCTAAACGCTAAACCATAAAACCCAAAATACTAAACCCTAAACCTTAAATAATAAACCCTAATCCCTAAACTAAACCCTAAATAATAAACCCTAAACCATAAATATAAACCCTAAAACTTAAATAATAAACCCTAACCCCTGAATTAAACCCTACAATCCTAAATACTAAACCCTAAACAATAAATCCTAAAATCCACACTACTAAACCCTAAACCCTAAATAGTAACCCTAAACTAAACCCTAAAACATAAATCATAAACCCTAACCTATAAATAACGAACCCTAAATACTAAACCCGAAACCCTAAATATTAAACCCTAAACCCTAAATAGCAAAAACTAAGATACTAAACCCTAAACCCTAACACTAAACCCTAAACCATACACCATAGGGTAGAGTTTAGGGTTTAGGGATTAGGGTTTAAGGATTATGGTTTACTATTTAGGGTTTAGGGTTTACTATTTAGGGTTTAGGGTTTATCATTTAGGGTTCAGGGTTTATCATCTAGGGTTTAGGGTTTAGTATTTAGGGTTTATGGTTTACTACTTAGGGTTTAGTATTTTAGGGTTTAGGGTTTATTATTTTGTATTTAGGATTTAGGGTTTACTATTTAGGGTTTAGGGTTTAGTATTTAGGGTTTAGGTCTTAGTATTTTGTGTTTACGGTTTAGTGTATGTAGTTGTTCATTTACGAATAAGTAGTTGTAATTGTTCATGATCATTACATTACTTGTTCATTTACAATATCTTAGTTGTTCAATTTATATTAGAGGAGAGAGAAAGTTTAGCATCGGCGCTTATATAGACGTGAATGATATTAAGAAAAGAGAAAATTAGATATGAATTGTTCATTATTATGGATTAGTTGTTCATTGTTGTAGTTGTTCAATTGTAAATGAGTAGTTGTTGAGATGTAGAGAGACGTAATTATTCAATATAATAGTATTTGTTCATGATAAATACATTACTTGTTCATTTGCAATCTCTTAATTGTTCAATATGTATTAGATTAGAGAGAAAGTTTAGGATTAGCGCTTATATAGACGCGAGAGATGAATTGTTCATTGTTAGGTATTAGTTGTTCATTGTTGTAGTTGTTCAATTGGTAGTGAGTAGTTGTTCACTTGTAGAGTGACGTAATTATTTGCGTAAATTATTGTTCATCCATATATAATATAATAATACTTGTTCATGATAAATACCTTAGTTGTTCATTTGCAATCTCTTAATTGTTCAATACGTATTAGATGAGGGGGGAGTTTAGCATCAACGTATATATAGATGTGGGAGATATTATAGGAGAGAGAAAAGATATGGATAGATTTATTAGTTTTTCTTTTAATTCAAAAAAATCTTATCCATTAATTTGTTTAAATCCAAAGGCTGAGGATCCTCCTAATTATCTACGGTAAGAGCCCTCCTCACCTAATCTCAATCCTATATATATATATATATATATATATAGTATAAGGATCTGGTAGAAAGGGTTTTAGAGTAGAAAGTGAGGGTGATTATGGATCATTAGATGGATAGCAATGAACGTTCCAGATTTAAGCTAAAAAGTTGCATGATAGAATGGTAGGCGCGTTTTAGGGTATACAAATTTAATTATTATTTTATTTTTTTCTACGTCTTTACTGTTCAATAAAAATGGAGATTTTCTTTCTCTTTCCTATCTCACTCATTTATCTCATCTCTCTCTCTAAACTGCTTGGACGATTCTGGATTTCTATCCAGGTTTATGATTTCCATTGAATAATCCACTCTTTATTCCTTCATTACAATATATTCGTTCATTTTTTAATCTTTTTAGGTTGTGATTTATACTTGAAATACATAGAAATCAATTTGTTCTTCTTGATTTTAGGGTTTCGACACATCTAGTTGCCATTGTTGATTATGGATCCAATTTGTTAAAGTTCCGTATCAACATTTGAAAGGTATGTAAATTGATTCCGGATCCAATTCGTTCAGTTTCGATTTTAGGGGTTTATGGGTTTTTTTATGTTAATTTGGGGTTTGTGTCAATCTTCATTGAAGAAACTTCTCATGCTTGTTGTTTGATTTTGAACCAGATGTTGAAAAAAAAGGGGAAGGGTCCTAAAAGAAGAAATCTTGTGAAAGGTATGTTCTACGTGTTTTAAAGATTTGTAAGGTATGAATGTATTTTATTGTTTTAATTAGCCATTTGGAGATTACTGAATCATGAATCCAAATTCGATTTCAAGGATTTGTTTTTGCATGATATAATTTATATACGTTCAATATATGGTGTCGCCATATTCACACAAGTGTTATATGATATTCTCTACTTATATCTTTCATCAATTGGTTGATGTTCATATTTAAAGTCATTGATATTCACTGAATAATGTGATTATATTCACGGATAGAAAATGATGATGTGAATTTTGTGAATAAGTATCAAGTAGTCAATGATATTCATTATCTATGACATTGATATTCATTTTTGTCAAAGTTGATATTCATTATTTTATACATTTAAACAGCTCATACCAAGAAGATTTTTGAAGAAGAGAAATCAGATTCTCTAGCCTTGGTATTGGTAGGAGAAGATACTACATTCCTCAAAGTGTTGGTTCAAGATTGAGAAGCTCAAATGCAAATATTAGAAGATATATTTTACTAGAAACAGAGGAAGAAGAGGAGCTTAAAAAGAGAAAGACAACTTAGTGATGCACATACTACTACGTTTTATATGTTTTAGAATATCTATGTTCTTTGTAAAATATTTTAATATTCATCCATTCACTCATCAATATTCATATGAGTTTATTTTTATCATATTCACTTAATAAATTATAAATATTCATTATCTCAAACAACGATATTCACTTATGTTATTGTAAAATAATAATTGTTTATATGCAAAACGATATTCATCAATAAGACTACGCATATTCACTGAGTTAAGCTTATATATTCATTGTACATACAACGGTATTCACTTGATATAAATGAACTTGAAGAATTTTTGAACGAATACTTGAATCCATAAAGCTAAATTAATATCGTTTGCCCCCAAAAATATTGATGGCTACTTTTATGGAAAGTGTGGATTTTTTTTTTGGAGAATGAAATCTTATCCAATAATTTGTACGTGATTTTTCTAATTTATTTTTTATTTGATTTCAGCTTTATATTAATTCATTCCTTATTAATAATTTTAAAATAAATTGGTGGCTACTTTTATGGAACGTGTGATTTTTTTATGGAAGATGAAATCTTATCTATTGATTTGTACGTGATTTTCTGATCTGTTTTAATTTGATTTCAGTTTTATACAAATTCATTCCTTATTAATAATTTCAAAATAAATTGATAGCTATTTTTATGGAACGTGTAGATTTGTATGGAGAATGAAAGCTTATCTAGTGTTATTCATTCTATATTAACTACCTACGAAAATTAAATATGTTTGTTAATCATTTCTAATCCAACGTACACCATTTACCCAAACTTTCTACCTTAAAAACCTTTCTACCAGAATCTCCCCCTATATATATATATATAGGATTGAGATCAGGTGAGGAAGGCTCTTACCGTAGATAATTATGAGGATCCTCAGCCTTTGGATTTAAACAAATTAATGGCTAAGATTTTTTTGAATTAAAAGAAAAACTAATAAATCTATCCATATCTTTTCTCTCTCCTATAATATCTCCCGCGTCTATGTATACGATGATGCTAAACTTCCCCCTAATGTAATACGTATTGAACAATTAAGAGATTGCAAATGAACAACTAAGGTATTTATCATGAACAAGTATTATTATATTATGGATGAACAATAATTTACGCAAATAATTACATCACTCTACAAGTGAACAACTACTCATTTACAATTGAACAACTACAACAATGAACAACTAATACATACTAATGAACAATTCATATCTAATTTTCTCTCTCCTTAATATCATTCACATCTATATAAGCGCCGATGCTAAACTTTCTCTCTCCTCTAATATAAATTGAACAACTAAGATATTGTAAATGAACAAGTAATGTAATGATCATGAACAATTACAACTACTTATTCGTAAATGAACAACTAATACACTAAACCCTAAACACAAAATACTAAACTCTAAACAATAAACCCTAAATAGTAAAACATAAACCCTAATCCCAAAATAATAAACCCTAAACCCTAAAATACTAAATCCTAAACCCTAAATATTAAACCCTAAACCATAAAATACTAAACCCTAAACCCTAAATAGTAAACCCTAAAACCTAAACTATAAACCCTAAATACTAAACCCTAAACACAGAATACTAAACCCTAAACCCTAAATGATAAACCTTAAACCCTAAACCCTAAATAGTAAACCCTAAACCCTAAAATACTAAACCCTAAATCCTAAATAGTAAACCATAAACCCTAAAACCTAAACTATAAACCCTAAATACTAAACCCTTAACCCTAAACCCTAAACCTTACATCATAAATATTAAACCATAAACCCTAGGGTATGGTTTAGGGTTTAATATTTAGGGTTTAGGGTTTAGTATCTTATTTTTTCTATTTAGGATTTAGGGTTTAATATTTAGGGTGTAGTATTTAGGGTTCATTATTATAGGTTAGGGTTTAGGGTTTATGTTTTAGGGTTTAGTTTAGGGTTTACTATTTAGGGTTTATTGTTTAGGGTTTAGGGTTTAGTATTTATGATTGTAGGGTTTAGTTTAGGGGTTAGGGTTTATTATTTAAGGTTTAGGGTTTATTATTTATAGTTTAGGGTTTAGTATTTTGGGTTTTAGGGTTTAGTGTTTAGAATATTGTTCATCATTATATTAGACAGTACTTGTTCATGATAAATATATTACTTGTTCATTTGCAATCTCTTAATTGTTCAATATGTATTAGATCAGAGAGAAAGTTTAGTATCAACGCTTATATAGAAGCGAGAGATGAATTGTTCATTGTTAGGTATTTGTTGTTCATTGTTGTTGTTGTTGTTCAATTGTTAATGAGTTGTTGTTCACCTGTAGAGAGACGTAATTATTTGCGTAAATTATTTTTCATCCATAATATAATAATACTTGTTCATGATAAATACCTTACTTGTTCATTTGCAATACCTTAATTGTTCAATACGTATTAGATGAGGGGGAAGTTTAGCATCAGCGTATATATAGATGCGGGAGATATTATAGGAGAGAGAAAAGATATGGATAGATTTATTAGTTTTTCTTTTAATTCAAAAAAATCTTATCCATTAATTTTTTTTAAATCCAAAGGCCGATGATCCTCCTAATTATCTACGGTAAGAGCCCTCCTCACCTGATCTCAATCCTATATATATATATATATATATATATATATATAATTGATGGTTATAGTTGACACTAAAATAGACATTCGACACAATGAAACTTTTTGGAAAAAGGCAAATGTTAATAATTTTATTTTCTCTCCCGCAAGTGGTCGTGTTAGGGGTTTATGTGTTTTTTTCTATAAAGATTGCCACATTTATAATGAATCTCTAGATCATCTCGTTATGAAAGATCAATTGAATGGTCTTAAATATCGTTCTTATGGAACAATTTAGAGTTGTTCACGATTTAGATAAAATGAAATAAAAATCCAAATCGATAAAAATCGAAAACTAAGCTTATTTGGTTTGGTTTTTTATTTCCCCTTTTATGAGTTTAATTTTTGTTTTGGCTAAACTGAGATTTTTTTTAAACCATAGACCCCATTAGTAGTCCCAATGTGCAATAATTGTTAGTCTCTCTCTCTCTCTCTCTCTCTCTCTCTCTCTCTCTCTCTCTCTCTCTCCTTTTCTCTTCTCTTCTTCAAGCTCTTGTCCAAATTTTATATATCATTCTCATCTCACCCGATATCCTATGTTCTTTTCTATCTATTCCCAACACTAGCGTCATTTCTCTTATCCAGCCTTGAAACTACAAAACCCTTATGGTCTTGATGATGACCCAATAATCCTGAACTCCAGGACGACTAGTGAGTCATCATGGAGTCATAGACACTATTCCGTAACTATTTTGTGCTTGTTATTTATTCTCTAAGACGTATCCAACCTCGGCCTTTGGTGAATTCTTTGTAAGGCATAGACATTGGTCTCCGTGAGCACTAAGAGATGTGTCTGCTTCAATTTGCGACTTGGTTTTTATTTTGTTTGCTTGCTTTGAGTTATAACCAAATGCTTCTTGAAGAGGGGACTTGGTTTCTAAGTTTCTATATTTCCCCCCAAATCTTCTACAAGACTTGTATAATATTTCGTATGTTAATTTTTTTTCCTTAAATTGTGTTTGGATTTTCACAAATTGTATAGGTGGAGAGCGTGAAGTTCAATTTCTTTCACAATCTCTCTCCCCCGAATCTAGCTAAGGAAGTTTAAATTTCCCCGAAAATCTAACTATCGTAGATCAACACCTCTTCAAGTTTGACAAAGAATGTAAGGATTGAGGCCTTAGAAGCACCAACCCATACCAACATATGGACTTCGCAGGAGGTCAACCATCCTAGTTGTGCTATCACCCCTACACGATTAACTATAGAATTCTTTCTCATGACTTGAACCCTGAAAAAGAAAACTCTTATTGACATGAGTAGCAATTTAATACATCAAATCGGGGGTGTTACAATCTCCCTCACTTAAACACTTGACATCCTCTTCAAGGTCTAAGGACCACCCACTAGGTCAAGCGGATGCCCTTCGGGCCAAGCCAAATCATAAACCAGAGTAGGCTCCAATACCATTTGTAAGGCTCAAGGCCTTTGAAGCGCCATCCCTTGCCAACGCAAGGACTTCCCAAGAGGTCACCCATCTCGGTTGTGCTATCGCTCCTGTATGCTTAACTTTAAAGTTCTTTGTCCACACTCAAAACCCTTAAAAAGAAGAGCTCTTGTTGACATGGGTAACACTTTAATCCATCAAATAACGGGTTTTAAAAGAAAAAATGGTTTGAATCGGTTAAAAAATCGAGTTGAATGTGACAAAAGTGATCATGATACGAACCAAGCCAATATTCAGCTCAATCTTTCGATCAACAAAAAACCGCATTTTGGTTTGCATTTCAGTTTGATTTTGCCCAGTTTGGTTTTGTTTGGAACCGATAAACAACCTCTGAACAAACCATATTATTGTGGCATTTTCATGTATGCACCACTTAAGGAATTAGAAAAAAAATTCCTTTTCCAACGAGTTAACAAGTAATATTAATAACTAAGGTTTTTTTTATCTTAATTGGTGACCTAAATGAAATTAATTTGAATTTAAAAAGAGAGGAGAAAATTTTCCTAATCTCGCTAGATTTACTAAAATGTTAAAATTTAAAAGTGATTGTGACCTAATTAACATTCCAATTCAAGGAAGTGAATTCACATGAAGAAAAAAATAGAGCATAAATTGACAATGTGTACGAAAAGCTAGACGAAACACTTGTGGTTTATCAAATCCTACAATGGTTCCTATGGTTTTTGATTGAGAACCATGAGTTTTCCACTTTCGACCATTACCCAATATTGATTGTATTAAGAGGTAATGATATAAACAAAATCCCTAACCTTTTAAATTTGAAGAAACGTGGATGAATAAGAAGGATTTTAAATGGGTAATCAAGCATGACATAGCAACTTTGCTTGATTGAACATGTATACTTTAGTTAAGAAAACACAAGTACTAAATCATGAAGTCAAAGTGTGGAGTCGTAAAACTATAATATTTTTAAACAGCTTCATCATTTAGATGAGGAATGAATTTCAATCCAATAGCAAATACTAAGGTCTAGCAATCAAGCACCCATTCGAAGACAAATTCAACATTTAAACAAAAAGAGATAAAATCCTTTCATTTTCGAAGCCTTATTGGAATTAGAGAGTGAAGAGCAAGCATATCAAGCTCAATGAAAAGAACTGTGCATATTTGCACAAAAGGACTACTAGATTCTACCAAACACATTAGGATCTAGTGGGTACAATTGTCATTAAAGGTGTGATTTTTTCTCATTTCTAAGAAAATGCTTAAACAAATCAATATTCAAGAAATTGCTACATAAATGCGACAACCCAAGTTCTACTAATCGTTATATATAGGACAATCAAATTATGTTTGTCTATCTATAAAATGATAGAAAACATATTAACTAAACATAAGAATAAAGTAATGGAGAAAATTATTCACCTTTTACAATGAGCATTCTTCATGAATAGAGCTATTTGAAAAATGTACTAGCTGCATCTGAAAATTTTCATTCTTTTGAATCTCGAAAAGGAAATGATGGTTTGTTCACTATCGAATTGGAAAGAAAAATCCTTTAACAGAGTGGAATGGAATTTTAAGAAAACAAATGTGTAAGTTTGGAGTTTGTAATAGATTCATTGCATGGGTAGAGGAAATTATTAAGATTGTTTCCTATTCCATTTTGGACAATTATGGAGCAATTGAAATGTTCTCCCTAGAGAGCACATGCCCATAAATAGGTGAACCAGCCCAGCCCGTTGTTTATGCATTGGGTGGGGATAAAGTTGTTGTTGATCCACCTGCCTCCTCCTCAAAACCTCCCTCCTCGAAGGATGAAAAGGTCGTGCCCGAGCAAGGTAAGACAACTCCTAAAGCCACATGGTGCGTTCCTTGCGTGTCCCCGAGAGGGCTTGTAACTGGTATTTTAACTCACGATGTTCTTATGAAAGTTTTCGAATTTTGTTAAATGTTTGTTTTTTAACTTTGTATTTTGTGTTTCTTGATTCTATGGATCGTTTGTTTTGTTTGTTCACCCATCCTACCCCATAACTCACATTGTTTGCTTTAGAGGACGACAACGAGTTATGAGATGGGCCCAATTGCCTATCATGTTTTGTTTACGTATTTATCGAAGTGGGATGGTGTAACCCCAAACCTCACTTGGATTGCCCCTTTTCAATTATTTATCTGCGTTGATCTCGAGCCTTGCTCGGATCACACATATTTCAAACAGATTTGGTGCAACACCAAGCCTCACTTGAGTTGCGCATTTTCAATTATTTTTCGGTGTCGATCCCGTGCCTCGGTTGGATCGCGCATATTTCAAAGAGATTTAGTGCAACCCAAAGCCTTCCTTGAGTTGCACCTTTATAATTGATTATATGTGTTGGTCCCAAGCCTCGCTTGGATCACACATATTTCAATGAGATTTAGTGTAACCCCAACCTTTGCTTGAGTTGCACTTTTTCAATTGATTATCTTCGTTGATCCCGAGCCTCGCTCAAATCACGCATATTTTAAAGAGATTTGGTGAAACTAAAGCAAGCCTTGCTTGAGGTTCACCTTTTCAATTGATTATCTGCATCGATCCAGAGCCTTGCTTAGATAACACATATTTCAATGAGATTTGGTGCATCCCCAAGCCTCGCTTGAGTTTCACCTTTTCAATTGATTATTTGCGTTGATCCCAAGCCTCGCTTGGATTACGCATATTTCAAAGAGATTTGGTGCATCCCTAAGCCTAGTTTAAGTTGCACCTTTTTCATTGATTATCTATGTTGATCTCGAGCCTCGCTTGGATCTCGCATATTTCAAAGAGATTTGGTGCAACCCCAAGCCTCACTTGACTAGAAACTTTTCAATTGATGATATGCATCGATCCCGAGCCTCGCTTGGATCACACATATATCAAAGAGAATTCGTGCAACCCCAAACCTTACTTGATTTGCACCTTTTTAACTGATTATCTACATCAATCCCAAGTCTCGCTCGGATCATACAAATTGCAAAGAGATTTGATGCAAACACAAGCCTCGCTTGAGTTGCGCCATTTCAATTGATTATTTGTGTCGATCTTGAGCCTCACTCAAATCGCGGATATTTCAAAGAGATTCGGTGTGGCTTTTTGAACTCACTTTTTTTGCAAATTCGTTCTTTACCCTAATATATTCAAAATCTGGTCAATCCATCACCTCTTGTTGGACTCAAAATCTGGCATGGATGATGCCATTTTGTGTTTTACGTGTAGTGCCTCTTCAATCGTGTGATGTTCCACATTTTGGTCAGAGTTTGCCCCATTTCATCCTTGAGCTTAAAAACTCTTGTTGCAATCTCTTCTCCCACAAGAAATGGGCTCTCCCATTTGGGGTATAGCTTCCCCCGTCGACGCTTCGCAACATGGGATTGCCAGGTGTTAAAGTCCTTGGCCATATTTTCATTGCATGGTAAACTGCCACTCTTTGTTTATTATGTTTATATTCCATGGATTTCAAGGCCACTACCTCGCAACGCTTGTCCCTCAACTGTATTTCTGCTTTTAGGTTGGCTTCGTTTATAAATGAGTGTTAAATTCAAGGATTTAATTTAATTGAAACCAAGTGTACAAATATTATCACTCTTTTTTCTGCGTGTGAGAAACACTCACACATACTTTAAAAGAGATTTATACATTTGAGATTATTTTCCTTCAAAAAGTGTGTGATCTTACAACTCTCTATGTTTCTTACTTTAAATCTAAGACTTAGAACCTTTTAGGATTCTCCCTAGTAAATAATGAAGTTCTCTAATAAGTTTCAACACATCAGAATATCAATTTTAATAAGAAAAGATCTTAAGCTAGATACGTTTTTTTTTTACCTTTTAACCTTAACCTTCTTTAGCTACTTATAGACGTTGGGTAAAGTTGGAAGTTGAGGTTTCTCAATGTGGGAGAACATTATTGATCTTTGATGTGTCACTTTTCGATTGGTGGAGTATTAGGTGTGTAATGTATTGTCTTGTCATTAGTTGGAAGTGAAGCGCTAGTTGGAATTTCAGGATCCCCGATGTGGGAGATATTTGTTGGTCCTACAAAGTGTTGATTGTTGATTAGTGGAATGGGAGGTGTAGGACGTCATAGATCGTCATCCTTGATTGGGGCCCTTATAGACCCGACATGATATTTTGGAAGTATAGTTGGGCGTCAGATGGGATGAGCACACAATTAGCATTTGGGCTTTGTGTTAGCTATTCATCCGCCTTGGGATCATTGGGATTTTAGTTGATTCATTGCAAAATTCACATAGCGGTGAAGCAATATTGCTCAAATGAACTTGCGCATGGGAATGGAGCGTCCGACTTTGTAAGTTTTTGTTGGGTGCGTGCTTTTAGAGGCTATGTTATACTATCCCCTTGAATTCCAAGTCCACTTAGAGCAACTCCAAGAGCTTCCTCATATACATTGGGATTTGTATTTTTGGAGATTTTATGGTCCAACAGATTCTCTATTCCGTTCTCTAAAATAGAGAATACTCCAAAAGATAAAGTGTTTTCCCTAGATTTAGTGAATTCTCCAAATTTATTAGTAGAATGAATTAATTAAGGGTGTATACATGAAAATTTATGATTGGCCATATTAAATTTTATAAAAAAATTATATATAAATAAAACTAATAAATGTAAGATTCTCTAAAATGAAGAAGATATTGGGGTTAAACTAAATTTTATTTGGAGAATATGAAATTTGGCTCTTCATTTTGGAGTAGATAAACTATTGAAGATGCCCTTACGTCATTCGCCCTCACTTTCTCCTTTTGCTTCGGCCATCTCTCTTGTCGTTTAGAGCATGAAATTCCTACTCCAGCATGCCCGTTTTCAAAGCGGGAGCATCTCCCATGTCTTTCGTGAAGTCAAGTTGTGGACTTCATTACCGAATCACGATGTGTTTCTCCCCATTGTGGCTGGTTTAGGCCCCAGGGATGTCATCCGTAAAGATGCTTTAGCACGGCTCACTTTCCGTTAATGTGAGCCCCTTAATTTCTTTCTTTATAAAAATAGATATGTTTGGAATTCAAAATTCAGTCTAATTCAGGTCGTAGCTAGTTGGCTGCCTGGAAAGACAAGACCATCATGAGACTATGAAGTTACTTTTCCAAAGTCAAACAAATCTCTTGTACGCGCTCCATCCACCCAAGAATATCACAAGTCAGCGGTCAACCCGCAAAATCATTTGATGAATACAAAACTAAGCAATGCATGTCACATATGCTTAATTCACACTAATGCTTTGACATTTATGTTTAATTTATTAAGTTGGGTCCGGTTCAGATGCGAATGGGCGCCCATATGCGAAATAAGAAAGTAGAAGAGCCATTGGATGAACAAAAATCAAAAGCGTTGATCATTTCACTTAAAAAGGAAAAAACGACACAGACGAATTTTTTGCGAATTATTCGCCTATTTTTAAGAAAAAGGAAATAGGACACGCGCCCAGATTGTTCATCAATACTGTGATTTTCTTCATCAAAACTGTGGTTTTGTACATAAATAAACTATTGCTTGCAATATGTATCGAAATGGACAAATATGTATCGAAATTGCATGCAATATGTTCTTCAACACCGTGATTTTGTTCATAAAAAACGAAAATAGGAAGCGCGTCCAGATTGTTCATCAACACTGTGATTTTGTGAATAAATAAATTATTGTTTGTGCATCAAAAATCTATTATTTGTATATAAAAAATGGACGAATGTGTATCGAAATTGTATGCATTAATATATGTGTGTGCATCATAATTAGCCATATGCGAGACACAACTAATTGTTTTGATGTCAGTCTCGATATTTTCTTGTTTGACTCCTTTGGATTTGTCATTGTTGCTACTGTGAAATGTGTGGCTACTTCTTGGGTTCCGAACATAGTTAAATAAGGCACAAGTACACCTCTTCGGTTTGCAGCTGGCTCGTTCTCTTATCATGCATCATATTATTGCAAAGTCAGATTGGTATTGAGACATAAACATAAGTTTATTTCAATTCACAAATAGGGTATAATAATGAACAAACAAGGTTATATCAATGAACAAATAACGGTATATTCATGAACAAATAGGGTATCAATGAACAAACAATGGACAAACAAAGTTATATCAATGAACAAAAAAGGTTATATCAATGAACGAATATGGGTATATCTATGAACAAATAGGGTATATCAATGAACAAACAATGGACAAACAAAAGTTATATCAATGAACAAAAAAAGGTTATATCAATGAACAAATAGAGGTATATCCATGAACAAATAGGGTATATCAATGAGCAAACAAGATTTTATCAATGAATAAATAGGAGTATATCAATGAACAAATATGGGTATATTAATGAACAAACAACTTATATCAATGAACAAATAGAAGTATATCAATGAACAAATATGGGCATTGAGACCTTTTGATCCAAGCTTGGGTTTGTCTAAACTTGATGTCTAAGCATGGTAATCAATGGAGGTTGCGAAGCTTGATCCGTCATGACTCCTAAATGATCTAGAAGAGCATGAGTTGCATCTTGTATCTTATTGGTTTGAGTTTTTCTGATTGGACCGTCAAATGACACATGTAGCTTTTCCTCGACGTCGTTAGGAGTCATAGACGGATGTTTGACATCAATTATTGAACTTGAAAAAAGAAGACCTTTGGGGTTCAACTTTTGACAACTTGGAAGTATTATAATGACCTTATCTTTAATAATCTAAACACCATTTTTGGTTTGAAAATAATTATATGTGCATCAAAAACTAGATAATATTGTATTCATACACATAGATAAGGTTAAAAATTAAAATTAAAAATTAAAAAAGTTGAAAATCGATGAAAAATGTTATCATAAACTCGATGCACAATTAGTTAGTATTGATGAACAAATGGTAAATATGGATGAACAAATCGCTAGTTTTGATGAACAAACTGGGTGTGTCTCATGTATTTTTCGAAAAATATGTGAATAATAAGGGAAAAATTCGTCCGTGTCGTATTTTATTGAAAAATACGGGAAAAATTCGTCTGTGCCGTATTTTATCTTTTTAATGAATGTTTAATCATGGGTGTTGATTTTTTAGAAGGGATGAGCGAAATTTATTCATAATTCTCACATGGGCGACCATTCTCACACGACTCTTTCTCTATTAAGTATAATGTATATACATATTCAATAGACTGTGACCGAGGGACTGTGATGTGCTTAGTCAATCAAGCTTAAGATATATCATTGTCATGAGAATTGATCAAACCTTTTTTTTCAATTAAATTTTGTCATTCCATAATCTTCAAGTAGATCTTAATATCACGTTCATAAGGTGCATCGACAGCGTGCAGACTAATTCAGGTGGTAGCTAGCAGCTAGCTGCCCGTAAAGACAAAACCATCATGTGAGTATCAAAGTATGTGACTATGAATTAATATACCAAAGGCAAACAAATCTCAAGTACGCGCTTCAATCAAAAAAATCGCAAGTCTGCGGTCAACGGGCAAAACTAATGTATAAATCACGCTAATGCTTTGACAATTATGTAATTTATTAACCATATACTGTATATGCTTATAATAAACAGACCGTGATCGAGGGACTACGATGCGCTTTGTCAATCAAGCTATAAGATATATCACTGTCAAGAGAATTTATCCATTTTTTTCAATTCAATTTTTTTGTCGTCCTTCGAAATCTGAAGTAGATCTGAATATCATGTTCATATTTGCAAGTAGCAGTAAAAAAACGTACTGATCAAATTTACACGCGCGGTCTTTTAATTCTATACTATATATATGCTACCTACGATAATGCGGCACAAGTCATATCCGGTTCCACTTCCATCCCTTTAAAAATAAAAATAACCGTTGGAAATGCAAAACCGCGACATCGGTCGTGGCCGGTTCCAATATCGCAGTCGCGGTTTTGTATTTCCAACAATTATTTTAATTTTTAAAGGGGTGGAACCTCCGTTTCCGGTTCCAGTGGTTCGGAACCGATGGAATCTCCGGTTCTATTCCGATTCCGGTTTCGAAATTGTTGATTTTTTTCGGTTCGGTTCTACTGAAACCGAACCCATGACTAGATCCAACTATCCTATGTCCTTTATTTCGACAAAAAATTTCTTGGTATTGACTTATAAAGACAATATATATAGTAGCACATCCATATATCATCTTAAAATTAGCCAAAACATGGAGATTCCAAAGTACCTACAAGTCTCTCTCCTCTTCCTCCTACTTGGCTTGACATCCTCCGCCACTCCCTCCCCATCATCGTCCTTGCCGCCGCCACCCGCCACTTGCAACTCCGATGATCAAAACACCCTCCTCGAAATCAAGCAAGCCTTCGGTAACTCCACCACTGGCCACGGTTGGGATTTCGTCATTTGCGACTCCACCACTGGCCACATCAAATCCTTCGCGTTCGATGGCAATACGCCTTGGGGAAGACGCGACCTTCCCGCCATTTTCCCCTCGGTCATAGGAAAGCTCTCCCACTTAACATCTTTAACCTACACCAATAACGCCACAGGCCGCATTCCAACGTCCCTTGCCAAACTTACTCCATGTGACCAACCTTGACCTCTCAAGAAACCGTCTCTCCGGCCCAATCCCTTCCTTCATAACCCAATTTCAAAACCTCTCCTCGCTCTCTCTCGATGACAACAAGCTAACCGGGACGATCCCAGTTCAACTGTCTCGCCTTTCGAACCTCAACATTCTCTCACTTGAGAGCAACAAGCTCACGGGACGCATCCCGGGAGGCCTATTTAGCTTGTTAAATGATTAAAAAAAGGAAGGAGTGAACCTCATGCTTGGATCAAATAGGCTCACTGGGCCGATCCCGAGATCCTTCGATGGGGTAAACATTCGATTGTTGGAACTCCAGAACAATAAGATCACGGGCGACACGTCTTTTCTCTTCCGCAAGGAAAAGATGATATGGTTCCTTGACCTTTCGGAAAATAGGTTGTCGTTCAACATGTCCGAGGTGGAGGTGCCTTCCGGTATGGCCTATATGAAATAAAACAACAATAGGATATTTGGAAGTTTGCCGGATAGTTTGGCGGAGATGGGGATGTCTACCTTCAATGTTAGCTACAATCGGTTGTGCGGTAAAATTCCTAAGGGTTGGGCAGTAATGAAATTTGGAGCATCCGCTTACTCCCACAACAAGTGTTTGTGTGGCACTCCATTGCCACCGTGTAAGAGAGCCATTGATATGAATTTGCCTAGCATTTAAAAACACAATTGCTGGTCCAACTCCTAACATAGAATTACTGGTTTTCATCACCATATTTATTTATGTGCCTTGTATCAAATATTAATAAATAAATGTCTATTTTAATTCGGTATAAATAAAATAAATGGATTTTCCTTTTGGTGCCCTTGAGCTTTTGACATTTCCTTTTGGTACCCAAGAAAAAAAGATATTCCTTTTGGTACCCTTATAGTTTTAAATATGTCCTATCCGTAGCCTTAAATGTACTAAACCCAAATTCCATCCATTTTTTTTAACTTTCCGTTAATGAATTTATAAAAAAATTAAAAACGCGCTTCCTCCCTACCCCGAGATCCCACCACCCCCACCGGATCTCCTTCTCCGACGCTTTCTATTTGTACTGTGGTGCACCATGGCTCTCCCTCACTTTCCAACATCTACCTCAAGAGCAAGAGCAAAGTCAATCCGATCCAAGAGCATTCAGAGAGGAAAAAAACTATTTCTTCTCAAAACCCTAACTTTTCGAACTTCGATTCTCAAGTTTCCTGCTACAAAATTGTTCATTCATAGGCATCTGTAAACAAAATGGAAGTTTGTGACCCGAATTGCATGATCTAATGTTCAATTTCGTCTTATTCTTCCTCGTAGAAATATGTACACATTGAATGGCGAACTTCCACCTCCTGCCCCCTTTTTCCACACCGCCGCCTCCTCTCTTCCCCCGGAACAGCCTCATCCACTATATATCCCTTCTTGTAATCGCTCCCTCCTATGGATTTATGATGTCTCTCTATTTGGTGGTGTTTTCATATGTGATTTCCTTTGTAAATATGTTTCTTTTTCCCCTTTTCTTGTGTGTTTTGTTCCTTTTTAGCTTAGTTCCCGTATTTCTATGAGATTCGGAGACTATGCGCATTTTATGTGTTTTGTAGGTAATTTGGCATGGATCAAGGATCGATTTGAAGGAGAGTCGAGACATGGAGCAAAGGCCGAGCTAAAGCGGGAAAGAGAGAAGCAAGCCATGAAGAAGAACAAGAGAAGCCAACTAAGAAGAAGGTGGAACGAGGTCAGGACCGAGTTGAAACCACGTCGGGCCCGACTTTGAAGTTTCCAACCTCGGACCGAGATGCACAGTAACTCGGGCCCGAGGTCCTCCGTGTCGATTCGAGTCGGTCACCGAACTACTTGGGCTCCAAGGCACGAAATTGTGGACTTCCACTTTTTCCCCTCATTTAATCCATAAAAGGCCCTCTTGTCTTCTAAGAAAGGGTTCCCCCACATACACACAAAAAGGGGGCTCTCTCACAAAGGGGGGGGGGGGGTTCCAAGGGAGCCAAGAGGATTCTTGGAGAGCAAGGAGGAAGGAGAGGAGGAGAAGAGAGAGAATCGGCCAAGGGAGAGGAAGATTGATAGGTTTGGTTGATAGATTAGCTTTGCTTTGTTTTGATCTTGTGGATTTGAAAACTCTTGATTGGAATTTGTGGATTGCTTTTGATTTGAATGAAACTTTGCTTTGTTTTGAGATTGATGATGTTGATTGCTTTCCCTTTTGATTTGTTTGCTTTCTTTGTTTGCCACATGGAGTAGATCTCCTTGATCTTGGGTTATGGGGGAAAACCCTAGCTAGGTTTGGGCTAGAAACCCCAATTCCATAGCCTTGAGTGCTTGATCTAAGGAACTCACTCTACATAGAGCTACAATTCCTTGCGAAAGTCGGGAATCAAGGCTTGTGATTGGCAAAGTAGCGAAAGTGAACATGTGTCAATCTCAAGACCTTGCTTCGAAGGGGATTTCCCCAATGATCGATGTGTAGAAGTGGTTGGAACGAGGGCGAAAGCACTCGATCCTAGTCCGATCATCACTCATTGCTTGAATTGGGGTGGATAAGCCTTAATCTACTAGAGAAGGAACCCAAAAGCCCAAGATTTACTTTTAAATCTTTGAAGTTCGACAAACCCAGCTACCTCGGGCCCGACATACCCAATGTCGGTCCCGACTTCCTCTTGTCGCCAAACTCAGGCCCGCCGTGACCTCAGTGTCGGTCCCGACTGTTTTCTTTGTTTTCCTTTGTTTTATGCTCTCCTTTCTAGCTCCCTAGTATCTAGGCACATCGATCGAGTAGACTTCCCGAGTGTTCGACACCCACCACGTACTACAACGGGGTCGGGTTATAAATTGTATCTCTTGACCCTCGCACACACGAAAGGCGATCAAAAAGAATGGCGCCGTTGTCGGGGAAGTCTAAGTGCATTGAGTGCCAATTTGGTGAGTTTCTTGTGTTTTGGTAGTGATTTGGGTGAGGGAATAGCCCAAACCCTTTGTTTGTTTTTGATTTGTTTTGGTTTGTGTCTTTGTTTCGTAGGTGTATGCTAGCTCGTTCCTACCGAGGAACACTTGAGCTTGAGTTTGTAAGTGATCCGGAAAGTATTCTCAAGGAAGCCCGAAGAAGGAAAAGGATGGAGAATCAAGCTCTCCATGTTGATGAGGAGTTGGCTCAACTTAGGGCCGAAATGGCTAGATTGCAACTCGAGAAGGACAATCAAGAGGCGGTGGCAAGAAGAGAACGGGAGCAACGGATGAGAGCCGAGGCTCAACTCAACGCTCTACCCCGGAATGCACGCCAATACATGCATCCGGAGTTTAGGGTACCCGAGCCGGCTATTGTGCTTCCCGAGGTTGCCAAGAATTTTGAGATCAAGACGCAATTCATCTCCCTCATCAAGCGTGATCAATTCGAGGGCCGTCCACATGAGTGTCCCATAGAGCACATCAAACGCTTTGTGGATATGTGTGAGATGATCTCCACCGACGAGGAGACATTGGAGTATGTGCTTCTAAAGGCGTTCAAATGGTCACTTGGGGGCAAGGCCACACATTGGCTCGAGAGCCAAGCTCCTAGGTCAATCACAACTTGGAAGACACTCTATGACGCTTTCTTGATGAAGTTCTTCCCGTCCTCAAAGACAACCGAGTTAAGATGGAAGATTGCAAGCATTCAACAAGGTCCGAATGAGCCCCTCTTCGAAGCATGGGACCGTTTCAAGGAGATGTTGCGCCAATGTCCTACTCATGGCCAACAACCATATGTGCTTCAAGACATCTTTTTCCAAGGCATCAATCCGGTAACGAAGGACAAGCTCAATCTCCACACCGATTGTGGGTTCATAGACTTGACACCGGATCAAGCTTGGGAGCTACTTGACAAGCTATCCGATTATGAGGCCATGTATGGGGTGAGTCAAGCTAGCAAGGAGGTGAAAGTTCAAGGTGAAGGTGCAAGGAAGTTATATGATCCAAAGGTAGAAGACATTGATAGGGATGTGAAGCTCCAATTCCTTGAAGGTGAAGTGAGCAAGCTTAAGAGGCAAGTCCACTACTACAAGCAAAATGCTAGAGCTTGTGAGGAGTGTGGATCCTTTGCACATGCTACACAAGTTTGTCCGAATGAGAGCCAAGTGCGCTTGGCCGAGCGAATTGAGGAGGCAAACTATGTTCGAGGAAATTTCAGTGGAAGAGGCAATTTCAACAATGGTGGCAATGGCCGGTGGAACAACGGTCAAGCTCAAGGTTACAACAACAACTTCAACCAAAACGAGCGAAGGGCGCCACCACCACCATATAGGCCACCGGGATTCAATGATCTACAATCATTCGCTCAAGATATGAGAGATGGGTTCAAGGAGATGAGGACCCAATTCAATGAGTTTGGTACATGGAGGAGGCAAGTCGACAATCAATTTGCTCAAATTGCGACTCAAGCCCCGAGAGAGAATGGGAGACTTCCGGGCCGACCCGAGGAGAATCCTCGAGCTCAAAACAATCAAAATGAAGTCCGGGCAATTGGATTGAGAAGTGGCCGAAACCTACCCGAGCCACACATGCCTAAGAAGAACGAAGAGAGTCGGACCAACTTACCCAGCAAGTCGGGTCCGACGTTCCCCGAAGTCGACCCAGCAAGAAGATCGACTCCTTCACCAGGGACCGAGGTCGAGAGCAACTCGGGACCGACGTACACAGACCTCGATCCGACTCCTCTGCCCGGGACCGAGATTCACAACATCTGGCCCGACATGGTGCCCAAGTCGGTCCAACCAGGAAATGTTGCAAGTGAAGTGGGGATGTCCAAAGAGGTTGATCCAAGCAAGATTCAAGGTGCAACAATTCTTCCATATCCCTCGAAGAAGCCAAAAGATGTTGTTGAGAACAAATTCAAGAGGTTTCTCAAAATCTTGCAAGGCTTGAACATCTCTATCCCGTTCACCGATGCATTGAGCGAGATGCCATCTTATGCCAAGTTTTTAAAGGAGATTTTGAGCAAGAAGAGGTCCATAGTTGAAATTCAAGATGAGGTCAAGACCTTGGAGTTACCGCAAAAGCTAGGAGATCCCGGTCGCTTTGCTATAACCATTGGTGTGGGGTCTCAAAATTTCCAAGCCTTATGTGACCTTGGGGCAAGTGTTTCGGTGATGCCCACTAGCATTTGGAGAAGAGCAAATTTGGGTGAAATGGAGCCGGCCGATATGTCCCTAACTATGGCCGACGATTCCATCATCAAGGCTAAGGGAATATTGGATGACGTTCCGGTGAGAGTTAGAAAGTACTTTGTCCCCGATGATTTCGTGATCCTAGACATGCACGAGGACCCCTTGGTCCCAATAATCTTAGGAAGACCATTCTTAGCTATGGCGGGGGCAAGGTTTGATGTCAAAAACGGCAAGGTTTCCTTTGAGATTGGTGAAGAAAAGGTCGATTTTCACTTCAACAAGGCCTTGAATGAGCCGGACGCCTTGGCTATCCTCAAACTTGAAGAGAGTGCTAAGAGAAAAGGAGAAGAAGTGGAAGTTGCTAGAGAGGTCATTGTGTTGAGAAGTGATGAAAGGTTGAATAAACAAATACAAGCAAGGGAGTTGTTGGAGCAAATTGAGGATCAAGATGAGTCAAGGATCAATGCTAGCCCAAGGAGAAATGAAGAGTATCCTTACTTATATCCTTTTGATGTTGGTGATGACCACAATTCTTCCCAAACTTTTGATTCCTACATTTGTTTAAGTGATTTGAAAGATGACTTAGGAGACTCCTACATTTGCCTTAGTGACTTGAAAGATGAATTGGTAGAATCTCCTAGGAATTCTTTGGATAACTTTGGTGTAGGAAAAGAGGAACATATAGGAGCAAGTAAGGAGAAGAAATCTCATCCGTTGGAGGAGTATGATGAGAGAGGCCCGAGACCGGATAGCCATGCCTATATAGACCATCGTTGGTGGTTTTATGGGTATGAAGGCAATGGGAATGGGCATAACAATGGCGAGCAATTCACCGTGTTTCACCCGCCATAAGGTTGAGGTTAGGAAGTCAAGCTAGTGACTCTAAACGAGCGCTTCTCGGGAGGCAACCCGAGCTAGTAGCTTTCTTTTTGTAATTTTAGTTTGATTTTTCTTAGTTTAGCTTAGCTTTTCTCTAACCAATCCCTATCTAGTGTTTTGTGGATTTATGGTGTTGTGCATCCTTCAAAGTTGTGTAGGATTTGAGGTGAGATATTTAAATGGAAATATGGGAAAGAAGTTGCAATAGGATGGAGTAAGATTGGTGACCCGAATACTCCCACATCGAGCCCAGGTATGTCGGGCCCGACATAGGGACGTCGGTCCATGAAGTCGATCCAACTTGATTCGACTAGTTGGAATGCCAATTTTGCCCTTGACCTAATTTGTCCCTTTCCCCCATTAAATACCACCCCCCACCTACCTACCATCTTCATATCAACCACCATTCCCAAAATACAACTCACCTTCCCCACACTCTCAAAGTCGGCCATCCTCTCACTCACCATACTCGATCCACACACTTCCTTTCTTCATCTCGATCCAATCACGAAAAGGCCTCCCTAACCCGATTCCAAAGAGAAATTTCGAGTTCAATCTCGTTCTTCATCCCCCATCTCGATCTAGATTGAGAAAATTTGAGTTCTAAGTTGGTTATTTGTTTAAAAGTTCAATACTCTTCAAATCCGGTATGTGTTACTCGATCTTTACCTATTTCCTTGAAGATTTTGTGCTTTCATTGCATAGATTGAGTAATGCCATGTTTGATTTAGAACTTGAGCTTGAGCATCAATGGTGGATTTGCATGATTTGTGAAATTGAGCTTTTAAAGTTGTTTATGCATGCTTAGATCCATTTAGAACTTCGATTAGGGATGTTTGAGGGTTGAATTTGAAATTTAAGTGCATGATAGAGTGATTTGGGTTGATTTGAGGCTAGAAGTCGAAGCATGAACTAGGTCGAGATCAACGTGCCCAGGTGAGTCGGGCCCGAGGTGTGAATGTCGGTCCAACATGTCAGACCGAGGTTGAGTAAGTCGGGCCCGACATAGGCTGGAAGTCGATCCTAGTTGTTTTTGCTCTCTTCTTGTGATATCATGTGAATTCATGTGTTTAATTGTTGGCTATAGCCTAATCATGATGTAGAATGATCATTTGCTTAGCTATTGTTAGAAGATGTCCATGATGATTTATGCTTGGATTGAGATGCATGTGAGTCTAGAGACTAAGTATGGGGTTCCCTTTGTGTTGAAATGTTGATGATTTATGATGATTTCCTTTGTTGTGTGTTGATGAGTGCTTTTGTTGAGTTGTATGGTATTTATCTTGGATCCTTTTGTTTGGTTGGATGTGTGTAGGTACCATGGAGACAAGAGCTTCATCATCTCGTGCGGAAAGGCCGAGGAAGAAGTCCAAGAAGACGAGGAAAGAGCCGAAGTTGGATGATGTCTATTTGGAGGATGATGAGCAAGTGGAGAATTATGAAAGATATATGGCGCTTGAGCACCACACGAGGTGGCTTGATTGGGAAGCCGTGAGGAAGATGGACATGGATCAAGCCCTTCCAAGATGCTACTCCCACATCGGTCTTAATGGAATGCTAAGGTGGGACAACACTCACTACCCCGCCCTCACCTCGGAATTTATGGCCACATTCGAGTGCACTTATGATAATGTGGAGGATGAGGAAGGGGCGATCACTTTCCGATTGGGCAACGAGGACCACAATCTCACTCTTAGGGATTTGGCTACCTACTTCGGGTTCCCATGCCCAAGAGAAGAGGCCGGCGTCAACAATGAAAAGGTGAACCAAGTGTGGCGTCATGTGGCCGGGAAGAGTGAGATGAGAAAGGGCGCCTCCACAGCCGAGATTGCTAGCCCTCTTTTTCGGGTCATGGTGCGAGTCTTGGGGTGTGCAATCTATGCTCGTCATGAGTTGAGCAAGCCGATGAAGGAGGAAATCATGTTGCTCCATGAGATGCTCTTCAACACCAAGAAGCCCATGAACCTTACATGGGAGTGGGTCAAGATGGTGCGGGACTTCCAAAGTTCCTCTTGGATCTATTTCGGTGGGATGATAGCAAGGCTCGCCATGCGTCTAGGAGTTGATCTTGACAAGTATTCTCCGGCTCCGAATGGTCTTGAGTTCATGAACATGAAGTATTTCAAGAAGGCCAACATCATCAAGGAGAAGCTCTACATGATTTCCTTGGCCCCTCACTCAAACTATGATGGTGTGTCGATCCGGTTAGTGCACAACCTCTATGACCTTTCTCGGTATCAAAATTGGTACCAAGTGTGGGCCGGCAAGCCACACTCATTTGGTGACCCCGAAGGTGCAAGAGAAGGGCGGCGACAACAATCTCAACACATTAGGTTTACCTCTCCTCCATCTACACCGGATTCCGACCAAGACAACTTCGTGTTTGCACCTCGTGGGGAGGACATGGATGTCGATCAAGGCCAAAGTGAAGAAGATGAGCGCCTCCAAGGCTTGATGGCCGACCTCCGGGCCACGCACCATGCTCCAACACTGGCGGACCGAGGTACACAACAAGTCGGGCCCGACTTCCCTCAACATCGGTCCACTTCATTCCATGGTGGTGAGGTCCCGAGGCATTATGAACGAGGAGAAGGGAGCGGTGCAAGGCGGGAGCAATTCCAAGGTGGCGGTTATGAAGGCTATGCCCAATGGTACGGTCCGGGAATGGTGTTTCCCGAGCAACAACAACCGGTGGACATGTCCTTCTTAGCCAACCAAATGGCTCATCTCCAACTTCAACAAGAAAATGTTCTCCAAGAGATCCATCAAGTGAATCAACATCAACAACAAATGTACCAACATCAACAACAAATGTACCAACAACAACAACAAATGCTTCAACAACAAAGCTCTTTCCAAGCTAGCCAACAAGAGATGAACCGGGCCCTCGGCTACACTAGACGAGATGTAGAGGAGCTTAGGGAGGTGGAAGACCAAAGGTGGCGGGTCCAAGATAGCTACAACACGTGGATGAGCGGGAACTTCCCTTCCCGTGAGGACCAATGGACACGCCCGGAGCCTCAACTTCAACCACCACCACAAGACTTCTACCAAGAACAAGTGTACGAGAGGGAGCGGCAAGCAAGGCTCCAAAGAGGACGTAGACGTGACAACCCCGCCGATTGATCCTATACATGCCATTGAAGAATAAGAAATTGTGAGCTTTTCATACTCTTCTCTCTTGCTTTTAAGTTTTAATTTCCTTGTTTGATGGGGACATCAAAATTTTAAGTATGGGGTGGGGGTAAGTGTGTTCATGATTTCACTTGTTTATGTTTGTTTATTATTTTGAGGATATTTAGTTTGTGTTTCTAGTTTGTATTTGGGATGTTTGCTTATTGGTTTGTGGAATGACACGGATGATTAATTTGGTCTTGAATGGATTAGCTTTTGGTTTTAGAGAAATTTTTGCAAAAATCCATAAAAATTGAAAAATTGTGTTAAAAATAACAAAAAGATTTTGTGTTTTGTAGGTTTTGGACTAGAAATTCCCATCTTAGATTGCCAAAATAAAAGTTAATGATGATGTGAGCATGTATATTCCTTTGCATATTTTTGGATAGTTTAGCCTCTAAAATGATGTTGCTTTTGATGTGATCATGATATCTTGCTTGTTTTATTGAACATGTGAGTTCTAGGATGAGTTCTTATGCAACTAAGTATGAGTGACCCTTGTGAGATTGATTTTTGGCCATTTTAGGGATGCTTGTTCATATTTGCATATCCCGCATTTTTCTTGTGTGATTAGCTCATTCATGCTTAGTAAAACTTGCTATTGCGGTGTTTATCTATTTTTCGAGACCGTCATGAGAATTGTCCTAGCATGGTCACATTGATTTTGAACTTTATTCTTCTAGTCACATAAATGTTCCATATCCTACCATGAAGATAATCCTTTGTTTGTAGCCCCGTTCTAGCCTAAGCCTTTGTTTGAAACTCCTCAAAAATATTATTCCTAGCCTTATATGACTTGACCCTTATGGGATTGGACTTTAGAAGAGAGGTTTGGATTGTATTTGAAGAGTTGAGATTCTCTTGGGTTTAAGGGCAAAAGAATGGTGTTATGAATCATGTGGGTAGTGCATCTTTGTTGTACAAAAATGAAAAAAAAAGAAAGAAAAGGAAGAAAGAAAATGTTGGAAATGTAAAGTGGAATAAAGCAAGGAGCTTAAGTGAAGAAAAGGGTCCGACCGAGTTACAAGCAACATCGGGCCCGATGTCATAAGAAAGTCGGTCCAAATGTAGAAAGGGTGGAAAATCCAACAAAAAGCATAAGAGCAAAGATGAAGTGGAATGTTAAGTGAAATTTTGGGTTGAAAGGAAAATGTTAAGTCTTTTGGGTGAGTGTGAAAGTAATTGTGGAATTTTGGTGAAGTTGGTGAGAGTTTAGGTTGTTCAATCCCCATTGTAAGCACCACAAGACCAAATAATTCCCACCTTGAAAAAAATACCAAAAGCCCCATTACAACCCGGCCGAATGGAACCTCTTTGAGGACCTCCATTGAGCCAAGTTCGAAATTCTTTGTGTACTTTGCATTAGGCATCTCTAGGTGGAGGAATTGGTGATATTAGCTTCAATAGTAAAGTCCTTACTTGCATGAATTTTGAGCTTGAGTTTTCATTGCTAAACCCAAACACATGATGAGTGATACACATTCACATATCCCTAAAGTGAGGCTTAGTTGCATTGACTCTTTTCCTTAGAATACTTAATCATGTGTGATGATGTAATCTTGCTTGAATATCAATCACTTGTGCTTAAAATGTGTTTTCATACGAGGCTTTACTTGAAGATTATGTTTCGGTCTTGCTTACATTGTTATTGCTTGAGGACAAGCAAGTTTAAGTATGGGGTATTTTGATGTCTCTCTATTTGGTGGTGTTTTCATATGTGATTTCCTTTGTAAATATGTTTCTTTTTCCCCTTTTCTTGTGTGTTTTGTTCCTTTTTAGCTTAGTTCCCGTATTTCTATGAGATTCGGAGACTATGCACATTTTATGTGTTTTGTAGGTAATTTGGCATGGATCAAGGATCGATTTGAAGGAGAGTCAAGACATGGAGCAAAGGCCGAGCTAAAGCGGGAAAGAGAGAAGCAAGCCATGAAGAAGAACAAGAGAAGCCAACTAAGAAGAAGGTAGAACGAGGTCAGGACCGAGTTGCAACCACGTCGGGCCCGACTTTGAAGTTTCCAACCTCGGACCGAGATGCACAGTAACTCGGGCCCGAGGTCCTCCGTGTCGATCCGAGTCGGTCACCGAACTACTTGGGCTCCAAGGCACGAAATTGTGGACTTCCACTTTTGCCCCTCATTTAATCCATAAAAGGCCCTCTTGTCTTCTAAGAAAGGGTTCCCCCACATACACACAAAAAGGGGGCTCTCTCACAAAGGGGGGGGGGGGTTCCAAGGGAGCCAAGAGGATTCTTGGAGAGCAAGGAGGAAGGAGAGGAGAAGGAGAAGAGAGAGAATCGGCCAAGGGAGAGGAAGATTGATAGGTTTGGTTGATAGATTAGCTTTGCTTTGTTTTGATCTTGTGGATTTGAAAACCCTTGATTGGAATTTGTGGATTGCTTTTGATTTGAATGAAACTTTGCTTTGTTTTGAGATTGATGATGTTGATTGCTTTCCCTTTTGATTTGTTTGCTTTCTTTGTTTGCCACATGGAGTAGATCTCCTTGATCTTGGGTTATGGGGGAAAACCCTAGCTAGGTTTGGGCTAGAAACCCCAATTCCATAGCCTTGAGTGCTTGATCTAAGGAACCCACTCTACATAGAGCTACAATTCCTTGCGAAAGTCGGGAATCAAGGCTTGTGATTGGCAAAGTAGCGAAAGTGAACATGTGTCAATCTCAAGACCTTGCTTCGAAGGGGATTTCCCCAATGATCGATGTGTAGAAGTGGTTGGAACGAGGGCGAAAGCACTCGATCCTAGTCCGATCATCACTCATTGCTTGAATTGGGGTGGATAACCCTTAATCTACTAGAGAAGGAACCCAAAAGCCCAAGATTTACTTTTAAATCTTTGAAGTTCGACAAACCCAGCTACCTCGGGCCCGACTTACCCAGTGTCGGTCCCGACTTCCTCTTGTCGCCAAACTCGGTCCCGCTGTGACCTCAGTGTCGGTCCCGACTGTTTTCTTTGTTTTCCTTTGTTTTATGCTCTCCTTTCTAGCTCCCTAGTATCTAGGCACATCGATCGAGTAGACTTCCCGAGTGTTCGACACCCACCACGTACTACAACGGGGTCGGGTTATAAATTGTATCTCTTGACCCTCGCACACACGAGAGGCGATCAATTTACTCTACTTATTTTGTCAATTTGACTATTTTTGTGTTATTTTCGATCTAACTCATGGTTTCTGCCGTTTTGGTTTGTACAGTCCATGTGGTAGGGTTGGCCAGTGGAAATTCATTTTGGTGAAGAATCCGGTCGCGCCGATCATGAATTTAAGTGGAATTGCGACTTGAAGTATGTTGATTGAAGTATGTTGATTTCCTGCAACCTCGTCCGGTTTTGACGGGTTTGGGGCTGTGGCTGGACAATAATACTAGTCGGGTTGGCTTTGGGGACTCATATTTCCTGTCAATGTTGGGCGATGAAATTGATCGGGACTCCGGGAGTTGAATAG
Organism: Fallopia convolvulus; assembly: GCA_964016875.1. NCBI lineage: Eukaryota > Viridiplantae > Streptophyta > Magnoliopsida > Caryophyllales > Polygonaceae > Fallopia > Fallopia convolvulus. The sequence goes on along the minus strand of OZ024723.1, from coordinate 25,676,975 downwards.
TCAAGATGCTGAAATTGATAGATACATCAAAGCTCCGCTTGACTTTGCTCCGTTCACTTCATCAATTGACTTTAGTATTGTTGGTGGTCTTGCTCCTGCTCGTTTTTTAAGCTCAGTTCAAATCTGTTTTACTGATGTCTAGATGGCCAAGTTCTAAATCATAGTTTGTGATTCTTTGGCATTGTTGATTGCTCTTAATAGCTTGATGAGGATGAACGAACATTGTTCATTTTTAATTAAGCTCTTAATCTTTGAGAAGCAAACCTGTATGTTTGTCTGCATAGTTGTCTATATGATAGAATCTTGTGAGAGTTGCTAAAGAAGCAAACTTGCAGTGTTTTTAAATTTTTTAATTTTTTTAAATTTTTTTTTATGAATTCATTAATGGAAAAGTTTAAAAAAGTGGATGGAATGTGGGTCTAGTACATTTAAGGCTACATATAGAACTTTATTAAAACTATAGGGGTACCAAAAGGAATAACTTTTTTTCCTGGGCACCAAAAGGAAATGTCAAAAGCTTAGGGGCACCAAAAGGAAAATCCCTAAAATAAACGTTTATCGTACGTGTAATATTGTCAATTTTTTTATGGGTTGAGATTACATGGGAATGGACATTCAGGCTTGAAATAAGAATAAATAAAGAGTGTGTGATGAAGAGAAATCAAGAGCACATATCATTTAACTTAAACAAGGCTAGGAGGGGGGGGGGATACGGCACAAACAATTTATTTTGCGTATTTTGCAAAAAGACAGATACATGGCATGCACATAGAATGTGCATAAAAACTATTTTTTGTAAATCAAAACTCATTTTTTGGCATTAAAATTGTATGTGTGTGCAAAGACGGTCAAATGTGCATTAAAACTGGCATCTTTGATATTTGTTTATGCATCTAAACCACTACAAAAAGGCCAATCTGGTCGCTAAATCGATTTAGCGACCATATCGTGGTCGCTAAATCTAGTCGCTAAAAGGTCGGACGCTAATCTATTGGCGACCACTACGACCACTTGGTCCGGAGTTAGCGACCATGGTCGCCATGCTTTTTGCCAGGTCCAACGACCATGTGGTCACTATAAATGAAAAATGACGCACGAGCCTGGCCTTTTACTGAACAAAAATGCACGATCGTGCGTCTCAAGGTGCACAATATGTTTGAAATTAGCGACCACATGGTTGCCAACATTTATTTAATAAAAAAATTAAAATAATAATTACTTTGGATCCGTCGGGTCAGGCCGACGGAACATTAAATAAAATATACGAAATTAATAATTTATATTAATTTAAATAATGTACACAGTTATTAACAAAATAAAAAAACCTAAACTAGTTGTTTTCGTCGGGGTTGGGCGGATCACTCCCGTGTCAGCTCTAGGTTTTGGGCGACCTATCTGGTTAGTTCAGCTATCATTGCTGGAAGATACTGCGCGTAGCGGGCCTTATATATCGTATTAACAATCGAAATATGGTCGAAAAAAAAATATCTATTTGATAGGGCTTCTTCCTATACGCGGGACATAAGACGAAAACAAGGCAGCCAGCCCTTAGGATCAGAAGCGTGAACGTCGGAACCGGGCCGACATGACCCACCCTGTTGTGGGTCGTATTCGCGTTGTATGCGGTCCATGAACTCCTCTAGCCGAGCGACCCTACTCCGCAAACCCGTCACTACCGACGTAAGCTCGGCGTTGCGTTGTGTCAAATGCTCTACCCGAGGAGGTTGTCGACGAGCCGCCGTCAATCGCTCCCCGTAATACTCGGAAGCTGCGTTGCCTGGCCCGAAGACAGCGCCTCCCGTGCCCACCCCTCAATCGGCCATCAGATAGGCATCGCACTCGTCCTTAATGGACGGTGGGGTGCCCGAGTCCGAGGACCTCTGGGAGAGGATCTCTTGGGACCGCGCCTAAAAAAGTACGCAAATAATATAAATAAAAATAAAAATATATGAATTTAAATAATACATTAAATAATTTAATACTTACAACGATTTGGGTGGACCGCTCGTCTATAAAATGCTGGTCCGAGCCTTGCGTGTGCATCTTGATGAGAAGCTCGAAAGGCGTTACACGGCGATCCCGTTGTGCTTCCTACGAAATTCATCACGCTTGTTACTAACTATTAAGAGTAAATTAACTTTATTTAAATTAAAATAACGTGCGTACCATTCAACGCATGGTATCGAGGTGGGACCTCGAACCGCTACTTTGGTTCGCCGGATTAGTATTCCGAATTGCTTCTGGTGCGCACACTTGGCCTTGTACGCGGTCGTGTGCTAATACGCCTTCCAGAGGTCCCAAGGGGCGGACTGGATAAACTTCGGCTTCGTCCCCGCCTGACGCTGCTTCCCGACCAAGTCGTCATAACTCTTCTTGGCGATCTTCTCCCATAGTGCCCGGACCGTCTCGTCGTCTGATATGCACAATTATGATGTGTATTTAGGTAGAGTTTTAGCATACATTTATGGGTGTTTTTAGGTGTTTTGAAGACTTTCTACAGCTTGGAAGAGAAGACCCGAAGATGCATATTATTGAAGTTTTAGAGCTGGATTGAAGTGAAGTTGGAGAACCGCGTTTTGGTACTGGAAGCACCCGCCGCCGCTGACACCGCGAAGATCCTTGATATGCCACATGTTTTATTGTGAATTGTCTTATCTATTTCAGCTTTATTCCAAGATATTGTATTTTTTAAGATACTTTTAGACCTAGCTTGATATATTAGGTTTAGAGAGTTGCACCTCTCATCATCATCATTCTACTTTTCATACTTTGGAGTTTTATCGCGTCAATGGAGAACTAAGCCCTTATTGCTTAGTCAGACAGTTTGAAGCTTCGTTTTGACTTTCAGTTGTGAGATTTCTACTCTTTTTCTATTGCGTGCGATTATTCTACTCTCTTGATTGAATTGTGTAATTGATTGATTTCAACAATTTCTAGAGTTGTTGTTATTAAATCTATATTGGTAGATCTAGAGAACTTCTGGTTGAGTTTTTCTATTTCATAGTAGCAACTGCATTGTACTAGTATTTGGTTGTGCTAGTCTTATGCAGAAAGAGAGTTGAATTGCAGTCTAGGATAAAAGCCGGTTGTTTTATGCTAGAATTGTATCCTATTATATTCCTATCCTTAACGCTGCCTTTGAATTGAATCTTGATAGTTTCAGGCCAGGTTATTCAATTAGTAAGAATTGATAGTATCTGGTTGTGCTATTGATTATGTTGAAAAGGAATTGGAAGTTCCATATGCATGTTATTCTGAATGAAATCTATGATCAATTTGTCAATCGAATGTGGATACTTGTTTGGCTAAGTGTTTCCCAAACTTGATAAAAACCCAAAATTCATTGCTTTGCTAGTTTTTGCATGTTAAAACAACTAAAACGACTAAAACATCAACCATAACAACAACAATAACAACAACCACAACATCAAAAACAACAACAACAACAACAACAACAACAACAACAACAACAACAACAACAACAACAACAACAACAACAACAACAACAACAACAACTTCAACAACATCAACAACAACATCAACAAACAACAACAACAATAACATCAAAACTTTCAAAAAAACAACAACAAGAACAACAACAATAACTAAAACAACATCAACAAGAAGAACAACAACAACATCATCATCAACAACAACAACAACAACTTAAACAAGAACAACAACTTAAACAACAACAACAACTTCTTCTACTAAACCTAAACAACAACAACAATCAAATTCAAGGGGAGTCCAATCCACAATCAACAACAATCAATCAATCCAAATCCCTTATTCAATCCAAATCCAAGCCAAATCCCTAAACAACAACAATCAATCCAAATTCAATCCTAATCCCTAAACAACAACAACATAAACAACAACAATCAATCTAAATCCCTTATTTCATCAATCTAACAATTCATTAATCCAATTATATCAATCTAAAATTCAATCCAAATTCAATCCACTATAACAACAACAACATCAACAATCAAATTCAATCCAAACTTAACAATTCTAATACAACTACATTCAAACCCTAAAATCCGAAATTCAAACCCTAAATCCAAACCAAATTATTTGAACTTACTTGGACGGGATCCAAGAGATAGGAGGAAGAGGCGCGAGGTTGGACGGAGGCGGGAGGTTGGAGGCGGGAATCTCGGAGGTGCGAGAGAGATAGAGAGAGAGGGGAAGGCGGCGAGAGAGAGAAAGAGGGAGGACGGAGGCAGCACCGGCGCGAGGCTGGACAGAGCCGGCGAGGGCGGAGGCGGAGGGAGGTGCGAGAGAGAGAAAGAGGGAGGTGGTGAGAGAGAGAAAGAAGGAGGACGACGGCGGCGCAGGCGTGGCGGATGAGATCCCATCGTTGGTGCGACGAAGAGGGTTTGAGAGAGAAGGAAGGAAGTTCGAGAGGTCGGAAGAGAATGAAGGGGAAAACTGAGCTTTCCCCTTCTTATTTAATTTTAGGGACCATATGGTCGCTATTAATTTAAGGGTCAGGGAGTGGGCCCTGTTTGGGTTTTGGTGAACATATGGTCGCTAACCCCAAAATTTGGAATCAACCCAATTTTTTCAGATTTCCCCCATTTTTTTCTAATTGGCGACCATATGGTCTCCACTTCTAAAAAAATTTGAATTTGGCGCTACAAAATTTTAATTTTCGATATAAAATCTCGGTTTGTCGACCACGTGGTCGCCATATAGCGACCACATGGTTGCCAAATATTAATTAGGTGACCAAAATGTAATTTGAAGCTTTTTTATGCTTTTCTTAAAATAAAATTTGAGTAAATATGACAGAATGGGTAAAGAAGGCAGAATGGGTGCATGTGCACATGGCTCAACGGTTGAGCCTCTTGCCAATGTGCAAGAGCTCTTAAGTTCGAGCGTCAAGGGCGGCGGTTTGCCCTTCTTTCTTAGAATTGGTTGGTAAACCAATTCTCACCCGTTTACGGGTGCTCTAGGCTAGTCAAAGCAGTACTTGGACTACCCTAAATCTTACCAAAAAAAAAGAAGGCAAAATGGCTTTGAGAGAAGGAGATTTTTTTCACCTAACTTCGAGTAAAGAAAAGCTTCAAATTTATGCTTTCACCCAAAAAAATCATTGTATCCTTCCTATCCTTACTTTTTGAAAATGGCAAATGAGGAAGAAAATCGTTCACCATTTCCACATTTCTTCACGATCATTCTATTCCCCAAAGATTAATTTGAATCTTTTCCATTTCTTCACTCAATCGTAAAAAACAACAAACAACTTCATTGATTCCAAACAACCAGTTTCAAACAAACAACACTTGTTTATAAAGGAAAAACATCAACAAACAAGGATCACAAAATGACAAACAACAATTATTTCTAAAGCCAGAACTTGACTAAATTAACAAACAACTAACATTCATGGACTCTTAGGCAAAATAGAATCAATTGCCCTAATCTCAGCACCTTCGAGCAAACGAAGTTGCACTGCCATTTCGCTGGCATCAATGCAATCTGTGATGTCGTTGTCGTTCAAGAAAAAAAGGCAATATCCCGGTGGTGCTCCCTCAGGAGATCTGCTCCAAGATACAATCACTCCTCTTAATTCACGATCTGGTCTTGTGCTCCATTTCGTTCTTCTCTCCCTATCCCCACACACGTGCACGATGGAGAAGTTGATGAGGAGTTTTGGAGCAAAGGCGAAGGTTCGCGAGGAACACGCTTTCCTCTGACCCATGGAACGGATGAATTGGAGATGGAAGCTTTAGGTGAGGGTTTGATGTTGGAATTGGAGATGAAGTCTCCTTTTATGGTTGGAAATGGATGACCACTTGTGATGTGCATGCATGACTCTTATCATCAGAAAATTAAATGACATAGTGAATCCGAATAGTAAATGATAATAGTATTATCGGAATAGTGTCACCCGTATAGTATTATCAAAATAGTATTATCAGCATAGAAAAGACAATATTGAATTAGAATAGTACATGATAATAGTGTTATCAGAAAATTCAATGACAATGCAATAGTAATATCCTGATTACATATCTTCCTCATCTGTATTCGTCTCTCACAAACTCCCCCTCAGACGTTTCACTAGATATCTATGCTTGTTCCTCAACGACATGATCCTTTCCGTTTGGGTCATTTAGCGGACCAAGTGGATTATTATCATGTGTGTCATCGATAACTCGTAGAAGTGAAGAATCATGTTGAAATGCCTCTTTAACGGCAATCCCCCGTCAACCACTCTCATTAGGGTCTATACACGTACCTTCATTAGGTGAGGGTGAATGCGTGTTCCTCCACGACTTCTAGTGTCAAACCACGAACAATTAAAGGCAATAGGGCGCTTGATGGTTGGAGATATGTATTTCAACTCAATTATTTCCTCAAGCACACCATAGAAGTCCTCGTCGTCAGTGCCGAAGCTTTGTCCTAGAACACAAACTCCACTACTGTCAATAGCCCTGGTTTATGCATGTGCCTTCGTGTGGAATCGATAATTGTTCACAAAATAAACAGGATAAGTCGTCACTTTTTAGAGGGTCCACGAGCTAGTGTTGCAATGTTAGGATCTGTAATTGTCGGACTGTCAGCCTACATATGGTTGAGGAAACAATTAATATTTTGAACAATTTCAAATTAAATTAAAATTAATTTAGGAAATCTTTACATGGGAGTAGAACAAGAGGCGAAAGTGTCTTTCCAAAATCTTTTACTCTACAGCTTCGTTTATTGTTGGATTTGACGGCAGCATGAAGTTTGTCAAATAGTATCTATCAAAGAGTAATTGATAATGCACATATAAGCACCTGCTTTATTTAAATCAACATAAAATTAATTGTTAGATATTATAGAAACTTACTCAATGTAGGGTTCCACTTCGACGCAGGTCATGAGTATGTAAGTTTCGATCACATGGAATTCATCATCTGTGAGCACACGACCACTTGATTTGCTACCAAAGGCTCGACCAGTTGTTGTGAAAATAGACAAATCACCCGGATCAACCCCAACTGGAAGTATGCAACTCACGTTGCAGGTGACATCCATATGATTACTCGCGACGTGCGAGTTAAAGTAATACGAGCAAAAGGTGGATTTCTCCTGAACGAGATTGGCACTACAAAATGAACCCTCAACTTTGGCTTTATTGCCAACTATGCCCTTCAGCCTTTTTAGGAACCTACAATATATATTGAAGACCATGTGTTATACTAGTTAGATAAAACCAAAATTATACAATATATAATTGTACATACCTTTCTTCTGGATACATCCATCTATAATTGACAGGGGCACAAAGTAAAGCTTCCCTTGGCAGATGAATAGGCAAGTGCTCCATTGAACCAAATAACGCGGGGGGAAAGATAAGCTCCAGCTTGCACAAAATTATTGGTATTTCCTTGTACAACTACATAACCACCTCAGACTTAAGCTCGTAACACGTCAGGTCCCTGAAGAACGCACTTAACTGAGCAATGGGCTTCCAAAATTTGTCATCGAGAAAAGCTAGAAAAGCAACAAGCATCAACCTTTCCATGAACACACGCCAATCATGGCTCTTCATAACAAAGAGTCTAATCTTGTTCAAGTCAATGCAGCGGCTCAAGTTGGACACGTAGCCATCCGGGAATTTTACGGATCTCAACCACTCTAGAAGCACTTGTTTTTCATGACGATCTAGTGCATAGCAAGCCTTTGGGTACCTTTTGTCCTCCTCGTCGGGTTCCTACTCCATACGCTTGCACAATTCCTTTAGATCCTTTATGGCCGACCACTTGTCTTTTGACTTCCCCGGAACATCGAGAATGGTGAAGAAAACATTATTGAAGACATTCTTTTCAATGTGCATGACATCTAAATTATGTCTTACCGGTAGACTGGGCCAGTAACGTAGGTCCCAGAAAATGCTTTTCTTCCTCCAACTCGAACCTCTACTGACTGCGACATTATGCTCCTCGACACCCACTTCAGTTATCTTCATCAACCCCATATTGTTAATCTGGTCTAATATCTCATATCCGTCACGAAGTACCGGGGGAGCACAACGTTCCCTTCTACCCTTCTTGAAATCGGTCCTATTGTTTCAGAAGCGATGATCATGTTCTGTAAACCTCCTATGACAATCGAACCAACACATTTTGTGTCCATGTGTTAGATAAAATGCATCGGTGTCATCCATGCAATAAGGACACGCATATTTCCCAAAAGTGCTCCAGCCTACACAAACATATATTTGGTACACAAGAATTAAATTTCACGAATCATATATGCATGATTACATATAATTTCAAATTAAATAAGAATATGTACAACAACATACTTGACAACATCGAATATGCCAGGAAGTCATTAATAGTCCATATTACAACTGCATACAAGACAAAATTCTGCTTCCTCCATGAATCGTATGTGCACACCCCATTAAGCCACAAATTCTTGAGCTCGGCTATCAACGACTGCAAGTAGACATCCAACTTTTGCTCCCGACTCTTCGGTCCACGTACAATAACCGTAAAAACATAACCTCTTCTAGCATACACATCGACGGCGAAAGGTTGTAGGGTGTCAGAATCACAAGCCAACATGAATATTGGCGCCCGGACGCCCCAGACAGATTGAAACCATCCGTGCACAAGCCTAGTCTCACATTTCGTGTTTCTACTGCAAAATCTGGCCACACAGCATTGAAGTGCCTCCATGCATGTGCATCTGACGGATGTCTCATCACCCCCATATTACGTGCTCTACATGCCATCTCATGTGTTCGGCAGTCACCACCGATGTGTACAACCTCTGCAATCGGGGAGTTATTGGCAAGTAAAACATACGAGAATAGGGAATGAGCTTTGACTTACATTGATTCCATCTAGGATAATCAAATATCTTGCAAGTCACGTATTCTGCATCTGCACCCCAATATATCATGCAAGAGTTTGGGCAACAATCAATGACCTCGTACGGAAGACTGAGAACCTCAACCAGTTTTTTCGTGTCGTAAAATATGGTTGGTAATGTTGTCTCCGGGTGAGAAACGCGTCCGTAGATTAGTTGCCGCCTCCAACTGGGTGATATCACATCCTAGCCACAACGGCCTATTTGTGGTCGACAGCATGTCGTACATACGTTGTGCATCGGGATTGGGCGCTTCATGATCATATTGATCCCCTGCTCATGCCTTATATCCTCATTCTAAACGGTATCATCAACAAAGTAATGACTTCGGGCATTAAAACCATTATAGACCATCTACTCCATTCGATTATCATTCTCATATACCGGTAGTGATGGATCAGTACTGCTACAACCTTCATGTTGTCTAGACTCGGCCAACAATGTAGTGAACGTTTCATCTGTCTCCCCGTGCGAAGCCCAATGGTTATAGTTAGGAACAAAGCCGTCCTTAACAAGGTGATAATGCACATCATCTACAGAAATCAGTTTCCTATTCTTGCACCTCCGACATGGATGATAGCATGCATTTTAGTCTAGGTTAAAGCATGTTTATTTCCTTAGTTGAGTTGTTTTTATTTTCTTTTCCTTTGGTTTTGTTGTCTCTTTCGTAGAGTTTGTAGTTTTGGTTTCTACTCTCGCTTTGTTCGTTTTCAGGACCATTTGGAGGTGGATTCAAGGAGTTTAAGCAACAACAAGAACAAAGGCCAGAGAAGCAACCCGATAGGAAGTGGCTAGGAGTCAATCAGATGCGAGGAATTGAAGAGAAGATGGGCAAAAGCTTGATAGGCTATTTTCCTACACCGCAAGTATACAGTTCGGTTGTAGTATCAAGGTGTCGAACTCAGGGAACTTTGTAGTATTGGTTATAGCACGATTCAGTAGATTAAGCCAAAATTAAGAAAAAGGTGTTGTAATTGTATTCAGAAATAACTAAAATCAAAATTAAGAATTAACTATCGATGGAGAAAAGCATTCCAAGGTCAGGATCCCCACAATGACTATTTAGTAGATTACCGGTGATATTTATTTGGATTTCATTTCAAATGTTGTTTGAAGGACTAACTATCTCAAGTGTCAACATTAACTCTGTTTAGACGATTAATGCATGTACCTAGTCTCGACTAGCAGTCACTCTCGCACAAAGCAAGTCTTATTTAGGTCCTTTAAGTTCTTTAGAGATCATTGAATCAATAGAAATAACATTCGTTCTCTTGCTCCTTTAAGACTATTCAATCAATAAATTCTAGGATAGGTTAATTTCCACATGTGAATTAAGTCACTCTCGCACAAATAATTCAACAAGTTCAAACCTAGGGATCTACCATGAATTAACAAATTGTAAATTCAATTCAATCAACCTCTTGTTATTTTTATCTCCTCTCGGTCTCAAATCATAACAAGATTCCTAGTTCAAGCAAATTAGGTCATTAAGCATCCTAGGGTGAATCAAACAACAATTCAAATCTCAATTCAACCAAACATCACCATTAAATCTACCTACTCATTCATTGGGTTCACCCTTCCTTGGAATTAAGAAATTAGCTAGACATAGTATGGAGAGAAGAGAAATCTAAATCAAAGAGAAACATACTAATTGTCTTTTCAATAGATGTAAATCCAACTCCAATCAAGTCTTGCCAAAAATCCACAATTCTCCACTCTAGGGTTCTTCAAAAAGGGAGGCTAAAGAGAATAATACGTAATGATTCTCCAAACTTAATCTCTAAGTATTTATATGAAACCCTAAAAACAAGATAGAAAAAGGCCCGAAATAAATAAATAAAACTCGCGGAGGAGAAATCTCGAAAATAAGATGCGACCGAGTTTCAGACCGAGTTTTGTAACCCTCGGTCCAAGATTCGGTTGTGGCCTGTACCGAGTTTCTCGCTGGTCTGCTTGTTTAGACAAAATCTTGGAGGAGCTTCCTTTCGTGCCTTCCATCAAGCTTTTGCCCATCTTCTCTTCAATTCATCGCATCTGATTGACTCCTAGCCACTTCCTATCGGGTTGCTCCTCTCGCCTTTGTTCTTGTTGTTGCTTAAACTCCTTGAATCCACCTCCAAATGGTCCTGAAACCGAACAAAGCGAGAGTAGAAACCGAAACTACAAACCCTACAAAAGAGACAACAAAACCAAAGGAAAAGAAAATAAAAACAACTAAACTAAGGAAATAAACATGCTTTAACCTAGACTAAAATGCATGCTATCAAAATCCCCCAAGCTTAAACCTTACTTGTCCTCAAGTAAGAAATAGAATTCGACACGCCACGAAACAAGCAAGTCATGCATCCATCTTGACAACGAACTAGACAAAGAGTTTAGAAACATAGATCGACAATCAAAATCATAGCATGCATTTTGTGAGATTCAAAGAAATTGAGTCAACACATTCATTCTAGACCTCACTTAGGATAATGTGTTTTTCGCTCTCTCTCAAGTGTTTAAATAGGTCGTGTTTCATTCAAATCTCACATTTGAAAACTTAGCTACCATAAGCTTGCAAAAGCGTTCTAAATCTCCACCGCAAGAACCCCTATTAGAGTGAAAACATATCATGTGGTTAACCCCTATTAGAGTGAAAACTTAGCTAGACCTCACCTAGAATGGTGTAGTGAAAACATATATGCATCAAAACTATGCATATATATATAGAATAATGCTCTAGTAAGAACCCCTATTAGAGTAAATCATGTGGTTAATCTCCCACACATTAGATTTAGAGGAACGGAGGGTGAGGTTAAAAAAATGAGGGTGCAAATCGGTGGGATGGGTGTGATAACACTGAATAAAAACAAATCCCCTAGAATAATTTATCAGTTACCATATTTGGTTCAAATCCCTTGATTTTAGGGTAAATAATTATTATTCTCTCAATAAGATCTCTCTCTCTCTCTCTCTCTCTCTCTCTCTCTCTCTCTCTCTCTCTCTCTCTCTTCTATTCTAGTTACTTTCTCTATCTCTCTCATTGTCGGTGACCGATCTCTCCCGGTGACGATTTGCAAGAGACGATAAATCCGACGACGAACCATGGTGTGTCATTACTCTTCAAATCGGCCATTCTCGTAATTGTTATCCAAGTTCTGTTGTATTATTTTTCTTTCTCTTGTTCTATGATTAATTCTTGCTAATTTATTTGATTCAATTGCTTAGTCTCGTATTTGGTTTTGTTTTCCGGTTATGTAGTCTCACAATCTTAATTCAGAAAACCGAAAAAATGCTTTTGTTATTATTGAGTTTGGTGTCGTGTTGATTTAAATTTGAATCGGTATTTCGATTGTTTTCTTCTTTTTGTGCTATTGATTTTCATTCTAGCAATTCAATACAGTAGATTTCCTACATTTAATTTGGTTTTCATAGATTTAATATAGTAGATTTCCTAGATTCCAATTGCTTACTCTCGTGTTTAAATTATTCGTCTCTGTATTATATGTTATTCATGGATGCAGATCTTATTATTCAAGCATGCATGGCTTGTTATTCATACATGTGTGGCTTGATATTCATGTTGATGTTTCTGGATTTTGTTATTCATAGATGCTGAATTGTTATTCATCTATACGTGTTTTGTTATTCATTTATACATGGATTGTTATTCGTATATACATGCATTGTTATTCATATATGCATTATTTGTTATTCATGGATGTGCCTTTTGTTATTCATACGTGTGTGACTTGTTATTCATATAGACGTGTTTTGAGATCATAAATACATGAAGTGATGTGTTGTTATTCGTTTATGCGTGGTTTGTTATTCATGTATGCATTTTTTTGTTATTCGTATATGTGTGACTTTTTGTTCATAGATGCATTTTTTTGTTATTCATATATGTGTGAATTGTTATTCATATAAGGATGGCGTGTTATTCATATATGCATATTTTATTATTCATATATGCGTGAATTGTTATTCATAGATATATGTTTTCTTTTGCAGTTGTTCAAGAATATCTTACCTTGTTATGCGATAATTGGTTTTCACATTTGCGTGTTTTGCCAGAGTTATTCAAGAATGGAGAAGAAGTGTAAATGGTGTTGTAATTGTATTCAGTAGATTAAGCCAAAATTAAGAAAAAGGTGTTGTAATTGTATTCAGAAATAACTAAAATCAAAATTAAGAATTAACTATCGATGGAGAAAAGCATTCCAAGGTCAGGATCCCCACAATGACTATTTAGTAGATTACCGGTGATATTTATTTGGATTTCATTTCAAATGTTGTTTGAAGGACTAACTATCTCAAGTGTCAACATTAACTCTGTTTAGACGATTAATGCATGTACCTAGTCTCGACTAGCAGTCACTCTCGCACAAAGCAAGTCTTATTTAGGTCCTTTAAGTTCTTTAGAGATCATTGAATCAATAGAAATAACATTCGTTCTCTTGCTCCGTTAAGACTATTCAATCAATAAATTCTAGGATAGGTTAATTTCCACATGTGAATTAAGTCACTCTCGCACAAATAATTCAACAAGTTCAAACCTAGGGATCTACCATGAATTAACAAATTGTAAATTCAATTCAATCAACCTCTTGTTATTCTTATCTCCTCTCGGTTTCAAATCATAACAAGATTCCTAGTTCAAGCAAATTAGGTCATTAAGCATCCTAGGGTGAATCAAACAACAATTCAAATCTCAATTCAACCAAACATCACCATTAAATCTACCTACTCATTCATTGGGTTCACCCTTCCTTGGAATTAAGAAATTAGCTGGACATAGTATGGAGAGAAGAGAAATCTAAATCAAAGAGAAACATACTAATTGTCTTTTCAATAGATGTAAATCCAACTCCAATCAAGTCTTGCCAAAAATCCACAATTCTCCACTCTAGGGTTCTTCAAAAAGGGAGGCTAAAGAGAATAATACGTTATGATTCTCCAAACTTAATCTCTAAGTATTTATATGAAACCCTAAAAACAAGATAGAAAAAGGCCCGAAATAAATAAATAAAACTCGCGGAGGAGAAATCTCGAAAATAAGATGCGACCGAGTTTCAGACCGAGTTTTGTAACCCTCGGTCCAAGATTCGGTTGTGGCCTGTACCGAGTTTCTCGCTGGTCTGCTTGTTTAGACAAAATCTTGGAGGAGCTTCCTTCCGTGCCTTCCATCAAGCTTTTGCCCATCTTCTCTTCAATTCCTCGCATCTGATTGACTCCTAGCCACTTCCTATCGGGTTGCTCCTCTCGCCTTTGTTCTTGTTGTTGCTTAAACTCCTTGAATCCACCTCCAAATGGTCCTGAAACCGAACAAAGCGAGAGTAGAAACCGAAACTACAAACCCTACAAAAGAGACAACAAAACCAAAGGAAAAGAAAATAAAAACAACTAAACTAAGGAAATAAACATGCTTTAACCTAGACTAAAATGCATGCTATAAAAATCCCCCAAGCTTAAACCTTACTTGTCCTCAAGTAAGAAATGATGCAAGTGTATAATGAAGCTGTTTTGTACAGCTTTGGCAAGTGTACAAGGCTGCTGAAAATGTGTCTGCTTTACCAAAAAAAATGATGCGGCATTGCCAAAATGTTGTTCAAAATGCGTCTACTGTATTGTACAGCTTAGCACATTCAGTTTACCATAAAAATGATGTTGTATTGCTGATGTGTTAATTCAGAATGTCAAATATGAAAACAAGCAAAAATAAAGTATTAGTTTACTTACCCAGCCACATTGTCACGGGAACTAGATGTCTCTCTCTGGTTGCTTGAGAAATCAGGTATAATAAGATGAATCCCAGGATTAGCTTCTCGAATTTTTGATAGAATATCAGAAACCATTTGATCCATCTGTTTAGCAATATTTTCCTCAATTTGCTTATTAATATTCTGCTGAATTTGGTCTGTGAACTCCGAAGGAAATATAAAAGGAGTCTTTGCATTCTTGCTCTTTAACTTAGACTTGGTGACACCTACACCATGTAGACGCATTCTCCCACTATGCTCCTCCTTAGTCATAACTTCATAATATGGATCAAAACCTATATCTTTTTCACTACTCCCATCATTCAAGGTTTTAAGTTCCTTCATTTTCTCCTTTTTAAGAATATATATACAAAAAAACATTACAAGGTGTAAGAATATTGCATGAGGAATAAAACTAAATTGAAATAGGACTATATGAATCATGTGAAAGATTATGACTCACAATATTTCTTAGAGTATCCTCATTTGTTGTCAAGTATGTGCGTCCATCAATTCTCTTTCTTGATTCCATATACACGTCTGCTTGTGATGGAGGCAACTTATTGGGGTCCTTTTGTTGCTAAAAAAAAGTCAAACACATGATCGCAATGATGTTAAACTTATTGAGCAAAAAAAAAGTCAAAACACTTTCTCCTTTTTTCTTAACTATTGGTTGACACTGAATTTTCAAATCAAGATTGTTCTAATCATTCTTTGACCAAAAAAGATTGTTCTAATCAGTCATAACCCTTTTGGTTCTAACCAGGAAAAGACAAAGCATGAGCAAAAAATAGCTCAAGAAATACAATGGTAACAACAGAATATGCAAAAACAGAATTTGCAACAGAATCTGGAGTTCTCAGAATCTGAAGTGGCAACAACTACAGAATCTGCAAAAAATAGCTCAGTTTATGGTATGTGGTGTACAATGTGTATAATACAAGACTTATTTATGTTTCGTTTATAAATGCCAGGCTCTCAGAGCTGAGTCTTAGGTGAAGATAGCTGGCTAGGCATTGAAGATTATGATGCTAAATCATATAAGTAATGTATTCTGGATGAATGTAATTTTTCATGCTTTTGTTTGTGTTTTTTCTATTAACAAGGTTGGGTTTCATTCCTATATTCTTCCACTTTATCATAACTTGGCACCTAAATAGTTGTAAAGCTAATATGTTTTAAGTGGAAGCTCAGAAAGTGAAGCCATTTTTAATGCAAGTATAATCCTAAAGAAGGGATCAACCAAGAGTAAGAAATCAGAAAACAGAAGTAAGCATAAGCAATATCAACTCATCAATTAACAACATACCAAGTCATGGCGTAACCTAGCCATCGACTTTCGCCCCATAGTATGCATGTCAACTTGTTTTTTTCAATTGTTTTTGTTTGTCTCACTTATTTCCTATATATAAATATGTTAAAAACAAACATATCAGTGTACTAGAGAAAAAAAGGAGCAAAATAGGAAATATGAACCATTTTTATAACAAGATTGCATACCTTTCCAGCTTTAGAGTCAAACATAAGCATAAGATCTTTAAATTCATCTGCTGGTATGTCAGCAGGTGGATGGGCCAACTTTTCTTCCATAGTTTGATAGATGCTCTTAGTGTAGTACTTTGTCCTTATTCTTCATTTCTCTGTCCGCCATTTGGTACCAAGATCACCTAACACCCATTCATGTACCTCCTCAGGGACTATGAATTTTGTCTATTTCATCATCATATACAACACTTATATTAGTTTCTACATATACAATGCTTAAGGAAAAAAATTAAGTATGAAAAACAAGCATACAAACACATTACCTTTACAAGATCCCAAACTCTTTCCTTTGTAGCATCAGGTACATAATGCCAACTTATATAATTCTTAGGTAGGTAATTAGAATCTTTTGCCAAAACTCCAAGAAAGTTAGCAAAATCTTTAACTATCTCAGCTGTAGACCCCACCAGTTGGTGCAAATTATTGAAGATGACAACATCACGCTCATTCTTAGAACGAGTTCGAATCCTTTGCAGAACGGTTTTCCCTCGATGCTTCTTTTGTGCAACTATTTAAAGAATATTGTTAAAATTATCATGATTATTGAGAAAAAAAACTTACAAAGTGTGCAACAAGTGGAAATAAACTCACCAGCAGCCTTATTCACAACTAGCAACGATAAATCATGTGCATCTGGGACTTCATTTTGATCACTTGAAGCATCTTCCAGAAAACCAGTTGAATCTTCATTAGCATTTGTTGACATTTCTGGCCTCACATCTCCATCGTGATCATTTATTGGTGCTTGTGGTCTCAAATCTCCATCATTAGCATTTCCTGGCAGCTTTGGTCGCAAATCTCCACCATTAGCATTTCTTGGCTGTTGTAGCATCAAATCAGAATTTTTCTGATTCATGTAATTGCCTTGTTGCTCCATTGATTCTTGAATTTTTCTCATGTTCTTATATCTTGACAGAGTACCCGGAGCACAAAAATTCTGAATTTTGTGTGGTGGTTGACTTGAATTTTTCCTTTGCTGGGCCAAGTTTTACTTTTGCTGATATTTATGCATTTGGACTGAACTTTGTAGCTGAAGTTGTTCATTTTGTTGTTGATCTGGCATGCCTTTCCTTTTATTTTGTTTTCGGCCACTACGCTTCAGCTCGAGAAATTCAGCCATGGATACATTCTGAGTAAGAGATTGCTTTCCATTTTTACCTCTTGAGAAATTCAGCCATGGATACAAAGTAAAAGTTAAATAATATGATAGTTAAACAACCATTGATGTGCATAGTACATCAAAAATCGAATGATTATACCTCAGATTGAGAATTTATCTCTTCAGCAGCAAGCCTTGAAACTTTTTGGTACTTTTCTTGTAAAACCTTATTTGTAAAGGCACCTAATCCAGCAGCTTGCATTTTTGCATCATTTTCTGCTATTCTTTTCATCCTTTGTTGCTCATATTCACATATAGTTTCAGCTTGACAAGGTAAAGTATTCTTCTTTCCCATCTGCTAAGCCAAAGAAGATAACATATTAGATAGAGTAAAAAAAATAAATGGCTTGTTTCTTTGTTTATGATAATGTGCAATTTTGAGCCACAATCTAGAATTGAATCAAATCTGGACAACCGATATGATACAGATCTGCACAGTAGATATGATACAAATCTGCACAGCAGATATGATACAGATCTGCACAACAGATATGATACAGATTTGGACAACAAATATGAGACAAATTTGGACAACAGATATAAGAGTAAGCAACAGATCTGGACAATAAATCTGGACAACGAATGATAAAATAACAAATCCAGGCCAGACTTGTTTGAGAACTAAGATTTTGTATGCATTAACTTAGAAGGATCTTAATCAAGTATGAAGAATTCTATCTGGGTCACTTTAATGATTACAACAATATGTACATAGTTCTTAATTAAGCCTTATCATTTTTACATGTGCAATTAATCTAGTTAAGTTGTTCAATAAATCGTGCATAATGGTCAGATCCACCCAGCAAAACTTCATTTCAAAATGCTCCAAGAATACTATTTTCACTTTAATAATTAAGCCTTATCTATAGTATTAGAAAACCAGCATGTTCACACATCAGCACTTCCTAGAATACTATTTGCATAATTCTACACTTTCATAGATTGGTAAGTAATGCTTTCTTAAGTGTTCCTTTTCTGCTACTTCCATGTATTTTTTGAAGCATTTGTATGACCCAGCTAATCATTTAGAAGGATCTGTTTTGTGTATTTTTTGCACTTGGCTGGCTGTTATTATCTCAAATATAGTATGAAGAACTTTAACTAATATATAAAAGTTTGAATATTGTATGCATTAACTTAAAAGAAGTAATTCTCAAATGTTATATGAATAATCCCTTCTCACTCTCTATCAGTTGAAAGAAGAGCATGATACTACCTTGTGTATAACTATAACTTTAGCTGACTTGTCATTAAGATTCAGCATGCTTCTGAAATTTTAATTGTTCCCTGACCTTAGTTAGCTACTCACCAATTACTGAATATATTTAGAAAGATAAACATAAATTTATTAAAGTACTGACCTCTGTTAGCTACTCATCTAGAATGTTTCCAACCATGTCAACTATGGTTGCATTCACATTTGCTCTCATACGACTTATTTCAGTAGCATCATTACTATTTTCAAACCTCTTTTGATGAGGACAATGAGAATCCCTCCAATACAAGTCAGCAAATCTCGTATTTCCATCATCCTTGGCACTAGAATAATCTTTAGGAAGGTCTTCAACAACATAATAAATATCATTTGATGATGGGTCTTCAACATAAAAAACTTGATTTGCTTGAGATGCCAAAATAAATGGTTCATGTTGATAAATGAACTTCTTACGATTCACTCGAGCAAGTCCATATGTGTCTTCTTCAGATTGATACCAAACACAACCAAATAAGACTAGACTGTAACCGTCTTCATAGAATACCTCAATAATTTCTTCAATTGACCCATAATATGTGACATCTCTAATAATGGGATTTTGATCCTTAGTATTGGCAAAGCTTGGAGTTAATGCCCTTAATGTCACTCCGCTATTTTCAGTCGAAGAGTTTCGATCACGTTTCATTGTGTAAAACTTATAGCCATTGATAGAATATCCAGTATATCGTTTGGCAAACCATGAAGGACCAGCAGATAGCCATTTGATATAGTCTACCACATGCAAACCTTCATCAATCTCAGGTTGAACTCTCTCCCTACATCAGTCAATGAAATCTTTACTGTGACTTTGGGCAGTATCCCACTTTCTTTTCCTTTTTCTACTAACAAGTGCCTCGTGATTACTATATTAAAACGAAAACACAAATACGAAACTGAATCAAATTTATCAAACAATTTTTCATTAAAATAAATTGAAGAAAATAAGAAATATGAGTACCATATATATCTCTCAACTTCTTCTATATGGCAATTGAATAATACATATCGATGTGCTTGAGCCCTCTTAATAGGATCAATGTTATAGTGTTCATATCCTTTCCTTTTTCTCTTGCCCCTTCCCATAATGGGATGACCCATTTTGCAAAAAAATCTGTAAGGACTCATCAGTCTTAATGTGTTGATTCATTGTGCTGGATTCACGATTAATATATCTTGCACAAAAATTCACACATTCATCAACCACGTAGGCTTCAGCCATAGACCCTTCCGGACGACTCTTATTACGAACAAAAGACTTCAAATTTCGAAGGTATCGCTCAACATAATACATCCATCTTGTAGAAACGGGCCCCCCAAGTCTGATCTCTTCGACTAAGTGAATAGGCAAATGAATCATAATGTCAAAAAAGGCAGGAGGAAAGAACATTTCAAACTGACAAAGAGTCTCGGTAATTTCATATTGTAGATAATCAAGATCTTGAGGGTCAATAACTTTACTACATATGGCTTTAAAAAAAGCACTCAGCCTCATCAAAGGAATCACAACATCCTTATGAACACTGGTTATTGCAGCAATTGGAAGCAAGTATTGCATAAAAACATGAGCATCGTGACTTTTATAACCAGAAATTTTTCTCTCCTTCACTTGAACAGATCTTGAAATGTTAGAATCACAAACCTGTGGCAACTTAGCATTCTTAACAACAACACCAAATCTAGACTTCTACACCAAATTCATCCAAAACCGTGACTTTGCCATTATATAAAACTGACCATCAGCTGAAAATTCCAATTGAAGCTCCGACATTATACCAATTTCCTTCAAATCCATTCTTGCATTCATATGATCTTTAGTCTTTCCAACAATACCTAACAATGTCCCGATCACATTATCACATATGTTCTTCTCTATGTGCATTACATCAAGACAATGACGACAAACTATATGCATCCAATATGGCAAATCAAAAAAAATTGATTTCTTTTTCCAAGGACAACTTTCTTCCTTGTCCTTTTTCTTTTTCTGTTTTGGTCTACTCTTCCCAAATTCATTTTTAAAACCAGACAACATATGTGATGCTTCAATCCCTGACAAACGGACTGGTGCTTTTTCCTTTTCAATCTTCCCATGGAAATGCCTAGTATCATGTCGATATGGGTGATCATCATCACAAAATCTGCGGTGCCCCATGTAACATGTCTTTTTACTATGACCCAAATAACACGAGCAAGTCTCATAATGACAAACAGGACATACAAACTTTCCTTTTGTGCTCCATCCAAACAACATTGCATAACCCGGAAAATCACTTATAGTGAACAACAAGACAACGCGCATATTGAACATTTTATCGCTCGAAGCATCATAAGTTTCTAAGCAAAACTCCCAAATTTCTTTCAAATCTTTCACTAAAGGTTGCAAGTAAATATCAATGTCATTTCCCGGAGATGTAGGACCTGGAATAAGCAATGCTAGGATTAAGAACTCTGGTTTAATAGACATCCATGGTGGCAAGTTATAATTGCTTAGTATAACTGGCCATATATTGTGCACAATACTCATTGTATTAAATGGACTAAATCCATCACTCGCTAAACCCAACCGCACATTACGTGGATCTTCAGCAAATGATGGATACTTTGAATCAAAGTTCTTCCAATCTTCACCATCGGCCGGATGTCTTAAAAGCCCATCCTTTGGTCGTCCATCAGCATGCCATGTTATGTAACGAGCTGTCTCTGAGCACATAAACAACCTTTGCAACCTCTTCTTAATCGGGAAGTATCTAAGAACTTTTGCAGGAACTTGACTAATTTTACCGGTCTCTTCATTTGTTTCATCCGATTTCCACCTAGAGGTTTTACACACATAGCAGCTTGATGCTTCTGCATACTTCTCCCAGTACAACATGCAATCATTTGGACATGCATCAATCCTAGTGTAATCAAGACCCAAGACCTTAAGAACATTCTTTGCATCATTATATGAACTTGGCAACTTTGCATTAGGTTGCATAATCTTTAAAATTTTCAGCAAATCAGAGAATGCGCCGTTGCTCAATTTATGGTCTCGCTTGAAAATAAATAATCGAACAATGAAGGAAAGTTTAGAAAAACTTCTACAACCAGGATATAACTCTTCTTTTCCCTCTTGCACGAGCTTGTAAAATTTTTGTGTCTCTTCATTTGGACCATTTCTAAATGCATCATGCAGCAAATCATTAATGTTCTCCTCATAATTATTAACCACGTCATTGTCAGCTACTACCCTTTCCTCATTTACTACTTCAGTTTGTTCCTCTTCCTCTACTAGTTGAATAACACCCTTTGCAATCATATGATCTTTGACAACATTCCCACCTAACCAATTCCGAAGGTGACATACTTTACACGGACATCGAATTTCAGCACCTCGAGCTTCATTTGCAAAGGCTTTTTCTATTTATCTATCCTCTCCTTTTCCATATTCAGGACTCCAACGAGGATACATCCACCAATTTAAGTTACTTTGTTCCATGCCTAAAGTTGAATAATAACCAAAAGTGTAATTATAAATACATTTAAGATCAAATATCACACCAGAAAACTAAGTTTAATGTATAGATTTCAGAATTAGCAAACCTAAGAAAAACAATAGCCAATTTTAATGGAAATCAAGAAACAATTTCTGGTCATAAAAACAGAAAGGCATGAATTGCGCAAGAAGTTCTTTTGGTTAAAACTCCAGCGTATATTTGGCATATTTAATCCTATTTTCTTGCGTTGACCCGTTCAGGGAAAACTCCATAGATTGCTTTGATTGAAGTCAGATTCTTGCGTTGACCCTTTCCTGAACCAGAACCAGGGGGTAGAAGAAAAGGGGATCAAAATGTCCCATCAATTGAGGGCTTTATGGACCTTTCCCAACCCCTTTCCATTCTTCCTTCCCCTTTTTCAATAAAGAAGCTCCCTCTTATAATGTTTGAAACTAAATAATCTCAATGCCAATGAGAAATCTGGTTCGATGGCTATTCTCCACTAACCACACACACAACTTCAAAGTCCTAAAATTAAAAGAAATCAAATATCACACAAGAACCTTATTGTGTTTATGGTGTTCAGAATACAAATTATGTTGGTTTGAGGTTTATATATGCATTCATAAAGCAGCTCATCAACAGCAAAAAAATATCCCACCAAAGTTCCACAAGCCACGTGTAATAAAGTTTATTTACAAAACATGATTAGAATTGCTATAATTTCACCATGATCGATCGGTAAATGGAATTCAAAATATGGGATTACTACAATAGGTTACACTAAATATACGTTAGCTATTTGATTTTAGGGTATGAAGTAAATACATGTCTGACCACAAAACAACCACAATTATTCTAATCACCCTACGTGCCTTTCTTTTATGCAACTCCTCTTTCTCTTAATAAGTCACCTAGCTAGTTGTCACTCCTGCTTATATTCTAATCCTCCTACCAAAAAAGTAGACTTCAATTGTAAACCAACTTTTGCTTAAGTGTTATTCAAAATAAAGGCAAACTGAAAAATCAGCTAATTTTAGTGGCAGTACACAGATGGCTCACAAAATAACCATTAATGGTTGGTCAGTAGATGTGAACATGAGGCTTGAGAAGGTACAACATACAACATATATAAAATCTCACTAACTTGACCAAAACATTTCACTAAGAAATCATTAGTTTGATTCAAATAATGGATAGTGACATTTACACCATGCCTACTACTACTTCCAGACATCAATTAATTTATCATCAGAGCTGAAAGAAATGTCAGGTTTATCAACAACCGGATCAGGGAGATACAAGTTGCAATGTCAAGAGTTGTTGCTTTACTTGTTCTTGTTTGTGTGTTAATTTTTAGTGCTAATTAAACATTTTCTTTGTGAGTACTAGGATCAAAGCCTACTCCAGATGAAGCTGCAGTGGCCAGTTACAATGTTGCTTGCTGTTACTCAAAGTTGAATCAGGTATATAACTTGGTGAAATGGTGGGCAAAGCTACACAAAGAATATAGGTAGGCTTTTAGTCAACCGTTTGCTTCATAGATAAATCTACTACAGGGTAATAATGTTCTTGAATTACCATTGAGAATATTAAAATACAATCACGATGAAATAAATTTTCTCTAACTTGGAAGGATTTGACATACTTTCAAGACATGTTCCATTCTCGATTCTATTGGCACGCATGTAACCTTCTTATATTATAATTAAATAAACATGGATTCCATAGTCATTAATATGACAAGTTAGCTGTTGGAGACAAAGAACGTGGTGACCATATCTATATGTAGGAAATTAATGACTATGGAAAAAGAAAAACTCCAATCATCTCCAATTTCAACTTCTTGTCCAAACAAATAGTGTATTATAGGTAAATAAATTATTACCTCTCGCTTGGTAATCTCTATACCAGTTGCAGGATCACTTGAACCCAACTTCAATTGCTCATATAAGAAAATTAAGGAATTAGTAACATCTTCACTGTTATCCTCCTATGTAGCACTGTCTTCGATCTGCAGGAGAATTAGTCTCTTCTGTCAATGAGCAGCGAGAAAATTCACATTTCAAGCAATCCACGTACACTAAAATTAAGGATGTGTTTCGATTATCCAAAATAAAGAGTAATCCAAAAGCACACTAAGAAACAATGGACAGGGAGTAATTCGTGCTTAAAGAAGACCAGGAGGCAGCAAAAATCATGTATGTTGTGCATCAATTGCATATTACTAATAAAATCAGACCAGAGGTGCTTCTAATTTACAAAATTCAAATTTTACAAAATTGACAAAATTTCTACCAGTGTTTGGCTTTCACGTTAGTTCACAGGTCCAAATCAACTCTAATGTTTGAAATCGAACAACAAGTGGTTAGGTTCAAAGAAACTCTCAGAGCAACAGATTTAAAGAAAATTTCAGAGCAAAGAGAGAGGATACCAATGGTGGGAGCGATATCTTCCGGCAGTGACGAGGTGACCACTTGCTATTCGACGATGGAACAGGGCAGCGGTGACGAGGTGGGGCGAAGGAAGTGAGCGCGCGGATTGGGTGACGAAGGAAGTGAGCGACGGGTCGGATTTGGGAAGGGTTTCTCAAATTTCTGATTGGGGGCGACAGAAAGGGTTTGTGATGTTCGTGCAAATTTGGGAAGGGTTTCTCAAATTTCAGATTGGAAAAAGTAATTGCGGGATTTCACATCGGGCGCTCAGATAGGGTTACGCGGGGAAATTTTAATGTAGGCGCTTCTTTTTTCACGAACCGCTGTATTAGCATTTTTTCTTTAATTTTGTTTTAAAATAGTGTATAAAACCGCTTCATTTGGTATTTTAACCGCTGCATTAGACCTTTAACCCGCGAAAAATTTACACTTTGTATAAAACCGCTACATAAACCGCTATAAATGTATAAAAGCGCTGCATAAACCGCTTCAATAGCTTAACCGCGGCAAAGAACCGCTTCAATAACTTAAACCGCTGCCCTTAAACAGCTTCATTAGCTCGTACTTGTAGTAGTGTCGAATTAGGATTAGTAGTTTATACTAGATTTAACCATTTTATAATTGAAGTCCGAGTTCTATTTTCAATTCCATGAAGATTTATGCTTGATTTTGTTTCAATATCGAGTTAGGTTTTTTATGAACGATTTTGACCTTTTGATTCTTTTTTTGTAGTTAATTGATGTTTGATTGGAGATTTCATAGTTCTATGACATTTAAAAGAAGTTCAAAATTTGCTAAATGTAAGATCCATGATCGATTGGTGTATCTTCGTACGAATTGAATGTAATCTTGATTTTTTTATAGTTGTCGTTGAATCGATTGGTGTATATAAACGACTTTACTTAGTTGTATACATGCTAAGATTTTTTTGTATACATGTTTTTATATATTCACATGTAAAGTTTATATGATTTTAATTTATGTATTCACGATTTTATTGTATATTTACATTGTAATTATTGGATGTATACATGGTTATAAGCATTTGCGTGGTAATCTTAATTTGTATGGACAACGTAATACATGACTTTAATTTACATATATATGGTTTTATTTACCTATATACATGATATTATGTATTTGCAATATAATCTTTTTTTTGTATGCATAATTTTAATTTACATATGTATGATTCTAATTGGGCTATATTTATGATTTACATGTATATACATGGTAACGTTCTTACTTATACACGGTCACGTGCAGGTTCTTGGATTAACGACTTGTACAAAACCATAATGCTATGAGAGGCCAAATCATTCTGACCGATTGGATGTAATAAGGGGAAGATGTTGAGATTTTTCTTAGGCTACCATGGGGTTAGAAAGAAATTGTTAAAAAGGCAATCGATGAAAACAAGGAGCTTGTTACGAAATGAAGAAAATAAATTGGAAAAGAGAGTTGTGTTCATTGTATAAGGCCTTATACAATTTTTAATTTAATATACACTACTGTTGTTTTGTCATTACTTGTCTAAATGAACCAAAGAAAAGTGACATAGAATGTAAAGTCATGTATTTAGATAGTCATAACCATGTATATACGTCTTCTACCACATTATTACATAAATTGTAATCCATAATTGCAAATATAAAACATTGAATACTGAAAAATAAAACCATGTATATGTATACTCAAAACTATGTATATATGTATTCGAAAAAATTATCACATGAATTGGATTCCATCATTGCTTAAATCTGAAATCATGAATACAGATATATAAAACCATGAATAATATGTTCAATATCATGTATACACTCGATACAGATCATGATCATGTATATAAAAATTACAACCATGTATATAAATAACGGATTTTTTGTATATGCATGTGCACGGTTTCTCAAACGCGAGAATGGAAACTAATTTTATGGTTCGTAAAATTACGGGATTTTGTAGATTTGAATGATTCGTAAAATTCCCATAATAAGATGAATACTCCATATAATTACCACCGTAGATTAGGTTTAATCTAACGCGCTATATTGCGTCACTAGGTAGCAATATAAGAATGGTCTTATTAGAACCTACCTCTCTCTATATATCTATCTATATATATATACATCAAAACCAACTGTATGTGCATCAAAACAATCCTAGAAAAATTGAGTCTTATTTATGTACGTGTACCAAAAATAGTCATATGTGCATCAAAATAATCGAATAGTGCATCTAGTTTATGCTTGTGCAATGAAACTAATGATATCTACATTAAAACTAGATAATGGAGTATTACACATATACATCACTAACGTTAAAACTAGAGAACTCTCTTCGTCTTCTCTTTTCGTTTGGATAAGAAGAATTAAAAGAGCAAGACTTAAGCAAAACACATCTAATGCGACATACAATAACAAATAAAAACACCTGACAACTAACAAACACGTACACTAAAGTAAGAAACTAACAACAAGGTGGAACAACAGGTAACCAATATAATATAGACACATATACACTGATTCCACTCCCCTAAGCCGGAGCTTCCAACAAATCTAGCTTCGTACTAAGGAAGAAGTGTTGTGTCTAACCCATTGGCTTGGTAAACAAATCTGATAGCTGAACACTAGTATGCATGTAAGTTGTTTAAAAAAATCCATCATGCACCTTATCTCTTGTACAATGACAATCTATCTCTAAGTCCGTTGTTCTTTTGTGAAAACAAGGGGTTAGCCACAATTTGTTGAGCTGTCTTGTTATCATAGAAAAAAGACACTAGTCGAGGAATTGAAATCATGAAATCTCTGATTAAGTAATCAACCCAATCAATTAAGCTCTAATTGTCATGGATATCATGCTTCGATATTCAACTTCTGTTGAACTCCTTGAAATAGTAGATTATTTTTAGTGTTCTAACTAACTAGAGCATGCCCTAATTAAAAACACACCAAAATATGTGAAAGCCCTCATAGTTGTTAAGAAAGCAGCCTTATCTATGTTAGAAAAACTAGTTAAATTCAAATTATCTTTCAATAGATAAAACAATCCACTACTACATTAAAAGGCTAAAGCAACGGTCGAAAACTGTTTCATTATGTCAAAAACCGCTTCATTAGACTTAATGTAGCGGTTTTTTACCGATTCATTTGATCGCGTTGCATTAGGTCTAATGTAGCGGCTTCTTATTAAATTCAAAAACATTGCATTAGGTATAAAAATCGTTGCCTTGATATATCTAATGAAGCGGTTTTATCATAAGGTAATGCAACGGTTTTACTATATAATGCAGTGGTTTTGTTATCTAATGCAGTGGTTTTGTACATGTAATGCAACTGCTTATGTATCTAATGAAGCGGTTTTGTCCATTTAATGCATAGCGGTTTTATCCATGTAATGCGGTGGTTTTGTGTATCTAATGAAAATGTTTTGAAACGCAAGAAAATTATATGAAAATCTAATACGCGCCAAAAATATAAAACACTGGATCTGATCATTTTGCGCGTTTCGCATTTTAAAGACAAACTAAAAATATAATAACTTTAATCACATAGAATTAAATTTAATATTAGATTAGAAAAGATTTCATCTATTTACAAAATGATCATCTATTATACATTGCTTGATTAATCTAGCCTTAGAATAAAAAGCAAGAGTAGCAAACTTGCAATGTTTTAGTCTAGCCTTGACAACAAAAGCCAACTAAGAGTAACAAACTTGCAAACAACATATTACCACTGCACTACCGAGGAAAAAATACCTGCAACAAAGATACCAACATAACAACAACCTCAAAATAGAAAGACGTAGCAAAAAAACACGACTAGTTGATAAACTAGAAATAGACAAACACAAAAAATGCAGCAACTCATACTCTAGAACATATTCATAAGCATCATAAGTAATTAACTTCATCTATACAATGTTCTCATTATGCAGGTAATACAAATTAAATACTCATCCACATCTATTTAGATATTTAAATATATCACCAGAAAGCTTTAAGTTTCTCCTTGACCTTCCTTTGCAAAGACTTTTAAAAATATCTCATAACATAAGCTACAACAAGCAATATTTGCTTCCATTACAAACAATAAGTTCAACATCCAAAACAGATTATTATAATTTTGGCAAGTTCCCTTATCCATATTTGGCCAAATATAATGAATAAACTACAGAGAAAGTCACACATCCATTTCCAAACACTTGTCAAATCAAATATTTGACGGGTCCCAAGAACTTAGTCATCATGAAAGAGTCCAAATTCCAAATTTACCTAGCTTGTTGAGATGAGTATCAGTAGAAAAAACAAAACGGAAATTCATACCTGATCCACAAAAGAGAACACTCCTTCTAATCATACTCATAACACACCTCACCACTTGAACAAGTGAATATGAAAGCCATTATCCCATTAGCCATCACCAAGAACCTAAATTTCCACAAACTAAGAAAAAAAATTCAAATTAGCTAGTAAAAGACAGATTGGGGGAAATGAAGGTAAAAATAGGTTCTTGAAAGTGCAACTGCATAAGGTATTGATTGATCTCCTTCAACTGATTTCTTTTTTCCAGTCACATAAAAATTGCACTTAAAATGCTGGTGAAGACGGTCCAAATGGTGCTTAAAGGGGAAATTGGTGGCAAGGAATGCTTTACATTTACATGACCTGAATGCTCAATTAATTGATCAACTTTTCTACATAAAATGGGATATTTATGTGTACTTTTTATTTCCGTAGGATCTCTGTATTACTGAGGTATACATACGGAAGATTATGGGATTCTAACATTGTTATAAGGTTTTTAAGAAGTTAGGTTTTGATTGATGGTTATGAATTTGCAGGATTATGGAAGGGGAGAACAGAGTTTGCCTAATATGCAGAAGGCTGATTCATAAGCTGAGGAAGTTGTGTGCTTGTTAGGCTTAATGGTTAAGGTTGTATCCCTTGAACTTATCAGATCAGACAAAATATTCTTGACTCCTTTTCCTGTTCATTTCTGACAATGTAAGACCAATTTGCAGGAAAAAGATGGTTGATAAAATGTTCTGATGTCTGAGTTAGTCAATAGAAAGCTATGTTCTTGAAACTGAGAGGACAAGAATTTCACAAATAAAGTGATCGACAATGGCTTAGATAATCCGCTTATGACATCAAGATAGTGGACACAAAACAGAGGAGAGCTTACATTCACATAAATCAACTTAAATTGTTTCCACTAAAAAAACAACTATGTTTTATTCTATCCTGTAATTGATAATTTCAGTCAAATAAATAAACAAAATCTAAGAGTTTGTTCATTTTTTATGTTCGATGATATAGCCCAGTAATCCATGTGTGATTAAATTTTGATTAATCAAAACCCTAACCACAAGTTGATGGCCGGATCATTGAAGATGAAGATGATGGTGCAAAGAGATCGCCGAAGAGTGGACGGAAATCTTCACTTGGTTCGAAGGTGGTGGAGCTCGTTGGCTGAATTTTTTTTGGGATAAAAAGGGTAGATCTCCATCGTCCAGACTCGGAATTGGGTGATTCCAAAGCCCAGGGTTAGATCTTTGCGTCTAGTTTAAACCCTAAAAATTTCAGATCCAAATAAGGTGTAATTTAGAAGTTATGGCGAATATACTAGTGTGGTGCAGAATTCCGCCGAGATGGAGATGGATCGATGGATGGAGCGATTGGAAGTGGATTGATGGATTGTTGGATATGGATGTTGAATCTTGGATATTACACACCAAGATCAACAAACTAGGTTGAAAGAGCGTCGGATATGACTCACCAACGATCAAACAACGAGATTGAACGAAAAACAAAACAAAGAACTTAGATTGAAAACAAGTAAAAAGAGAGCAATTTCATCGTTCAAGTCTAAGGGGAAAAAGGAGGCTTGGCACGAAAATATAACCTAGGTTTCACACTTCATCTAATCAGCCACCAACCTTAGAGAAATTACAAAAAAAAAACCATAAAATCCAAGCACAAACTAATTGTCCTTATCCGTCAAAAAAGTCGCTTGTCGGAACACGATTCAAAAGGAGACTCCAACCTTCTTCTTTGTAAACCTTTGGAAACTTATGATCCATGAGCTCCACCTTGATCTTGTCAAGCATTGCCCTAGAATGTGCTCAAGTGATGCACCCAAGATAGAGCGTGGTGCCTTGACTTGGCTCCTTAGCGCCTCGGACACCGACCTTGGATATGTGTCCAAAATGAAGACTCCCCCTTGTCGTGCAAATTGGACTTTGCATTAGGGTTAGACTCCTCACTCAAGTCATGGACCAAAGAACCATAAAAAGTGCTCGGAGAAATGGCCCCATCAAGCCTAGGCACGAGCGCGCCCAACGGAATCGTGAGCAAGGGCGCACAACCAGGTGTCGATGTTGTGGGCGTTGTGTGCAAGGGCGCGCACCATGGCGCGTCGTAGGGCTGGAGTGGAACGCAAGATGGCTCAGCGTGGGGCTCGGTACCGAGGGGCACGACCTCGGTAGAGGGCTCAGTAGAAGGCTTGATAGACGAACTCACATCATCATCCTCACCTTTAAAAGGGTTCGTCCACGAACCCAGCTGACCTACAAAACAAGTCAACACACAAACCTCCTTTCCAAGCACAACATGATATGACAAAATGTAAGCACAAGCTATGCCACTTTTCTTTCCAATCCTATGTGTATGGTACATGACAAAGCTATACAAAATATGAGAATAATTCAGCTAAGATGTCAAATTATGAGATAAAAGTAAGGAAGATGTGTTACTTCCCCGAATGGCATGCACATCGTAGCTTGGGACAGTTTTCAGCTCCGAATTGTTCAAGGTGGTTCTCTGAGCTCCAAACTCCAAATTGAGCGATTCCAAGTCCCAAATTGAGAAAAAGGAGTCTACTTCATTTCTTCCAAATTTGAGCATCATTTGACCACTAAGTTGTAAGTTACACCATTTTTTCCAAGCTGGTGCAGATTTATCCGAGAAGGAAGTTTCACTTTCCTCTTTCGGGTTGGGCAAAAATAGGGGCGTAGAGGGGCTGCCTTTGGCTAGATTCTTGTCCTTATTTTCCTCTCTATGAGCAAGCTTCTTCCTTTGCTCCTTGGCTGCGTGATCCAACATAATTTCATGGGGAGTCATCGGATGCAACGTCACCTTCTTCTCCTCCATTTGAAAGTGGTACTCGTTGGACACGCCATCATGGATTGCTCCTTTGTCGTATTGCCAAGGACGTCCCAAAATTAGATGAAAAGCGGTCATCGGGACCACATCACACTCCACCTCGTCCTTGTATGGTCCTATAGAAAAACAAATACGAGCCTCTCCTTGACTTGGATAGGGGAGTTATAGTTCAACCAACACAAGGGATAAGGTAAAGGGTGACGAGTAGTTTGCAAAGAAACACGATCCACCACCTCTTGACTAATAATATTACAACATGATCCACTATCAATAATCACACTACATACCTTTTCCATGATTTTGCATCGAGTGTGAAAGATAACTTCCTGTTGACTAGGTGTGGTGGAGTTCTCTGTCATGAAGAGCGTTCATTGGACCACAAAACACTCTCCGTCCTCGGCGGTGGCATGGAGCTCGTCTTCTTCAACCTCGGGGCTCTCCTCTTCCTCTTCTGCAGCCCCTTCATCCTCGTACTCATACTCCCCTTCGGTGTTAAGAAGAACCTTCCGTTCATTAGGGCAATTCCTAGCATAGTGCCCATGGCCAAGGCACTTGAAGCACTTCACATCACTAGCCCGCTCTCCTCCTTCTTGTCGTGGACGGGGAGGAAATTATTTCCTTGGATCTGGCTACTTGAACTGATTCGGTGGCACCCTAGGAGTCGTGGAGGAAGGTTGCCACACCCGAGAAGTGGTAGAACTTGGGTGTCGTTGATCAAGGTGCTTGTAGATGTGGTTGGTGTAGTGAAGCACTTGCTCAACATCGGTTCCCCTACTAAAGTGCTGCATACTCACAATTTTTTTTAGTTCCGAATTTAATCCATTGACAAATTTAGAAATCACATACCCGTCGGGAAATTGCATTCCGGAACGAAAGATAAGCATACGCAGCTCGTTGTAGAACTCATCAGGAGACCGGCTTCCTTGGTGCACTTGTTCCAACTTTGCATGGATTCGTTCCGTGTAGTCTTGAGGCACGAACCGCTCCTCTAAAACCTCTCTTAGATCTTGCCAAGTATTGATTTGAGGCATCCAACGTGTTCTCCTCAAGGCCTTGTCCTCGAGCCACCATTGATAAGCAAAATCAGTGAAGTGTATGGCTGCCATGGCCACTCACCGAGCATCATCGTATCCATAAATATCAATGATGGACTCCACCTTGGCAAGCCAATCAAGGCATGCATCGGCGTCGGATGTTCCCGCAAAGGTTGGCACGTTTAGGTTTATGCCTTGATGGGGATCCCGAGGCTGCTCCTCGTGATTCATCGGCGTGCCTTGCCAAGGCTGCCCGGCGGCTCGATAAGCCGGTCCTCGTGGAGGTTGGCCGCGCCTTAGAAGGTGCATGGCTGGTGGGGTAAAATTGGTGGCCATGGTAGGGTTGGGTTCTTGATAGTTTGGAGCTCCATAACCTGAAACGTTAGTAGAACCAATAGGAATATTATTCGGAAATGTAGCAAATGAAGGCCTTACCCCGGAATTGGCCACGAAGTGTGGATTGTGGAAGCTCTCGGGAGGAACATAAGGAGGGATGGCTCCCATGGAAATACTCAAACCGAGTAAAGCTAGAGCCTCCGTATTTGGCAAGTAAGATGTCGAGGCCTCTTCGTGCAACAACTCCACCCAATTAGCACTTTGTAACACACTTGGTGGAGATCCCGATTGAGGCACCCGTGTTCCATCATCTCGGCCTTGTACTTGACTCTCCAAATCAGCAAATCGAGCCTCCATAGCTTGCAAGAATTGTTGCATGGAGTGCAACATGGCTGCCACCGAGCTAGTGGACATCTCTTCAACCTGTTGCTTGTCCTTTTCGTCTCCTACACTTGTCATCTTAACAACCACGGCAAAAATCAAGGTATAGAGTGCACTTGAAATAATCACCAAGACTTGCCCGAGATGAAAATCCGACAAGTTGCAAGTATGCAAAGGACAACAAAGGACAAACAAAAGAAGAGATTCACCACACACTTGCCTAAGAGAACAATACTAGGAAGCTACTAAACCACCAAGAACAACAAGCATCAAGTATAGAATTTTTTTTTATTTAGGCCTTTGCTAGGCTCTACGATTTGACTACTCTTTCCGTGCCCGACCCCTTATTAGCTTTACGTCGCCGGGCAAAATGTTTCTAGTCTTAATCTCTTTTTTTTGTGCCTGGCCCCTTATTAGCTTTATGCCGCCGGCAAGGTTTTTCTGATTTAGCAAAAGATTTCAAAGACAACTTAAACCACAACACAAGATGTTCCGTCTTGGTGTCGTTCCCGTATCCTAGCACCGAACCATTCAACAAGCATGTAATGAAACGGATTAAGGCTGGTTTTGGGCACACAATCCACATTTTCCAGCTCAAAAGAATCAGCCAAGACTCATTCAAATCAACTACTAATTGAAGGCATTATTCAAGATAGAGAAACAACCCTTCAACTAGTAAAATTTTGAGAACCTTTGGTGTTCTTATCCATGGGATTTTCGACCAGAAAAACAGCCATGGATCTTCACCATACTGGGCCAAGAACAACAACAAACAAGGACATAAATCCCACACAACACAAGACAACAATCAACAACAAGTCTCACGCATAAACACAAGAGGGTTTCGGCCAAGTGGCTACTTACAACGAGTGGTCTTTCAAATTCAAAACAAGGTTTATATGGAGATACCTTTGCGTGGCTCTGATACAACTTGATGGCTGGATCTTTGAAGATGAAGATGATGGTGCAAAGAGATCGCCGAAGAGTGGACGAAAATCTTCACTTGGTTCGAAGGTGGTGGAGCTCGGTGGCTGAATTTCATCTGGGATAAAAAGGGTAGATCTCCCCCATCCAGACTCAGAATTGGGTGATTCCAAAGCCCAGAGTTAGATCTTTGAGTCTAGTTTAATCCCTAAAAATTTCAGATCCAGATGAGGTGTAATTTACAAGTTATGGTGAATATACTAGCGTGGTACAGAGCATCGGATATGACTCACCAACGATCAAACAACGAGATTGAACGAAAAACAAAACAAAGAACTTAGATTGAAAACAAGTAAAAAGAGAGCAATTTCATCGTTCAAGTCTAAGGGGAAAAAGGAGGCTTGGCACAAAATTATAACCTAGGTTTCACACTGCACCTAATCAGCCACCAACCTTAGAGAAATTACAAAAAACAACCCATAAAATCCAAGCACAAACTAAATGTCTTTATCCGTCAAAAAAGTCACTTGTCGGAACACGAGTCAAAAGGAGACTCCAACCTTCTTCTTTGTAAACCTTTGGAAACTTATGATCCGTGAGCTCCTCCTTGATCTTGTCAAGCATTACCCTAGCATGTGCTCTAGTGATGCGCCCAAGATAGAGCGTGGTGCCTTGACTTGGCTCCTTAGCGCCTCGGACACCAGCCTTGGATATGTGTCCAAATGAAGACTCTCCCTTGTCGTGCAAATTGGACTTGGCATTAGGGCTAGAATCCTAACTCAAGTCATGGACCAAAGAACCGTAAAAGTTCTCGGAGAAATGGCCCCATCAAGCCTAGGCACGAGCGCGCCCAACGGAATCGTGAGCAAGGGCGCACAACCAGGTGTCGATGTTGTGGGCGTTGTGTGCAAGGGCGCGAGCCATGGCGCGTCGTAGGGCTAGAGTGGAACGCAAGATGGCTCAGCGTGGGGCTCGATATCGAGGGGCACGACCTCGATAGAGGGCTCAGTAGAAGGCTTGATAGACGAACTCACATCACAAGTGCACCAACATCAGAAAATAAATTAACAAAACCTAAGTTTTTATTACCGAATCTAAGAGTCTGGAAAAATCCTACCAAAAGGTCATCACAACAAATCCTAAAAATTGGTTCAATGAAACATAAAGCCCACAAACCCTAAATAGATAGAAGAGAAAAAATCAACATAGATTCAAAATAGAAGGGGATGAAAAAACCTCAACAACAGTCAAAGGAGGTGTGGGAGAAATCGGTGACCAGCGGAGAAGGGGATGAAGTACCTTTAGAGATTGAGACTGAAGTCGGCGACTAGCAGTTTTGATGAAATCGGAGGTGTTTCGACGAGGTCGATAGTGGGTCGATCGACAATGGGCAAGTCAGTTTTTAGCAAAGTTGGGGTTTTGTCAAGTCGACAGAGATTGAGATTGAGGGTCTGGAAAATTGAGATTGAGGTGAGGTCGACGGTGGGCAGGACGAGATTGAGATTGAGGGTTTGGATGATTTTAGGTTGGACGAGCTTGAGAATGAGGGTTTGGGAGAGTTGTTTGGAAGATTTGGGGAATGGTGGGGTATTATTTTTGGACCCACTCATTTTCTTAGCAATTATTTCAATGGATTTTCTTTTCTCTTTTTTTTTGGTAAAATAAATTAATAAAACCGCTTCATTAGTTATTTTAATCCGCTGCATTAAATTTGGGACCCGCCAATAGCCCGCCAAAACACTAAACCGCTGCAAAAGCACTCAGAAACTGCTTCATTACCTCGACCGTTGCAATAAATCATTGCATTAGCTTAAACCGTTGTAACTAAACCACTTCATTAGCTCGTTAATTTAGTAGTGATCCCATACTAATTAACTATCCCATGTAGATATCTTAGCAAGTTTCTTGTAGCATTCATATAAGGCATTCTTAGAATAGCAACAAACTAGCTAAGATGTTGAGTAGTGTATGAAATACTCGGTCTTGTTAAAGAGATATTTAACGTTCTTCTAATCAATCTCCTATATTGTTTTGGAACCGATATTAAATCTATCATATTTGCTTTCAATTTTGTACTAGTGGGAAAATGAAATGCAACAAACTTTGCTTCTGCAAGTCCCCTATCTCTCAACACATCGGTGATATATTTTCTCTGACACAAATAAGTTCCCTCTTTAGACTTAAAATATCCATGTCTAGAAAATATCTTGTGAATCCTGGATCTCTAATTGTATATCTTACATGCAACCCTTGTTAACTTTGATCACCTTTAAATCATCTAAACTAGTTATTGGTATGTCATCAATGCAGACTAAAATACGTGTAAAACCAATTGCATTATTTTTCACAAACAATAAATAATCATGATGAGGCTAATTAAAATCACAACCATGAATCTTGTCAATTATTGATTCTACTACAAGGATGCTTGTTTCAAGCCATAACGTGAGCATTGTAATTTACAACTTGCCTTGTCTTGGCCTGACCTTTTTGTGAATCAGGTAAATGTATTCATCTAAATATCCATAGAGAAATGCGTTATTTATGTCAAAGCGATACAAAGGACACTCCCTAGTTGTAGCAATGGTAATAATCACTATCTTTTAAATAGAAAACTTGACTATTGGACTAAAAGTATACTTATAGTCCTTGCCTATTGAACCCCT
Source organism: Fallopia convolvulus (assembly GCA_964016875.1). NCBI lineage: Eukaryota > Viridiplantae > Streptophyta > Magnoliopsida > Caryophyllales > Polygonaceae > Fallopia > Fallopia convolvulus. The sequence continues at coordinate 25,639,975 of OZ024723.1, read as the reverse complement.
TAACTACCAATATTTCATTATATCTATCTAAACTCACTTCACCTTTGAACTTCATCTTGTACACCCAGTTAGAAGAAATGGCCTTCTTATCCTTGGGCAACTCTATTAAAACCCACGTACCATTCTTTTTAATCATCTAGTTATTGTTCCATAACAGCAATTAATACGGAATTATCTCATCGACTTCTCGATGATGACAATTCGGTCGTGTTTTGGCCCGATCTTGACAATTAATTCTCTTTCCAACCTGATTAGCCTTCAAAGTTAATAACTTGATGTACAAGAAACTCAATTTATGAATGATAATGATGTAGAACGAATCTGATTTGAAGAGTTAAGATAATTAAAGAGATAGCTCAATTGAATTGGCTCTAACGCTAAATTCAATTGATGAACTAGATTTGATCTTTAACAATCAAACTAGAACTAACTTAATTAATCAAATTAACAAACCAAATCTGAATTGAAACAAGAACGAATTGGTGATGATGATGATCGAAATAGTTGAACACAGTAGTTGCTTTAATGGCCCATAAACTAGATAAACCAATAGGGGTTTATCTAATTCAGGCTGATTTTTCTTGAATGAAATAACATGCTATTTAAAGGGAATACAAAAGAGTCTCCTTGGAGAGCAAGTAACAAGGTGGCCAACCCTAGAGGGGTGTAATGGACCTTTTGCTTGCCTCACAATATAACCTAATATATTCCTAAAACTCCTATCTAAGTCCCCTTACCCTAAATAAATCAAATAAATAATTATCTGACTTATTTAGATAAGAAAACTAAAAAGCTAATCCTAAAACTCAAAAAGATATAAATCATAATAAAGCAAGACAATTCAGCCATCTAACAAACTCCTATGGCCGAAATTATTCATAAATATAAAATCTAATTAAAAATAGAATTAAAACTAAAGATAAGATTCCCGTAAGACTTGAATAGCTCTCAGTAAATTGCATTTTTCGCTTCTTTACTGTTGGATTCTGGATTCGATGTAAACTACAAAGTTGTAGATCTTTTAATTATCTATCCAACGCAATTTGAACGGACTTGAGATCAATTTTCTAGCCCAAGTTATGACCATTTTATTGAGAACTGTTTTTAATTTGACGGGTTTCTTAACATTCCGAACTTTCAAGACTTCATCCTCTTCCTTGGTGGCCTTGGACGCCATTGATGAACATAATCAAAGGACAATATGGAATCCATGAAAACCTTCTTGAACTTGAATGCTCGGGACCTTAGTAAAGTTCTTGGTGTTTGGCCTCCATTCGTCTTCAACGAATCATTCGCTTTGATCCTCCCTTGATTTGCATCATTATCTAGTTAGGATTTAATTTAGCTTGATGATAAGATCCTTGTATAGAAATTCACAATATCTAAGCCATGAAAGTTGCATGTTTTGTTACAAAATTATGAGGTGAATTCAACCAAGAGCAATTAAACTGCTCACAATATGATTATCATGTGCTTCTTCAAAATTATGTTGTAAATCTATCTCACCAACATCATACCATTAAAATCTACCCTATCATCATTATATAGATCATAATCATAACATATCTTTTGAGATATAGACAAAACTCAATAGGTTCAACCATTCAACAATATCTCCCTTCCAAGGAAATAATTTTTCATTAAATAAAACATCTCTACTATGAAAAATTCTCCTAGAAGACACTTCCAAAAATCTGTATCATTTCTGCTAAGGAGTCCCAACAAAATAGAACCCTACCCTTCTCATCAAACATGTCTCTTTTCTATTTGTGTCAACAACATAACATAGACAACCAATCACTTTGAGATGATCATACGTAGGAATTTTCCCTAACAACATTTTAAAAGGAGACTTCCAATTCAACACAACCATAGGCTTTTTATCAACCAAATATACAACTATCATAGAACATTCTCTTGATAATTTTTTCAGAAAACTAGCATGGAATATTGCTGACCTAGGACTATCCATTAAACGACTATGTTTTTGCTCCACCCTACCAATTTACTCTAGACTATACACCACTAATCTCTGATACAAGATTCCTAAATCAGCAAATATTCTAACATACTCTTGATTCACGAAATTTCCCATTGTCTAATGTTAATCATTTTGGAACCAATCCAAATTGATTCTTTCCATCTAAAAATATTATTTTAATGTTCCCATACTCTTGTAACTCAGTAAAAAAAATACATATGGCTCTACATGCGTCATTAAGTATGATTAAAAAACTATCTCTTGTTATATATTTACTTGACCATATACACCCTGCCCCGCATAAATCTACATGAATTAGATCATAAAACTTTGAAGACAAGCTATCACTATTAGGAACATGTAATCTATGAATTTTGGACATAAACAAACATCACATTGAAAATCAACATCTTAGAGAACGAAATATGTCCTATTCTCTAGTGTAACTATCTCAAATCAAATTCCTTACCACCATTTTATTATTGTTGCTACTGGCCACTTTATTACATTTACTTGTTCTCACATAAGCTTCTGCCTCCAATTTTCTTTGCACTAGTCAACAATCCATCACTCAAATAGCCTTTAAAAATCCAAGTGTGTGCATATGAAGGATTTAGGAGAGATAAATTTTGAAGAACAAATCTTGCTTTCTATTGAATGAATATCACCTTATATAGTTACAATATGTCAAGATATCTTAGGCAATAAGATAGCTTAAATAACAAGCCATAATAAATATATCTAATCATATAACCCTAGGTTTAATACTCCCCCTCAAGTTGGAGCATGTAAATCCAGAATGCCCAACTTGGAGAGAAGATACTGAAACTGATATCGACCTAAAGGTTTAGTAAAAATGTCTGCTGGTTGCTCATGAGTACGAATATGAGATGCACGAATGGTGCCATTTTGAAATTGTTTCCGAACGAAATGACAAATCAATTTCTATATGCTTGGTCCGTTCATGAAAAACTGGATTAGCGGCAATATGCAATGCAGCCTGACTGTCACAATAAAGAAGCATGGGAGCTGAATGTCGAATGCCAAATGACCGCAATAAAGATTTCAACCAAAGAAGTTTAGGACAAGCAGAAGCCATAGAATGATACTCCGCCTCTGTAGAAGAACGAGAAATTGTGTGATGAATCTTTGTTTTCCAGGAGATAGGAGATTCACCAAGGCAGACAAAGAAACCAGTGAGAGATCGACGAGACAAAGGACAAGCAGCCCAATCTAAATCGTAATAAGCAGAAATCTGTAATGAGCTAGTAGTAGAAAGCAGAATGCCCTGACCCGGATGAAACATAAAAAGATATATATCTCAAAACATGTATAGCAGCGTGCCAATGATCTACCTTAGGAGTCTGTAGAAATTGAGCTAAAGTATGAACTGAGTAGATGATCTTCGGGCGAGTAATAATAAGATATATTAATCAGCCAACAAGACGCCGATAACGTTCTGGCTGGTCGAAAACAACACTATCTGAAGTAGCAAGCGAATTGTTCGGCTCCATGGAAAAGTCACACAGCTTTCCAGCTAACAATCCTGATTCAGACAGAATATCAAGAGTATATTTTCGATGAGAAAGAAAAATACCCTTAGAAGAACGAGCAACTTCAATGCCGAGAAAATACTTCAGAATACCTAAGTCCTTTATGAAAATAGGAACTTATATAATTCGTAAAACGTAAGATAGCAGTAGAATCATTGCCTGAAATAATCATGTCATCAACGTATACAAGTACGTGTAAACTGATAGCACCTCAAGCAAACACAAAAAGAGAATGATCGGCATGACTCTAATGAAAGCCAAAAGCACGAAGAGCCGCTTGCAAGCTTAAAAAAACAATTTCTAGGAGCCTGCCGAAGCCCATAGAGAGACTTTTGAAGGCGACAGACCATGCCTGAATCCGTAGTAGAAAATCCAGGCGGAAGTTTCATGTAAACCTCCTCATCTAAATCACCATGTAAGAAGGCATTGTGAACATCCATCTGATGCAACACCCACCCTTTAATAGCATCAACTGACAAGAAAACTCTAATAGTGACCATTTTTGCTACAAGAGCAAAAGTCTTATGAAAGTCAACTTGCCGATTTCTAAGCACAACTAGTCGCGCCTTGTGGCGTGATGTTCGAGTTTTCAGCATAGTTCTTAAGTGTTTTTCTTAGTGGTTTAGTTTAGCTCAGTTGAGCTTGTAGGTTTGTTTTGTGTGTTTTTGGATGAGTTTGCATATTTTGAGAAAAGTATGGAAGCTACTATGTTTTTATGTTTTCTGTAGGATTTTGGAGCGAAATTGGAGTATTCTAAAGACATTGAGATGGCAAGGAAGCAGAGGAGTATGGCTAAGCTAAAGAAGGATTGGAGACACTTGAGAGGATCCAGGAAAATCCAAAAGAAGCTATGAAAAAGTACAAAGAACAAGGCAAAACAAGCTCGATACCGACCCTGTGGGGTCGACACCGAGGTCTGCAACAAAGACAAATCAAAGGAGTTCAACAACAGTCTACTGACCCTGACAGGGTCGACACCGAGTTCCCTTGTGTCGGTAGGCGTGACCGACTTCGAGATTTTTATGTTTTTATTCCGTAATCTTTTAGTTTTAGAAAGTTCTATCTTTATGGAAACTTTTTAGATAGCTTTTCTAGTATAAATACCTTGTCTTAGCTTTAGTTTAGGGAGAGAGTTGTTTGGCCAGTCAAGAGAGAGACGTGAGACTTCAAAACACGCACCTTTTCTCTTGGTTTTGGCTGATCTGGTTGTTTTTCAAGTAACTTGGAGAAGAATTAAGTTTGTGAGTTCGAGTTGTGTTCTAAGACAAGTTTTGAGTTTTAATTCAAGTAAGTTTTTAGTTTAATTCGAATTATGTTCTCTTTCAAATTCTTTGCTTGTTTTTCTTCAATCATGTGTGAGTAGTTCTCTTTTCTAGGATCGGGGTTGAAAACCCGACATGATTGTGCATAAATGATGTGTGTTGAATGATTGAATGCATTTTATCTTTTGTCTACTTGTTTTGTGCTTATGCTTTGGAGAAAGTCAAAGTAATTCGAGATTGTTTCTTAATCGAAAGAGAAAGTTATGAACTTGAATGTTGATATTGTTTGATAACGAAAGTTACAAACTTTGGATCGAAGATAAGTAGAAAGTGAATTAATTGATGAGAATTGATTGATTTGATTGCTTCAATCAACGAAAGTTGGTGACTTTATGTTCAAGGCATGTTATTTATGATTCACACTATCTCAATTGCATGATTATGTCGTGGTAAACCTTGTCCTAGATCTTTTCCTCTTATTTGAAAGCTCATATTACGGTCTGTTTGCATCATTACCGAGGTCATAGGCTCGGTACCAAAGCTGCATTCTCTGTGTTTTGATCTGCTTCGTTTTAGTTTAAGACCAGCATCGATACCGACCCTGACAAGGTCTGTACCGATCTGTTTGCGCTATGTTACTTGGTTAATCTTTCTTGTTTTGTTTCCGTTTTGCGTTATTTTGCTTCTTAGATTAGTAATCAAACATAACCTTGCTTCCCGTGGACGATCCTGACTTCCTTATACACAACGGGGTCTTGACTACAAATTTATTTGTTGTTGAGTAAATCCCTATCAACATGGCGCTCAATAGAACCATCAGAACGATACTTAATGCGATACACCCATTTACAACCAATGGTTGTTTTATTAGGCGGAAGCTTGGTAAGTGTCCAAATTTTGTTTCTTTCCAATGCCGTAATTTCAGAAGCCATTAGCATCTCTCCAAACCGTATATTTAACGGAATCAGTATACGTACTAGGTTCATGACCAGAAGTAAAAGTAGACAAAAATCTAGAATGTAGATGAGAAAAATTATTCGAAGAAACATAAGTAGCTATGGGATAAGGTGTACCTGAAGAGGATGACATGGAAAGGGGTGGTGATGATGAGAGAGGGTGGGTCAATAACTCGGGTCGTACTGCAAATATAATCCTGTAGGCGGGATGGAGGGCGCCTAATCCGAGTACTGTGGCATGGGGCTGCAACTTCAAGACTCCCCCTGTCTTGAACAGGGGTGATGATAGGCAATTCTGGCTGAAGATCTATATGTCGATCATCATGGATAGCCAAGGTTGGCTCGATAGCGACAAAAGGAACAATTGGAGCCGGCTCACTGTAAGGGAAACAATCCTCAAAAAATACAACATCTCGGCTTACAAATACACTTTTGGTGTCTAAATCCAATAAGCGTAAACCACGGATACTGTTAGGATAGCCGAGAAAAATACACTTTCTACTGTGAGAGGCAAACTTATCTCGATCTTTAGGTATTTGAGAAGCATAGCACAAACATCCAAAGACCCGAATGTAATTGTAATTAGAGGGCCAATTATAAAGAATATCATACGGGGATTTGCCATGCAACAATTTTGACAGAGTACGATTGATTAAATAACATGCTATAAGTACACATTCTCCCCAAAGTTCAAGCGAAGAGCTCTAACCACATTAAGAAGATGGAGGTGTTTTCTCTCAACACGAGAATTCTGCTGAGGTGTACAAGTGCAGAAATGCTCAAATCAGATCCCTTTCGCTACAAAGAAGGGAATCAAAGGGAGGAATTCCGTCCCATTATCCTCACACACATTTAATGTGTTTGGAAAACTGTGTGGGAATCAAGTGCAGTTGTTGCAAGTGCATGATTCAAGCGGGATGTAGGTGGAGAGCTCCTCCTATAGCTTCTTTAAATTGTTGTAATAAGCTTCAACGGACAGGCCCTTTTGTCTGCAATTCGAATTCTCAGATCGAAGTTGGAGAATGCATGGACCATTACCGATAGAGAACCGTTGAGCCCATTCGTCCATAAGTTGTTTGACGGTCTCATAGTAGGTGATAGAGAATCGCAAAGGAGGATCCATGGATTGGACAAGCCAACCAACTAACATAGAATTTACGGACAACTAGTAATCTGCCTCGGGAGAGTCTGCCGGCGGTTTTGTGATCGTTCCGTCGACAAACCCGAGTTTCCTTTTAGCGAGAAGAGCATTCCGCATGGCTATGGACCATTCTTGATAATTATCGCCTTTAAGAGCGATAGGGCCAATCATCAAACCGGGGTGATCCGACGGGTGTAGATAATACGGAGAACCAAGTTTAGCGGTATTCGAGGCGGTGGTCTGGGCGGCTTGCAACGCCTGTTGGAGGGAAGCAATTTGAGCCGCATGTTGTGCAGTGGCGACGACAATGGCTTGATTGTCGGCCATGGTGGTAGCTCAATAGTCGTAGAGGAAAAAAAATTATTAGGGTTTGGATAGGATCTTGTGCTCTGATACCATGAAGTATTTAGGAGAGATAAATTTGGAAGAACAAATCCTGCTTTCAATTGAATGAATATTAGCTTATATAGTTACAATATGTCAAGATATCTTAGTCAATAAGATAGCTTAAATAACAAGCCATAATAAATATATCTAATAAAATAACCCTAGGTCTAATAGCATAGAAGAAGGCCATAACATCTCATTTCTTAATCAACTTACTCACAAACAACAGATTGTATATAAAATTAGTCACTAGCAACACCCCTTCCAATCACTAGTACAAACTTTGGTATAAACAACAAAATATTATGGCGCTTTTGAAAAACGCAATTATATACAAAACACGGATGACAGTTTTCCATTATAGTGCTATGAAATATTATTCGTTTTTTTATAAAATAAAAAACGTATTTAATGGCGGTTTTTATAAAAAAATGCCATAAAAAAAGAAGCGCATGACGCTTTCCTTAAAAGCGCCAAAAATCCCTTAATTAAAAATAAAAATAAAAAGCAAGTGATGCACGCGGTAAAAAAGAAGCTAGGGTTTTCGAACAAGTGCCCAGAACTCCAGAAAAGCAAAGCTCATTTGCCTCCACGTCCTAGGGTTTTCGATCCTTTTCCCTCCTTCCTCTTGTGATTGGTCTGGTCTTTCCTTTGCAACCGTTCAAGGTTTGGTGACTCTCATACTAGTGGATTAAATCTTCTCAACAGCTTAGAAAAGGTAAAGCTAGGGTTTAGTTTTCTCGATTGATTCACTTGTTGATACTGAGATTGAGCACCCTTTGTAAAATTTGTCAAGTTATATGAAGGATTTTGTTTGTGGCAATTCCTCATCGATTAATATTGTGAAAGCAATGGGCTATGTGCCATGCTATAATAAGAAATCTTTTTGTTTGTGTTTTGTCCAAGCTAAATTCTCTGAGCACTAATCTGAATGACGTGATTCAGAGCTCATTTAAGGTAAGATAAATTAATAATCATTCATGATTGGATCAACTTAGCATTACAGTTTTTCCATTTCATGTGTATTATATATATATGATATGATGATATGTGATTGGTGGATGGTGATGACTGTTGCTATTTGTGTGCTTATAATATCCTAAGGCAAATGAGTGTTCTGTTGAAACTTATCCTTGGATTTGAATGAAGATTTAAAATGGAAAATCAAACCCTAATGCAAGTTGATCAATCTAATCCCGATCGCGGCATTGTATACCGCGACCGCGGATTGGTGAACGAGGGTACGATTTCCAAAAATCGCTCGGAAAATCAAACCCTAATGCAAGTTCATCAGTTTAATCTCGATATTCGCTTAGAAGATTGGACCTTTTTGCCCGGAAACGACTTGAACCGTGACCCGACACCTCTCGCTAATATGGTTGTTCATTGCACATACCGTCAGGGTCCCGAGTCGAGTGACGAAATTGTTAGTCATGGTATTTCACGGTCTGAATCTACAAGATTTGATCAAGATTGGGACTCAGCGATGCGTGTCATTGAAAACGAGAACAATCACAGGGTTCAAGAGCATAGCGAGTCGATCCAAGCGATCGCGAGCGCTGAGCAGAACCACGACCATAGCCTGTCAAACCGCGCCCGTGGTTCTAAGAACCGTGACCGCGGGCTGCGTATATCCAAGCCTTCATTGTCTATTCGCGAGCCAAACCCTAATTTGGTTAGTCCTCGCTTTGAACAAAGCCAATCAAGCCACCTCGGGTCCAATCCCGTTCGAGGTGACAACCACATAACTTTGTCATCCACTCCAAACGGGGGGAATGGGGCATCTACCACCGCTGGAGATGAAGAAGAAGAAGAGATCACCCATGCTTTGGCTACTACTCTAAGAGAGAATGAGAAGTACCAAACTAGGTGTGTAGAGGCTGAGTCCCGTTTGGACCAAGCCTTGGAAGAGATCGCTAGGCTTAAGCATTACTTGGGCAAGGTTCAATGCAAGCGCCCTGTCGGCGAGTCAGCAGTTGAAAGGACTAATTGACGGCTTGCAATTTGCCGATAGCCGTTGTAGTCCTCAACCGATAAGCTCTGACGAATCAGAGGAGATGCAAGTTGATTATGATAGCAATCGTAGAGCGCCGAGAAGCCGGCAAAGGGAACACCATCATGAGTCGCCCTCGGGCAAGAGGTCTAGGGTCGCGGACCCCCTCAGTCCAACGACCCGTCCTCGGACGGTTCAAGCGGTCCTAAAAACCAAGGATATCGTCGCGGACGAAGCCGTGACCGCGGTGACTACAGCGGCAATCGCGGCCAATCGAACCGCGATCGCGGCTTTGGCGATTAGCCCGATTTTTTGCGCAAGTACGATGATCGTTACATTCCTTCTAAAAATCCCGAGCCTAGACGTGACCGGGGCAAAAAGAAGAAAAGACAACGGAGTCAACGTCGAAGTGAAAATAAAGAGAGACTTGAAGGAAGGGATCAGGCTCTTAAGCGCACTCAGAGGAGGTTGCTTGATCTTTTAAGAGCGCATGGTGGGACCTTGCAATCGATACAAGAAAAAGCAGAGCATAAATTAGCTATGGTGACATCGACACTATTCCGTAGGGACATCCAACAAGCCCGACCTCCAGCAAAGTTTTCTCCCTCATCTTTTACTCTTTATGATGGGCCCTAGAATCATGTAAATCATATAGCCACTTACTCACATAAGATGGTTTTGTAGGTATCCGCGAAAGCTATAATGTGCAAGATGTTCCCAAGTAGTCTCTCTAAGGGATCATTGAAGTGGTTCCAAAGTTTGAAACCGGGATTAATTCGGTCTTAGGATCAATTGGCCACTAAATTTGTGAAGCGCTACTTAGCTAATAGACAGGACGCATCATCTCTTGATACACTCTTTGGCCTCAAAAAAGAGAGAAACGAAAGTTTACGCCGCTTTTCAAACCGTTTCATGGAGTGGTATGCTGAGGTTGAAGGCTGTGATGATAAGACAGTCATTACTGCCTTCAAAAGGGAAATTCTCACTGAGAGCAAGCTAAGAGAAGAGTTGACACTCCGTCTTCCTTCTACAATAGCTGAGCTCCAAGAGCGTACTCACCAGTATGTGCAGTTAGAGGAGGCTAATTACAAAGTAAGAGGAAGGTCGTCCTCTCCACCTCGTAAAATGAACCACCCTTCAGAAAGCTTTAAGAGAAAGGGTCAAACTAGAGTGGTTTACACCACGTTTAATGTGCCAATCTATAGGATCTTGCCTCATATTAAGCATGAGAGCTTCTTCCGTTACCTTCCCAAGGGAGAGTGTCTTGAAGATGATTCCCGTAGTAGGAAGTATTGCATGTACCACAGAATTCGGGGATATTTGACTGAAGAGTGCGAGTCATTCAAAAAATTCCTTGAAAGCTTGGTTCAAAAAGGGTACTTGAATGAGTACATTAAAGAAGACAAGCCTGAAAACAAGGGAGAGCCTAGACAGAAGCAAATTGAAGTTATTCAAACAATTTCAGCATCTTACAAGCATGAAGATGATGAAGCTAGAAGCAATTTTAGGAAGTCCTGCCATGAACTAGAAGTAATGAGGGTTCAGCAGGCCGAGCCGCGACCGCCACCCTCTCCCGTGCGCGCGGTGGATGGGATGGTTTGTAGGGACAAGGACCTTGCGTCAGTCCAAGTTCCTCATAACGACCCCTTAGTCCTAGCAGTTGAGCTAGAGGTATTTAAGGTTCGTCGGGCTCTTGTTGACCCGGGGAGTTCGGTTGACATTATGTACTTTGATGTCTTCCAAATCCTTGGGAAAAGCAATGAAGATTTGATTCCAGTCAAGATGCAGCTGACAGGACTTGGTGGCTATCCAACGTTCCCGCTTGGAATGTTTAAAACACAAGTCAGCTTGGGTAGGAAAGTGATGATTGTTGAGTTTTTGATTGTCGACGTGCCTTCCCCTTTACAATTTAATTTTGGGAGGCCATGGATTCATGGGATAGGAGCAATACCATCGACCCTCCATCAAATGATCCAATTCAGAGATGAAGATGCTATAGTCCAGGCTTGGGTTAATCAACTTGACGCTCGTCTATGCTCTAAGGGAAGTCGCCCTAAGTAAGAGAGTTTATGCAAAAAATTGAAGACCATCAGCGTAGCCGTAACCGTGGCGTTGGTTCAGAGAGCTAGATTGCGAGTCTCGGGCATAGCCGCGACCGCGGGGCATCCTGCCGCGACTGCGGAACTACTTCTGAGAGTTTGATTTCGTGAGAGCGTGACCGTGATCGCAATTACCCGTCTTCCCCTGCGCAGGGATCCCGGGATTAGGAAATTCATGTAAATAGGGTACTATTTTTCCCATGTGGTTTTAATGAGGCCCTTAGGTTTTTAGTTTTGTATTCATTTGTTTAGTCTTGTAAGTTCATGACATTCACATTTATTTATTAATAAAAGTCAGTTTTTGCATTAGTATGAGTCTTGCATAAAAAATTAAGTGCAACATTAGTTAATCGCACTAATGGATTTTAACATACACGTGTATGTGAAATTTAAATTTATGATATTCGCTCATAAATGTAAACTATGATATTCGCTCATTGGTATAGAAATTTATGATATTCGCACATAAATAAATATAGAAGCCCATGAAATTCGCTCATGGATGAAGACCCATGAAACTCACTCATGGATGTACGAATATATGAATATATGAACACGTTAGGGGGCTTGACATCGACCAATCTGCATGGCCACTTTGATTAGGACACCTCTATACCCTACGTCCTAGTATATGTGGGAAACGTGTACAAAGACGTAGGTGGGGCAATTGTGAGCGGGTAAAAAATAGCTACCATATTATTATTTTCCTATCTATCGCTTTAAAGGTATTTTTTATTTATTACGTATTTATTATCTTTATCTATTTTCCTATTATATTAAATATGGTGGTTATACAATTTAATGGGAGATTTTATCTTTCATTAAAGATAGAATTTACTTCGAGAAGGGGATAAGATATTATCTGCTTGGGCGTTAATGAAGTTGACCAGCCCTAAGAGATATAACTTTCGGCCCTAATGATATAAATTTCGGCCCCCTAACTGTCCTTCTTCCATAATAAATATACGTCTTCGTCGCGTAGAGAAATCATATTGACACACATATTGAGAGCTTGAATAGGCTAATATTCGCTTAGCTTGATTGTTCAAGGGGATTCATACTCGCTGATTTCCTAGCTTTCTTGTTTATTCCTCGACGCTCAATTGATAACTACTCTTTTGACGTATGCATCGGGGATGGATTAGGGGGTCACCGCACTCTGTGTCCATTGTTTTGCAAGTCATAGG